>OZ026857.1:26300517-27500517 GCA_964023215.1 Eledona agricola | reverse complement strand
TTAAAAAGTATCAGTAACTGAGTATTAATTTAAAAAAAAGTGTGAAATAATCGTATCAACACCGGTTATTAGCAACAATAACATTAAAAAGAAAGACGATCGGCAGGTTATATGTACTCTAAAACAAACGGGTTATGTGTACTTGTCTCAAAATTCAAAGATCGATAGTGATTCAAGCAAGCTGAAATAAGTTAAAGACATCAAATTTTTCGATGGGGATGTGTGGGGGCAAGAAACACTTAGGCTTTATTGACGCATCCTACCAAAACTGAAGGGGCTACGCGCATGCTCTATCATAGGGCTTGAAAACAAGTTGTGTGGCAAATTTCATGCATTTCATGATTTTGTTGAAACAGCTTAATCGGAACCACTTCCAGGAGACGCTCGACAGTATTACGAACTCGTACAAAGACGACAACTTGGAGGACGACGTTTCGTTGGCATCGTCGGACCCGAAACCGTCTCAAATTCCCAGCGACGCCAGCGATCAGAGCGACGAGGTGACGTACGTGTCCGAACAGCCGCCGCCTCAAGCTTACCAACAGCCAGAGATGAAAACGGAAACGCAGGACTACTACAACAACTATTACAACAACTACAACATGCAACCGTACCACGCGCCTCCTCCACCACAAAATTACGGTTATCCGGCGCAACCGCCTCCCTACGACATGATAAATTATCCCCAACCCCAGCAGCCGCCTCAATACAACTACGGCTATCAGGGTTATCCTCCGCAGCCTCACTACCCCCCGCCACATCCACCACAACCATCTAACTACGATTATAATGCCGCCCCCCAGCCGCCCATGTACGGCGGTTACCACAATCCGTACCCGCAACAGTATCCGCCGCCGCCTCCTCCTCCTTCCCAAGGTATATATCCCACCCCTCCCGCAACAGCCGCCCCGCAGGCCTATCAGGACTATCAATATTCACAGATGAATAATGCCAATGCGGCCCCATACTATCCCAACACTTAAAAACGTTTTAGGTGAAATAATGTAGTGCAATGATTGTTACTTTTTTACTTTTGCCCTCTCTCTGAATGTGTTGCATGCGTGATTTCCTTTTTAGGTTGTAGATCTGTGTTAAACGGAATATAGATAAATACTTCGCTTACTAGTATTATGCTCCGTGTTGATAATTGTAATTAATTTATGTTGTACGTTAGAACGTGAACTGATATTTTTCTAATGTGTTAAATCATCGACTTGTTTGTTTTGTTCTTACGCATTTATTTTGTCATTTATATTTAGGTTTAAAATAATAATAATTAAATTATACTCGAGGAAATTAGGTTTTCAATGATCATCACTCAGTCGGGTGGCTGTCGCTAAAGTAAAAAATATCGTGCTATTTTTATACTTTGTAAATTTAAAACGAACATTATGTTAGATTTGGCTCTAAAAAAGGGAAGTTGAATTAATTTATGGTCGGTCCAGGGACTTAGCGGTTAGGTTGGCAACAAACTGCAGCTGATTTTGACACCTGTCATCTGTCACAAAAGCGTCCAAACATTCGTTCTTGTTTTACAACATTTAGCAATAAAAATTGTACAGAATGTCTCACGCGCAGTTTATCGACGAATTAATACGCGAATATTTGTTGTTCAGAGGTTTCGGTTCGGCTTTGAAAGCGTTCGATTCCGAACTAAAAGTGGACAAAGAAAAAAGTTTTCGTGTGGATAAAATCATCGATCAGCTCGTCCAGTTCGTCGCTAATTACGATCTAAGCTCGTTGCGGGAACTGTGGGGCCATTTAGACGCCCACATGTTCACTAAGCTAGAAAATAATTTCATTCCAGGTAAAAATAACTAGTGTTGTGTGTATGTTACGTGCTTGATTTGAAGGAGTCAAAAAGCTTGAAAACGCAGTCCTCAAGTTGTACTTGGTGAACAGTGCAATCAATAACAAAACAGAAAAGGTGATGGAGTTTTTTCTAAAACTAACGCCGGAGCTTCAGAATCAGAATGAGTGGAAAGACTGGTTCGGTAAGATTGTTTCGGGGACTAACCTTTTTCAACATACTGTGTAGTTTTCCCGTATATTAAAAATCACGAGGAAAATCCCGCGTTTTCGCTCTACTTCACTAAGCAGTGGCAGGACACGCTTTTGGTCTCCTTGCATAATTTCTTGGCCACAATTTTCCAGGTAAAAATCGATTTATTGTATAGTTTTATAGTCGTGAATCTCTTGTAGTATATGCCAACTCCCACCTTGATGCACTTTGAAGATGACGCCAACAAAATCAACAAATTGGAGCAAAGGAACGAGTCTCTAAGAAACAGATTGGCTTTACTTATCGACAAGGGACCGGAAGCGAATGTGGTTCCATGTGCAGTAGAACCACCTCCTCACTTGCTGGATGACTTCTACATAATTGCGCAGGAGAATAACATTGTGGACAGTCAGGCAAAGAGTTTGAAAAGCTTGATTAGGAACATGGGAACGAGCTCGAGTCCAGTGTTAGGCAGAAAAGAAGCATCTAAAAATCAAAAAAAGCGTTTAAACTCAACGTCTCGGGTACCCAAGTCTAGTCACTTTTATGATATTTAAAACGATTTATTTACAGTAATAAATACTATTGCGTCGGCTGGATGAATTCGAAATGGCTGATTTTCTATGTACAAATATGCTAACTCAGTTCTTTTCTATACTAGTTTCACGTCATGACTGTTTAGAAAAATAAATTCAGTGCTTTAGATCGAAGATTTCGATTAGTAGGGGCTCGACCTGCGAAGGATTTACATCTAAATAGACATTGATCAGTTCTTCGTTGAACTTGTGTAATTCAGCGATTTTCTGTATCAGCTTAAGGAATGTCGATTTGGCTTCACATCCAGGAAATATGCTCTCCAAATATCGCCTCAGTAGATAGTAGTACGAGTTCTGTTCCAACTTTACGACGTCTTGATGAACCACCCTGGCTCTGTCTGGAGTGAACAGTGTTATGGCACATAAGATGAGGACAATGTTTTCGTCGGATCGCCACTTTGGATCGAACGTTTTGATGAAACGTTCGTGCTCCTGATAGACGTTGCCTTTGGCGAGTTTTAGTATGTCCACGTTTAAATTGAACGTCTCCTGGCTGTGTGGAATCTGAAACGTTTATTTCGTGTCATTTTGCAATCGCCCACGCGTCGATTCCTTACTTTCCACGTCTGCTTAGTGGGATCGTAATTCATGGCGCTTCTCAAAATCATAATTTCGGTGCATCCTCCTTTCAGCAGCGCCACTTGGTCCTCTTGGCACATGTTTTTGAAAGCGTTAATTTTTTTCGCCATTTTAATCAAACGCCTGATTACGATCGCCGTCAAGTTGATGACGTCGACGAGCGCAGGATCGGCTTCTAGTGCTTGCTGCGGGTTGCCCTGTAATAAGGACTGAAATAGAATACGACGATGAGAAAACATTCAAATCATGGACGCACACAACACTTAAAGCAGCTCAGCAAAAAATTTTTAAAGCGATCTTGAAACGGCTTACCCGAAATTTATAATCGCTTCCGATGAGACTGTTGAGTTCATCGTCCAGAGGCGTTATGAGGGCTTTGTTCGCGACGATTAATTCGTTAAGTTTCGCCCTTTCCGCGTCGTTTAGTTCGCGCGAGTTGGAATGGCACTGGGCGATCGAGGAGTACGCCTCGAATTCCAGCTTTATTGCTTCGCAAAGGATCGACTCGATGGAGTTTGGCTCCACAGGCACCCTGCAAATGTGCTATCAACGTTTATTTCGTCAGCATTTCGAGTTTGTAAACATTAGGCGAAGTGAAGATATAAATAAAGGTTTTAACTTTGACAAACAATGGACTATTTTTTTTTTATGCTTAATTTTTACCTGAAATTACAATATTTATACCCGAAATGACAATAAATGCAAAAATTTGAGGAAAAAATAAAATTTTGACAAAACATGTAACAATTTTGACCCAACAAGGGGAAAATTTGGACTAAAATTGACCAAATTTTTTCCAAAAAATCGTAAAATTCTTTCCGGAAATTACAATATTTATACTCGAAATGACAATTTCTAGTAAAAATAGTGTGCGATGGAACGGGAGCACTTCGGGTATAGAAAAATGGTAAACTTTTTACCGGAAAATGCAATACAAAACATTAAAAAATTAAATAAAATACAGCGTCCATGACCTCCTAAGAATTCCCTTTTTTGACGTTCTATATCTTCAAAGAAACACATATTCGCGATTTTTTATTATATGAAACGAACTAAAAGCGATTAGATAATTGTTTGAAAAATATTATAATCGATTACTTAATTTGGGAGAGCCTCTATAGGTAATTTTATGGCAACAAAATGTGTTATCATAATTATTCTTTATAAGTATATTATCTAACGCAGATAAACAAAACAATACCTCAACAAGTCTAAGATTCAAGAAAACTTAGAAACACGTGAACATCTTTTATATTTTCGTGATTCTACTAATCATAAATATTTTTTTACGCTATCTTAACTAGTGTCAACGATCTAAAAGATTGCAGCTTTTTTTGTACAACTATATCGTCATAAAGCGAATCAACAAATTGAATTTCAAAAACGAACCGAATAACTTATGTAATATGTAATATTTCCCCCATCTCAATAAACATCAAATTTGTATTACCAATACCGCTTTTAAAATGATTTATACGTGTGTATTAGACGTTAAGTGGGACGCTCAAAATCGCGTCTGGGATTACGTTATCGAAATTGACTTTAGCCGCGTTTGCATTTGGTTTATTTACCAACAAGATTATTGGTTGTCAGCAGAAAATAATCGACAATTTCGTAACATTTTCGCAAATATAAACTTGACAATAAATTACCGATGCACGTCTTCCACGACGTCCTTGGTGACGTCAACTGCGGTCCTAGCACTAGCTGCTTGGTCACTGTTCTTACAGTTGATGTCATTGTTGTTGATCGGATTGCTGTCATCGTTCTTTTGCACTACAGGCGTGGTGTTCAGCATCGTCCTGATCATGGAGACGTCGTCGCTCGACGACACCAACCGTTCGTTTATCACGTCGTAATTAATCACACCCATCAATTCGTCGGCTGTTCCATTCGGTTGATACCCTGCATCCTTCGAACTGTCCGAATCAACAAACGTGAACTGTGACGATTCGTTTGAGTCGGCGTCCACGTTCTCCTTCTTCATTTTCTTGAACCCGGACTTGAAGCCGTGAATCCTGCTGCGCTTCCTCGCCCTGTTCTCCTCGATCTTTTGCCGCTTTAAGTTCTTGTCCTCCTCCGACATGATCAAATCCTTGCACATCCCAATAACGAAACACTTGTCCAGCCTGCATTTCTGGCAAAACCGACGTGTGATCGTCGTTATCTCGCACTGATCGTTGAAGGGACACTTGAACTGCTTCTGGACCAAAGCGTTTCGTCGAAAGAAAGCCTTGCAGCTCTCACAAGTGACAGCGTTGAAATTATATCCCAACGCTTTGTCGCCGCACACCCCGCACACTTTCAAATCGACTTTCACTTTCATTGCGGGATGTCAAGAGTTCATCAGGGCAATGACGAAGAGCTGGTAATGCAAAATCGCGCAAGGAAATGTTCACTCAACGGTGAAGTGACACGATAGCGTTTAATCATCGTAAGATAGGTTACAGCTGCTGTCGCATAAATTCGAGCGATTCGGCCTTGAATCGTGATAAGATCGCTGGAGAAATTGATAATTTATCACTTTATCAGTCACGGGCAGGTTGACAGACAGCGGATGACAATGACAGGTGACGGATTGCGGGTTGGTCCACTGACATGGGGGAAAACACAAATTCCCCTGACGGTTAAATCACCAAACGCATATACAGAGTGACGCGCTCAAATAAGCATTCGAATTCCAGACGCGGCAGTCACATAATCCAAAAAATATATATTACACAAATATAATACACAAACTATAAAACATATTATTTAGCGAATTTTATTATAGATTTGCAAACAAAAAACCAAGATTTGATTTAAAAGAAATAAAATATTTAAATCCAAGAAATTGCTTAAATGAGATTAATAAGACATCGATTTACCAAGCTTGTAGATCTCACTTTCGATTTGCAGTTGGATTAATAAAAACATATTTATTAACACTGACTCTGTGTCGATCTATTATAGTTTTTACTGAAAAAAATTATTAACTTGATCTTGTAATGAACTGATATTCTTTAATAGAAATAGAATTGAAGAAAGCAATCATCCACCAGTAATGAATCTTATCGGTGCAAAAAGGAAAAAGTCATTCACCGATCATTAAAATAAATTACATAATGTGCCCGATGCCTTCTCAGAAGTTTTTTATTGGCTGGGGTTTTATAAGCCCAAGCTATTGCATTTGATAATAAAGCAAACAGATCCCTTTATTCCAAAGATGCCGCTATCAATAAAATTGATTGCATTTATTCAAAATAATTTTTGCTTAAAATAAACCACAAGGTATAAAATCATCTGAAAATAAAAAAGCGGAGTTATCAGTTGGAAGCAATATAAATAAAAATTTTATATTTTTGAATGTTTATTGTTATTTAAAATGTTTAATACACAACCCGAACTCAAAATAAAATTATTGGAAAAGATAACAGTGAATTTGCAGTTGTGCAATAATGAAAACTATTAATTAATATTTGTAAAACAATGATTGCGACAGGAAATGTTGATGGCAAAAATGCCAGGTCGGCACTTGATCGAATCCTGATGAAAGAATGCGCCTTCGCCACAATCAGTTAGTTATGCCGCGACAATGCCTCGAGCAATTACAGCGGGAATATTGGTGGTGCTGTGGCGTCTCAGTTTCAGCCAGCATTTGGGAGACGAAGCAATTTACACGATAAATGGCAAGAAAGCCGTACATACCGTCAGCGACAAATTCCTCAGCATTTCGATCGATCCTGCGGTCCTCCTAACCGGACTGAATTTGAGGTAGGTTTTGTCCCATTGCTTAATTCGTCGACAATCACGAGACGATTTGCAGCGAAACGACCCTGCAATTGGCCAAACACCTGAGTCCTGCCTATATCAGGATTGCGGGTCCTTCGACGCAGTTCGTTAAGTATCAGACGGAGAACAGCAACGAAGCAGAAAACGGAAATGTGGTGGTGACGCCGACGATGTGGTACGGAATAAACGAATGGCTAGTGATGGCCAATCTCACTCCCGTTTTCGGTATTAACGATCGGGAAACTAGCGGAGAAGGTTGGAATCCCGAGGAAAACATGGATCTCTTGCACATTTCGGATAAATTCAATATAAGTTGCTACTGGCAGCTGGGCTACGGTAAAAACACACCCACTATAAACTACTCGTCAACAAAAAATTGTTACAGACTGCTCCAACAAGACCGAGGCGCAATACAAAAACGACTTGAAGCGCTTCCAACATATTTTAGACGCCTTCCCTGACCATAAAAACAGCTGGAAGATAGTGGGGAGCGACTTGAGTCGATGCATCCACGAACCCAGAAAAGTCCTGGAGGATTTGCACGGAGACCTGGCTGCCGTAATTTGGAAGCCGTAAGTGACTCCAGCACTAAACACGACTCAAACTACTACTATGCGACTATTCCAGGACGAATAATGGCGAAAGCTTGAACGACTTCCATGTCAAACCGAAAATTCCGGTATGGACGGTTGCACCGAAATCGCAGCGGCCGGCATCGTTTGCCTCTGCAATTTCCTGGGTTAAACAAATGGGCGAAGCGGCCAAAGTCGGTTACGAAGTAATTCTGCGCCAGCCTCGGCTTAGAGAAATTTTTTACGAATCTCCTCCGTTCTGGACATCAGTCCTTCACAAGAAGTTGATGGGGCGTAATGTTCTGGATGTTAGAGGCAACATTAATAATCCCGATGTTTCACTCTACGCCCATTGTACTAAGCACCAAAATAATTTCTTGCGAAGCGGGGCGATGACCGTCCTCATGGTGAACAACGCCACCACCAATCATACGGTTTTAGTGAAATTCGGAACAATTCTCTTCAAAAACACCGAAGTGCAATCGTATATTTTGACGGCACCCAGTGAGAAAGCGACGTAATTACACACTAGTTTACGTATGGACTTGCATTTATGTGTTTGTGCTTGCAGGGATGTGTACCTCAACGGGGAGAAATTGAGTATGAGCAGTTTTGTCGGTGACAGAATTAATATTTTACCCAAACTACGACGTGCCAGAGTGTTGAACTACTTATCGTTGTCTTTGCCGGCAAAATCCATTGGATTTTTTGTATTGCCAAGTGCACAAATCCCGGCATGCACCAACGAAGATGCCGACTTGAAGCTAGTCATGGATGAAATTAACGAAGATCAAAATATAGAATTGCCCACTGAAGAAATTTCGGTTGATTTAGCACCCAGACATGCCACACACAAAAGACCGAATCTTCGCGAGTTGAAAGAAATGATGGAAAAGGAATTGGAGTCCGACGAACGTTTTTACCGCCCCTTAAATTCAAACAAAAGGAGTCAAAGTAAAGACGACCGTACTTTGTTGCTCGACAAACTGAGACATAATAACATGAAAAAAGACACAAAACCCAAACAAGACGACAAACCTAAAAGAATATTGGAGTTGGAACTGACCAGTGGTGAAATCCGCAAAGTACTAACGGATCGTGCTAAAGTGAAAGCGTCGAAGAAAAATATCATATTCACCAGCGAAGAATTGGAAGAGATTATGGACAAAGCGACCGACAAGTTTCTGCATAATAAGAACACGGCGATTAGAATTAAGAAAAAAGTAAAACGCGAAGCTGCGCGTGAAAAGAAAGACATCAACATGCGACTGTTGAAACTGCGAGATCGAAGCGGCAGAAGAAGCGTGTTGAGGGAGATTTTAAATCGCAGAAATAAAAACCAACAGAAACGCGAACGAAGAGACATCAACTTGGATTTGCTCAAAATCAAAGTTGACAAGTTGCAAAAAAGGAACAAAAAATTGAGGACGAATTTTAATAATAACGAGGAAAAAATTGCGACGCTTCGAGAATCGGGGCAGGTATCTGGCGAGATTAAACTGCAAGATGACATAGCCGACGACGAAGACTACGATAATTTACCAAATCGAGACGTCTTCGCGCAACTTTTAAATCCGGAAGAGAATCTTTTTACAACAACGGAAAAAACGAAATTCGGATTGAAACCAAAAACTTTGTTCAATTTGTACAAACCTAAAGTCGATGTAAAACCGCTGGAATTCGAACCGAAAGAAAATGTTCACGCAAACGATTTCGAGTTGATTGCGCCCCCAAATCAGGGAGGTGTTGAACTTGACTGCATCCACGAGTA
Organism: Eledona agricola; assembly: GCA_964023215.1. Taxonomy (NCBI): domain Eukaryota; kingdom Metazoa; phylum Arthropoda; class Insecta; order Coleoptera; family Tenebrionidae; genus Eledona; species Eledona agricola. Next base: position 27,491,226 of record OZ026857.1, on the reverse strand, counting down.
CTTTGGAAAAGTGGTTCCTCGCGCAAGAGTGGACACAAATGTTTCCGAACTATGGGAAATCGGGTTAGAATCCAAGAAACAAGAAGCTAGTGGTGATCCTCCGTCAATGACCAATCGAGGATCCTCCGCCGAAGGAGTAAGTATTACATTTGCAAACTTGAAATATTTCTAATGAACATGTTAAGGGACAGACGAAACTGCCAGATGAAAAAATCAATTTAGACGAATACTCAGACTTGGAAGAAGATGGCAAAGCCTTGATCGACTACGAATACAAAGACTTGGAAAGCAGCGAGTCGCGCGTCAAACGAAGCACAAACGCGCCAAAAACGAACGAAAAACTTTATTACATGTTGGGTCTGGACCCCAAAAAACTCAAAGTCGACGACGCCAGAAAAAACAAACAATTGAAGATGTTGAAAGAATGGTTCGTAAACAAAAAGAAGCTGAAATTCCTAAACAAAAACAACGAGATGATCCATAAACTCGCGACAAGATCTGCGGATGAAACGAACCGATTCAATCACAGATACAAGTCGTTGACCGAAGGCCTGAAAGTTTGGAGACCGGCGGATATTTTAACTCTGACCAAAACCGATAAGGAACGATTGAAACGAGCGGCCGAAAATTACATGAATTCGGTGGAAAACGAGATCGGAAACTTTATGAACGAAATTGCGAAAGACAAGACGATCATTCAACCGAAGCTGGACAGTGAAAACGGAGATTATCAGCTGGTTTTTCCCAATAAGGATAAAATCGAAGTGGTGGGCAACAACGGAGATACTGAACTGAAACTGGTGCTGCATGGCGAACCCACAAACGAGGTGAAGCTGAACACCGAACGGAACACTCACGAAGAGAACACTACGCACAGCAACATACAGAAAATACCCAAAAAGGAAATGAATGACGTTTGGGATCAGCTGTTCGTCAAGCTGACGAAATTCTTCCAAGGCATCGGAACCAAGCTCAAGAAGTACATAATCGAGGATTTGATTAAGTTTTAAAATTTTTGTATTTGTTATTTATTATTTGTACGTCCGGTTGTAGAAATTAGAGAATAAATAAATGAGTAGAAGTGTGAGTTGGATTTTTAATGAGCACCGAGCGATTCTCTTGTTACCTGCACCAGAACACATTAAAATAAAGAAAAGGAAAGTAATTATGGGAATTTTTTTTTTCAAAGTCCGTTTTAAACGTTCCGTTTTTGTTCTAGACGTCGCAGGATGCGACAGAAAAAATACAAATAAACTGTAATATTTTATTAAGTCCTTTCTTTTCACAATAACGTTGCAGGTGGTTTACAACTAACAACAATCAAGTCGATCGACTAAGACTTATCAATATTAATATTATTATATAACAACGTGAACAGCCCTTACTAACTATAGGTACTCAGGCAACTACAAACGTGTTGTTTCATGGCTCATGAAACAATGACCGTTAATAAGTGTATAAATACAAAAGTTTTGAGTACACAGCTTTCCGAATCGGCCCACAACGAAATTACGTGAAACGATGGATGGAAAATAGGCGAACGACAACCGAAAAGGTAATTTGTTGTGGGTAATTTGCTCAAAGCTCTGTCGAACTGAATAATTTCCGAATCAACAACAATATCTACAATACATGGTAATATATGTGTAGTTGCGAATATCATTTTGTTTTTGTAATAACAATACAACATTGATCATTTCATTAACGATTTTTCAGTTTTTGCATAAATTTATCACTAGCTTTTTTTATTTAAATACGTCACTTAAGCAGAAGCCCCGCCAAGTCGGCGGCATCCCTTCGCCGCAACTCGGCGTCGCGACGCCGCCGTCTTCGCCGTCCACGGCACGCCGTAGATAAGAAGTTACAGGTGTCTGTTTAATTTCTTTTAAATATACGTGTCGTTGTCTCCAGAATTTTAGATATTAACAAACGCAATTCAAGTGTCTTGAGTTTTGAGTACACGGAATTCGGCGCTAACGATACAAATGACAAAAACATACACCTATTATAAATATATTATCACACACCAGACTAAGTCGTACTACATTGCTTATGTCGTGAGGAGAATCGCGTTATAACCAACAACAGACAAAGTAGGAACAATGAATGATTCGGTGATCGGCGTCTGCAACGCCGACGACCAAATTCGAAAAAACCTTGACAACCGGGTCAACAATTTGAGATAGAGGAGCTAAATATACCTATACTCGAGTGTAATTGCATTGTCTTGCATTTGCGTCGTGTGTTTGTCATGCTTGCTTCGGCTTGTTTTTTGTATGTCCATTAGTATTATTTATTATATATAAAAATTTATATATAAAGATACTGTGAGTGTGGTCGATTCTCACCCAAATTCCACATCGAACATTGCGTTTTGCCAAAAAGACACATTTGAGCAACGACACCTATAGTATTAAATACATCGATACAGTCTAGACTCTACCCCCAACTAGAGTTAAGATAGACACAGATTACGCTACGTCTACTAGAGAATGATATATAGAATTTAATTGACACATAGACAACAGGATCGTGAAGGCGCCGACCAGACTAAGAACACATCAACCGAACATCGAGGAAAATTGCAAACACCACGCCCGAACCCTTTCGCATCATACCTTTTATGCATCGATGTTTCACGACAAACAGAACGAAATTTAGGAGATCGCAGTATGGAGAGCACTTTGAGTCAAACGTTCCCCATTACGCTTCGTTGAAACTGAAATGCGTCAGTTATTACCAGTAACCTATTTCTACTGTCTTCCAGAAAACACAATTTTTTCTGCAACGTTATATAACAACTGGTTGATTTAGATGTCAAAAAGTGACTCGAATTTATAATTTATAACATCAATATACAAAATACGAGCCTCAACCGCCTTTTTTTATTCTACTTGTTCCAATTTCAAATCATTTGACACTCACATCATCATTTACGTTCTATTAATGACAAGATAAAATTGATTCGAATTTATGGAATAGCTATACAAAATTCGCATCAATTTTTAACTGATTATTCTTATGTGGAATCACGGACTTGGACATTGGACTTATTTTTATTCAAATTTTCATCCTTTTTTATCATTTTATTTATGACGAGTGCAATTTATGAAAATTCATCTCATACTCGATTCTGTCTTTTCGTAAAATATTGTCTACTCGTGAAACAACGTGAAAAGTGCAACGTTTCATTGTTCTAAAACCTAAAATCTTGTATAGGTTTGCGTTTAGATTTTTTGGGAGTTCGAGCGCGGTGTATTTGTGCATGGGTGAAGGTGTGCAACTACTACACAAACCATCCGAGGCGGTCGTCGAAAGCGTCCGTCGATTATTCGTTCCATTGGTAGAAAAACGAAAAGTCGTCCCTAATTCATTATTATCCTGGTGTTACGAACTTGGTCATTTCGAATCGAAGATAACAGGAAGAGAGTATCCACAAAGAGACAGAGACAACAACAACGAACAACGAACAATTATTCAATGACATGCTACACCGAAACAGAAGCGGTTGCCATATAAATTTGTGGATTTTTCGGCAGATTGTCGTCTAGATGTGCTAATTTTACAAAATATATCATCGGAGACAGAGAGCAAGCGGCGCAGAAATAAGGAGCGGGAGTCCGCCGACGGCGACGTTTCGGCTTCAGTATTTATTTACAAAAAATGCGTGTTTTTGGTGGTAAAATGCCGGCGTTGATCGGACGACGCCGCGGGCGGACTCTGAGGGAACATCTAAGGCGATCACAAGGAATTTGGATGACCAATCACGGTGTGTGCTCGGAAGAGAAAGTGAGAGAGAAAGAGAGAGAGTGTGTCGGTGATTGTAAAAAGCCTCAAACATTCCTCGTTTTTCTTATGTTACTACATGCGTCCAAAGAAATGTTCGTTATGCTTACAAAAAAATAGGTATTAAACTATCTACAAAATCTTGGTAACAATAATTTTTACGCTACTACAAAAGTATTATGACAACAGTGTCGCGGCATCGAATCTCATCATAATATTTTTGTTATTTGTTAATTGTTTATCGCAGTCTCTTTTGTTGTGTGTTTTGGGGCATTTTCTTGCACGGCGCTCGTCATTCGAATCAAATAAATTCACGCGTCAGCGGAGAAGCGGCGTGTTTATTTTGGACCGGCGGTTACGTGTTTTCTCTTTTTATTATTTTATACTAAGGCAATTCAGATTCACCATCTTTCCCATGAAAAATCTCCGAACGAGACGCGTCCGCCCTTCTCCACTGAACCTGGCGATTCGATCACAGGTATTATAACACGTCTAAAATCTAAGTGAGTTTTCTTAAAATTAGTAAATTTTCTCTGCTGCTCTAGATGAAGACGGCCCGCAGAAATTGCCTCGTGGATATCCCCGGAATTCATTGCATAACACATTTACTCTCGATTTGAGATTTCAGTTCGTTTACTTGTGTCTCTATCGTGTTCTTCAACTCTGAAATCGAAAAAAACACACACTTTTAAGCAAACAACACCACACCGCCCCAGCCCACCACAGGAGGCGCTCACTACTCGTCACATGCATCGCTCCGCCCCTCTGGATCCCCACCATGCGTGGTCCGAACTAAAACGGAAAGGGTCATACCAAAAAAAAAAAAAACTTCAAACAAAAACTGTATTAAATCATAAGAACGTGACAATCACTACCAAGAGCGGAAGGTACAATTCAACAACGAGAAGTACAAAACAAGAATAGGTACACCAAGAAGAAGAGCCGTCAGTTTTGGCAACACGTAATCGGCGATATTGTCGCAGGCCACCAAAGGCACGGGTTTCTTTCTATCTAGTCGTTTTCTTTTATTGTTGGTTTGTACTTAGGCAATAGGTGAGGTGGTTCGAGTGTGAATTGACTTAGTGCTAGTGCCAAAACATCTACAGTATTGTTCTTAAACTAAAGCTACGTTCAATTTCAACAACATTTAGAATCGTTACGAATAAATCACCGAAAAACATCTATTCTAAAATGATTGTTTGGTTCGTTGTCTCTCTACACTTCTAGAGTACGGTGCAGCGCTTGTTTAACCGTCTAAGCCCTTGTATGCACTCACTTGTGAATTCGTCCTCGTCTTCGGCTTCCGCCTCCCTAGCCAGTTCCTCCGGAGTTTTCTTTTTGCGCATCAACGGGTTCGGCTCTTCTTGAACCGGATCCACTACCTCCTCTTTCTTTTTGATATTATACTGAAACAAACAACGGCATCTCAGCTTGCGACTCGAAACAGGATTCCGTTTATTGCGTGTGTGTGGTGAGAACGGGGAATTTGCAATGGAAATCGGTCTCCGCGGCGGAATCAAACCGGCGCCCCGTAAAACAAGACCCGAAACGTTAGACGCGGCGTAATAACTTGGCGCGGTTAATTGAGATGGGATGCCTCCTCCAGGTGTAGATTTCCCTCAAAGGGAGTCAACCTGACTCCGTTAGGGAGTCGCTATAAAGTAACGGACTCCCTACTAGAGTCAATTTGACCCCGATTAAGATGGCCGTCTTCTTAAAAAAGCCTCCTTTTTCTGTCGTCCCTGAAAAAAATAATTAGATTCCGTGCGGGCGCTCACCTTTTGTATGTGTTGTGTCGGCGCCTCTTCCTCGTCGAAATAAATAAATCGCATTAATAATTTCTTGTCGACGCCGAAGGGCAAGGCAAGTGGGTAAACGGCGAGGCGCCAATTATTTTTTCTCCGAAACGCCGACGACGATTTAATTGAATAATTTCGCTAGCTGCTCAAGCAGCCACGACTTCTCGACTTTAATTTATTCTAACGACTTACTAGTCCTTTGAGTTGATTTATAATTACTACTGCCGCGTCTGAAATTTTCCTCCGACAACAAAGACGGTGGATAATTGCCGCACGTATACTTTATACAGGAACCGATACAGTCAGCGCGAACAATGCCGAACAGAAATTATTTAGGCGTCCGAGTTTAAGTAGCTCTAGGCTGCCTAATAAATTACGTTTCCTGAAATGTGCAAGTCGCCCGAAGCGACGCAATAAATCCTCATAACATCTCTGGGCGCGCTTATGAAAATATGTTTCAAAGTTATAGCGATTTTGATAACGCGTCGCCATGAAATATTCGCCCTACACTTGCATCCATCAACGCAAACTTCAAAATCGCCTCTTGTTCCTTTCAAATGCGCACACTGTCATTTAACTAAAGTTCAACATTTGAACGTCGATCATCATGTCTGGCAGGTGAGTCTGTTATATTTTGGACAATTTCGACACGAACTGAACGGTTTCTCAGTAAAGAACAAAAGATTTGTACAAGCTTGGTGGGTCGCAGACAAAATGGAACACAATAAGTTCACTTTTAGTAAATTCGGAGCGGCTTGGCCGGAGCTTGTCTATTTTTGGTTGGCGTTTATGTTGCTTGTAATTGAAAAACGGCATTTTCTTCGGGCCGAGGTGAACGAGAGAATATATTGCCGCAAAGTTTCCCCGTTTATGGCCGGTACGGGAGACGGACCGAGCCGATTCGTAAAATGGTGGATGCGCCGGGCCACGCCGCATTCTCGTCGCAATTTGCATCACGGCGAAGCAATTTCTGTGCAGCGATCCTCAGGAGAGTCCTCGTCCCAAGACAAATAATCGTGCTGAGACGTACTCGTGTTAAATATTTGTCCCCGGAATAGAATCTCCTCAAAGAGACCAACCGGCAAGTGCGACACCGATAGGTCTCTGCCGGTGCCAAATTATCATGGGAGAAGTTGCAAATCACGCAATCTCCATGCGTTCTTATTTTCTTTGTTCGATTAAAGCAAGAAAATTCACTTTCAAACTTTCGTTCGCGGAGCGAAATTACGTAAAAACCGACATAGCCAATAGAAAAGCACTTTCCGGCAGTGTTGATGCATTGTGTGTAGGAAATGCGTGAGGTAGTTGCGTGTGCGACCTCTTATCGGCCATCTTTCGTTGCATAAGGGGCGCAATGGACAAAAAATTTGCCTTGCGATCTGGAGCGGAATGAATCGATTAAGTCTACACAATGAAACTGAGGATAAACATAAAATCGAGGGTTTAAAACTGTCCGGGAAATAAAAAGCCATTGTAAAATTATTGCCATTCTAAGATTCCAAAACAAGATAAAGCAAAATTGAGGATTTCAAACGAAGGGATGATGAATTATTCGCGAAAAACTTTCGCTTCAATAAGCCGGCGCCCAGGTCGATTTAGTAATTAATTAATATTCTTCGTCGTGTCGAGTGTTACGAACGACGTATTTAAATTTTTCGCTTTGTTTGCTTCTGAATTTAATTTGAAAGAAAACACGCATTTCCCCCGTGAAAAACCGTCTAATTGCGAGCGGTATCTCATTTTGAAGTGGATGATTATCACCTCCAAGTTTTCCTTTTAATTTTCAATTTTCAGTTGTCACTTTCTTTGTTCGCGTTCTAATTAGTATTTATGAAACGCGCGCACCGACGCCGTTGTCTTGTACAAATAATTGGTCGCGGCCTTTTTTCCATTTCTTCAGTTTTCATATGAACACACGTCTTTCCTAATTACAAAAATAGTTTAATACACGCGTCCCTAGATTTCGCCTTTTGGGGAGGCGTTCGCCCTCGTTGCTTCCTCATTTGACTACAAATTGGATCGTTTGCTTTGTTGTATTGTTTGCGAGTGGCCGCCATTATCCGGCGGAATGTCGGTCGCGAAATGAATTCGAAATGGACTAAATGTGACGAATGGCGATTTTTTCGCTTTGTCTGTGGCCGTTTTTAATAACGCCGATGAAAAGTGGACGACTTGATTGCTGTCAGAAACACATCGAAACAAAGCGCGATTAATGGTGATAATTAATGGGGGGATCCTCGAGAGGTTGCCGCTGAAAAATCAGTACTGGTCGGGACCGGAAGGAACGATGCGACTGGGAATTTCAGCCGCTCCTCAATTTTGGAGACGCTTTATCAGCGCGATTACCATAATTCGTCAGCGTCACGCCTCTTCTACTAATTTCTACTGCTCGTACATGCCATTATAACCAATAAAATAAAGTGAGAAACTAAAAACTTAAAAAAAACTAATGCATTAAAGTGTTTTTACGAAAGAGTGGTGTTTTGTAATGATTGCTTCCATTATCCGCGAAATAGATTTTCAGAAGCGCACGGAAGCTTAACTACAAATAAATGTTGGTCGAAGATTACCCGCATCGGAATGAAAGAATTCGCAGTGAATGTTTTCTTAACGGCGCTCATAAATCGTCCTCCCTAATTATCCAACTTGGAATGTGTTTGTTTACAATTTATGCGTCAGAACCGATGAAATACAACGCAATCAGGCGTGTTCGCCTCCTTCCGTCATTTGAGCAAATCTATTTTAATGTGCATTTTATTGGCGCCAGTGGAATTTCGCGACGTCCCAACCTAAATTCGTCGCGTGATTAATGCGCTTACTGTCGATGGATTGCAAAAAGTGTGACATTTTCAAGAGGAACCGTAAGAGGATTAGGTTTTCAGAAAACGTGACGGCCACGCTTTCACGACACGTCTTTCAAGTCGAGATAATCCGTCGTGTAAACGCGCCTTTATAAACAGCAATACCGACACGCCACCGCTTAATTACTAAACATTTACGTTGCGGCAAAAATTAGTTTTCTCCGCACGCGTCTTCCACAATATGTTAATGCAATAATTCCGTGTTTTTTCCCTCTGTTACCTCGCGTCCATAAATCACAATCCACCCCGAATTACAATATGCAAATGCGGGCCCCGATTACGTAAATTGTTCGAAAAGCGAAATGAGAAAAGAGGTTGTGAGTTTGTGCGGTCCGACATCTGAGATGAAAAAGAGCGGATTGGAAATCCGCGTTTTATTGATAGATTTCCTCGCATCGGTTTCGTTCGCTCTGATAAAATAATAAGAATGCCGGGATGTTTTATTGCGATCGGCCGACCGTTTTAATGTCAATTTTCTTTCGTTTTACTTTGATTATTAGTTCTATGTTGGTGTGGTTGACTTGTCGGGGCGTGAAAGGCGATTGGCGTTTTTCGTTCCTGACATTGGCCCGTTCTTATTAATTTACGAGAAGAGGAAGTGCGCTCCGCTGCAGTCGCATTCGGTAATTTGTAACTGCAACACTCCAAGCTGATTACGACTATTCCCTTTATGAACCGGATCTCTTAGGCAAACAGCTTAATAGTGGCAAAGCACAATTGGCGGAGGCGCCGGGTTAAATAATGTACATACATGCCGATTTCCATATAAAAACCATTTGAAGGTTGTAAACTAATCTTTATGTGATTCCACACAGGGGTTGTTGTACCCAATATGGTACATGGTAAATGTATATTAGAGGCGAAAGCATTTCTACGACCCTTACTGCCTCTATTCATGTTTCTGTTTGTTGAGTGGCGAAAAAGCTGTTCACTCCTCAATGAAGTACTCAATATATAAACATTACTTACTTAAACACAATTTCCTACGAGAGGCCACATAACAAACGTCCAGTCTTTAATAAGCGGCTTATCTTGAACATCGATTTATTTGTATTTTTTGCCTGAGATTGTGTAAAATGTCATTAAAACAATTTATTCATTTAATGTTTTGCCGCCTTACATAATTATGTATAAGATGCTCTAAATTATGTTCTGTAGTAGGTTATTTTAATAAAGTTTTTTTGTATATTTCTTGGCCTTATTTTTTTTTGACCTGTTCTGGACGAGGAACTAAAAGATTTGTGAGGAATAATTTACATATCACAATAAATCCGAGTAAATTTAAATTCATCAAATGCCGATAATGTAATTCATAAAACTCAAATCGATGTCATCTAGCACACCAACACTGCTTGCTTATTTTTCCATCATACAATTATAAAATTTTAATTTCAATAGAAATCTGATCAAAGACACAAGCCGCACAAAACGGCTAAAATGACGCAAATAAACGAAGATGATGTGCGCTAAATTCAAAATTCGACGATTAGTTCTGAGAGGGTACGCGTGTTTGACTCCGGTCCAAAGTTTTTCAGACACCGAAGCCCATACCTCAATCGAAGAACGTAGCCAATCACGTACTAAAGTCCGAAAAAAGTCAGCGGCGAAGCCATTCCTTCGCTGTGATTGGCACAGTGAGGTGCATTTTTTCAAGAAAAAAATGCACAAAAAGCGCGGATCGGGCGTTTCCATTTAAATGCGGTTGAAATAATTATTGTTGAGATCTGAAGCTGAAAAAAATATCTTCAACCAAATCAATTTTTTTGTAAAATTTTATCAACTTGAAAGGTGAAAAAAAAATTACAAAGCTAAAACAAATTAATTAATTTGATGCGGGGGAGGCACTGCTTAGCACCTATCGTATTTTTAAAAACATTTTAGAAGTCAAGATGAACATTTTTATTAATAAAATAATTGGAAGGAATACCATCGGACAAGAATGATAATTGTGCAAATGCAAAAATTAAGGTCATTAATAACCAATAAAAAAACTACCTGCCTTCCCTAACAAAATGATCACGAGTCCACACTGCAATGAATGAATTTACGTCCTAGCATCCCCTGAAATAAATCACTGAAAGTCGTTCGGTCATAAGTCCTTGAAGCAAGATAAAACCTTGATTGCCTTATATGGAACTTATTACTTAAAAGCTGTAAAACTGGTGAGCAGAAATATTATTTTATAGCATTTAGACGGTTTCCGGGTAGTTGACTTTTGTATAAATTGTCGTTTATTTTCCATTCTTATCATTTTAAGTTTCAAATAGAAGCAACGTTTGGCAAAATGCCAAAATTTAATTTTTAAAGAAATGTTTTCTGCCGATTTGTCAGTGGTATGTGATTGAAATGTTGTTGCAACCTGATAAATAAAAATTTGCACGAGTCTGGCGTTGAAGTTTGCAAGACAGGAGATTTCAGGAAAGCTCTTGGCAGCTCCAGAAGGGCCGTTCAAAAAGTTTTGAAACTTTACAAGGAGAGAGAAGGTAACGTGCTCAAAGTTAACGAACAAGAAATGACATTTACACCTCATACAATCAGCCTGACTGAGTGCAGAGGAGAAGATAAATAATAAAAAGGTTTTCAAAATATTTTTCCTTTTCCATTTATTTGATGCATTTTTTTGAATAGTTTTTTAAGATTTTATAGCATTTATAGCAAATATCCCAAACATTTTTCGTCTCTTATTTTCTTTATAATCCCTATCATGCAGCCATTTTTTGTAATATTTTTACACCACTACGAAAGAAATAGGTTTAAGGAATACTTCTTTATTTATCTCATTATTTGGCTGGCGAATTCTTTGTTAAAAAAGTCACAGTTCCGATTAAATCAAAAAATTAAAATAAAATGATTTACATTGCAAAAACGCAATTTCCACGGCCTACCCTGAATATTTTTTTATTTGAACGCACGATATTATAACTTCAGATTTAAAAGGATTACCCAAACTGACTATTTTGACTCGTTGATTTGTTAAAATATAATTTTTAATAAAATTGCCACTGTGTAATTGTTTTTGGGCAAATTTCAGCAGGAATAATCAACAGCTTCCAAAGCAGTTTTTTTAAATGGAAATCAGTGAAGTTTTTTTTTTTGTAAAATGGAAGCTGGATCGATGTCAGCCGCCTGACATTTCGATAATTCTCATTACGGAATTAGGAGAGGTCGACCGTGACAGCCGCAAATACATCATCGGAATCCGCTCTTAAACGTCGCGGTTCGTTAGCACATACAGAGAACGGTTTGATTAATAGATTGTCATATCGAAACTCGCACAATGCTCCGACCTCAATTAGAAATTGAGCGAAAATGAGTCGACACTTTCCACTGACCTTGTCCCTGATTTCCTGCCTCATCTTTTCCCGTTCCTCCTCCATCTTCCTGTGCTTCTCTTTTCTTCGCTCCTCCGCCTCGCGGATGGCCTCCAGGCGTTCTCTTTCGGCTTCTTCCTCCTTCTCTTTGTCGTCGCCATCGTCGTCTCCGCCGACCGCTCCTGTAACAAGCCATTACTGCAAGTAATGTTCGATCCTGACCGTCGTCGGAATCGATTCGGCAAACTCGATTCCCTTTATTCAAACAACGTTAATCCACGAAATGAGCAAATGTTTGGCCGTTCATCGCGATCACAAAAAAACAGATATGCAAAAATTGAGAAGGGCGGACGAGCTGCTGCTCGCACACAAATCTAAAAATGTTTGTCTGCGACAGAATGAACAACGCCAAACAAATAAAGTCGGCAGGCAAGCAAGCAAGTAAGCAAGCGAGTTCAGAACGTTGTCGTCGTCGTCGACGTAATTTGACTCCGTTTCCAAGTTAAACTACTTTGTTAGATCAATAGTACGGGAGTTGTATTTCGAAATGTGTGTGCATTTTTTCGTTCGATCCCCGACTTTGAGCGGCCACTAAATTTTAATCATCGTGCATACGAAACCGAGCGTCGGATCCGCTTCTCTAGCCGGCGTTCGTGCGCCTAACAAAAGGCGAAATTAATGCTTAAACACGTGAAGGGAGGCGAATGTTGGCCATTTATTGAAGTGCACACCATCTACGGCTTTAATATCATATCAGGACCAATACAAACGGCACATTGAAATGTGATTTCCCTTCATGTCACGGTGTAATTAGATCGGCCCGGCTTTCAAAGGACCACTCCTGTTCTCTCTCCGTCACTTACCAGTCGCGTCCTGTGCATGACGTCATGCAGACAAGCCGAGAGTCCTTTTGTTGAAAACCGACCGGAGATTGGAATATCCGCGATAAGAAGTCGGCTCGTTCATTGTTTACTGATAAGAGAGTGCATTTTATAATATGCCGTATCGTGCACGTCCCACCTCAACGCTACCACGAGTGAAGATGACTCAATCGACGCTTTTCCGCTACGGAAATCCGCCATATTTCTATATCTTCTCTATCGCGACAGTAAAACTTTACTCCGACAGGAAAATTATATTTTCCCGTATCATTAACTACAGTAAAAACTTGGCTCTAATGCCAATTTGTCTTCGACTGTGCTTAGAAGTTTACAACTGCTCAACTAATTTCATAAGTCATTTCCTTTAAAAGTCTTATTAAACCATACGAATACGACCGAGTGGAAAAAATAAGGAAACTTAAAAAAAAACAATAATAGAAATATTATAGGGCAGAAACAGCTGAGATCAATATACCATATGTCAAAGACGCGAAACAATAGGAAGTTAGCTGGCAAAATTTAAAAAATTAAGGAGTAAAAATGTAAAAATATAAAAAAAGAGCTGCTTTAACAAAACATTTGTTTTTTTCCTTCCTTAGACACTTAGTTAATAGTGCATATATGAACGACGCGATAAAGTGAAGAAAGCTTTATAAGATGCAGAAATAAATATAAAATAAAAAATACAAAAGGAAATGAGATACTGAAACAAATAGAGATTCTGAAAACAACGTGAGAATATCAAGAAGCTATGGCAACAAAATAAAGACAAAGAAGATGGCGAATTTAGACGGAAAAGGAAACAAGAACTTTGTGGTCTTGGTATTGAAATTTGTACGTACGCAGTATTCAAGTAATTTAAACAATTTTCAGACCGTATTTAAATATTTATTTCGTTAGACATTCTTGCATACCGAAAGACATCATGAGTTAAAATTAGTCGAGTACGTTTTCAGAAACAATATAATTTAGTGAATTTTAAAATGTCACAGAAGCGGATAGAAAAACCGGCTGTGCGGGCATTTCCCCCAAAAAACGTTGAAATTCTTAAAAATAATAAATTTTGTTTAAATTGAAACTCCATGATTAAATTCATTTAAGAATAATCGACAGGTTTTAAAGTAAAACAATTTTCTTGGCGTAATGAGGTGAGTTATTCATTTCTGGGAAGATATCTAATAACTTTGGGGATGAAAATAATAATAGGAAAACTGTAAGCGTGGCAAGAGCTCAGTTTCCGAATCAAATATCGAACGTGGTTTACGGAAATAGGAAATTATATATTTAGCATCGAAGAACACAGATACTAACGATCTGCTTAGTGTGTATAATGGGGACGAGCAGGCACTCAGATTTGCTCAATCATTGATCATTTCAACAAAGGTACCAATAAAACAAATTTTCGCGTATATTTTCTTGCTTCATTCAATATTTTCATGTCCATAAAATTTTACCAATAGAAAATGGTAACTGAGAAAAATTCGTTTCTACTACTTCTAACTCTTGGAGAATTAAATTATCTGACTGAGACGTTACAAAATCATATAAAATGCATGCTGTATCCATATTGGTAGAAAGTAATGTGATAATCCCCTATATTGCACCATATAATTTTATAATGCATAATATACCGATTTTATGTTTAGGTGGGCATAAATGTCACGTAACTGACGAGTTGAGTCAAGTTTACAGTATACTTAACATCAAAGTACATATACGGAAATACTGAGCAATCGACCGCAATCTACCTAATAAAGATTCAAACAAGCAGACGACTAACCATAATTGCATAACACCACAATTGCATTATAATCGTATGTGATTTGAATTTTAGGGGCAAAATTTGTGTTAATATTTAAGCCACTTAAGAAAGTTGAAAGAAAGGCGATGTATGTACAATTTTATGCCAATTGTTCTGGATAAGTTACTACTACAAATAATATTTTGCTACGCTTTAAGATTTATTATTATGACAGGCTTTAGAGTCAACATTTTTACAAACGTATTTCGAGATGCCAAGTTTTTTGTTTTTCAACATAAAATATTTTATTTTCTTATGCTTACTTTTATTCATCCAACTGATTTAATAACAGTTATAGAATTTCCCGAGCAATTTCCCTTCAAGTGCTGTTAAGCATTTCGTCTCTTTGAAGATTAAACACACTCTAATATTTAGCAATTCTCAATTTGTTTGATCCCAGCGCATATTTGAGCAACAATGACCGTGTGCAAAGTCTTGCGCTTCTGCTTTTGTGGTTTGCAACATTTTCAATTTTGTTCTTTTATCTGTACCTTCTTTATTAAATTTCTTTTGTTCGCTTTTTTCTAATATCTGCTTTGTCGTCACTGCCGAAGCCTTCTTTCTTGCGAGTTGATGAAACACAGGTGCTGTTTTATTCAAGCTTTTTCACCTATTAGCCTCAGTAAAAATCAGATTGCACTACTACCTTAATTTTATTAAATTTTTCCTAGTGTTTCCAAATATTTTTTGTTTTATATGTATTTAATATTAATTAATTAATAATAAGTTTTAATATTTGATATCATATTGCAAACAAATTGTAGATTATGCTTTATTCTTCTTATAATTTGATCATTCTATTGAAACACACAAAATAATAACTTTATTCTAATTTACAATATAGAAAAGTATAATACCTCCTTGGATTTATTTAGTAAATTATATATTTTTAACGTGTCGATAATGATTGTTTATGACCTAATAAATAATTGATTGTGGTTTTGATTTTACAATAAATTATATTAGAGGTTCGATACGTTTTTCTTATTGTGGAAAGCTTGTTAATTTTTTTCAAACGCAAAAACGCGCCTCGTAAGTCGCCAGCAAGCCGCCACCACAAATCATCTCTTTTTATAAAACAGTATTAGTGTGCGATGTGTACCGGAAAATGCTCCGAGTTTTTTTCTTTTCCGGGCGTCGATTTCGATCAGTTCCACGAGACTGGCGGCTATGACAAGCGTTTTAGGTTACATTTACTTCACCACCTCCAATTTGCCGACACTAATTCCGCCTAGAAATGATGGAAATGAATTCAATTCCGCCGTATTTTATTGGAGCAGATGCGACCGGCGGTGGTCACATATGCTGGACGCGATTGCCTCAAATCCGGATTATTTAATTAGCCCCCGGAAGGGGCCGTAGGTTTGTGGTGCCAATAGGAATCCCTCCATTTGCAGCGTCTGACACGTTCGACGTAAAGAAATCCGGGATTAATCGGAGCGGCGTGAAATCTGAGACGTCTCGTGTGGTTTTTACTTTAAAATGTAAATGTTAAATCAACCGCGTTTGACAGCACGAATTAGCGCCGCGAACAAAATATCAAACGGAATAAATCAAAATAATCCGCGAGGGAAAAGGGAATTTTTCTGCATTTCGTTTATGGTCGTGGTGCATCCTAACGAGCCAAGATAGCATCAAAGAGAAGCGGCGGTGATGCACCGGGTACGTTGATAATGTGCCATTGTGCCCTCGATCCGATAAAAACTTTTGTTTCATTTTGCATAATATGATAAACACGTCACGACGCGTCGGGACGCTGCAAATCCCGTCTCGTTAAAACTATCTAAACACAAACGAAAAGGTGCCCTTTTCTGCAACTTTCGAATTAATTTGTGGCGGTGGCGGGCCTCGCACATTGTTAACGTTTCCTTGCACAGTACGAAATATCAATACGAAATAATGAATATCTTTTGTTGGCGCGGAAATTCAGGCGGCAACGCAATATAATTGAAATCGCTGACGACATGAAGAACAAAAGCACAAAGGGACAAGACCTTTCAGCCGACTCGCATCCTGGGCGCTTTCTTCATACATGAACCGAAGAAACGTGGAAGTGAATCACGAGCCGCCGCACAATTCGAATATTTCCAACGTTTAATTAAACAATTCTGAAACGTTTGATGCGGACATAATCGAAAATGGCGCCCGAAAATGCAAACACAAATCACAACCGACAAATTTGTATAGCAAATTCGATTATTAAGAAAAATCAGCGCCAGCAATTATGTGCAGCCGAGCTCGAACTGCAGCCATATGGAAATGGCGGATGCGCCCGCTTATTTTATCTACTAACATATTAATCAAACGTAATCCTGACGAATTGCCCTCGGTGAAATTCTGCAAGTTCAGATGGGTCAAAGTTGGCACACTTTGAACTCGTGTGTCACACAAGAAAAATGGTGGAGGCGCCGGGAAAATTGCACCGATCGATCGCCGGTAGAAACTCAAAAATTATAAAACGTGTGGTTTAATTTTGCTTTCGCTGATAACGGCTGATTTATTAAACGCAACGAGCGGCGTCAAATGTTCCGGCAACGGCTACAGCGCACGAAAAATGTCAAAAATTAAAATAAAATATGAATCGGCGCGGATTTGTTACGGTTCTACAAAAAAAGGCGAGATTCCTCGCGAAATTCCCCATAACTCATCCCGTTTTAAGTATAATTAAAACATATCGCCGGTGGGGTTTTCGTTATGAAGAGGGCAGGATAAAAATACTACCTACTCAAAAACACACGCGATCAGATCATGTCAATCAAAAGCGTATCTCGATGACAGGTGGGGCTTATTGTTTCGGCGAAATCGATAGCGCAAACCAAATTCGTGGATTACCGAGCGACCCTCTGGGAAAGTTTAACATTGTCATGGCGCGCGTAAATAATTGACTTTGCGCAAATGGCAAATTGGAGTTGTCTTATTGGGCGATCGGAACTAATTAGTAGCGCCGTTCGCCGATAAAACTCTTTATTATGTTCGGCTTTCACTTAGGGAAATTGTATCGGCGCACTTAAAAAGGATAATCGTTGGTTTACGGCCGCTTCTGCAGCAACAATGTTAAATGGTAACCATTTACCCGCGTCGATCGTTAAGCGAATTACGGCCACACACACATTTAGTGCGGACCCAAGTACACTTTTTACGTCTTGAACGATCGACTCGATGCCGGAAGCGACAAACGCATCGTCGAATCTTGCGGACTTGAAGTTGTACAAGTTGCAAACGCGATTATAGCCGACTTTTTCGCGGAGGCGATATCGTCGTCGTCGTCGACAATTAGATTGGCGCGTAATCTCGTTCCCGACTCTAAGATTAATTGCGCTCACAATCAAATTAGGTCTTGACATGCGAGAGTGTGTATGTGTCCCATTCACGATACTCCTAAGTGAATTAATCCGACAAACGCGTCTCTTCTCAAAACTTGGCTGCAACTCGAATTATAAACGGCGACGTAAACTCGAGAAATTTCATTAAGGCCGCTTGTTTGGACGAAAATAATTCGATACTTGTGTGTCGAATCGAAACTGTTAATTACCTCGGCTCTCCGACAATAGAAACCGGGCGAAATTATTGCAAGCCGCAACGGGATTTGTGCGATTTCTAGTTATCGGCCGATGCCGAACGGCTTGCTCGTCCGGAATTAATCGGATTCCTTTCTGTGCGTGCAAGAGTGTTTCGACGTCAGTTATTTGAGCGATTTAGAGCCTTTCATTCCGGTCTCGCAAGATTAAAGCTCGCCGTTATACACACTCGAAGCTCGAGGCGAACACGTGCAACATACACCTCATCAAAGAAACTACGTCTTCGCTCGTGTCGGATGCATTAATTATGACGACGGAACAACGCAACACGGAACCGTATGAAAGCGAATCCTCCTGTAGTATATTTTTTCTCCAACGTCGTTTGCCTCAATTATGCGCTTTGCATCCGTAAACTAAAATTTCATAATGCCATGACGAGGCGAAGAGAGCCTCGTTGTCCCTCGACTAACAGGGATAAACAGATCGTCGATTGCAAGAACAACGAAAACACGACAGAAACTGAACAACGAACATCCATGCACATGAAGAGTCGACGAGACAGTGAACAGAAAGAACACACCACAAGCAAGAAACGAAAAAAGTTTAATCAAAAATTCAGTCGTACCAATTGACCCAACCAAGCACTCGAGGGACCGAGGATGAGGCAAGTCACGGCTTACCTAGAATGTTCATATCTCGACCGTGGAACACTAGATGTCGGACTGGTTCGCTGTACGCTAGTGTTTTGTTCCGCACTGCGTGTTACGTCACTTCTCCCACCCCCGACGCGAAGGAGGGGTGCGAAAGAGCGAGTGGGGAAGACGATATTTTAGGTTAGCGGAGCTAAGTGGTGCATTTCTATTTTACAGTATTTGGCCAGAAGCGCCGTGAAAGAGGGTGGGGGTGGGTCACTATTACGACGACGACGCGGAGGATGGCGGATTATGAATAAGTGAATAAGTTGCGGTACGGCCTAAACCGAGATTGGAAAGGTGTCTCGTTCCGCTGATGAGGTCCGAATTGAAAGTGGCAATTGAACCGGAAACGGGCGATACCGACGCAGACAGCACGAATTAACGGAATCAAACAAACCACAGTGTCTCGACAACTCGACGAAATTGCCGGCTGTTAACAAAGAGGGCCAATCTAAAACCCGATTGTCTGCTAATATTTGACGAACCGAAGCGAAAATGGTGGATGCGCCGGGTCGACGTCGCCTTTCGGCCTTTCAATTTTTAATCCGGGATTATTTATGGTCGGGACGTGCTTTGTTAAGCCCCCCCTTCAAAATCTTTATTTATCGTGTGCATCATTTGCACCAGGTCCGTATGTGGCGGCGAGAAGCCATTAAGATAATTGCGCGGGTTTGCGTCGAATATGAAATTAAGCGAAATATTTTCGGAAAGGCGGATAAGTCGAGAAATCCCCACAGCAAACTTGTACCTCGTTTATTAATTAAAGCGTGTTCGAAGATGAGTGCCTCGCGATTTCTACAAGAAAGAACGTCCGTTCGCATGTCTGGGGTGAATCAGTGCCGCGATTTATAAACCGGCTCGTTCTACCTGCGCGCGCCCTAAATAAATTATTTTAAGTTTCGTGTAAAACTAAGCGAAAAAAAACAACCATTCGCATCACATGTAGATCAATCGTTTTTTTTCCTGTCGTTACAAGTGCCGGAATCTCCATTCATCTAAAAGTTTCCGATGGCACCGGGCCCATTTGAATTTCAAAACGTTTTCATTCGCCGTAAGAGCTTTCCTGACTAAATCACTGTTCGTCGGCATTACTGGCCGTCTCTGAAGTATACAAATACTAGAATTAAACGCGAAATCAACACTCGTCCTCGTAATAATTCAAGAACGGCGCGAAGAAAGCTTCCTCTATTTTTCCTTTTCTTATTCGCCGGAATTCGTACGAGGATGTTAGAGATAATGGCGCGGTCTCGGCTTACACGGCAATTGCATTTGGGTCAAAAGTGGATTAGATTACTGTTTGGATTTGCCAATTTTTTATACTTCGCTTGCCATGGCAAGCCGCTTGATCGATAAATCTCCCCAGACCGTAATTATTAACATTCTTCGACCGGAGAAAAACCACCGAAAGCCACTTGAGCAAAATAATTTAAGACGCCGTCATAAATCACACGATTAAACTGCTGCTAAAGCGCGTAATTAGAAGCAGCAGAAGTCGAGGGATGTGGACGGGAACAGTGCAGGAAACATAAATAAATGCAAAGTGAAAATTCCCAACCAAATATAAACGACAACTCGATATTCCTCCGGCATCGTATCAACAATTCTTGTGTGCTCAAAATTGGGAAAAGTGAATTCTTTCAATATTTCCTCTTTTTTTTACAATATCCGCAAACGAAGCGTTTTATTATAGCATCGTGTCTTTCTCGTCGTATAAAACTATATTTTATTAATATATGAAAAAGTTTCAGTGTGACCGTTAACTTCCGATCTGAAAACTTTAAAATTACACAGACTGCGCTCCAATGAGAATATGAAATGGGAACCTAGGTTTCCAAAAAATATATATAATTCCGTAATTTTCAAAATTTCGATTTTTTCATCCAAGTATATGGTTAAGGTTTTTATGAAAATTATAAATTGTAGATTTAGGGAAAATAAAGTACGATCTTTATGAAAACTATAAATTGTAGTTTTGGGGAAAAGAAAATACGTTATGTAGCGTTGCGCTTCTTTATTTTTTGATTCAAAAAGTTTCAAGGCAATGCAGAAGTAGGTGAAAATTTTTAGCGAAAATTGCGGCTGGAAACAAGAAGTAATAATACGACTTGGACAGCGCTGTCGTGTTGCAGAACAAAACAAAAGTAGAATTTATGGAAGTTGAAGATTGATAAACTGCAATTTGGAATACATTCCGCCTAAGCGCATCATGTAACGAATTTTTTGTCAATTGTTTCGGACTTTCCGAAAATGCTCCGGGATAATATAATATTTTTTGGCGGCGAGTTCCAAGTCGCCTTTTCATTCCGATTGCATCTAGATTAAGGTGGCCATTTGCGGCGGAAATATATCTAAGTGCCGTTAGATCGTGAATAAGGCATCCTCTCCGACACCGAAAATACATTTTGCGAGGAGTCGTTCTCGACCAAATAATACGTGCGGCAGTAAAGTGGTGGCGCGCTCTTCTCTCGCCCATTCTTTAAGATAATGCATCCGGCAATGATTTAAGATTAGGAGCAATGGAGCGTGGCCAGATTAGAATTCTGGCGTTTATTCGAATCCCCGCCGGATTTATGATTTTTATGACGTCGCAACGGTTTCGAGGCGTGAAAGAGGTTAATTGAGGCGAGGCCGATAATCTGTCGTGTTCGGTCATATCTTCGCTCCGACGAAATTGACTTCCTTCACTCGGATGAGATCAGATTAGACGGATGGCGTCTCTATTGTCTTAGCAGGATCTGAGGCTGCGGGCACATTGTCGCCAGGTTCTTGACTGCTAAACTTATAGCATGAGGGATTAATCGAGTCGAGTCGGTTTCTTCGCCATTAAATTCCGCTTCTGATGGTCACTCATCGTTCGTTCTTCATTTATCAGACGTGCCAGAAGGGCGGCTTATCGCCACCGTTTCGTCTTAATTCATCATTGTTTCGGCCGTGGTTCGGGCTATCTGCTTCCATTTGTCAAGGATGGAAAACTCGCGCCTGTTAAATATTTAAACGGCAACCCTTTTGTCTCGCCACCTCTTCCGAAAACGGTCCGCCCAATTTAAAACGTGTCAATCGCGATGGCGGCTCGTTTATCAGCGGCGATCTGCAAGTCAACGAACCGATCGTTGAATTATGTACACGTAAACGTTTAATGGATCGCGGACTCTTGATAGATTTATAGATGGATTGTCGGATCGCACTCGAGGAAAGGAAAAATCATGAAAATGTATGGTTCTAAGACGAGCGATGTTCTTCCTCTTCAACTCTTATCTACTGAATAAATAACAGCCAGGCGAAACGCCCGACATTACAATATCACTAACACTTGTGTTTTTCAAAACGCGGCACAATTTATTTACTTTCGATCCGACACGTTCGCAGACTTCTTTCTTTTAATTCATTTTGCGGTGTTAAAGCATTTTTTGGCAGTGCTTCGGCACTGTAAATTTGAAATGGTGGTTAGTGTGTGTCGAACGTGCGAAGTATTACAAACAGGGTATCAGGACAGGGCGCCTGCGTCGCTTATTAAAAGTGAGTCCTTTATAATCTTGGCGCGACGCGGTTATGCAAATTAACCGATTTAGTTATCCGTCCGACCCGTGTCCTTAACGCTCGCCGCGTCTGAACATAGTTAACAACGTTTTCGACTATAATTGGATCAGATGGGGCCCATACTCACTCATACTACCTACACAGAACGCTCATCACGAGATGATTAATTAACGCTATGCATCGAACAATACACTTCGGATACAGAAAAAGGCGAACCGGAGGGGAAACTAACTTTATCCTGAAAGCAACAAGGATCCGCACAGGAAATACTCGTATGAACGGAACAATGTATTTTATGCACTGTGAATAAAATCAAACAACAAAATCAATCGATACTGCTTATTACCTACATCATACGATGTTGTTATCGAACATTTAAGACACCTGGCTTTACACCTGCACACCGGTATCTAGCATACTCAAATATTTCACACCTTATTTTACGATATTTCCCTACAATAAAACAGGACAAGAACGAGCAACGTATCACGTTAGAGCAAGTTATCCAAAACTCCGACAAAGAATTTATACTGCAACTTTTAGCATAGTAAGCTTATTAAAATGTCTGCAAATAATTACGTACCGTTTCGCCAGACGAATTTGAATATTTTCATTTTCCACGAAAACTGACTTGATAACAACAGCAGTTCATTATTATGCATGTCCGGGCTGTTCAATCACTTCAAAGACGAAGCAATGATATAGCGAGGGGTGCGACCCGGCAATATTAAAGCCTGCAAAAGGCACGGACCGCAGTAAAAGCAGCGCTTTGTACGTCGTCAAAAAAACTGATAAAATCCGTATATGTTCGTATTTTTAACTCCACTAATATTTAGTGCTTGTAAAGCCCCACTTTAAAAATATTGGTCGATATCTGACGTAATTACATCCCATCACAAAGAATTTGTTGACATCGACCACACATGTCCGAACGTTGCGGTTCAAGATAAGAAGCACGTACGCCGTCCCTCGGCAACACTAATTTGCCGATGACCGGAGACAGTTAAATGAGATTGCAGAGGTCGTAAATTGGGACGTTCTGACCCGGCGCATCCACCATTTTTACCTCCGATCGACGCATCCATCGGTCCATTTCTTCGTGCGCCGTAATTAATTTATTTTCCGGCTTAAATACAATTAGGCAATTACCGTCGTTATTTAGGCGAATTAAATTTTAATTAAATCTGCTGAAAATTACGCCAATTATACGCGTTTCCCTTGTAACACTGAAGCGGTGAATCAAAAATTTATTGCGATTTACACGACCGATTTGAAACAAGTTGCACCGGCGGCATTATCATAATGAAGTAAAAATTATGCAAGTCGGATGCTGGAAGTAGTTGTCGCTTGTTAAATAATTCGATGAGAGTAAGATGTCCCCAGATGGTAGGTTGTATTGCGGTGCGGAATTTGAATTTGTCATTTTTTGGTTCTTGTTCGATGAATATTCAGCGCGCGGGGTTAACTTCATCGCGTTTGAGTCATCAATTTTTAATTTTCTTTCGGTTTCATAGCCAAGTTGCTAACTTGTAAGTTTTTAATGCTCCATCAATTTTTTAATTCGTTTGTTGGAAGAATGTATATTTAACTTCCATCAGCTATGTAAACTAACTAAGCGAGGTATTTTTGCTTTTATCAGCTAGTTGCCCGCAGATTTCCATCTAAGCCGTTTCATTGTATCAATTTATACTCTTGTTTTAATTTCAGTTTTAAGTTCCACCACAATAATATTGTCTTTGAATTTTCAGATACACAAAACACAAAGAGAGCGAGCCTTTGTGTAGCGTTGAAACGTTTCAACTCCAAACTCTTTCACATGTCTAGTGTTTTTCAGTAATTTTGTTTTTGTAACAGAGTGGAATCCATTTAATCCTGTCAGATTTTTAACATACCGCTTACACCAAAAGCACAAAAAATATATTTCATTCCGATAAGATGATTAAGTTTAGTTCACCCGGCGCATCCACCTTTTCCACTCGCCGCATTTCACGCCTTTTTCATTTGCGTATCTACTTTCGATCTCACTCCTCCCAATGCAAAAATCCTACATCCGCTACTTATTTTGTCATGTCTAGACGTCAACATCGGGACACGTTACACACTCCAGGACAACATTCTCCTATTTGTTTTTTCACGCTATAACAGGTCTTGAGTTAATCCCCACTTGTTTCGTCCGCTCGCATAAATCATTTCCGCCTTTAAACCCCCAAAGTGGGTCAGGTTCGTTTTCGTCCTGGCATTTGGCCAAAAACGTCGCCGCCGATATCGAACCGCCGAATTTCGGCCAATCAATGGTGGTTTCGGTGTAAAATGCACGTTAGCCCGAATTGGGTTACGGTAATGGTATGTTGTGCCAATTTCAGAGACAGTTTCATTAATTCCAAGCAGTTTAAGTAAGGGGAATTGTTTTTCGCGCTTCATAATGCATACCGCTGGGACACCATTAAAATTCCGGATGTGTAAATTTCAAGTAGAAAGTGTTTCCATCAAGCCAAGTATTGTCAGTGTTGAGGTAACATGCGGTACATATTTTATTGTTGGCGATTTTATTACGCAAACAGATGGTTTATGATTTTAGTTTGCGATATTTGCGCCATGTTCTCGTATTTTTATAAAGAAATAAAAGTTGAGTAAAAGAAACTGAGTGAAAAAAAATATTTTCAAAATATTCTAAATACTTTTAGCGATTCTAACGGTAGGAGCATATTTTATAGCTTTAAGTTGCTTCCTAACTTTTATATTCTCTTAGGAATTATTCTAGAATCCATTTCTGTAATTGTTTACTTGTATTTCATAGCTTGAGGCGACATACATAATTTTTTTAGATTGTCTAGAATTTTTCACCTTATTTTTTTTCATACAACCCTAGTATCTATTAAAACACTTCCTTGGTTTTACTAACATTATTTTCCTACTATGTCTAGTCCCTAGATTTCTCTAGATTTTGTTCCTTTGTTCAACATTAATAAACAAGTAAAAAAATGCATGAAAAATGCATTGTGCTTCTAGTAAAAATAATAAAGATTTGTAACTTTAGATTCCATGATACTCGTACGATTCATGTTTTACGTTCTTTTACATGTTTTTCTGACATATTGTTTTGACATTATTCTTTATATTTATAATTTTCCATTTTTAAATATCTTCTTTATTTAGATTATTATTTACATATATACATTATTCTCAGGCCCAAATCTTACACTACTCGTTCTTTATATTCTTGGTTATTTGGAACTTTGGTTCTAGAGTTTTTTACGTTCACTCCTTAAATAATATTTTAGATTCCTTGTTCTTACAATCTTTATAGATATTTTTAAGAACTCTTAACCCAAATGATGCTAAAAAATGTTTGATCTAAACCATACCAGGATTGATGCCAATTATATTATAAAAAAGAATGTTCAATAACAATATTTAAGTTGAGTTAATCGGCATATGCTAGTTTTTAATGATAAATGTATTTATTCTAAAAGATACTATTCGCTAAGAATTGTTTTAAACGGTCTAAATTAATGTAGAAGTTTCAAATGAAAACTTTACTTATAAGACCTCATAACCCTTACAAACTCGTTTTTAATACTCTGAAAGAGAGCATTCTATGCATTTAAAGTCTTCTAATTTAAGTTTCAGTAAGAAAATTTAATACGTGTAAATATTACGAATAAAGAACAATGAAAGCATGTATTTTAGATATAAACAACGTAAGTTGCGACTTGACGATGACATAAAAGGCAAACAAGTTCGGATGTTAAAAGAATGTTTTGTCTATAAAAACAAACTAGATTCTCTTAATAAACACAATGTTGCAAGCGAGTGTTTTACTAAATTTTTGTTGCGGCACACAAAGTGTACAACTTTCAATCCTATAATTATCCGTGGAATTTCGAAAGCCCGAACGGGTTTTCTGCCGAATAGCGTGAAAATAAAAATACAACCGAGGTATAACATTTTCCAAACTAAATTTGCCAACTTTGAAACGTAACGCAGTAAAAATCCTCAACTGGAGATTTGACGTTAAAAATCGCCGAGCGGAGATTTTTTAGGTCGACGCGAGCAGAACTGCTTCATTTTCCGACCCGCGCCACTTTTCTTAATTAGAACAATCCGGGCTTCCTCCAGATTAATCGCAAAAGCTCACGTATCGCGCATTGGTCTAAGCACGTTAAACGATTAAGCATTAATAAAGTCGGTAACGGCGAATTCATGTTTCGGGGCGATATTTTCGCAACGCGTCCCATTTTAGCCTTATTACATTAAAAGCTTCTCATAGAATTTTCAGGGTAAGCGGCGGCAGGAGATGCGTATAATTGGATTCGTAAGAAGACTGTAAAAGGCCTTACCCGAACACTTGTAAGTTCAAGTCGGCGAACGACGCAAATGAAATTCGCCGAACTCGCTAAATACTCGTGAGAGCTTTTCGCCCTCACAAAAATCACGACTCGCAATTACTGGTGCAGTTTGTCGAAACCGCAACTTCTTTGTGGGTCGCAGACGACGAAGTCTTGGACCGAGAGTTTGATGCTCTTTCCAACTAAAATTCTCCTCTCGACTTTGTCGATCGTCAATAAATCGGCGCGACCGAATGCAGTCTGGCATGAAAAATACATTAACGCGTGCAACTCGTTGATAAACAGATTATCGCGAGATCGAGAGAGGGTGGCGGGAAAAGTGCCCGACGACCGCATTAATTCGCTATGAAAAATTGCATCTGGCAGAAGCGACGGCTGCCAGGACGGGCTTAATAAATATGCTTGTACTGTTTTAATCCAGTCAGAAGAATCGAAATACGATATTTCAAAAATGCATCATTCAAATAAGGATTCGATACCTGTTTACACGCGATTACGGACAATTTACGCTACCGTAACACAGAGGATTTGTCTTTAATGTTTGGGCGAGATGAAGCTGTTGTGGTTACATAAGCAAAATTACGTCTCAGGTCTGAGCTCGTTTCAAGACCTAAACTGAAATAACACACCACAAATTGTTTATAACTTTAGACTTCACGAGGTAATACTGACTTTATTTTTGGGTATGCATTACAATCATATTATATCATTTACATACAGAGTGAGTTGGAGGAGAATTTGTTTTATTAATGTTTTATTATTGTACTGTATATTTATTTTGTTATTGTACTTGTTGCGAATCACAATAAATGCGTATTTATTTATTTATTTATTTATATATTTATTTATTTATTTCACCTTGGCAGTTGATACAATTTTACAAATTGTTTGGAAAAGTATTTTTCAACTTCGGATCTCAACAATTATTATTTCAACCGAATTTGAAAGGAAACGCCCGACCCGCGCTTTTTCTGCATTTTTTTCTTGAAAAAATGCACCTCACTCCGCTAATCACAGCGAAGGCATGGCTCCAGCACTGACTTTTTTAGGACTGTTAGAACGTGATTGGCTACGTTCTTCGAATGGGTATAGGCTTCAATGCCTGAAAAACTTTGGAAAGGCAAACATGCACAACCAATCAGGAGTAGAATTTTGAATTAGCCGCACATCATACTCGTTTATTTGCGGGTTCCGTCTTTGGTCAGATTTCAATGATATGAGTTGAATGAATTACATTATCGTATTTTTTATTAAATTTAAATTTACTCGGCTGTGTTGTGACGGATGAATTGTTCGACCAGGCTTGATTCGTTTTTTGACTCATAAAGCACCTCGAGAATGTCTTAATTCTTGTTACAGGAATTGTATATGGTTAGCGGGTAGTTTAATTTCAAAACATTGTTTTGTTGGCCATGTGTTTTATTTTTGAATAGTGATATTTAATCAAAGACGGAATTTTGCTCTGTTACAAATTTAAATCATTTCAGCGCCATATTAGGCAACATGTAAATTGCATGTATAACAAACAAAATATAAATTGGAAATTTCAAATTGGAAAATAAACTAATAGCACGAACTTATTACAGCAATTATGGTAGGACATTTAACTGGTTGGCAACTTAAAATTAAAATAATTACTCCTAAAACTCCTAACACTTTATTTATTCATTGTAACGCTCATTCGTTAAACATTGAACAATGCGTGAATTCAATCGTAGAAGAGATATTTATTGAATCGTATCGTATTTTTCCAAAACATTTTAGAAGTCAAGATGAATATATTTATTAAAAAAATAATTGGAAGGAATACCATCGGACAAGAAAAATATTGGTGACTGGCAGTAATTTTAACTGAGAAAAAGCTTGTCAAAAAATTAAATACAACTTTTTTCCAATATTTTTTCTTATTTGTAATTACACTTTTTACACCGAATCTTTTCTGGCGTTATCTCCCAAAGTCACACAGTTTTACAATTTTTTCTTGTCACCAATTTTTGACAGATCACAGTCAACTTCCTTTTTTTTAAAATTGCAGGATTATATAAATATATTTTAAATTGCTTTTATGGAACATTTTCTGAATACGAAAATATCAAGAAAAAATTAGAAAAATGGAAAGAAAAAATTAAAAAAAAAACAAAAATCAAGTAATCAAAACAAATATAAAAAATCTATCCTAGGTACTCAAAATTAGCATTTCGGAAAATATCCCCAAATTCTTTAAAGAAGGCAACAATGAGGCGCTTCTAGAAGGTGTCAACAGTGTCTGGCACAACATGGAGGCAATTTTAATTTTTTATTAATAATAATATTAATAATAATATAATAATATAATAATATAATAATATAATAATATAATAATATAATAATATAATAATATAATAATATAATAATATAATAATATAATAATATAATAATATAATAATATAATAATATAATAATATAATAATATAATAATATAATTAATAATAGGTAAAAAAATTGCAATTCAGTTCATATTATATGATGCAAGATGCAGCACCAAACTTTTTTTTTAGTAATGTAAACTGTTATGTTCTGTAACTGGATTCTGCCCGTAATAAATAAAGAGCTGTTTTTATTTAAGTCCTCAGTGTCCGTAAATTTTATAATCCTTAGAAAATGTTTACATTCTGGCAGTTTTAAAGTCCAGTAGCAGAAATTACAACAAGAAATTGTTCCTTGAAATGACAACAAATGGTGAAACCACAACTAAACGACAGTTGTCGTCTTCTAATAGCTTGAGACCCCTTCTCCATTTGTAATAACTGCCGCAAATTGAGGTGATTTAGGGCAATTATGTCCTAGACGTGGTAAAAGTGTTTATTAAAAACAAAACATTACGACATTATTTATTTTGGGGATGATACGAACGAAGATAAAATTTTATTTGAGGCCATGTTTTCAACTTACAAAATCGTAAATGCCACTTCTTCTACGAAAACTTCTTTTTTAATTGATTGGTTTTTCAAGTAAGGTGAAAGTAAGTTTCCATCAGTTTCGAGTTTGCAGTTTATGTGACTTGGAGCGCTGGAACGCTTACGTGCTTTTGAAAAGCGATTAATGTTGTGTGCACCATCTGTTTGCAGGTTGAAATAAATGTAGTGCACACGACACCTGGATATCACTATTTTCCCAGCGACCCACTTCCATGCAATGTTCCGCCGACACTCCCAAAAGCGTCAGACACTAAATATGTCGGTAATTTCGTGTTTTGAAACCCACGCCCAGGTTTCGGTGATCTTTGTGCCAAAAACTCCTTTAAAATTCCCAAAAAGTTGGAGCCGTAAATTATTGCTATTATTCAAATCGGCGTTACGTGCCCTCGCCCTGGGCCAAATAAATTCGGGGCGAGTGAGAAATATCACGTCTTTTATGGTGACTTTATGGCTTGTGCTTTCCTTAAAGTCATTTTTCCAGTCTGCACCAGTCACTCCCAAATCAACGAAGCATAAATCGGGACGGACGAAAGCTGGCGGGACCGCAAACGTCCCCGATTTGGGTGCACACAATAATCCGCGAGTTACGCGACGCATTAGCGCAACAATAATGTCGATTTAATTGAACATAATGGATCGGTGCAATTGCACCAAGTCGTGGTGGCCTGACCGAGTTTTCATATTGCGTCGTCACCTATTTACTGATTGAATGGATTAATGCGGTGAAAGTATCCTACGGTAGGAGTGTGATTTCTTGTTTGCCCATCAAATTGGATAAACGTTCAATAATTGGAATCTCCAGAGCTTTTAATTGTATTCGAAAACAGGCTTCGTTTTATCATAATCCCCCTACGTCTCGTCGGCCAATCGAAATGCAAATCCAATTCCGCGCCACTTTTAACAAGGACCGGGGATAAATTAATTCAGCCAGAGATAGATAATCGGATGGCGGCCGAATACCGATTACTTCGCCAATATCCTTATTTAATAACGCGGTTCCGATGGCGGGCTTTGTGGGATTCCGCGGCGTGCTTCTTCCTCCACGAAACAGCCATCGTACTCATAGCATTCCGGATATTCCAATAAGGACCTGCGAATTCCTTTCGCCCGATCCTTCCACACAACACCCAAGATTTTCCTCTCGCTAACGACGCAAAAATGCAGATGCGACCCCCGACGAAGCCCCGAGTAATCAAAGGATCCAATCATCACTTCATCCAACTAGTAATCTACACGTAACGAAGTTACGATTGGCAGACGCTTCCTTCCTGCGTTCATCGCTAGTTGCAATTAACAAAGCTGTTATCTGAACACTACTAGTTTATTCTATTAAATTTCCCGGCAACGCTCTATTCGATTATCACTCGATCCTGAATTAAGGTCGGCGGCGAGATGGTGCGTGTTTCAAAAATTCCACGAATACGAATTGCCAAAGCAAATTACCCACTTTGTTACTGGAACGGGGAAGATTAGACAATATAAAATGCTGCGATACAGCACAAAAGAAAGCGGAAGTTTTTATTTATAAATGTCAGAGGAATTTTTTTGCGGGGTCGACGCCACACTCGACTGAACCCCTTTCAAACAGGCTCGCTGATTTTTTCGTTTCGCTTTTAACAATTTATTAATCGAGCTCAAATTAGCAGGCTCGAATGCAACAAAGAGCGCAACCCCATTTAAAAAGAAAGCATGCACAGTTCGTTGTGTCGATGTAACCAAAATCAGAACAATCAAATGCACTCTTTTAAATATTTTTATTAATGACTGACGAAGCAAGGTGTTTTTTTAATTAAGTTAAAAGTCGTCGGCTTTCAGGTCCGATTTGTCAGGAACGCGGAGCAGGCGAACGAGGCTCGATCATTGTAACGTTTAACGTTATGTGTCTTGCAATTTATCATCTTCAGCGGGGCGAGATAAAGAGAGACACCGGGTCCTCACCCATACTCCCCCCGCATGAAGCATTCATCACTATCAGAGTCCTATTTGGAGGTCTCTTATCTCTAATAAACAGAACCTAGGAAGCATTCAACTGTCTAAAAGTGTCAGTCACTAGACACCACTTAGCAGGAAATGGAAGCGGTTAAATTTTAAGTTTTCCACCGTCGTCTCCAAGCAAACCAATTAAAGAAAAGGGTCGGGTCTGCATTGTTCGGCGCTCGCGAAATATGCCAATCACACATCACCATTCGAATTTAATTAGTCGAAGACGGCGGCGCCGAAACGGTGTGAGGAAATCGTTATCCCGTGATATAGATGGAAATTCCTGGACGCATTTTTACACTTTAATCCACCCCCGGCTCATTGAGTGGAATTCCAGGGCGGGCGCGTCGAGGAATGTCGACAATTGGTGCCCGGATTATTGCATACGCGCGGCACTAAAGGATTAGTCGCCCAAGAATTTTCATCACCAACCAGATCCGTATGAAACCGCCCCGAAAAAATTCCTCCGGCGAGTTCGATGAATTATAATGCGGACGCAGGCGATAAGACGACGACGACGACGAAGACGCCTGATTTAGCGAAAATTACCAATTTGTTCAATGACCCATGCCGCATTTCAATAAAAGCGATATTTCAGTAGCTCTGCTTATATCGGACGGATCCAGAGACGGTCGGCTCATTGAACCGATGCCGTCAACAGGAAAGTCTCTAAACGTGTGATCGTCGAGGTGGAAACCTTCTGTCGCACCCACCATCACAGGTTCATTCTGACTACTTGTCCCGTAAAAGAATTATGTGTGTGATCTTAGAATGGTGCCGTTTAACCGCATCCGTCACATTCAACGCCCTCCTCTTATCGCGCCCGAACACCGACCAGGGTGCAGACATCCGCGAAAGTGAAACACTACAAGGACATTCTTTCCTGTTCGCATCTAATGAACCGGTCGTTCTCCCCATTTTGTTTACAAACTATTTGCATCAACTTCTGCTTCTGACATCTACCGAGCAAGGTAATTGCCAGTTTCAGGCAACGTAACCCTTTTGCAACCATCGCCAAAGTTTCGAATTGACTGGTAATTTACTACATTTTCTTGCATCACGTTAACCCTCTCTACAAGCTCACAGCCCAATGAAATTGATATAGCCGAATTGTATTATGGTAATGTACGTTGTTAGACGTATTATCATTACTCCGAAAAGTTCTAAATGATGAATGTCTTGACGAAAAAATAAGTATGTAACAAAAAACTGTTGGAAATAATTAAAAAAAAAAACACAACAAAATATTATTTAGTAAAAAAAAGAAAATTATCATAATATTGAGTCTGTTATTATTGGCTTCTAATAAATTTTGTTCTTTTTGCTGTGTACTTGTACAAAATTGCATAATTTCTATTTCAGAATTATTGTCTCCACTCCACTGTCAGAAAAATGTAGAAAAATTAGAGAAATAATATTTTTTTAAATTCAAGATAGTGCTGCGGGAAATTCCATTATGGCGGAAGAATTTTAAGAATAACGCCGAAATGTGCGCAAAAAATTAAAACTGACCGGGAATTTTTTCTGCAAGTGCTCAGCAAAACTCCAAATTCGAGTTTTCCATTCTAAAAACTTGCACTGTTATTTAGTAAAAGAGGAAAATTATCAGCATTATATTGATACTGTTATTATTGGGTTCTAATAAATTTTGTTTTTTTTTGCTGTGTACTTGTTCAAAAGTGCATAATTTCGATTTCAGAATTATTGTCTCCACTGTCTGAATAAATGTAGCAAAATTAGAGAAATAATATTTTTTTAATTCAAGATGGTGCTGCGGGAAATTCCATTATGGCGGAAGAATTTTAAGAATAACGCCAAAATGTGAGCAAAAAAAATAAAACTGATCGGGATTTTTTTCTGCAAAAACTCCAAATTCTCACTGTGTAAATTTTGGAATACATACATTGATAATACATACATTATCAGCAATAAATTGTTTCACTGGTACTGGCACCCTATAATAATATACACGCACGTTTAATATATCCAAGACATCTTCTGCAAAGATAAATAATTTTTTATTCCATTCCGTGTCGCTTTTTCTTGTACCCTAATTACTGGACAGTACTGAACTGACTACATTTTTATCATTCGTCAGCCACGTCAATATTTTGGAATGTCTAGCTTAATATTTATTTAAAATATTTGTTAGAATCAATTGATGTAAAACCCTAACAAGATATTTGAAGATATAAGTTATTATTAATTGCCATAATATTTGTATGTAGATGTGTTCTAGCCTACATACTTTCATAAATTAGGTGAAGTTGCAAAGTTGTACCGTTTCACCCCTAAAGGATTTAGAAGTTAAAGAAAAATTTGTATGTTTTAATCAGGTTTAAAAAAACATTATTAGCCAAATTCTGTTATTTAAGATTATTTAAAGTCATGTCCGGGTCTGACATAAAAAGCAAATCCATTTATCGACGAATCAGAACGAAAAGAACCAATATTATAATTTTAAATCGATCGAATTTGCGTATACTCGTATTATTTTTTACCAGCAATTCGACAATTAAATAATATAGGGAACTTCAAAATAAAAAACACAGTCATAAAAAACCATAAAGAATATTTATTGAGTAGGATTTGGACGCCATCGCTTTACCACTAAATAAAATTTATAAAATTGGTTACATTACATTCAATGATCTTGAACCCTAAATTTATAGCCAACCAGATACAAAAATTATATGCTTAGATCGCAAAATTTTCACAATTAGAAACAGGAAAAGTCTAACACTCCGAAGTACATTCTGACAAATGGAACATCGACAGATTGAGAGTAGTAAATCTATCAGTCAAACAATGTCTGATATTACGGTACCCATACACATAATTTTAAAACATATTGTACGATTTATTGCTTGTCTTTCTTTTGCAAATTACTCTTTATCGATTTTTAGAATCGTTAGCATCTCTTGTTCTAGTTCCTTCATTTCCTATTCCCTAATGCCTTCCATGGCTTTGAATCATAAAATTATATATTTTAACACAAAAAAATGGTCTTAAATTGGAAACGTACGTAAATTTGCCATCGTAAATTTACGTAATGATCCATGAATTCAAAAATCGTATCTCATCTCGATAAGTGAACTGAAAAGTGTCATCGTCTGATGGTTATATATTTAGTCAAATTCGATGCGTGTTGAATTTAATTTTACCAATGCAACTTGATGTACTGATAAATGAACATCCTCCGGAGGCATAAAATGTTCCGATAGAGTTCAAATTGACCTAATCCAAGATGGCGTAACTCATGGAATCCCGATATTGGCTCATCATTTCCTTCTTCGGCAAGGACGTCCAGCGCGTTCCGGCGCTCCGATATCCTTTCGAATGGTCCGGCCATTTCGATAACGTTAAAACGATTCGATCTTCGCTATCGGTAATATGGAAATATTGCCCCTAAATACGGTCCCCGTCCTATCCTGACGTTCTATTGAATCGGTAAAGTTTGCTTAGCGAGATATTAAAACAACGAAGGGACGAAAGGAAAAATCGCAGCGTCGGTCGTTAGACTAAATAGATTCGTCGGTGTCATCGATGGAGTCACGTTCCTAAAAATGCGATCTACGGCTTTTTAAAAGTCGAACTTTGCATCGGAATAGGCCAAATGTGAGAGAATCACGTTTCGTATAACGCCAATTTGAGTGAAATAAAAGAGATGGCATCAATCGAACGCTGCAACGACCGATACAAGCTTAGCAATATATCCCGGGGGCCGCGATTCGTGTCTCGTTTGTCACAATAACTTCGCAGCCGATTCCAGCAAACATAAGCAATAGACGTTTGGTCCCCTAGAATCTGGAAACGCTGTTTTTGCGACCCCAAATCGAGGCGAGGCCGGTACGTGGAATGCCTAATGCGACACCGACGAAATTAAGAAAAAGGTTTCGGCGATGGCACCCGGAAAGAGGAGACCATTACGAAACTTCTTGACGAGACTTGTTTTAAAGTTCGCGGTGCACTTGTTCCGATCAGAAATAAGAAAAAAAAACGGCGAACAACTTGAGAAAATAAATATATCCCGTGTAAAATTTTCAGCAGGACTCCCAACAGCAAACTGACATTAATAAAACATGAGATTAAGAAGAAAGTTTTATTATTCAGATCCTGAAAATGTCGGGGAGGTGTGTTTTATTTTTCAACAAGATAACTTTAAGCAATCCGAAGGAATGTAAAGTGCAATGTAGCGCGACCGTAAGAATCACGTCGATGAGATTAGTGGAGATAAACAGGGCTCTGCAAGACCTCCACATTTATCAAATTAGTTCGTAGAGCACATAAATTCCGACTATTATCAGATTATTAGCATTACAAGGGGTGCGGTTGCGTTGTGTTAAATCGAAATTAGTAGCATTGTGGCAAAGATACACGCCATCGATAACATCTATCGACTCAAGCAGATGACATTAACTGCAGCATCCAGAAAACCTAAATAGCAAGAGAGGGCAATTAGCGTTGAGAGACTTTGCAGTGCGGATTTGGCTTGTTTTACAAGTCAAATACCCTCGTCGCCAAATCTAAAGACTCTCCATTATGTCCGAAACTTTGTCGGGCCGAAACACGATGTATCGGTATTGTTTAGAAATAGGAAAAGTCAACAAAACAACGAACCGACGCGGATGCATATTATCCTTTTAAATAAAAACCGATATTGGTTTGGCTAGGTCGGTAGGATGGTAAAAAAAAAGGGCGGAGCGGATGGTCAATATGTAATTTGGACCGCTCGATATCTAAACCAATGCAAGTTGATCGTGTATCGCTTCGAACATCTAACATTTGGCATTACGTAATATTGACTCGAACGCGAATTCCCAAATTAGGTATTCGTCCGACCAAACATTCAACAAATATCCAGCTAATTGTGCGCCAAAACGCAACCCGACATTGTTCGCAATCGCTACCTCAAATTCAACCCCATCGGGGTGCAAAATTCGGCAATTCGCAATTTATTTAATTAATGGCTGTCGGAGCGGAAATTGATTAGATTCCGTTTGATGTGATTTTTCGAACGGCGGGAACAAAGTCTTCAAAGCGAGGAGGCAAAGAGTCTCGCGAATTAATTGATTGCACGTAATCCTTTTCGACAGTCTTTCGATTTCAGTATCTACGGTCGTCCTCCGCGCCCTGTTAATAAGCCTTCGGAGTCATGTCGAACTTTATCTTTCCCTTTGTGCACACTCACGTCGAGGTCATAGCGAAGGTTAAGGGCTCGCGGGGGTCGTTAAGAACCCTACCGACACTGCAAATTGCTCGTGATTATCCTGAATTAGGGCGGCCGAATAAATTATGGATGCTGCAAGCATCTCTTATCCGGCACCGCGCTCGAATTTACAAAATCAATGTCTCGCCTCACTTTGGAAAATTGTATTTGCCTTTCTTATTCGAGGGCTTTAGAAGAATCGAAAGAAGTCGCACAGAAAATCTTGAGCAAACGGATGCGGCTATTTGTTTCTGTTTAGGTGAGACGGTGACGCCACACCGACACCAAGAAGCGTCATCCGACACCGTCACATTCACTCGACCCGGGTCGTTTATTTCGTCAAATTTATGGGTTCGGTTTCGTTTGCTCCTCGCGACTTTTAATGAAATCTACACACATCTACCAACAAAGAAGCGATATTTACCTTTAACGGCATTTAATTTGTTGCCGACCATTTGTTTCGCAACGAACGCTGCCATTTTCAGCGACTATCTGAAACAGAAAAAACATCATTTACTTACTTCTTCTGCGACCAGGAACGAGACGCTCGCTGTGAGCATATGAAATATAAATCATCGAAATATTGCTTCGTGTGTTTGCCTCATCGAACATCGAGCGCCTAAAGAATTCAGCGCTAGGTCACACACACACAAACTGTTTTTTTTATGCAACTTCAAGACAATTGTAAAAGCGGTCTTGATTAAAATGTATGTGTATATTATATCGTCAGCAACACACTTTTTTCTTCTTTGACTGTGTTCCATTATCTCGTATTCCACGTGTTCAGTTCTCACAAACCGTTCTCTTAACATTTCAAAGGTTAGTTGGTTTAGATTTATATTAAATCCTTGCAGCAAGCAAAGAATGTCTTTAGTGATTGTTGGCGTAATTAATTCATTATGTATTTCGACAATAATTATTGAGACTGATACAAACAGCAATAAGTTGTAAGATTACAATTTAAAAATCTATAATAAATTTGTCAAAAAATAGGTCTAAATATGGGACACGCTGAAAAAATTGAAGCTACCTGTCAAACATATAAAATTAAATAAAAAGTACATGAAACATTTTATTGCTGTAATTCAAAATTAACGAACCACTCCGTTGTTAAATTGGTATTTATCTTTATAATATCAAGTTGATAGAGCAATATTTTGCTAACTAATTGCAAACCTGTATCATTAAAACGAAACGAAAACGAATAATTTAAGTATGCACCTGAAATAAGCAAAATTTTAAGTAAACATTTACCCCACTGGAAATTTACTCAAAAATATTTAAAACTATAAACGTAAACCTTATTAAACACGGGACTAATGTGGAGTTTTTTATAATATTTAATATAGTGAGATCATATTTCGGAGTAGCTGCGCTTTGTACACTTGGAGATAACTATGAAATATGTAATAATAATAATACAGTTTATCTCATATACTGCCGTTTGCATGAAATTTCCTAGTTTAAAAAAGTGGTGGTTCGTGATCATTTGTTACGGGAGGCAGAGAGTTTAATTTATTAGTAATGGCCTTAAATTTTGTATTTTCATTTAATTTTCTGACAAGCTCCTTCTCAGTTGAAATTACTGCCACACGCATATTTGATTCTTGTCCGATGGTATCTAGAATGTTTAGAAAAATACGATACGATTCAATAAATCATATTGAATGAATGCATTGTTTAATGTTTAACGAATGAGTGTAAGTTCCCGACAAAGTATCATTTATTGTAGTCATCAATAAGATAATTCTTTAAATATTCCTCTCTTTAACGATTCTCTACTTTCATCGTATCGGCGAAACACTACTTCTTGTTAATTTAAAACAAGTGCAGAAAAATGAATAAAACTATAGATAAGATTTTTATACAATATATTTATTATTTTTTGTTTTGTTATTTGAGTTATAAAATATTTGTTAAATTTACACTCGACGTGCTGAATCAACTAAATGTATTTTATTTTATTTATTTTTAAATCATAAAATTTACATGTATTCTAATATGATCCTGACTTTTTGTGTGGCGCTTAAGTGATTTAGATTTTTAGCAAAGCAAAATTCTAATCAAAAATAACAAACACATAGCCAACAAAACAATTGGTGAAATTAAACTAGCCGTTAACTATTTCCATTTCCTGTAACAAGAATTAAGAAATTCTCGAGGTGGTTTATCCTCTTTATTAAAAAAAGTCTGGACGAGGAACTAGAGGATTTGTGTCGAACAATTTATACATCACAACAAAGCCGAGTAAATTTAATTAAAAAAAAAAACGATAACCGTGTCATTTAACTCATATCATTGTCCTCTAGCACACCGACACTGGTTGCTTATTTATCTTAAAATTGTTAAATTTTTATTTCAATAGAACCGAACCCGCACAGAACGGGTTTTCAACTGTGAAATGAAGCAATTAAACAAAGATGAAGTGTGCTAAATTCAAAATTCTACTCCTGATTACTTCTAAGATGGCGGGCGTGTTTGCGTTCAGTACAAAGTTTTTCAAGCAGCGAAGCCCATACCCCATCCGACGAATGCACCAATCACGTACCAAGTCTT
Source organism: Eledona agricola (assembly GCA_964023215.1). Taxonomy (NCBI): domain Eukaryota; kingdom Metazoa; phylum Arthropoda; class Insecta; order Coleoptera; family Tenebrionidae; genus Eledona; species Eledona agricola. Next base: position 27,451,986 of record OZ026857.1, on the reverse strand, counting down.
AAAAAAGTGATAGCACCGCAGCCATGCCTTTGCTGTGATTAGCGGAGTAAGGTGCATTTTTTCAAGCAAAAAATGCATAAATAGCACCGGTTGGGCGTTTCTATTCAAATTCGGTTGAAATAATAATAATGGTTGAGATCTGAAGCAGAAAAAGGCTTCTCCAAACAGATCAATTTTTTTGTAACATTTTAACAACTGGCACGGTGATAAAAGTAATACATTTACAAAGCATGGAACTAATTAATTCGTCATTTGATGCAGGGGCCACTGGTTTGACCTGTTCAAAATTTTGAAACGACACCCCACTAATGACTCACCAGCATTATGTAATGCCACATACAATTCAGATCAAATAACTGAAAACCGGATGAATTAATTTCTTGATTAAAACTGGGACGTTACAAATAACATAAAATATAGCCAGTATTATTTATCTAAATCGGACAAGCAAAATTAATACAACACCATAACTAAAATAAACTGAAAGCCAATACACATGCGAGAGGTAACAGCTAACGTATGAGAGATGAAACATACACAAATAAAGCACAAATTCGAAAATTCAACGATAGGCCACCAAATATACGAGCAAGTGGTGGGGAACACCGGCTCGGTCCCTACTCGCTTGTCTTGTTCTAATTCGTGATGATATCTAGCGAGTGCAGTTCGTTCTAAGCAAATATTTAACTAGTCGGGAGAATGTTGGGCACAGAATCATAATTAGAAAGTGACGAAGGTCGTGACAGTTCAGCACAAAAAGTCGGGGTGCGGTTAGAGTTAACGGACTCCAGCGAATTCGACACAGTTCCGGAACAGAAACACCGAAACCGATCGTTTGGCGCCATATTGCAGCGGACAAGCTGGCGCCCTTTACGTCACAAGATTTCCATCGTGGAGGAAAACAGTAAAACACCACCCGCTCCATTGCATTAATACAGAATGACAAATGAAGCGTGCAGCTAGAGACAATATCACTTTACTAATCGCCGCGCAGCTGTACTTACACAGTGTCGTATGTTATATTATTTAATGCTGGGCACACATGACGCGAGAATAAAAGCAGCGCCCCGGCCTTATCACGTTAGACGCAGAAATAAGTTCCGCGATAAAACAACCCCCGTAATTTATTCACCTGATATTAATAAGCACGGGGCGAGGTCCATGACATCATGTCTGCTCGAAGCGGCACACGCAACGTTCCCTGTTTCATTCACAATCAGATTTTTCACGAACCCGAATTGGAATTAGCAGGAGTTTGAGCGTTGAGATTTTGTAGAAAGGCTGTCGACTTCAAAGATGAGATGCTTTCTAATCAACCGACATGTTTCCGTTCCGGAGTTTCTTCCAATATGGTAGTGTGTGGTATGAACGTGAAGCTTTTACCCTACTCCTCTTTGTAAATAACGCAGAATATTCAGCATTTTCACTTTAATATGGAAGTCGTCGGGAATTGACATAAAAGATGTAGAACGCACTCGAAAAAGCTCTCAGACGGACCCAATCACGCCGAAGAAGACGTGGTAATTAAGGTTCGACGAAGAATCAATAGACGGGGAATTGATATTGAAATTTGGCCTTTTCACAACTTAATTGGACGCGAAAAGGAGTGGACTCGGCGGTTAAGTGGTAGATAATAACTTGTCAAGTCTTCATACACCGATTGTAATTTGCATAACGACTCCGAGGCGATAACTTTGTCCTCGCAAAGTTTACACGACGAATACCGTGTCGGCTGTTCCAATTTCTAAGAAGGAAACGGAATCTGCTTCGGTAATTTGCATAGAATTGGAGATTAACCTGCGTCGAAGTGGCTTCTCTCCGGTGGCAGCGTGTGCAGGAAACACACACAAAACCCGATCCGTTCGATTCTATTAGCGAACGGGGACTGCTTTTAGCATATTTTGGAAAACAGAACCGATCACGAGTAAAAACCTCTCTAAAGCTTGATCTCTTTCTTGATTTTAAAGTGCCACTTGGCTGCAAAGTAGATATTACGGTAAAAGTTTGGGGCGGCTGACATCGACGCAGAATTTTAAAATGTCGCTGCTGTTAAAATTGTCTAAAGAATGATGTATGTATTACTCCAAAACGATAGAGAGGATCAATGTGTTTTGCACAACTTTTACATGTCTGCTTTGCCACACGTCACTCGTAAGGTATTGAAAACAAAAAATATCTCTTTTTATGGAACGTTGAACCGAAACCTGCTGCTAAACCCAGAAAAAAGAAATTTAAAATTGAAAAACCAAAGACCTATAGAAGTTCTGTAATTACGGGGTAGTAAATTGCACTGGGAGAAAGAGAAAAACAATTTCAGTACGAAAAGCTTCGCACTATCAGAAAATAAATAAATGGGCCAAGATAAAATTCTATAAAAAGTGGACTTGTGCGTGCTTTTCTCTCGCTTTTTATCATCGTTGGATTGCTAGACCCTACACGTTCTAGCGTTCTTACCGCTTTATCAAAATATTTTATAATGGTAATATTTCGTTGATAAACACTAGGTCGACTGGAAAGTCCTCAAAAAATACTTAGAAACCAAAATTATTTATGAGATTGCAAAATCAAGAAAATATACTATCCAAATAAAGTGGACGTTATTCTTACCTATCCTGACCTATTTTTTAGGAGATTGCTGGGGTTTCAGATTTTTAAATATGCATTACAGGTTTCCTTTGTTTAATGTTCTGAAATATCAGCGCAAGATTTCATAACACGAACATCGAAATGCAATAAATTTTATGCCCACCTGGGAGCTAATGTATTCCAAAAATACTTCTATAAATCTAAATTGTGATTCGAAATGTCTGTGGGCTCTCTGCGGAAAATTCTTAAAAAGATTTGTATGTGAGTCGTAAATTCGGCTAACTTCAGCACTTCAGCCTCGACACTGCAATTTGATGCTGTACATAAAAATGAAAACCTGAACTTTTGGCTGAGTCTGAGTGTTGCTGTTGGGATATCGTAAAGAGCATGTTTATCTCAACAAGGCAAACTCGATGAGTCGAAAAACAATATTCCGAAATCCCCATAAGGGATAAATGTTGTAAGCAGATTATATGGTCGGATTCATATTTGGGAGGCAACTTGAAGCAGAATATTATATTTATAGCTAAGATCGATCGTTTATTAAGTGTGGAAGATTAGGAGTGGAGTAAGTTTATGTTCACTGTGCTGAAAATGGTGAGGGAGTTGATAAAATGCAATTTTCGACATTTTCCCGAAGACGTCCTCAACCCACGCTCTATAAATAATTTTCGCTCAGACCTCGTTTTGACGCCGAATCGATCAGCACAATGCACTTTAAATTTGTTTTGATAAATGGGGCAAACACGAATTGAAATTGGCGACGTCTCGTCACTTATTAACGAGCTGTTTTTTTTTTCATATTTTCGTGTTCTTCGGTTCGTGTTTGTTCAACTTGCTGCGTTATTCATAATTTCCATCCGTCCCCCCACTCGCAAGATAAAAGCAACATCAAGACTAGTTTAGAGAATGATGGAGCGGCTTTATCCAGACTTGTTAAAAATTCAACTCCGGAATGTGTATTTTTAGTTGAACGCAACCCTTTAGAGCTGTGGCCGGCACTTTTTGTCCTGACCCAGGATTTGCGCGTTTCACCCGCACGCGTCCCAATTTCAAGTCTGCTTACGACTGCAAAATTACAGCAGCAGACGTCATATAAAATATGGCATTTTTGTGGCGGAAAAATGTTGAATAAAGCTTCAGTGCTTTTTTATCTTCCATAAACTATTTATGTTTTCTCGTTACTTTGTCCCCTTGTTGTAAAAATATTACGAGCGTCAACATCAATTCGAATCGATAATGAAGGACAATTAAAGACGACCAGGAACGTCCGAGGCCTAAATTCGATAGTTTTTGCTACGGATGCAGCATCCGAGCCCGTAAATTGCTGTCAGAGCCAGACACGATTTAACGGCGTCCCTCAGACGTTCGTTCCATCATTCCGGGCTTACGAGTAAATTTTACGTAGACTATCTCCGTTACCCGTTCCGGACGCGATATTGTCGCGATAATTATACGAAATGGGCTTTGGAGGCGACGAAATCGTCCTCGGGCTTCCGTATAACCGAACAATGTTTCGGTCGAAGTTAATCGATGCGTTTTTTCGTTTCGTATTACTATTTCCGGTCGCGGAACGGATTTGGGCGTGAGTTATGGATCTTGGTCGGTGGGACAAAGTGAATATTGCAATTTCCACGGAAAGGGATTTGTCATTCGGCCGGATTCGATAGGATGCGATTTGTCATTTTTCGAATTTGTTTTAAACTCTCGAACTTTTCATCCGTTTGCGGGCCAAAGCGCACACATCGCTTTTTATTCCATCAAAGTCACTTCGACCCTTGTTAACTATCCGTTACAACTTTAAATCGCTTCCTGAAGTTCACGAAACACAAAAAATTAACAAGCTCGCCTCGTTACGCGAACTACCGACCACAAATGCTGGTAATTTTCGATCTTGTCAGTCAGCATCCGAAAATTTATAAAAAGGGGAAACAGAGACAATTAAAAGACCAATATATACTTGATGCGTAAATTTATTGATTAATTTAGATTAGTTTTAATACAGCACAACCGTTTCACTATTATAAAAGAAATATGAAGCTTAAATAGCTTAAATAGGTACACTTCTCTCGTGAAAATTTACGAGTGAGATTGTAAGAAAAATTATTTGCAATAAACCTGCATGCAATCCCTTTTTGCTTCTACGATAAATTGCAGTTCAAATAGTCCTGTTAAAACAACAGATCGATAAAATATATCTTATTTAAATGGTGTTTTTTAATTGAACTTGTTTCTGTGTGGCTTACTCTCGTTCGGGTTGAATGAAATTAACTTGAAACGCCGCATGATCATAAAGTTTAGCACTAAAGAGAGTGCTGGGCCAAAAGTGCGCCGAGAACGAATTACTGCAGTGTATGGAAATAAAGGGACATCATACTATGAAGAAACATTCGCATCGGGAGTTGAACTGAGAGCAGCACACGACAGGTGTTAAAGAAATAAACATTTCGTTTCATCAACGAATCTACTTCTTATTACAGCATTTGATATCGGACCGCAATGAAAAAAACAATTTTATGCGCAGATATAAGTACTACAAATCGATGAAATAATTTTTTAGAATTACAAAAGCAACATATGTAAGAATATAAACTTAAAAAATTTATTTATTATACTTAAGTAAACCATGAAACATAATATTGTTTATACATTTTAAAATAACAGGATATTATTGTATTTGTCATATTTATGTTTCATTCCGCACCTGCTAATATACACGAACATCAAAACAAGGACATTTAAATAATGTAAAATGTACAAAAATATTAAACTAAATAAAATATTCAATAAAAATCGATAAATTAACTAAGTAAGTACATTAGATACCTACAATTTTTCAGTAAACAGCATCGGTATAAACCAAATGTCCGCATGCAAAATAGCAGAACTAATTCTGGAATTTTCGTATCTGTTATTTACTTATGTATTACTTCTGGTCCGTTGTGCAAATACGATTTCAATAGGAAATAAATATGTAATCATATTTTAGTTTTGATAATTCTGCATTTTCGCAAAATAAATAAAAATATTCCTAAAGCTCACGATTATCTAAAAACCCATGTAGGTATGTAGCAGATTGAAAATCCTTTGCAATTTTTTAGTAAGGAAAAGGAGCAATCTAAAATCATTTGTAAAAATTAAGTGAGTTGTAAAATGGCTGTGGTCGTAAGAGGATATAAGCGAAAATAGAATATTAATGACAGGACTCGAGCATTGTTTTACAAGTCCACAATGTGTTTTTAGATTGCGTAAATTAAATGAAACTCAAAAAACACAAAACAAGTACAAAGCACGGCTCCAAAACGGTCACAAACCAATTTAAAAATTAATATTAATCTCTACAAAGTCGGAAACTACATTTTGTATGCAGTTTTAACATTATTCGAAGCTATTTTCGGACGTATTTAATGTATTTACATATTTTGACAGCTTACCACGGTTTTTTTATTTTCCAATATTTTACTGTCTGCACAGGGCTAAATATCACATTTTTAGATAACACGAGATTAAATAAAAATTAAATCCGTAAATTCAAAATTAACCAAATATGGACTGAAGTCATTGTTTACAATATACGCAAAGTGCAAATAATCAGCAGGGTAGAAAATACACACATTGAAAAAGAAGATTGAATACAAATATTTGAACAACAATTTCCATGCCATAAAAAAGTGATTCGTATTTTGTGTATTTCCCAAACGACCTCTCGTTTTAGAGTTATTAGTCTTCAAAAATTTTTTTTTAGTAGTTATCTACATAATTTAACACACTTCTGAACACATTTATTTCTAAAGATTTACAATACGATAGAGTGGTTACTCATCCACACTGACGACTTACATTATCTTCTTGACAATAAATTTCCAACTTAGGTGCCTGTAGTTCTAATTTGTATATTATTTAAACTTCCACGAACATTTCAAGGATTATTTCCAAAAATTGTGTGCAATATTATAAAAAACGGCACATGCACATATGACAATGAAAATATCGACGATCCTCTCCTATTTAATTCAAAAAACGATTTAACAAATTAGATAACGTTTGGTATTTCACTCGCCTTTTATAAAATCCAATATCTAGATATATCCTAAAAACCCTTAATTCGTTTCGCAATACAGAAAGTGTCTCGAGAGTTGATTATCACGTCTAAAAAAGAAAAAACCTTAGGATGCAAATGAAATTTTTAAATATATAATATGTATATTTTTAAAAACAAATTACAAGTTTTATATTATATCATTTTGTTTGTTTTTTTTTCAGCCACGAGGAATTTTGATCAATTTTTGAAAAACAATCTTGATATGTATATTTGTATTTTCACACAATAGGTTAATAACTAGAGCTCTTTTTTAATTTCCTAAAATGATTAAAAATGAATTGCTCCACTACAAAGATATATAAATACGTGTCCTTGTTATAGTAAATTGTGATAAACGCCCGCGTGTTCCATCCATAAATTATTAATAATCAGTTTTATCGAAATAATGCCGGAAAGTTTGACTTGTTTGTTAATATGTGTAAAAGGTGGATGACTTGCTTCAAGTTAGGCAGCGAGCTGTACAAGTTTAATATTCCCCAGTTGATTCATCTAGTAATGATAACCCGTTTCAGACAAACGTGCTCACGTTGTTTGTTTATGCAGCAACTTTGAGGAGTAATTATGAAGGAAAGCTTCTGAGTAACAAATAATAGCCAGAGCTCAGGTGCGCCCCGTTCTAATATAATTTTAACGAGAATTTCATTAAAGGTTTAAGAAAGTCAAACCGAAGAGTCGGCCGCAGCGTTCCGATTTCGGTGTCGTGTCAGGAACATCGACATGCAACTTGTCTAATAAAACGGAAAAAGGATGGCACTTTGCGTCGTCGGCAACAACAACGTGTAAGACCATGATAGGAAAATGCAGAGCAGCACTTCGTGGGGAATGTGAACGATGCGGGGCATGCAAAATCAAAGGAAACTTGCCTACTCAGGAATTTTAATACCTCGACGCCTCTAGGATTAAAACCCCCGATGATGGGGCGACACGAACTAAGAAAGTCAAACGTCAAGAGAAGAAAAGCAGGAGCAGCGGTGCTAATTAAGAGTCTCCGTAATAAATTAAAAAAAAGGCAGCAGGCGCGGTATTATGATTAGAAATCTCTCGCGGTTAATTTATCAACAACAAGAAGCAGGAAAATAAAAACGAGCACTCCGTAAGCCCGCCAGCAACTTTTAATTCCGGACTTTGATTAAACCGTAAATAAGGAGTAAGTGAACTTTGCATTCGCGCGTTTCCGAATTTTCGCGTTATTCCATTCCTCCTAGAGGAGGGCATAATAAATCATGCCACAAATGGAAATCCCGTGGCTGTCGTAACACCCGCATGAAATCTACCTGTTTGCCATCAAAAAAATATTCAAGTCGGCTCGTTAATTTAAAGCGCGAGTCCCTTGTTAACAACCAACCCTTTGTGCAATTTTCGTTTAAAGAGAATAATGTGTGGTTCTTGGCGTTTTTGTGCTCGTTCGAAAAGCAAAACTCGAAAAACCGTTCCGCCACAACGATTCTGCAAATTAAAAACACATTTGTGGCCGAGCACGAGATGGCGTCGTCAGTTTATGAGAACGCAAAAGGAACGAAGAAAGCACACGAGTGCAGTTCAAGGACGGCGTCGGAAAATTGCTTAGTCCTGTTGTCTTGTTAGGCGTCCCCCAGGTTCGGGAGTGTTATAACAACGAATTTCGATCGCAAAATTTCCGGAGTCGTTTCATCCGACTCGAGTTCTTGGATTTCGCACGGAAGCGATCGAACATGTCTCGCCCCACTTACGAACCCCGCATAAAAACTACGGCACTTTGGCGAAGTTTACGCGTTCCCAAAGTCTTCGATATCGGGTCCTGGGCGAGGCAACAAAAGAGTGCCAGTTTACGTAAACAGCCGCACTTTGCAGATAAAACTTTTTTATTGCATTAAGAAGGAGAACGTAATCTGAGATAGGGCCACCCGTTTTGCACCAAAGACAAATTAAAAAAGCGGACCGCACCCCATTTCGGTTTTAAAAGCAACTCGATTATGTTCAAATGGAGTTTTCTCGGTTGCGCTTCGAGTTACTAGTTAGTTGTGGTAGAAATTTATACATGGGCGATAAAAAAGCGGGAGGAGATGGAGTGGCAAGCGGCAACGGACACGGAACGAATAAAATTCGAAACTGTCTCATCCATCATCGACTTTGACTTCTTTTTCTGCATAGTGCGACTTGCGAGTTTTCCAATCACGGCGACGTGTGATGGAACGAATTCGCCCTAACCAAATTCCTAACCGGAAAATTCCATTTTCATTAGAAAGACGAGCGGAGTATGGAAAAATTAACCGGAAATCTCATTTGGATCATTAATAATTGCTAGATCTTAAACCAAAACAGGCCCCGACAGCTTATTAAAATTTTTCTTTGTAAGTGCTCGTGCCGGGCTCTGTATAATTTAACCCCCTTTTGACACCTTCAAACTCTGAAAAATTCCAAACTCAGCGAAGCAATTAGATCTCTAATTCTCCCTTCAAGAGAACTTTTCGGAATGTACAACCTTTTGGGAGTGACGCCGATTTATTTCCGTAATGAACTCGGGCCCCAATTTCTTCAACAACGGCATTCCCAAATACGCAAACCATCAGAAAAACATTTTTGATTTGATTTTGCTAGCCTGATGCACTCGATATAAATCTATAAATATTTATAACAACTATTTCCACCAGTTAACCGCTACCGAAAGACCCAAACTAATATAAAATGAGGATTGTAAGTGCAGCTAAATTATTTAATTAAGTCATGCAACTCGAACAGGTTTGCGTATTGGGGATAAAAATGGTCAAAGTGTATGTGGGAAGCTACACATTAAATAACACCAAGAAAATTAAAAAATATGTCATCCTTCAAAAATGTTTTGTATCAAACTACGCGTACAGTATGAGTAACGTCAGAACGGCCACAGATTTTTCCAAGACAAAACCGTTGAAATAAGAAATGACTCGTATTTTTTCCATGAGTTGAACCTTCTTCCTTTGAAATTGTTTTAGACTGGCCCAGTATTCATTTTTGTCACCACTTCAATTCATTTAACAATTTTTTCATGCGCCATTATGATATATTTTCAATTATGCCACGCATTCACCCTCGGCCAATCAACCGCTGGTTAAAACCCCGCAGCATCTTTTGTGTCGAGATCTCATTAACTAACGAAGAGGAATTGGAATTACGTCTTCAAGACAACAAACATCTGCTTTGTTTTAACAGATCCTTAAAAGCGAATTTTGTCAATTGAATCAGTTTTTCTTTAACTTATTCTCTCAACCGATTTCGTGCGACTATTTTGCTTCAAGTACCCACAATCCTATTCCCGCAATTGTATGCGCTTTGGGTTGTTATTTTAAAGACGAGCGTGGGTTTCATTAATTATTTATGATGGAGTGTTTTATACTTTTTGCGCTTGCCAGCAACTCCGCATACCAAAATCTTCAATTTTATACACGTACCTACAATTACAATTTGTTTTTAAAGTTAGATATTTTAAATGTTCGTTAAAAAATAAAACACAACGAGTGTTTAAATACGTAGATCTTAACGATTTACTTAGGGGATTATGAAAGGACTGGGTTGTGAGCACGAATCGTAACTCTATCCTGCTAATTTATTCGGTTCGCGAACAAAAACTAGGGATCAAAGATAAAATATACGCCCCTAAAGCTTATCCCATCTGAAAAAAGGAAATTCTCGACGGACCAAAAATAAATCACATTAAAGTCTGATAAAAAGGGAAATTATTAAAATAACTGTCTAGAGCCGGGTGATTCACAAAAAATACACTACGCTGGAAAATGCGATACAAATTGAAGTATTAATCAGCAACGAAATTCCGACGTAATTCAAAATTCTCACCTGTACAAGGAGCGCACACAATTCCTGCAACAAGAAAACAAACTATTAGGCTGATGTTTGCTTTTCGAAATTGAACGAATAAAATTATTTTATACGTTTTATGGCGTACGCTGCTTGTTTTTTTGAAGTATACATTGTTTTATCAACGCTGACGGCTTTTGTTCAAATTGATTAAAACCGAGTACAACGTGCAAGAGACAGGAGATTTATCTGCGAATAGTGGCAGCTGTGGGCGTCACTGTTCGCACCCCATCACACCCCTTACCTTTTTTCGCTTTTTTAGCGCACTGATTATGAACGGAACCCCACAAATTAGCGCTCTTTGTTTTTCTTCTCGTTTTTCCATGAAACCAATTCCGATCCTTCCGCTTTAACTCGGCTTTCTTCAATTCCCACGAATATTTATTTCGGGCTTGGAAATTAGCATGTTTCTGAGGTGAAACGGCGTCGTCATCACGAGGGATGATGGGTAAGGGTGAGTGCTCAGTTCATTAGCAAACGCGAGAACTTTGCCTAGAGTTAAGACAAACACAAACACGGTTAAACTCCCTTTAGCTGCCAGTTAACCGGTAGCCAATATAGAGAGGTCGTGTTCTTGTTTTATTTACGTTTCCCTAATTGAAAAACAACAAACACCAGAATCGCAAACATCGCAAACAAACGCTCGCTTTTTTGCAGGCGTGCATAATGCACCGAACGTCAGGAAGATGGATAAATGCTTTTAGGATTGTAGGTGTGGAGGTGATAAAACTCGAGAGAAGCGGAAATCTCGACCGAAATTTGAATGCTCGTTTAAGAGATGTACTACGTCTGAGGGTAACCCGGACGTGAGCTTTGGTGCGTGTTGGACACCGCCGAGGTCGTGTCATTTCTCGGTCGAGCTGCTCCTGCCGTCGAGCTTTCTCTTAACACCTCGCTGAGTCCGCCTTCCACACACACAAACCATCAATTCCGCCGAGAGATTGTTTAAATATCGATCCGCCCTCGCGTCCCTCGAGAGCCGCGGCGCAAAAGAAATAAACTATGGAACGTTGCACAAAAGATCGTAAACACTAATCGCGAAACTATCCAACGGCGAAAGTTCGGCGACAGCTTTCTATTTACTGAAACGACTTTTTTTTGCCGAGGCTTCGGTTTCATTAGGTGTGCTTTCAAAATTCTATTAGTCACGGTTTCCATTATATGATTTATCATCAAAAGCTTCTAAAAGCTCGGTATTAAATGCATCAAAACCCCCGTCTATGATTACCAGACCTGTTTCATTTGAAACGTTCACCACTGTTCCAAGTTGCGAAATTTCCGCGAGAATTTCATTACGAAACTACGTATTTCAGTCGCGCTCAATTCAAATTCGATCCTTCAGGACGGTTCCGCAAACTTTGATTTCCGAATTTGATTATTCGGCCTTTATCCTAAATCGTAAATACGTTTATAGATCGCCCCCAAACACGAACACTTCCCTTAAGATTCACAAACCCGGAGCTAGAAACAATTTGGTTCCGTGTCTTTGTTTAAAGATGAAAAGTACATTTCGTATGTTTATGAGAGTCTAGAAATGTAAGCATTTCACCACTGCAGACTCCAAAATTTTAACACCGAGGTTTCCTCTTTAGCGCTTCCAAAGAGGTGAAGTAGAAATTATTCCGGTTCCATTAAATTTCTCTTTATAAAACTTTTACTTTATAACTTAGTTTATACTGTTAATTATCCCTCAAAATTTTATTAAACAAAAATCAATTTTCCTTTGTATCCAAGCAATGTTACTAATAGTTGTTAAACTAAATTAGAGGCAACGAAAACAAAATGTACTGCATCCTTCATAGTTCGGGCGTGTTTTTCACATTTCATCATTACGTATGAGATAAAATTGCAAAGATTCAACTTTGTATATCTAACAAATTTACGATTTTTAACAGGTTAATGTAAAAGAGTTGTGGAACATCTCTCCACTAAAAACATCTCGTTATAGAAGAAAACTCGTTGTAAAACGTCTCCCGTGAAAGTTTGGTTATTAAAAAAGCTATCAACAGTCGCTTATCTAACTTAATAGCTCTTTTCTTACTAGACCATTTAGAAAAATTAGTTCTTATTGAGCTGTTTTTCTGCGGCTTCTACTCTTTTGTTTTAAATATTCCGGTGCCTGCAACAAATATTCATTCTAATTGAGAATATTTGCTTGTTTGTTGTAAAATTCTGATAAGATTTGTAAGACAAATTTTTAGGTTTATGTGTTTATGTGTCTGGCTTGCTTCGTAGTTTTTTTATTGGTTTCCACTTCAGATATGTATAAAGTGAAATAAAGTGACTGTTCAAAGGCTGATCCTATCGAGCAAAAGCACAAATTATTCTTCTTTCTCGTAAAGCTTTAAAATAAATTTTCCTTCTTTCCGACATTTCATCATTACGTGTCGGGTTCTGAAATACAACTTTGAACATCTCGCAAGATTATGATTTTCAAAACGCAGACGTAGATAACTGAACTCTTAAAACAACGTGGCACAAAAATTTTAAGTTAATAAAATTTATCGAAGTCGAGTACGATGCTGTATTTCATGGCCGCCAACATTTCGTTATTAAAGAAAAATTGCTTGTAAAAGTTTGTAGTTATTAAAACCTATCAATAGTCGCTCATCTTATTTATCAAACTTTGTTATCGTTTCAGTTCCGTTTCAATTTCTACAATTTCAAATTTCTTTTGTGGGTAGTCGCGATGCTGAACTCAGACCAAAAAATATAAATTTTAGTAAAAAAAACTGTTTTGGTCTTGTGCGTTTTCTTTGTACAGAACTGAACGAATAACAATTTCAAAAATGTATTTTCCGGTCACAAATTTATAACAATATAGTTTAGTTTCTTCAGTCGTGCTCAATTTGCTCTGTATTCTCCAGCTGCACTTCTAATTAGTTAGTGTAATCTATTTAGTTCCGTCCCTTTATAAGTTTTAGCAATCACCATTAATTAATTATAATCATGTCTATGTGAACACATTAAGTTAAATAATTTGATAACTGCTAAATGATACCGTATATGCAACAATTTCACTATGAAATCTACGCTTTTTTCATAGGGCATTTGTGAATTTGAACGTATCCAAATTCGTACGACAATATTTATGATTTTGAATAAAAATTGGACTATTTCGATCGTTTGAAATTATGAGTGACATTTTATTTTATATTCTGCTGCTTCCAGCAAAATTACGTCAATTGCAGAAAGCGAAAGAATAATTTAGAATGTGTCAAAAGTAGAAAAACACAATTTTTCATCCAGGTAACGAAGCAGATAAACTTAAAATATAACAAATTTTCCTATATAATTGGGCAATATTAGTTACAAGTGATATTCTTTATAATATTTTGTTTCTTCTTTGTGAAAATGTTTACTCCACAGCAACATATTCAATATCAGTGCAATAAAAAGAAAGGGCAAATATTAAAAATGCCAACGCAAAAGCGTGTCCTATTTTCCACTTCTCAGGCAATCCAACAGAAGTTCAAACAAACAAGAAGTGCAAACTTATTTGACTCGTACGTCCATCGTAGCGTGAATTTTCGAAAATTCATCGATAAAAGAAAAACCGCGTGGAGATCAAAGCGAATGGCGAAAACGACAAATTTGCCTATTAACGTATAAAAAGTGGCATTCGTTGGAGATGGAAACAGCCGTTTCAGTGGCAAATCCGCCGAAAAATTCCCTTTGATAAATCGAAGTCCGCGGATCTATAATGTATGTACCTCTCTGCGGCGTGGAACGTCTGCGTCAGCTGTCCGTGAACGAACAGTTTGTCTCTGATACGTAAAAACCGGGAGGGAATGTAAGCAAGGCGTTTCCCTACACGACACCCTTTTCCACGAGCCATATCTCAGCAGGATGTGGCATTAGGTATTTAAATAAAATTCCGGAAGCAATTTAAAAGTTGATGTTGACACTGCGACTCCGGAAAAAAGGATCAATTGGCGAGAAAACAGAACGCCGGCTCCTGGAACTCTTAATGGTTTGCTTAGAATTAGGGCGCCGCTCTCGAGGACGGCATAATTCGATGCTCCGCGGGATTATTAAGATTCCAGCCCCGACTATTTAATCGGAATTTTCCTCATATTTCTCCACCATCAAACTCGCATGACTTTCGCAAATATTTCGACAGCGGCGATCCGAACTGTACTCAACTAAACGCAGTTACATCTAATCTAATTGCGTTCTTAGGCGGCGGAGGAAGAATTCCGCCCGTTAAACTTAGATAACTGCTTGAAATATTTAAGGCCAAATCTACACCGCCGCCGATATAATCTCCGAGTTTTCTCTAAGAAGTTTCGCGCTGTTTAGCGTTTGCATAATGCAATCCCCATCTAAACTTTATGGCGGAAAATATAAATAAATCCCGCATGCTTTGAGCAAAAATTCCGTCGCTCCCAACAACTTTCAAGTTAATTACGAACAGGACGTGTGTGTGCGATTACCGTCACGCGTATCCAGTGTAATAATGGTAATTGTCGTCAAGATTCTATTACTCCAGACAAGAAGATTAATTCTTGACGGGGAAGAGCTAATGGAACGAATATTTGCCGACACGACACAACTTGAAGAGGGTCGAAAGAAACGCCACGAATCGATATGTGTCCGTCTCGATTTTCTTTCTTTAATTCCCGCCAGAAGCGGACGATAACAACGTGTGGAAATTGGCGCAAAATTGTCTGCTCGATAAGGGATATTAATGTGTAATGGCGAACGAAACCGTCAAAGGAACGCTAAAAGGGTTTTTGACATCTGCTTCTGGCGCCCTCTTATACGCCCATAAATGTTGCGCCACGGCCTTTCTCAAATAGAGACAGAACGTGGAACGGGGCTGACAAGCCAAAAACAAAGAATCAACAACTTTCCCCGGAAACCTAATAAAGAGGAGAAGAAAATTGAAAATGGAAAATTACTTCTTGGAATTGATATCCTGGAGAGGGCAAATTAGTGAATAGCTAATTCGGCAAATTATTTTAATATCAAAGTCATGAGAAATTTCATTAAATTCATTGCATACGGCGAAAACTAGAAGGATAATGAAATTTATATTGAGGTTGCTCGAGCAAATTTGGCAGGGCTGCGTTTATGGTGTGTGTTAAATGAAGAGAACATTGTTGGAAACATAAATTTATTGAGCAAGTTCAGATCGCTTCAAATATTGAATATTAGCTAAATGGAAATTGCTTGCGCATAAATCTAAATTTTTAATTTTAAATTATAAAGTTGTTTTAGTTTGAATTTTCTATTAAATATCCCGCGCACAACTTTCTTACGAGTCTAATAAGAATATTAACGATAAAAGACAACCTGTTTTAATTTATTCGTTTTTGGGTATCGCATGTAAGTGCAGAGCGTTGAAATTTATTAAATCACCACCTTGGAACTTTGCATTTTCCCCCGAGGAAGTTAGATTATGTAATGTTGTCTTGTGTGCAAATAAACTGCAATTTAATTCTCCACCAGAGGGTTTACTTTATATAACTTAAATTCATATCAGTTCTTATGCTTTTTATGATAGTTTTAACAAACAACTTTAGCTAAAAATAAACGTTTGCAAAAATTTACATTTACAGGCGTTTATGACATTTTCGTGCAACCTGCTCACTTTAAAAATGAGTGATATTAACTCGGAACACGGTAGAGGCATAAAGAGCATTGAAGAGGGTAATAAGCTGAACGTTGTAATTCATGACCGAATTTGTGCAGTACATGGCACAAACTGTATTCCGGAATTCCAGTACAATATCAGAACGCACAAATTCGAACGGATTATAAATTTACACATGTTTGAAGATTTATCCAGTGACTAATTCGGACAAAATGGCACACGTTTTCAATAAAAACGTCGTGAAAAAGTGTTCCAACTAAATTTTCACAACTTAATTGTTTTAGATTTCTGCCAAAAAAATAAAATTATTAAAGAAGGCGGCTTTAAGTTTAGCAGTTATAAAAAAACAACAAAACATTTTGATATGTTTACTACGGATGCTAGCGTACAAGTGTTATGCACAATGAAATTTATTTATATGCATATTAAATCGAGTGAGTTTTAAGGTACTGATTTTTAGAGAAAACGACAGAACAGTGTGAGTGCGAATGAGAAAAAATATAGTAAAAATGTATGTAACCGATTGCTCCCTTGTCAGGTACATATTTTCTGTTCTTTTCCCGATTCTCCAGTCTCCGCAAACTTAGTCTGTATATAAAATTGCAAGCGTTGCACTATACAAATTTTCTTTATTCATTATTTTTGTACCATGTATGGTCACAATTTTTACAAATAAAATTTCGAGATTGTTATTACTGATAAGAAGAAACAAAGTGGCCAAATTATGACATCGACAATGTTGGGTGTCGCTTGCTTGAATAATTAAGTGTCGGCAAAAATCATGAAATTATTGCTCCGTGCGTATTCGCAGTTTCAGGATCAAACATAATATATCCTGTGAGCAAAATGAATTGCATAAAAACTCTTTCCTGACGCACAATTGTTTTAAAAATTTTATAAAATAGCTTCGAAATTCGGGGCCGTTGCGTTGTCTGTTTGATTGAGCTTTCAGAGAGGAGGCAAAATAATGGCGAATAATGAAATATGCAGGATTAGAGGTCGACTTGTCGAGGCTATCGGCTCGAACAAGTCGGCAATTTCCCCCGGGATATAGTTAGTTCGCCTTGAGCAGTCCCACTGTTTTAATTTTGTCAATCCTCTTTAGGCAATTTGAAAGACTATCCCCGGGACTTAGTTTATTAGAGAATAAATCTTAAGTCTCTTCTTAACGAAACAGAAAAGTAATTCCTAGTCGTTTTTCGAGCTTCGTCCCGATTCCGTTCCGCGTCCTCGATGACATTGTTTTCCTTCCATCCATCTCTGAATTTTAATCATCCCATTCGTCGGAATAAAATAAACATCTCCAAATTTACATATTACGCTAAGACATCCGACTTAATTTAGCCCCGACAAAAAGTTGGAAGCCAGCCTCATAGCGGTCGTAGACTTTCCCATATCGCGTCTTTTTACGACGGTTTTAGACTGACGCGTTAATTCCGGAGAATGCCCTCAATCATACCCCTTCATTGTGTACGTCAAATAAAATTCCACTTATTGTTAAAGTTCTGTTTACAGAGTCGACGCCGAATCGATAATGTTACACAGGACCAGCCTCGTATCCCGGATATTTTATTCATGTGCTATTTTATTTTCGGTAAACACTCGTCTGGTGAGGTGAGCATCGACCGACTCGAGTCTATTTGTTTAAGTGAAGAGTTGCCAATTTTATTAGTGTAATCTTCGAGCGCAGCAAAATACGTACCGACCTTTCAGCGAAATATAATTCTGTTACGACGAACGCCTTTCCTACGAGAGAACGTTTAATTATTCATCGTCGATTGCAATTACGACGTTCGTGTCAGTTACGCCGTAGTTTTTAATTAAGTCCCCATTATTCCGTCATTGCAAAAAAAATTCAATTTGTATCAGCATCTCGGGCCGTTGGTCGGAATTATATGCCCGAACGAACGCAAATTAAGAACTTATCTAAACTAAGTAATCTAAATGAAAATCTCTTTAAACGTCTACGTCCGTCCCTTTATGCGTGAAGCCTCAAACACTATAGATAGAATCGGAGGAATACCTCGTTCAGGCACAGAGACTGAACCAACAAAACCTCGCTCTGCGCCCTTTGATAAATTATCACAATCTGTAATAAAACACACCCAGTGTGTCTAATTAGAATCCTTTTGATCCGATCGAGACGTCCCCCCAGCTTCATCTCCTCGACGACATCCATTTTATTAAACAATTTCATCCTCGGTTTTGACGGTTATTGAAATTACGTCGGGCCAAAACGCTCACTTCTCGGAATTGGGAAAAACACTCGGCACTATTATTGGCGTTGTCGCGACGAGAAAGACGCTCCGGTGAGAACCGCATTAATCGGATTAAATTGTTTATAGTCGACGATGATGACAATCGTGCCATGAAGTACAAACAATGGATATTGTCTCATCCGCAGCTTCGTCGTCTCAGAAATCGAGTCGTCATAAAAAACACCACTAAAATACGCATTCGGAGCCAAGTTGCCATTAAAGAACAAAACCAAAAAGGCATCAGAAAGGTTTATTGAGTTTCAAGATAATGCTCATTTGGATTAAGCTCTTCGCTAATATATTTCTTGATAAAGCTCTGGAAACAGTTACCGAAAAAAGAGAAATCCTGATAAGGCAGTTCGGTTCAATTGACTGAATTTAATTTATTTGCGGTTAGTAGGTCAGACGTACACTTTAACACTTGGTTCTAATACCAAAAATTTGCTTCGAGAGTGCAGGAGCAAAGAAACGACTACGAACGTTTACTACATACATTCCAATATAAATTAAGCACGACAAATATAACCCCAAATACATGAAAAGTGATAAAAAAAATAGCGTGTGACAGACAACATTCAGATGCACCCTTATCTGATTTGAAGAATTAAGAAAAAAAGATTTAAGAAAACTACTAGAATTTTTTTAGGGCGTACTCTCGTTCAAATGCAGTTAGAAATTCGGTATTTTTGTCCAATTTCAACTTTCCGAATAAAAAAAATTAAAGCAAAAGCGTTAAAGTACACAAATTTAAAATAAGCCAAGTACATATGTATCTGAATATAAGAAAGTATGCATTTATTAGTAGCAAAACGAATTAACTGATTTAAGCACTTAGTGGGAAAAAATCCCAGTGGGAAAAAATTGAATCAACAATTTACCTGAATTTATCATGAATATTAAAAATCTTTGTCGCACGAAAATAATACTGCTAATAAAAAATCTAAAAAAAGTCAAGAAACAAGATGAAAAATCAAAAGTTGATAATATTATAAGTGAAGATTTTGATTTGGATGACTCGAGGGTTGAATTAATTAACTATGACGAATAAAGACATTATTGTTATTAATATTTTTATCTTTTTTATGAGCTTGAATTTTCTTCTGCCGTAATAAAATATTCTACTATTCGATAATGACGCAAGTGATTTTTTTAATATATCTTTGGAGGTAAGAGGGTCTAAGTGCATTTTGCATCAAAAATGTGTAACTTAATGAAATTTTCAGCAAAATATGCTAAAATATTGCATACCACAAATTTATATTTTTCAAACAACTTTTCCCATTTTGAGCCTCAATTTAAAAAAAAAGGAGACTTTGAGAGATCCATTTACTCCACTTTTACAATTTTGCACTTTTGCTTCTGAGTTCTTCAAATAATATCGCATCAAATATTTTTATTCTGCATTAGAGCTTCAACCAAAAAAGGTGACAAGAAAAATAAAGCCGATCTCGATAAAGATCGAAGAACAAGAAATTGAAAAAAAATTTATTTAAAAATACGAGAGAATGCACCGAATGTACAGGGTCATAATAGAAAATTTTCACGTGCCACTTCATTGTGATTATGCATCGTTCTCCGCACACGAAACAACAAAAGACCACAGTAAATACAAAAAAAACACAAAAACGACAAAACACAAGAGCGAAAAAACTATGACACGAGTCGACAGTTCACAGTTCAGTTGTAAAAAATGCCTAAATCACAAATTTGTTCGTATGAATTGACTACAATTATTTATAATGACCCTATAGATATCGCATTATGGACGTGTAGTGTACAATTGTATACATTTTGCGGAGATTCCGATTTCAATGTTTGCTGATTGGAAAGTCAGAAGCATGAATGTGAATCGGTACAACACAATTCAATTAAATCGAATTGAGTCCTCATTAGATCTGTTAAGTGAGTAAAACTCTTAAACGATCACTGAGGTTGTCTATCAAAGATGTAGACGAAACGTTTGGATTTACTATTTCGAATGCGACAAATGAAACACGATCGAGCATTTTTGAAGTGAATAATAACTTGCATGAAACTGTGAGCGGAAGTGTAGGGATTGAATACGTTCTGCACAGCTTTCGACGGTTGGAAAGTCAGAAGCATGAGTGTGACTAATTTCACGAGTGCTTCGATCAAGATCGGCACAACGCAAATCAATTAAGTCGAGTTGAGTCCCTAATGGGTCTTCGACGCGAAATAACCGCCACCCCGTGGCACAGCAGCCGCCACTTTGGGGCAGTTCTCGCATCCAACGTCCGCAAACACGAGAAACGTTTCAAAAAACAAGCAAACCCGACACTGCCATCAATCACCGCTCCAATTAATCCGTCCCTATTTATTAGCAATGCGTTATGGTGGCGGTGGCGGCGGCGTCGGCGGAGCCAGAAGGCGAAAGATGGCGCCCAAATTAGCCTTTAATCTACTATATGCTCGACTAATTAAAGTCGTCGATGGTTGATGACGTTAGCGGCGTTTTAGGTCGTGCTCCTCCGGGCAACATTTACCTAATTCGCGCTTTATTAAATAACGTTTGATGGCGGCGGGTCATCGCGAGCTGCGCTAAATCATCATCAGCATAGACAAGACCCGATCCAAAAATCCCACGTTTCTCTGGGGATTATTATCGAAGATTATTGTGCGGACGGCAGAAGGCATTTCAAATTCGAAAAGTAATCGGCTTTCGTCTGCGTAGCTTCTGTTGATTGCCAGCAAACCGATGAACTAATAACAGACCAAGCGAACAATGAATTTCGGTCACGTCCGCGATGCAAGACCGTTTCCGGTGCACAGCTCGAAAAATTGACCAACTAAAACAAATCGCTAAACTAATGATACCTGCACACGATAACTCTTCTGCTGTTTGAAACTGAAAAGCTGACTCTGATTACTGAATTCGCGGTTTCGCCAGACTGGGAAACGACATTTAGGAGTTTGAGAGTCTTGCAACGGTCACTGTCAAACTACGAGCTGAAACTGCACACGGAACGCAATCAAATAAGCATTCAAAGTTTATTGTCAAAAAAAATTCCAAAGATATTTTACGCGTCGAAATACATATTATAATATTACTTGATGTAAAAATTAAGAATGCACGATGCACTCGTCTATCGCTTCATCTGCAGTCATCTCAACGTGTACAAGTAGCACAAGACAAAGTGGTAATCTGCCACGATGGAACCGCGCTTTATTGAATTCTAATCTTTCACATTCCACCGGCCGTTATTAATTCTTCGATCCGCCTCCCCGACTCGAATGAAAGCGATTACAACTTTCTGACAGGTGAAATTAATCGGAGCCCATGCGGGGCGGAATTTAAGAACGGGAGGCCGAAGCCGCGATTTGGAAACCATCAAAGTTTCAGGACCGCCGCCGGACAATCCATCACGAGAAATAAATAGTTAATAGACAACATTTAGAAGGGAGCGTGTACTCGCAATTACTTGCCACGACGCTAATGCGAGTTATTTAGTCGAAGAAAAAAGGACGCGAGCCTTAATGGCACCTACGAATCCCGCAGCCGCATTTTCCAACAATCGTCCGAGCCATGCAATTTTCATAAAACGCCGTTAAAAACTTAATTAAAGCATTCATGGCGCGGCTTTGGCATTTTCATTTCGTCGTAATTAATTTCCGAAAGTGTTTTTTGTCGGATACATGTTTAGAGCGGTTCCGAGTATTTGGGCGAAATGGTGGATGCGCCGGGCAAAAAATGAAATCGACTTACCTATCGCCTGGCGACTTGGCCGACCTGAAACGTGAAAGAGACGTCTAATTAGAACACAGAACTACAAGTCGGAAGCGAAAAAATCAAACTTCACAACAAGATATAAAGTTTTCTTGTTTGGTGCACGGAAAGGTACGTGCTATATATTATTATTTAAGATAGGAGACGCTGACGGAAGCGGAAGACAGATAAAACAGTCTACAAAGAGAACGTGCCTACAAAGCGGCTCCGACATATAATAGAATTTGAAATAATACGAAAAGATCCGCGCTCAATACGCGCGTGCGATAGTTTTTGTACCACGAAATTTTTTCTTGTAATAATAAATGTCGGATCACATCTACAATCCGGGCTTAATTAATTAGTGCGTAATCTCCACTCTGACATCTTTATGACATTACAAATGAGTCTGCCGGATGAAATATCTTTTCTCCCTACAAATTTACAATTAGTCAAGCGTAAAATGCTGGGTGGCAATAAATACGCGAGACAGCAACGTCAACATGGCCGCCTTCTATCGTCACGCGCCATCTTACTGACTCTATAAGCTCTCCAACTCAAACAAAACTACCCCAACCATCCTGTGAATTGTGGCGGGA
The DNA here is from genome assembly GCA_964023215.1 of Eledona agricola. Taxonomy (NCBI): domain Eukaryota; kingdom Metazoa; phylum Arthropoda; class Insecta; order Coleoptera; family Tenebrionidae; genus Eledona; species Eledona agricola. The sequence goes on along the minus strand of OZ026857.1, from coordinate 27,429,287 downwards.
ATATGCTAATTTGGCATCAGCGTTACATACAACACAAGTCTGACAGAAAGCCGAAGATGCACATCTCACCCTTCGATTGTACATAGACTTTCATGTGAATTACTCCAATTCGTTCCCTTTGATTGTTTCTAGTTCGGTATGATCTGAGAGTAGTTTTTGAGTAATTAGAGTTTAGCTCGTCCGCGGCGCATATTTTAGCAAATTAATTTTAAGTGAATGAAACTTTAACATAACCTTTCAGAAGATTGGCGCAAAAGTAAATTAAACTTCGACAAAACATAATCCGTGCACATGACATTATATAACGGTGGCGAAAAGCTGCGCCATGAAAACAAACAATAAAGATAAACCTAACTGGTGTTTTTTGTTTCTAATCGTTCGCGGAAAGCTCTTGTGAATTTATATATCGCTGATAAAATTCAGTCGTCTACAAACGGAACTTGACGTGAGAGCTTTACTGCGCTTTGCTGAAACGTATCTCGTGCAGATTATTTACAGTCATTCTTTGCAATACAACAACATAAGGCTCCTAAACGGACGTGACTCGTTGAATTATTATAAACGTTATTTCAAGTTGTCAACGGCAGTGTTCGAATCCGCCGGTTCTTCAGCTCAGAAGTATCATACAAATTGTAAGACAAGACAAAAAGCACCGTACTCGCTACCAGATGTCTATAACATTTGAAAAAAATGGAAAAAAATGTCTGTAGTTGCGGAAAATCTTACAGACAATGTAGCATAAATCGCTTGAAGATTAAGAAACAGTTAAAACCAAAAAAACATCATACATATTTTGCTTGATTCACAATCTATCATTTTTTCAAAGCTCTATTTTCCAAAGTTCGAATTCATTTACCTCAAAAAATTATGTTCCAAGTTGAAAAAAACACAAATTGTATAAAGAAAAAATCATGCAAATTTTCATTCACTCCTATTAATGTTTTAATTTCTCTTCCTTTAAATTTCACTAAAAATAATAATTTGAGCGTGTTTGTTTAACCATTTTCATTTTACGACTCGTTATTACCTATCATATCAAATCCGCCAAGAAAATATTTACTGTTTACCGATGGAAAATCTCTGATTGTAAAATATTATATTTTCGAATCTGCTACCAGGGAAAACTCTCCAATAAATAAATAAATAAATAAGCATTTATTGTGCCTCGCAAAAAATACAATAACAAAATAAATACAATATACAGTACAAAAATAAAACAGTAATAAAACAAAATAAAATAAAACTATAAGATAAAAATAGAACAAAGACCTAAACTACAAAAACTTGTCTAGAGACACAAAGGGGAATAGTTTGACTCTTCCACTACCCCTGACCAGTAACAGGTTAAGATAGAATGATCCATTTTCCTCCCAAACTTGATTATTAAAGGTTGATTAAATACAAAAATACAGGAATATTTATTCAACAACAAATTCTCCAATGACATATGTACTTGAAAAAACATGAAATCGTTTCCTCCTATTACTTTCTCTTAAAAATGTTTTGCAACTGCATAAAACGCCACATCAAAACCACTAAACTAACAAAAAACTAACTAGATATTTAACATGTTAAAAAATTATAAGCATCACAAACATATAATAAAATAAAGGTTGGTAAAAGAAAAATCGTTCTTTTTAGTAAAAATTATTTGTGGGGATAAAAAATGGACCACTTCGCCTCGCCCGCTATTTGAAAACTTGGTTTCCATTTCGGAAAGATTTTGAATAATTACATTTCACTTAGTTTTCCACACATGGCGCCACTCGAGACTTCAACGCATCAGTTGTGGCAACTTATTAAAAGTGAAAAGTTCGGTAAGTTGCCGGCAAATGTGTCATTCGACGTGTCGCGCTCAAAACCGTTTCACTGCTTAATTTATTATTTGGTGTTGAGCAAATAGCTCCGATAATGGAGCACTTGTCGTTTGTTAGCGACCAAAGTCGCCCCAAGATCGGTCCATTGTAAACTCGCCCGCATAAAGTTTATTTTGGCGCTTATTTATAGAAGTTCGTGTCCTGTTGTGTGCTCGTGGCGTCATTGTTCCGAAATGTTGTTTGAATACTAAACGCCCTCCCGTTTGTTTTCCGTTAAGTAAAAATGACGGCCGGCGTCGGTTTTTGTCGTCGCCAATCATCTGATCATTATTCTTGCCGCGCTCGTCACCAATGACGTAAGACATTGGTCTACCAATCTCGTCAATTCCTCCTCTCGCCCAGCATACGAAGATCGATAGACCTCTTTCTAGTTGATTGGGGAACAAATAATCTTCATCCCCGACGTTTCTTAAATGCTTTTATTATTCCGGACCCCAAGTGGAATAGAAAGAAGTCAGCGTCGTCGCTGTATTTGCGATTGTAATTAAATCGCGTGTGTGTTCTTTCGCTTATCTTCCACCGACTCAAGTGGGGGATTAAATGGAATACGAAACTTTCAGTTTAATTGCACGGATCCGATTTTTTGCAACACAACTTCGGGGGACTTATCACTTATCACCGTTCGTCGTAACGAGTGGCCGGCGCTGTCTGAATTCTTGGCGCTGTTCGATATTTCATGGACTTGAGTCTCGCGGGCATTTCTTCCCCGATCCTCCACAGACATCCCCGTATTAATAATGGAAGTGGGTAGGTTTTACAATTCCCAACCAGCGTCATGATCGCGGATCACGTTGATTGCAAGCATCCATTTTCGATGCCGCTGGGAATCGCTGTTAATCGGCTGAAACGCGTCGAAATTAGCGCGTTTCGGTTTCGTTTCAGCCCAAATACATTGATAAGTTTCGCAGTACTGCAGCTTTTCTTCGGCGCACAGTTTAACTCATAACGGGAAGTAATTGTTTACGATACCAGAAGAGCTGCTTAGAGCCAAATTTCATAAATTTTATACAATTTATTGCGAAAAAGGGTTGAGAGGAGGTTCTTAAAGCCCAATATCTATCAGGCGCAATGGATTTCATACCATTTATTAGGGAAAATGGCAACGAGAACGTGTTTGACGTCAAATATCAGACGTAATAGATTTGTACAATTTATTCAGTAAAATGGCCAAGAGGAGATGCTTAGAGCCAAATATCATAAATTTTATACAATTTATCCGAAAAAATGGCGAAGGGGAGGAGCTAATATCTATCAGGCGCAATGGATTTAATTCGATTTATTCGGGAAAATGGCGAAGAGGAGGTGCTTAGAGCCAAATATCATGGATTTTATACAAGTCTTGGATCCTAATATTTATCAGGCGCAATTGATGTTTTAAATTTATAAGCTTGTAGCAAGACGTGCGAAAATTGTACCGAAAACTAAATTAATGCAGAATTCATCACAGGAGAATTGTCGAAGTTCAACAAGATAAGGAGTTGACGCAAATAATCCTATGAAATCGTGAATACAATAGGAAGACACATTCTTTTCATAAATTATGTTAAAGCTATTGATGTAATAAACAAGAGGACATATTCCGGCAAGGCTCATAAATCATCTAAAGAACGGCAAAAATGTTCAATATCGATTGAACTCATATTTCAATTTCTTACTTCTTCATCGAGGGCCTAACTTGAAAACCATTAACTGAGTACACTGATACAGTAGTTAATAAATTGTGCACCAGATGCCGTAATGCAATTATGATCATTCCGGACCAAGGCAACTGAATAAGTTGCAATTACGTTTGACAAACTGTTTCAGTTTTAATTTAATAATTAATGGGGACGGTCCAGTCGGCGGACGGATTTCCGGCTTATTAGAGCTGACGTAATAAGGGATTGCCCTAGAACAATTATGTCCGAGCCTGCCTCATAAACAATTCCGACTTATTATCAAACTGTCGTCTTTTAAATATGGTCGGACGTTTAAAATTTCGACGCTTAATAGCGACCCAAGAAGGGACGTAATTACGCCGGAGCTTTACCTAACGCTGTGTGTCGTGTAAACAACAACAAAATTTATTTGTTCTATCAATTTTAATTACCGCACTTGGCGGATGAATCCGGCACGTGCTCTTTTCACCTGGCTTGATGTCTTGGGCCAAGGTCATTTATTTTTTTCTTCATTTGGAAACAATTAATTACAACACGGAGATCAAAAGGAATACAGTAATTAATGTTTCCGTAGGGAATAAAAACACAAATGTACTCGCATACATGGAAAATTGAACGTACCTAAACCAAACATATTATGGCACTGATACAAATAAATAAAAATTAATAATTTAAGAACTGATGCAACAAATTGTACAGTTGGACGATTTAAAAAGCCAAATTCGAGGTCGGAACCGTTAATCAATGTACACTAACAGAGAGCACATCGTTTCATTTAATTAAGGCAAATCAAACTAGCACCTGAAAATTTAAGCAGCAAAACACACAAATATAGCAAAACTGGAATGATATAATTAATGAATATGGGATTTTGGAATTATGCGTGTTTGGAAATTTAAGTTGCAATGTATCTGTCTAAATCAAAATCTGAATTGTAACCGAAGTTTGACACATTTCCCCAATTAGTTCCAGGTATTATCTTCTAATATCCCTGGTCCCTTTCTAATTCCTCCAAGTTCAGACAAGTGATTGATGAAATCTTCGAGTTTCAGTTCTGGTCACACTCGAGATTATCAATACCGCCAGAACAAATGCGTATTAATTAAATCACCGCAATTGCAAATCATAAAAAAATTTACAAAATAAATCAAACCAAGAAAAACTAAAACCCTCAGCGCCCATCTGATAATAATATGTGTTCAGTTCATTGATTTTTATGTAAAACGTTCCCGAATGTATAATTTGAAAAGTACTAAATCGTTAACGACTCCACCGTAAAAATAATTACTGACATTATCCTTCGATTGCAATATAAAAATAAAATACGTAAAAGCCAAACATTACAAACTTTTTATGAGTTTTTAATAGGCATTTATTGTTCCGCTTCCGCGTAATAAATTCAAATTATTTCAATTGAAACGTGCTCTAATTTAGGATTTTGCATATTTTCTAAGAGAAATGCTTAGATTCAGATACGACCCCATGATAAATTGTGCTTTTACGTGCACCGACACGATTACCTGATATAAAAGAAACGTATTGTTGTACTGAAACATAACAATTTACAATCGTATCTTTAATCGATTATTCATTATTAGTTAATAAAGTTATTTGTTCTGCGAAGTCAACTCGATAGAAAATATAAAAGGGAACACTTAATACGAAATTGTCGGTCAAAAAAATGCTCATATTCATATAATATACTTGCCGGATTAAAATTCATTATTTTTTCAAATCAAATTAGAGACCACCTGTATGCAGTTTTTCGAGTCCTTAGATACACAAAGCAGCGTCTGCAAACTAATTCAACTCGAGTTAATTTCAGCAGGAACTGTATTCAGGCAATTCAATGTGAGCTAGCGAGAAGCGCGTTCTTCGCTCCAAGTTACAGTTAATTAGAAATTGTCGAAGCCTGAAACCCCGAAATTCCCGGTTCTTGAGTTTTTCTCGGATTGATTCAGCTCTTAGGAGTACATAAATTTTATTAATTCAGTCGGGAAGATTGCACGCTCGTGCAAATTCAAACGTACATAAAGTTTTTACGGCGTCATAATTTTACTGAAAGGTTCGAAAGTTCTTCCATCGGACCGAGCAGAGATTTTCATCAAGAAGCACGAATATTGTGTGGAAAATTCATGAAACACCGCTGTGTGCGGCAAATTACAATAAATCACTGGAGCGATTTTGACGCCACCAAAAATTGCACACACACATGCACAGAGCAGTGTCATACCGGAATTAATACCGGCGTCTTTGTGTAAGCGGGCTTTTCTAGAGAACGTGACGCGGTGCTGATATCCACGCGAAACGGGAGCTTTGATTTTAATATCCTGTTTCGTGTTTGTATTCGCTTCTGAGAAAAGCTCGGACGGGCGATTTTTTATTGCAGCTTCGATGCACATCGATCCGGCAAAGCCAATAGATAATTGGTTTCATTACGGTGATGAGGAGCTAGTAGCCCACAATTATCAGTCGGGATCATCCCCGGCAGCTTGAATTTGTTACAAGCCTCCGACTCAAAAACGTTTACTAATTATGATCGGATTATTGTAAAACAGCCATGACATAACAAAGACATTTCCCACCTACGATAAGCCCCAAAAGGGGTCATGTATTTCAAAGCAGACACTTGTTTATTACCTCCTTTACAAACCACGTAACTGTTTGTTAATAATTACGCTTTGAATTTTCTTCCATTCGATTAGAGATTTCGATTGAGATTAATCGGTTGCTCGACGAGATTTATAAAAAAGCCGCAGATACATGTAGTTTGTAAAACAAGAATATGCGGTTTGTATTTTAGAAATCAGTCAATAAATTTGAAAATCAAAAAGTAGGCTTTGCTGTTTATTTTCATTTGTAAGATAATTATACATTTATATCATCGAAATTAAAACAATATTTTCATTGCATGTCTGAAAATTATGTAAAAATGACAAAACGAGAAATCGTTTTGCCATTGGACTGAACTGCAGATTCCCAATTTTGAAAGCGAGACTACGAGAAGAATACTTCGACCACGGAAGATGTCCACCGCCAATTAAAATAAAATTATTTTCATAAACGCACCAATAATACTTAGTATATGTGATTGACCCAAAATGCCTAGCTTTTATTTTCTTCGATACTATGAAAAAAGTAAAATGTCAACATAGTTTTAAAAATTCAAATCTTGTATCGGCTACGTCGTGCTGAATATGTTATTCAAATAACAAATAGTTCCCGATTTCCTAATTTTATGCTTTCAAAGTTCGTGCAATCGATACCAAACAGACCATGACCAATTCTAAAATTCAACGTTACCCCACAAACACACCCCGGAACTTAACTCGTCTTCCAAACTCAAGTGCGAAATGTTCAAAGTTAGTTTGGAATGATTTGTCGCAACATTATTTCCCAACGTCACAATGAATGGCGTTTGAAATTGTACTTCACCTCTTTTTAACATAATTTAATTTCCTGCTTGAGTGGTCCATCTGACAAACCTTCTTTTGATTGAGTTTTCAAGTTCTCAAGTTCTGCGACTTTTTTCTGCGAAGTGTATTTACTACCACCGTTTCATAATTCTTGAATTACTTCTAAGAATTATTTCTTCTGCTTTATTAAAATCACAGATTTTTTGCACATTGTATCAAGACGACAAGTTGCACGAATTTTGCAAGTCGATATTAGGCTCGTTTCCTAATTGTGTGATCTCATTCTTAGCTTATTTTATTGTGATCTAATCAAATGAAGATTTGGTGTGGTAGTTGCGGAGTCTGAGGCGAAACAAGAAAACGATGGTGACGTTGAAAAATTGTGATACAGCTTATTGGGATGGAGGGATTACTTGGTTCGGAACAATGTATTTTCGCTAGGAAAACCTCCTGAATAGTGTTTACCGAGTCATTTGCAATGAAAATCGATGCGTACATGAGAACGCCGAACCGCATAAAATTCAATTAAACGAGCATAAAACGGTGGAAAAGGAATTAATTGGTACTCGAGCGTTTACAACTATTTAAAAGTTGTGTTATTATCGTCAACAATTTATCACGTACTTTGCAGTGTGTTCATGAAACATCCAGCTCGCGGCAATAACAAACTTTTATCTATCAGGCGTTATCTCTTCCTGTACAAAAATACAAACCCAAATCATGCGAAACTCATTCGAATCATTGTTTTATTGCGTTCACTCTTCGGAGGCCAAAAATCGCCGGAAACAAATAAACGCGCTCCACAAAAACAAATCGGGAATGGTTCGCATTGTTCCCAAAGTTTTATTACAAATAGCACACGGAAAATCGCAAACATATTTCCACTTGTTTTACGCCTTCCCTCCCCGATCCCGATGGAAGAATTCGCTCAAAGAAGCAAAAGTTGTTTATTCGCTTTGCCACGGAAATGTATAAACGGTTGCGTGCCTCAAAGAGTACACTTTCGTTACGTTTTACAATCGAAAAATGCCAATGTAATGAAACCAAGAACGGTATAATTTTCGACCCGACGGCCCCCCCAAGAGTGGGCAATTAAAACTAATGCAGTGCAAGTTGTGCACTTCATAGCATCGATCGAAATCCGGGAGCCAATAAACAATGAAACGCTGGTTTCGAGCACCGCAAACCGAATCGACGGCACTGAACCCAGTGCCTTTCGTCGGCGCAAAACAAGCAACGACCGTAAATAATTCAATTACATTATATCGGAGTCCGATAGTGTGACGTGCGTCAAGGCAAGGAAATATCGATGCCGGAGACGAGAAAACGGCGCCGCCGGATCGATTCAAGGTGAGATAGTCGAAGAAGCACCGGAAACATCCATCCTCCGCTGAAAAATCGTCCGCTCGCGGCGACAAATTGCAAAAATCTAGTGGCGCCGCAAAAAAAAAGGGAAAAAAATCGAACGGGAAAAATTTTGATCGGTGTTAAAAAGCGCGGGGACGCCGTGCGATGGTGGGGGGATTGGTGGGGACGTTGAGTGCGAACGAGCCGAGCTCGGATTCGTTGAAAAACTCACCTGTCGAAAATTCGGCCGAGCTTTCGATTTTTCGATTTTGTTTTAACGCCAACCACCCTCGGAGCAGCACGGTAGCCAACTTAATGCGACGAAATAGCACCGAAATCGCGAAATAACCAAAAAAGCAGTGCGCACAATCGTGCCCGGAGTCGCAGCCACCGTCGTTCCTTTCCGCCCGGAGAAACCGGATCCGACGATGGCCGTTCCCGGCGTGCTCCGGGCCACGTGGGGCCGTGCGCGAACGCCCTCTCGCCGCTCGTCGCCGAACCCCGCGTTCGATATTGATTTTCCCGCCCTTCGTTTCGTCTTTCTCTGCTAAATGAGCCATAAATTATTATGCCTTCTCGCTTCGCTCGCATGCAAAAAATCGAGTGCAGGAGGATATCTATCTGGTCGGCCGTTTTTGGTGGTAATTGTTGATTTATTGTCCGCCGCCACACAATGAGGAGTTATTGTTCCTGTTACGGATGCTTCGTCTCTGCGGTTTATATTCTACGCGATTGTTGCGATCCAAACTGGGTCCATTGTTGGGCAACGATTCTATCAATTGCAAAAACAAAGATGTGACCTCATGGGTGGAGCGCTATCGCAACCGGAACAAGAACAATTCTCTTTGTTGTCGCTTTTTCCTATGGCATGTATATGCGAATGTCGCCAGACGGACCTGCTTCTGACGTTAATACTACTCGGGACTATGTTTTATTGATAAAGCAGGACGTAAACGATGTTAACGGCTTGCTCGCTCCTCATCGCTCTTCGAACGAAGCGGATTAGAACTTTACCACAAAATAAAAAATAAAAAAATTAAGTATTCCAATTTCCCTGCTGATAGTTGGCAATACAATACAAACACTGTGGTCGAAATTTCAAGAAGGGAACTTGGGTCACGTCCGTTCGCTACTGATGATTCCAGCCGCAGTTTCCACCAAAACGTTTAGAGAATATTGCAGAAGACTACAATCCGTGCGATGGATAGTGCTAGGAATTAGTATTGCAACAACAAATAAAAACAATAGATAAATATTATGTTATTGTCCGCACTGTTTTATGTTTTCCTAAATAAAGTCACGTTTCAATCTCTAAATCCATAAATTATTTGATGTCTATACCTAATTATTGTGATCAAAGGATATTCCTGTCATACAAACTAATGGCGTCGGGTTATAACATATAATTATTTTAATTAAGTCATACTTCAAAACCCCCAAAATACGGTACCAACAAAAGCCAGATAAATTGAATGTTATAAACAGCTTTACAACTAAAACCTAATCAAAAAATAATAATTTTTCTCTCGTCCAATGTCCATTGTGGTATATTCCAAACGTGTACAAGAAAATTAAGATAAGAAAAGGAGGTGTGTGAAATTCCGTTATGTTCAACGGAAATGAATATTGAATGTTGCATTGTAAGAACCGCAACGGATGGAATTGAGCATTATCAACTAAGAAATGAAATTTTGTAGACAGTATTGATACTGCACAAATGAAGAAGTCGGTGCTCTCATTGAAATAAGTTACTTCCCAACCCATTACAGACCACCCTTGAGCTCTAATTTCCTTATTTAAAAAAGCTGTGCACACGCAAACTTTCCGATTGTTGTTAAGTCCTGAAGTATTGTAAAAGTATAAATTTTCATTTAGTCTTTAGCTGGTATTCTCATCGTTGGATTTTGTTAGGGGATGCGAGAGTTTTTTTAATTGATTATTAATGGCCTTAAATTTTGTATTTTGATTTACATTTTTGACAAGCTCCTTTTCAGTTGAAATTACTGCCATACACATACATATATTTATTATTCGTGTCCGATGGTATTCCTACCAACTAATTTTTTAATAAAAATATTCATCTTGACTTCTAAAATGTTTTTAAAAATACGACTCGATTCAATAAATCTCTCTTCTTTGGAGTAATAAGTTTGTGCAATAACTTTATTTTCCAATTCGATTTTCCAAACATTCAGTTTGCATTAGTAATTCGAACAATCTATTGCATCATCGATATTTTAGGCACATCGTTTGAACTTTACAAATTTATGTTTTTAGTTATAATTGTTTGTGACCGAGTTATTAAAAATTTGTTAAATTTCTTTTCAACAGAGCAAAATTCCGTCTGTAATTAAATATGTGCAGCACTATTCAAAAATAAAATAGATGGCCAGCAAAACACTTGTTTGAAATTAACGATTTACGTTTCCTGTAACAAGAATTAAGAAATTTTCGAGGTGGTTTATTCTAATGAATCAAAAAACGACTCAAGTCTGGACGAGGAACTAGAGTATTTGTGACTAACAATTAATTAATCACAACAAAGCCGAGTAAATGTAAATTTAATAAAAAATACGATAATGTAATTCATTAAACTTATATCGTCGTCACCTAACACACCACCACTGGTTGCTAATTTTTAATTATTAAAATTGTAACATTTTAATTTCAATAGAAATCTGATCAAAAACCGAACCCGCACAGAACAGATTGTCAATTGTGAAATTAAGCAATTAAACAAAGATGATGGACGCTCAATTCAAAATTCGATTCCTGATTTGTGAGAACGTTTATCCAGTGTTTTTTACGGCACCGAGGGCTATGCCCCATCCGAAAAAGTACCCAATCACGTACGAACAGTTCCAAAAAAGTTTGAGCGCCGAAGCCATGCCCTCTCCTGTAATTAGCGAAATGAGGTGCATTTTTTCAAGCAAAAAATGTGTAAAAAGCACGGGTCGGGCGTTCCCATTCAAATTCAGTTAAAATAATTATTATTAAAATCTGAAGCAGAGAAAGACTTCTCCAAACAAATCAATTTTTTTGTAAAATTTTAAGAACTTTAAAAATAAAAAATCAATAAATTTACTGAAGATAATTAATGCGGGAGGCACTGCCTCATCTGCCTCCCCTGACCAGCCGCCACTGATTCTGAGCAACTAATTATTTCAGCATAAAAGTATTCATAATGACGTTCATTTAAAACAAAAAAAGATGTTTTTTCTTTATGTATTAGGATCTCCGAAACACGAACAAATAATGAAACATCCCTAAATCAAAGCGAAAAAAAACTCAAAATGTTTTTGTTAAAGAGGAAAGAGTTACAGGAAAATTGATCGTTCAATTTTTACAAAATTTCAATAACAAATGGTTATAAACAAAAAATTTTAAACGAAATTATGGAAAGCTACTAAACTTTAAAACGATTAGGTGCAAATAAAACACTCTGAATAGGACAAACATTTTTTATTTCATCAGCTAAGGATAGTATTAATCAAATAATAAATAACATTCTGCCTTGTGCATCAATCAAATCAACATAATATTAGCTTAAAATAAATACATCGATATATACTTCGTGATTATCATATTTATCATTAGCGAACGAAACCCCTCACTCTGGAGGCCCAATTTCTATGACTTTCTGAGTCTTTATTCCAGCATTGAAGCCGGCTTATTATACTTTGAGACTCAGCGTCATGCCTTTATGTAAGACCCGTCTTAAGCCTTTTAATGGCTCCATTTACTTTATCAGTCCTTATCTTCATCGCACCCTTTCAGAGTCCAAAATTTGAGAAATGTTTTATGTAAAACACAATCGCACTCGACATGAAAAGTTGTTGCGAGTTTTCATTAAAAGATAAAAAGAAATGTCCAAGTTATAATCGATATTCGATTTTTGGTGGAGGAGTTGAAGCCGGCCGCGAATGTGCGGAATGTTCGAATTAACTCTAAAAAACAAAATGCAAAACCGCACACTCTGGGGCAGTGGAGACCAGTGGCGATGCGTGAAGGCATAAATTTCGCCCCTCCGCCGCCGCAATGGAATACAAGCCCGGAGGAGTCGGGTTTAATGCGAAATTTGATCGGCATTCGAAAAACAGAAATAAAATCGTCGGTCCGTTCACCTCGCTTTATTAAACATGAAGCGAGCGCACAAAAAAGTTGTAAGGGAGGTTGATGAAAAGGATTCCTATGACCCACATTTTCCAAGTACAGGACGTCGTTACTACTAATTACTCGGTGCAGTTCTCCCTCGTTCCGTACCGTGCGACTCATTAAAAACGCGCGAAGGGCATTGTTTTCGCCCCTATTTACCTTCATTATGTTAATTTGTGGCCGTCAGATGCGAGCCGCTTCCGGCAAATATTTTCGAGAGTCGTCGTGGAACGGACGCAATATTAGGAAAATCGGTGGAAAGAAAGTCGGTTCAAGGTTGGCGGCGTTGGAAAGAAAAATGACGCGAATTTAATTTAGCGAGACAGCGCCGCTAGACGCCTCATAGACCGCGAAAAAATCCTTAAAAGGATTAGGGAGAGTAAATTAAGAAATGAATACCCTTCCGATTTATCACGGAAAATTACTCGTCTATTGAATACCAGCTGTTCACAAAGTCATCATGCATCGTAAAATTCATTTTAGATCAGGATTTTCGATAAAGTAAGGAAGGAACTCGTTTTGTTGCAAAGCAATATTAAACACATCACGTAAGCGGTTGAAAATTCATATTTTAAAATAATTGACAATGCTTGTTATTCCAAAAGCTTTCCTCATATCACAAAATTACCTCAGAAGCCAAGTATTCATTTGGTGTGTAAACTTGGCTCTAACAGCTTCATATTGTTTTTCTTGACAACAATTTCTAGGATCTCGGAGGTCGCACACTGCGTTTAATAAATCCGTTGGGGGTAACAGCTTAACAGCATCAAGCAGGACAATTACAGCATCCGTCACCCTCCCCATTCTTATTGAATCCACTGTATAAAATGTTTCATTAAATTAAATTAAAACTACGCAAAGATAGGACTGTATCGACGATTAGTGCTAAAACTTTCCGATTTCAGGCTTTATGCAAGAAATTAGTCACTTCGCATCTGTTACAGACACACATATGTCTACAGCTATAACTCATGTTGCTACCGTTTCAAAAAAAAAAAATTAAACACGTCTAATTTCAATGAAATAATTGCTCGCCTTCATTCCACTCATTTTTATAACCAACTCTTACAAGTATAGTTTTTCATGTAAGTGTACCGATTCTTTATAAAAAATTATATTCAGAAAAACTTAAATATGTTAATAGCGGATTTATTTACAGGACCACGGATATTACCTTGCTTGATATTTGGACTCATCACTCTCATGCTTCCCATCATTCTATTACATTTTTAAGCTAGATTATCTTCATTTTGTCCCTTCCCAATAATAAGCAAACTTAATTTCGGGCTGTATTTTCGGACTTCCTAGCAATCAATTACGTTGCGTCCAACACAATTTAATTTTTTTGTTTCAGTCCAATTGCAACAAAAATCAGACAAGTTTAAATTTAGTTCAAAATACTAGTTCCTGCAAAATCTTCTCCATCACTTCACATGTCAGACAAATTTTATTCACGACCCATCTGCTTCTTTCTTCAAGTCAAAATTACGACTGTTAATATGTTTTTGAGAGATTCAAGAGGTCCATGGAATGGAAAGTGGTTAATTTGGTATTATAACTCATTACTGGTGTTATGTTAAAACATTATACGTACAATGCCAAAGGAAACTTAATTTTGCAAGTTTTCATCAAAACGGATCAAGACTTTATAGACAGCCACTAGTCCCAACTGACATAAATTTCCAAGCAATTAAAGTTGCAGAACTCAACAATAAATTTTCACCGGCATTCGACTTCTCCTACATTGCAGCCTCGTTGCTTGTGAAACGCAAAGCTACATTTCTATTAAAAACTTAATTAGTGTTTTCTTGTCGACATGAGGTATTAATTGCAGCGGCCATATTGGCCTTGAAACGCAAGGACTATGACAAAATGTGCACGTGCATGTGCACTAGAATTAACGGTTTTCGATTTGAATGCATAATGAAACATAAAATATTGTGTCGAGAGATAAGTAAAATTTCATCATTACGGCGCCCGATCACATTATAGATAAACACGAAACTAATAATTAGCTTCGAAATGGCAGTTTGTTTCCACCCTTCTGCCATCGCGACGATTATCATTATCGATGGTTTCGATGTCGAAGATGGCAAACGCTGATAAACCCCAACCTTGACATGTCCGGCCCGTTATGGGTCGGGAGAAAGCGCGCATTAGTGACATTTATCTTGTCAAATCGCGCTCTGGGCACGTTTACCAAATTCACAAGCACAAGACCCCACTCAGTAAATCCTCAATCTAAACCATAAAAAAATCAAAGAAAGGTAATAAAAATTAGATGAGATCCGCAGCAACCGCAAGGATTCAAAAGAATTAAACCATTCCAAAATATAATATTAATTGATTTTCGTTGTCTTAGAATTTTGTATTTTTCTCTTTTCATTGTTTACTATTTTCTGTATCATTTCTATTTTGATGTTTCCTCTCCACTTTTTCCTTTCGATTATTTTATATATTAATATTTAGCTGTTTCGGTACTTTTTCGCGGTAGATTTGATTCGTGATGTGTATCAAAGTAAATTTATGTTTTTTTCACCTTTCAAGTTCTTAAAATTTTACAAAAAAAAAAAAAATATTTGTTAGGAAAAGTCATTTTCGGCTTCAGATCTTAACAATAATTATTTTAACTGAATTTAAATGGAAACGCCCGACCCGTGCTTTTTACACATTTTTTGCTTGAAAAAATGCACCTCACTTCGCGAATCACAGCGAAGACATGGCTCTGTCCTATGACTTTTTTAGGGCCCTTAGTACGTGATTGGGTACGTTCATCGAATGAGGTATGGGCTTCGGTGCCTGAAAAACTTTGGACCGGAGTCAATCACGACCACCGTCTCAGAACCAATAAGAAATCGAATTTTAAATTTAGCACACTTCATCTTTGTTTAATTGCTTAATTTCACTGTTGAAAAACCGTTCTGTGTTCTATTGAGATTAAAATTTTACAATTTTAAGATGGAAAAATAAGCAACCAGTGTTAATGTGTGAGATGACGACGATATGAGTTTAATGAATTACATTAGCGTATTTTTTATTAAATGTAATTTTACTCGGCTGTGTTGTGACGGATAAATTGTTCGTCAGAAATCCTGTAGTTCTTTCGAAGTCGTCGTTTTTTGATTGATTAGGATAAACCAGGTCGAGAATTTCTTAATTCTTGTTACAGGAAACGTAAAGGGTTAACGGGTAGTTTAATTTCAAACAAGTGTTTTGTTGACCATGTGTTTTATTTTTGAAAAGTGCTGCAGATATTTAATAAAATACGGAATTTTGCTATGGTAAAAATTTAAATCACTAAGCGCCACACAAAAAATCAGGATCATATTAGGCAACATGTAAATTTAACAAAACAAAATATAGTATAATAAATACATTTTGTTGATCCGGCACGTCAAGTGGAAATTTAACAAATATTTTATAACTCGCAAAATATAAATATACATAAAGGTTTATCTATATTTTTATTTATTTTTCTGCGTTAGTTTAAAATTAATAGGAATTAGTGTTTCGCCGATACGCTTATGGCTAGAGAATCGTTGAACAGAGGAAACTATATAGTAGTGTTATTGTTGACTACAAGAAATGATATTCTTTCGGAAACTTATAACAATTCAAAATAAGGTACTAGATTATATCGGTCAGTTTGTAACTAAAAACATAAATTTTTTACATGTAAAATTGATGAGACAATAGATATAAATACTCATTAACCACTTTCTGTAATTTTATAACATGTTCATGGTGTTTAATGAATTAGGAACGCGCTTTGGAGGAATTGTTCGAATTGCTAATGGGAACTAAATGTTAGGAAAATTTGAATTGGTAAATAAAATAATAGCACGAACTTATTACTGCTAATGGTGGGATATTTAACGGGTTGGCAACTTGAAATTAAAATACTCGCTCTTCAAACTCTATTTATTCATTTCTTGCGTTCATTCGTTAAATTTTAATCAATGCATTAATTAAAAAAAAAAAGAGATATTTATTGAATCGTGTCGTATTTTTCAAAACATTTGATGAAAATTTTTATAAAAAAAAATATTGGAAGGAATACAATCGAACAAGAATAATATACATATGTGTGTGGCAGTAATTTCAACAAAGAAGCAGCTTGTTAAAAAATTAAATAAAATTACAAAATTTAAAGTCATTAATAAGCAAAAAGTCCCTGCCTCCCTTAAGAAAATGATCACGAGCCGCCACTGGCATGGGGCCCTAATCAGGGTCGGCTCGGCGGAGAAGTCATCGTTTCGCAACGACGATGCTAGCCATTTGTTCACACAACTGGTTCACCTACTTAATGATTAAGTGAGAGTTGAAGTCCCCGCACTTATCGATAGACGATGAGGACCGCTTAAGGTCGCAAACCCCGCAAACAGTGCCTAATTGCAAGACAGCGCGCTCCGGTTTGCTCGTTGCGAAAATATCTCATCCGGAGCGCTCCGGAGTGACGAACGACTGCTCTGTTTGAATTTAATTTCGGAATCGATAGTTATTAAATTTTCATGAAAGGAGCTCGCTAAAGAGACCCGGAAAATAAGCACGACTTTTATGCCTCCGTGAGTACGGAAGATAATGCCAATGGAAGCATTCGATTCGATGGCCGCAATTAACGACTTTACGATTCCTGCTCCTTTGACTCCCCAACAGACATCTCCATCATTAATAACTCGGGCGCAATCTGGGACGTCGATTTGCAATTTTTCATTCGGGCCCCCCATAAACGTCGAATTGTCAAAATATGGGCGCCGATGATAAAAACTCTCGCTCGCATCGATGCGAGGAACGTTCGTTCGTTCGCAGATGAAAGTTTTTCCCTAATTGCGGCATCTCAACACTAATTGGCCGGCAATTTCAGCTCTCATGGACACTTTTTTCCACTTGTACTTACATAATTAAGCCAATTTGAAGAATGTCGGGTGAGATTCGTGACAATTCGAAGAGAAAACGGAAACCGAAGAGGTTTCGAAATTTTCAAGTCCTACTTCTCGAAAGCGAAGGTGATTAAATTAACGAATTATGATAGTCCTTTACAGTTAAATCAACCTTGATTGTCCGATTTTAACGATTCTTCCATTCATCATTATTGGCTTCCAATACCATCCAATCACAAAATCAAATCCATGTTCTCTAGGACACGTTTCTTTAGAATTTGAAAAATACACATATCATTACATTCAATGACTACGCCCAAGGAAATTCACAAATATTATTAAGCAAGCTGATGGAAACTGGCATTACCAATATTGAAACTAATAAAAATTTACAGTATCAATAATAAATTAATTTATAAAGTTGGAACATAATTAAAAGGTTTTTTGTAAAAGCGTCGACAGCAAATAATCCTCTTCAAGCTCTAATTATTGCTCGCTTCCTTCTAGACAAGCTGTCGATAAGCTTTTGATCTTTTCTAAGAAACTACGATCCACTCGACAACAATCGATGTTTCATAAATTGTAAAAACAAAACGAAAAGTAAAAAATTATTTAAACTCAAATTTAAATTAAAATAAAAACTGTAGATCGTAAAGAACGACTTACAGGAACTAATAACATGTGATTAATTATTAATAAAATATGTTTTATGTCGCTCGAATGAGAAAGTTGATGAAGAAAATCATTATAACAATATTTTCCTCTAGTTAATATGGTTGTTTGGAATGGTAAGATTGTTGCGAAACTTTTAAACTAACATTCTTCCCCAAGTATTTTGAAATCTGAAAAGCTCGACGTGAACGGAATAATTTTAAAAAGTAAATTATTTCGGTGTCGTATTTTGGTTTAAGTGACTAATGAGCGTGACCTCCACAACAAATCCATTTAATAACAATAAAACCCGCTCTATAAATAAAATAAATCTATATACGTATTTGTAACCTTAAACAAGTATTAAAAAATATTAATTACAAGAGACAATGATTTTGTTAGAATCGTCTACAAGGTAAAAAATAATACATACAAACAAAAATTGTTTCAAATTACACTTTCAATGATTTTGCTTATAAACGGAACCTTCCATTAAAAATAAATAAATAAACTGACAAAGTCAATCGGCAAAATAAATTGGTCGGATTAATATTCCCCCAATAAGACTCATTCAAAAAGTCAATTATTACAGGATGTAGCGGAGTTCAATAAAGATGTGAGGATTTTCCGCGTGGCACATTGCCATATTTGTATCTTTCTCTTGCAATTTCCTGATAAATGGAACCACGCCTCATTAGAAGAGAAAGTTTTCAGCAACTGTTAATATTTAAAAAGCAGCTGCAAGATAGTGGAGTCTGCTTTATTTAAAATTCGATGGAAGCAATTCACTTACGCTAATCATAGTAATGGGATAGAGACACTTTCGAGTCCTTTCTTTCACTGATCTCTCGAAAAGTCTTAAAAAGAAACTGGAATCGAGTAGTAAAAAATATATACTCCTATATTCAAAACTTCTGACGTGAATGACTTGACATCATAAATACTGGAAGTGATGAAGAAAACAGCGTTATTTTATTTATAATTATTTATTTCAAAATACATATATACAGTTTTCTCTTCGTCCATGTGCCATGTAAACATTTCCTATAATAGAAGCACAATCTTATGGTTCTATTATTTATTGACGTATCACAGAAACAGAAGATACCAATAATCTCTGCAGCCCAAATTATTCCCCACGCAAGTAACTAATACATATCCAATGATTCGAATGTGAAAGTCCTCGTGAAATTTATTAAATCATAATTTTTTGGAGTTCATAACTGTAACAATTGTGACAATCACACGATACCTTTAGTTTCTCGAGGACGAATCTCCTATATTATGAACTGGGTTTTTAAGAAATAAAAATGCTATTAAAAAACATGCTTTGTAGAATATGTGGCAGGTTTTCCTACTTATTCGTATTATGCGGCGGCAAAATAAAGATTCTACATTAGAGGATATTAATTATAATAAGGAAACCCTTGAGAATTTTATGAAGTAAAGCAATTTGTCAGCCACATCTTTAATTTTATTATTTGTAAATTATGACAACCTTTGACATTAACATTTCCTGCTTGCTCTATCCTGAAGTAATACTCCTCACAACTAATTATTTTCTAAAATTATCATTTGCCATGTTTTCGTAATAAATATGTTCTCACTCTTCAACTAGCAATTGGCTCAATTTTTTGTGAGTGGTGCATTTTTTTCTTGCGTTTTTCCTCACAACTAATTATATTCTACAATTATCATTTGCCAAGTCTTTGTTATGAATATGTTCTTACTTACTGGCACATTTTACCCCAATTTAAATTTTTTTGTGATATGTGTGAGTGGTGCATTTTTATTCTTGCGTTCAATATTCAAGATTGTGGAAGCCCGGTACACCACGCCAGCTGCTCGTGTCAAGGAGCCCGGCGTTCACTTTATCATCATCAATCTGCACAACCTTAGAAAGATTCCTTCTCTTCGCAATAATTGTTATTTTGTTTGCCAGTATCGACCTTCGTCTGTATTTTTTCGTGTGCGTTGAAAAAGTGAATGCAGATCGGCGATCAACGAAAGCGACAATGTAAACATTCCCAACAAAAGACGATACTTTCACGCTAATCTTCGATGACGCACCTTCGCCACCGAACCACTTTAGAAACTTTTCGGTTAAGGGATTCCACGCAAATATTCCCTATTTTCTACCGGATTAGGAAAGTTGAACCGAACAAGAGCCCGGAAGGAAGAACCCGCCGCTACGTGGGTCGAACGAATTAATTAATCCGACCGCGGCAACGAGAGAAAAACGCCAAAACCATGACGAACTACTTTATTTTTCCATAACGGGCGCAATAAATCAGCCGGGGCGCCCCCTACCATCATCATCATGATGATGATGATCGTCGGGGGTGGTTTGTAATGCGGCACGGACAACAAGACCGCACTACACCTATAAAATGAGATTGCGAATGGAGAGGGGTCCATAAGAATCGTACCTGTCCGGTTCTTGTACATATGAAATTTAAGTGAAAGACATCGAAGGTGCGAAGCAGTGTTTGTGCGATCAGTTGTGCAGCGGACATGACGACGGCCACCATGGGCCCCATCGCTGTTGCATTCGCGATTTTAAGCTTTGTGACTTCGGGTGAGTCCCTCCTCCATAACATTTACTGCACCAGCTGGTGCGACCTTGACTCTTTGCAAAGCTCCCAATTGCTAACTAGCCCAGCGTTGCTTCTTTGAATAATGAATGATACGACGATATTGCCCAACTGGCTCACCTAGATTCCTCTCATCGGATGCAAGATGTTGCGCACGACAATTATAGCAATTATCAAATCGGCATTATTTGCCGCCAACGGATATAAACATATTTACCTACTTTAAAAGTTCAGTCCAGAAGCGGCGAGGATTACTAACACACTTTCACTAGTTGCACACCTAAACAATTGTAAAACAATAGTTTTTTTTATAACCATCATCTTCGCCGCTTATATAACAAACGCCGTTAGCGTATTATATGCAAATGTTAAAAATAAAAACCGAGAGGCTTCCTCAATCCAAACATAGACAACAGCAATTTTGAGCGGGAGCAGATTAGAAAACAAAACATTCAGCATCAACTGTACCGTTTGTTTATTTATTTATCGTTTGAGCGCTTCGGGGAAATTTTAATCCGACTTGACATTTAAACGCGATCTGTAAATTGTTGTTACGAATGAACTGTTGCCGATTCGACGAAATTAACAAAAGAAAAAATTCAATTATTCCGGCGAGAACGTGAAAGCATAAAATATCGAACCGATGCGCTTAATACACATCCCCTTTATTACGATCGACTTATTCGTTCTGGAGCATTCAGTGCAGAAAATTAGACACGCCACTGAGGCACAATTAAAAATTGAGTTAGGACGTGACTGAATGCCTCCAAGGCGGTGATGCACCTTACATAACACTTTTTATATTCTTCGCTTCT
Organism: Eledona agricola; assembly: GCA_964023215.1. Taxonomy (NCBI): domain Eukaryota; kingdom Metazoa; phylum Arthropoda; class Insecta; order Coleoptera; family Tenebrionidae; genus Eledona; species Eledona agricola. The sequence goes on along the minus strand of OZ026857.1, from coordinate 27,407,894 downwards.
TAATCAACATATCGAGTGGGTGGAAGCGAAAGACGTTATATAACGACTTGAGATTTAATTCCGCGGTTTCGTTCTAACCTCCATCGCTTTATCACAAGCCACTGAAAATTATCAGCTGCCCGAAGTTGTGGAACTCAATTAAGCGCTAAAGGACGAAATATACACTGAGCGACTTTACTAGTTTGTATTCTTAATATTATAGTGCTTAATGTAAAATTAAAAGAAGAAAACAGAACAAATCAAGCGGGTTCATTCTTCTCCGTTTTCTACAGATTTCTCAACAAGAGGGTTTCACTTGTAATTTCTATTTTCGATCCTGAAAAGGACTTTTCCTTAATTGTTAAAACATCATCTATTTCTATTTCCTGCTTATTGGTTTACACTTTTTAATTCCTTCACTTGATTGATTATTATTAGATTATTAATGAAATTTCATCCTTCTATACAGATTCTTTGTTCGTTAAACGATATGTTTTTAATTTCCGTTAAATTCGTGTTTTACAATTCCAAATTTTTTGACGTGCCAATTGCGAAAAAATGCTTGTTAATCTTTGATTTTAAGATTAAATTTGATGGTGTAATGATGAAAAATGTATATCTATAGGTATATTATCGAAGATGTAACATTGATCTGACTGAATAATACAAGCTTCCATCTGATTAGACACACCTACGCGTATTGTAACTAAAATTTTTAAACAAATTATTTGAGTTGTTAGTGTTGTCCTCTGGATTAGCTAAGAATGTCAATCAAAGATGTACGCAAAACATTTAATAACTATTTAAATAAACGTTATAAATCTGAAAACTGATTAGATTATTTAATTGGATTCCGTGAAAGTGTAGCATCTTTTTTTCCACACTGTTAGAACATTATTCCTCAGCTCCGAGAATAATCAAACAATTTTGTTTTAATGTAATGGAAAACAACCGGTAATAGCAATATTATTAATACTAATTAATTAAGAAAACAATGTTTGAATATTTGAGAGTATAAAAACAATTATCCAAAAATCAAAGTTACAAAAATTTAACATTTTTTTCAATTTATTGCTCGGAATTATTACTAGTTTTTTTAGCAAGTATCGATTTTCACAGCTTTGAAACATTGCATTTTAATGCCGGTTCTTGTTGGCTGAGATGTGCTTGTTATATAAAAGTTATTTGTTTTTGTTCCTTTGACTCAGTAAAGTGTGTATGTTCTTGACTTGGATTGTCACTCGTTGAAATGATGTTGAAATTATTTTTTACAAAAGTTGCATCGCGTATTAAAATGCATCACCAACTAACTAAATTAAATCGTGGGCGATATAATTATAAGCAATTTTATAACAGTAAAACTTTTGGAAATTTGGGCAGGGATTCAAGTTTCCACTTGATACGACAAATTTAATTTCAAAATTAGCCAAGTTCGGATTGTAACAATATTTAGTATTAATCATCACAGTTTGCATTTTAAGTGGAATAAACTTTGTTGCGAAAACGCCCATCCTCCTCAATATTCTTCATTCATAGAAAATTAAATTTTCTTGCAAAATAACAGTTCGTCCACATTTTTATAATCGCTAAGTTGGCAAATATTATCTTTGCAGGAGCAAATAGCGCCCCTTACTTTGGAAAATTTCTGGGAAAACTCTCGGAACTGCATCACGGCGTCTCCGGAGAGGTTTACGCGGTGGACGGCCGAACTCTATATCTGAAAGATTTCACCTACGACGGCCAAGGCCCAGGTAAATGCACTTTCTTCGCGACTGATCTACTTTTCGGCCGAAAGCGAAAAGTGAAAATGGGAACGGACCTTCTAAAGATACGTTATCTTTTGACCAGCTGCGTATTTCTACGCCAGCACATCTCGCACGCCAAACAGCGCCGGATTCAGATTGAGGGACGAAAGTGGAAATCCCGAAGTGATCCGGAGGTACAGGAAGGAAGGCATCGTTCTAACTCTACCCGAAGGGAAGACACTCAACAACGTGAAAATTTTCTACGTGTGGTGTGAAGAGTTCGAGGTGAGTAAAACTCATAAAAGATGACAACAACAATCCCAATGAAATTACCATTGCAAATCGGTGCACGTCCGAGATTTCGACAAATAAGTCGTTTGGGAGTTGTTTGCATAATGCGAACAAAAACAGCCTTCAACTTTGAGTTATACAACCACGAAGAGGGCGTCGACAAGTGGACGACTAATTTTTAGCCACGCTGACACTGACATCCAGTCCAGAGGATTAATTGCGCAACATTCGCTGTTAACGGATTTCATGTATTGTTCAATATTCAAATGAAATGATATTTTGAACGAGATTATTTATCAATAAAATTAAAAATAATAAACAACGAGTCATCCGACTGCCATTAGCAATTTAATACAAATTTTCACAAATGCTTTAAAATTTTGCATTAACCAAACATCATCCGATTTTATCAAAAATTATAAGAACAAAATAAACCAAAATCATATCCCCACTACACTGAAGAGTAACTCGTCTGTGTGACCTTCCACTTCCATCTCATATGTCCAAAAATTTTTGTTTCTAAATCTTGGGATTACGTTGGGAAAATTATAATACACTAAGAGATTAAAAATATAATAAAAAATATATAAAAAATCATGTACCTTCTTTATATTGTCCTAGATAAATCCAAAAACTCGTAATAACTTACACACATTTAATTTTATTTATTTCTCGCTGATATCTTGAGATAAATTGGGGAAATTTTAATACATAGACACCTTATAAAGGTTAAAATTCAACTCATCATGAAAACGAACAACGCTTATCAGAACTTGTAGAAAATAATCGAAAACTTTTCCGAATTGAAAATGTTCTTACTATTGTATTTTGTACCTTGTTGTCTAACTGTGAATGCATCTACTGGCCGTCTTCATTGCATTTAAGTTTTAGTTTTTAGTGTATTTCTTTATTAAGTAAGTCATTTTCTGATTTTGTTTCTCTTAAGCTCGTATGTTGCTGACTTATTTATTTATACTTATTTTACAAGAGCATGTGAAAGCCGTTTGACGAGCCTGCCGAATTCGGGTATTTAGTTGATAGCAAAAAATTTGGATCAATGAAACGGAATGTTACGGAAACGAGTTGAACCAGAAGCACTTGACCTAAACTCATTGTTTATGAAAAAATCGGTTAACAGCTTCCATCTTTGTGGTTTACTTTTTGATGCAAATGAGCATATTTCTGTCGGTAAATCATGTCCAATTTGGCCCTCGTAACGGCACATTTATGGTGCACAACGAAAGCTGGAATTCAAAATATTTCCTTTTCCGCGTAGGCTCATTAATAACGTTGCGCTGCCGGCATAAATATCTTCATTAACATATCGCATGCATCCGAACAGATAGACCAAAGCGCCACTATTGTTGTGCAGATTGTCGCAATAAAAAAGCCCTGTTATTTTTCTCCTTGATTCAGGTAAACTTCGGCGACGTAAAAATCCCCCGCAGTTTCGACTACCCCCGTCCCCAGAAGCTCGAAGCCCTGAAGGGAGTACACGCCATTTCGTCCGACAACGTAGTCATCGTAGATGCGCAAACTTTGCTTATCCCGAACTTGTCGTACGACGGAGAGGCCCCAGGTGAGATTCGTTTCTATGACGCGGAGCTTGTTTATTTTTACGGAGGCGAGTAATTTTGGAATTAGCCGTAATTAGATGTGCACACACACGCCTCACGGGGCACGCCAATTACTCGACGAGTATTTACTTTGCACGCCGGATTTGCCATAGAGTGAGTGCTCCTCCGACTCCGACTGATGATTTGTGTGATTTGCCAATTGCTATCGCTAAATTAGGACGTTGTTCGGCGACGAGTGTGTAATGATAGAGATTACACACGACGCAAGCACGTTTTTCCTCTAGTGGCACAAAGTTACCTACTTTCGTACTGATAGCACTGGTTACTGCACTTGGTTACTGCACTTGAAACGACTATTAAAAATAAAATTTTTGTGTTGCGTGCAAAGTTTATTAATTCAACGACATTAATTTACGCACTATAACTTAACTAGTACAAAAAAAATCCTAGAGTATCCCGTGGTAGGTATTGGAATTTTATATAAAACCAGGAAAAGCGGACATGGAGGAGTTACAATATTGCATACTCGTTATCACTTTACAGATTGGAGAGAATTTATTAGGTGCTCGGATGAGATTAATCGGCGCTGCTAGTACCCAACTCTGCATTTCTTAACTTTAGTTACATTAATTCGTAGACTGCTGTACAATTAATTTTTCAATTCGTTTCGGGTGTCGCAAAAATGATTTGTTGAAGAGGCAACGATTACTGGGTTGTATTAAACATTGCGAATCGCGTTACATTTTTTACGGAAAATTCTACTCAATGCACTGATATAAGAATGTAATTCGACGCGGATTAGAACAAGTCCTGGCTAATTTGACGGTCGCGGTTCAAAACATTTTTCCACTTTACTTTTTTGTGACCGTTACGCCACAACAAAATATTACAACATATTCGCAATTGTTGATTTCGTTACAATTTGATTCAAAATAAAAATGAAACGGCGCTAAAAAGTAGCCCTGCCTTTCCTTCACTGTTGTGACGTTAATTTATGTCGGTCGCAGCAGAATTCATTTTTCAATAATGCCCTTTAGGCCTGCTGTGATTTATTGCGATCGCAAAAACAGGACATTATTCAATAAACGTACAGTTATGGGGATTGCTCAACATGAGCTCCAACTGACATGATTAACAGAGTATTAATAACTAGAGGCAAAAAGTTACATTTTTAACAATTGATGCAAAAATCACCTTTGTTTCTAAAGAGAGAAATAAATCGTAATAATATTTTTGTATCGTTAAACGGCATGTTTAAATTGAAAATAGTTTGTTTGCAAATTATTTTTTGTTCAGCCGGATTATTTTCGGTTGCGGAACAAACGTTTTTATTCTGCTTTTAATTTCAATCTCCAGCTATTGTAATAACTGTGTCATATGAACCAAATTATGATGATTTTCTTCAATTAAACAAATCGATAATAAATGACTGTTCAGAGCCTCATTATCTTTATTAAAGCTTCCTTATTGTAATTTTGATGACACCAATTTATGTCACTCACTAACCTACAATTCGAGTCAACTGCATACAACGTGATAACTACTTATTACATATAATCGATAAATTATTAAACGGCCGTGGAAAAAACACATTAACGACTGCACTGATTTACGGAGAATGGTTCTGACGGTGAACAATTCTGGGGCCGGGTACGAGTACAGGGAATTGGATTTGTAGCGTGCACAAATGCACTTTATTGGCTGGGAGCTTTTGCCATGTCGATCCATTATAATTACGTTCGAAACAAAAATCCCCGCTTCGGAATGTCTAACGCAATTTCAAAGACGTGATTAGAGGAGTAGATGATGGAATCATGGGATACGCCATTTTTGGGGTCGTCGCGTGTAAACAAGCAACTTTTTACCGGTGCCGAATTATGCAGATAAAGCGTTAGCTCGCGAGGCCTCCCGCTGACATTTCTTCGACGATTTCGCTTCCGTGTAAAAGTCAAGACCTCGATTCATTCATGCACGTACAAGGCGACGATTGCAAAATTTCCATTAATTTTGGAAACAATGCTGTGCGACAAATGCTCTTCGTGGTCCTCTCGACAAACTTTTAATCGCGCCATTGTTGCCGTAACACGCACTTAAACCGTTGGATTGGACGCTTGGAGTCGCCGTAAAGCCGGGTATTATTGTTGTGTTTGCAAATTGCAGATGCCAAGTTTTGGGTGGGCCGCGGCCCTAAGCCCTCTCCTCAAGGCATCCGCGTCCCGGACGAGAACGGCAAAGAGGTGCCTCTTCGACGCTACGACCGCAAAACCGTGGTCCTTACACTACCCGGCGACCTGACAGTGTTCGACATCGGCCACTTCGGCATCTGGTGCGAGGCCTTCACCGTCGACTTCGGCCACGTGCAGATACCGCAAAACCTCAACGTTCCCCCTTCGCTCAAGATGTTAGGCGTCAGCCCGCAGGTAGGGTTAAAAGCGAATTAACAATCACACAACCATTCGCTTGCGCCGGTCGGAGGGTTCTGCTTCTGCTCCCGTTTCCCCCAAGCCTGACTGCAGCAACTAAATGTTTGTGGTTGTTACAGAAACGACCCCGTAACTTTGACATCTCGGTGCCCAAGCCCCGAGTGCCGCAAGTTGGGGGGGGCCAGCTCGAAGCAACAACCTTCCGACCGACACATAATCTCTTCCAACCTCGACCCGCTCACAATTTTTTCGTCCAACAACAACGCTTCCCCCAACAACAATTTTACCAACAACAACAACAACAACAAGCACAACAACGAATCGATCAAAACATTTATCAGCCGCTCAGACAAGCCGTGCCTTACACCCCGCTTAACTTGCAACAGCGTCAGTACCAAGAACGACTCGCGTACGATCAGTTCTTGCAGAACAGACGGCTGTTGGAAGAGCAGCAGCTCAGGGCTCAGCTGAGTCGGCAACATAATCGGTTCGATTTAGCCCCGAGTGGTCATAACTCGTACACACACTTCGGGTAGAATTTGATTCAAACGCAAGCTTTATCTCTAACAACACTCGTCGACAATTGAAATTGATCACGATCCAAATCTGGCACACGTTCGGTGAAGACACACTTTCTTCGGATTGACATCGAAAACAAATTCGGAAAGGTCACACGATGACAAATTTCTAAATTAAAGCCCACCGAAATGTAGGTTAAATGCAAAAACGTACAATTACTAAATCATACGCGTCTCAGATAAGTATTCTAAAAAATCCGAGAAAAAATCCTTTACAAATCTTCTCTCTAGTCGTTCCCATTATTGTTGTTTCTAATCTGTGTTCTTACAAACATGATTTATGAAATCACTTGCAACTGATCCTATGCATTCTCAACTGGCTTGGTGAGCAAAGAGGCCAAACCATTCTCTCAGTATTATATTCCTATTATTTATTTTGTAACTTAATATTTTCATTTACATGTACAATATAAACTCAAAATAAAATAAAAATTCCGAAGAATTACATATAATTTGAACATGTACGAGCAGCAACTATTTTTGGTACAGTTCATCAGACAATTCTTAGACAATTTCTTAAAAAATGGACCAATAACGCAATATATTTCATACCGACGTTGTAACTGTCACACAATTGTTTTTACATAATCTTCACACGAACCGAATGTAAAACATTAAAAAAAAAACGGTACTTATGCATACATTCCCACATTCCGCAGTGATCGTTTCAATTATCGACCAGCTTATTTATTCTAATATTTATTAAAGTGATGGGCAGTATTATTATAAGCTTGAAGAAACCAAGCTCGAGGCAATTGTGCTATTAATACTCGGACGTCTCACCTGAATGCACTTTACCGATTCACCTTGAAACGGATTAAGGTTGCAAACGAAGGGGAGCGAATTTTCGCCTCCTCGTTCCGTATCGAAGGTCGTGGCGTAACCGCAAAGTGCTTCTGGTGCGCAAATCCGACATATTTCTAGATATACCGAAAAACTCGTCTCTACATTAACATAAAAGCCACTGAGATTCTATAACTTTAGCTTTATTCGGGTTTCATGATGCGGCCGATGATTGATTTAGGAAAATTGGTCCGGCGGCCTAGTTTATTCAATATCCAGTAATTTTGTTGAACAATTAGGGCTCAACTAGATTAAAATTTAATTGAAACTAATGGGCGCGCATGGAACCCGCCGAGGCCAGTCTACCAGCTGTAATATTATTTTTATGATTTTATTCAATTATATTATTTATGTTTTTTTATATAATAAACGCTTTTGACAGTCGTTTAGTTTCGGTTGAACCGTCCCGCTTTCCCTTCGTCCGCCTTCAATGATCGAGTGTAGAGGAGAGTTGTTAATCTGTTTCAGTCCAAGTTGAACTGCGAAGTCTTGTACGATGACCTGGCATTTGAGGCGAGATGGGCGATCGCCGGTGACAGCATTGTATTGCAATTGGTTGCGAAATTGGGTAAGTCAGCGTGGGTGCAACGCCACCCTTTACGCCTCTTCACATCGGCAATGACCTCCTTGCGGTCCCGGCTCCTCCGCCAAAATTAAGCCAATCGCGCACACGTTGGGTGAAAGTGGCGCACAAGAAAACGGACGCTAATTTACGCTGACATTTGTGCCTTTTACAAAACGACAACATCGGCATTTCTCCCGTGGCACCAAAAAACCTACGCTCATTTCGACGAAAAACGAACCGGACGCGTTAGCCAATTCAACTAAAATTGATTGATTGATTTCCATGAATCACAACCACTAGCAAAGTCAAAAAACTACAACAAAAAACAGCAAAAATTTTATATTTTATTTAAAACATAAAATTTCGTTCGAATTCGGATTTTATATAATAGCCAATTTATTCATACACCCATTTTAAATTCGTTAAGAAATTCACAATTTTTTTCAACTACTTTTGATAAAAATCACACACGGCCGCCAACTCATGCAAATAACTGCACGATGTATTGAATCATCGGCGCATCGTTCGCTAATTGGGTTAACACCAACAATTGTTTTACAAATTGGTTTAGCGATCGATGCATTCACCGACCCCGAACGGCGTAAAGTTCACGGAGATGAGGCGTCGATAGCATCTTCATTCTATCCGAAAAACAATAAGCCGAATTGCACAATCGGTTTGTTGACTCCCGATGTGCGAAAATTGCGCAATGCACTTGTTAAAATGCTATTAGTTGCGAGCGTAGAGTTCTGCTCTTGCACGGTCGCCCTTAACCGGATGACGGACGACATTTCCGGTTGGCTAATGCCGAAAACATCGAAATGAATTAATGAAACGTCGTGCCTTTCATGATTCGTCCAGCTCAGGCGCAAGTTTAACGACCGGCGTCGGGAGAAAGTCCATTTCACTTTTATTTGACCTCGCGATTGAAACTGTTTTTTCACAGGCGACAGGGAGTACATGTCGTTCGGTATCTCTGGGGACGACTCTCGCAGCGAGATGATCGGTGGAGATGTGGTCGTGGCTTGGGTGGACAAAAACACTCTTAAGGGAGTCGCCGAAGACTATTATCTGGGTGCCAAGTCGCAGTGCTCAGGACCCACCGGATCCTGTCCCGACAGCAGACTCAAAGACAACGGAAACAACATACGACTGCTGAACGCCGCGATGGTCAACGGATATTCCATCGTGACCTATCAGAGACCGCTCAAGCCTTCAGACGAATACGACCGACAAATACACACGAATCGCTCGCAGGCTGTAATTTGGGCCATAGGACCGCTCAACCAGCGAGACGAAGTCTCCTTCCATTCGCATTACAACAAAGCCGACCAGTTCATCGATTTTGGGCGTCCTGCCAAATGGAACTGTCCCATGCCCGAAGGGGAGCAGCCAACGATGAGAATCGCAGAAACTACAACCACAACGCGACCTAGAAGCTCGGAACGTAGACGTGGCGGGAACCGCAAAGAAACCCCAATCGTCGACAACGAGAAGAGTGCAACCAAAACCAGACAAACTGAACGAAGAGGTAATAGTCGTCGCGGTAGCACTAGTACCAGCACAACGCGGACCGTACCGACGCCTGCACCAGTCACCAAACGCGACGCCTGGGAAATTCCACCAATCAAATGCAACGAACCAGAAGATGGAGTCTTTTACGCCCAGATGGGACCGACCGGAGGAAAACGAGGATATCCTGCTATTACCGGACACGTCGGTTGGGGCATTTCGTGGTACATCAACGGCCTCTTAATACCGGAAATCAACGTAGTTAGAGGAAAAACATACACATTTGTCGTGGAAGGAGGTTTGGATCCCGAGGTGCCAGCTAAATACCACCCCTTCTATATAACGGACGACTCGATCGGTGGTTACGAGTACAAAACTGAGGCAGAAAAGAAGAGTGTGAAGATCTTTGCCGGTGCGGCTAGCACCAAAGATGGTAAAGCGGCACCTACAGGAACGGGTCGCCTGTGTCACTGGACCCAACAAGGAGATTTGGAAGCAGACGATTTCGAGTCGTTTGGTGCCTACCAAAGGACGCTAGAACTGAAATGCGATCAAGGCGAACCTGGAGTCATTCAGTGGACGCCAGATGCAGACACCCCCGACACTGTCTACTATCAGGTGATTGTTGACAAAACAAAAAGAATTTTTCAAAAAAAAATTGTGTTTCAGTGTTTCACCCACAGATATTTGGGATGGAAAATTAACGTCCACGATACGTGCGAAGAACAAACGGCCGCCAGCGAAACCCAAGCTGAAATTGTTCCGGCACCCGATCTCGAAGAAAGTCCTTCAATTCGGACCGAAACACGGGTAAAACCAAACGCTTTAATTGTGGAAGACAAAGAAGATAAGAATAATACAACAGTTTCAGAAATAAGCGCCGTCCCTAGCGTAACAATTCCACCCTTCATGATTCGTCCCGAACCAATCTTCCAAACTCCAATCCTCATAACACACGACCCCTATTTCACACCGCTTAACACTTTAACTCCACCAAATCCTGTTTATTACACGCAGCACTCTTTCAAACCCAGCCCCCTTTTAGAAACCGGTAGAGAAGATTTCAGAACTAAACTTGACACTTCTCCAGAAGCACCATCTACTACTACTGCTACCATTACTACTACTACTACTTCTACCACTACCGAAGCCGCTATTTCTACCGCCACTCCCGCATTACGTGAAAAAATCATTGTTGCCGACGTTAAGCCGCTTAATCAGAGTTTTTTTGTTCCTCAGACCAAACCGACAGTGTTTAAAAAAAACAACTATGTGGTGATGCGCAGGCCGGCATTAAAACGCCGCCCTTATCCGGCGATGATAATCCGCCGTCCCGTGCAATATAAAAAACCCATTTACGTCCCCATGAAATTCGCCCAAAGACCCGTCGACCCTTTGCATTTCTCGGAATCTCAAATGAAACTGCGACGACCTCCGAACGTAATGTGGGTGAAACCGCCCGTCAAGATTGTCACGACTCCCACACCGGTGACAGTAAAAAACGTCGAGATTTCACCTCTTCAAGCATCAACCGAGAAAGAGCCCCAAATTCAAACCTCTTCGCCTTCAACTCCCAAAAAAGAATACAGCCACGACTACAATTTGAAGCCCGCATTCAACACGGGATTCCATCCCGAGTCCGTTGTAATCGAGGGAGGGTTCAAACCCATCATCAGTAGAGAATTGCAAAGACGCATATCGGACAACGAACCGGAACTTGAGTATGAAAGCGAAATCGGAGTCGTCGACGTGCACAAAATTCTCTCGTCCCCTCAACCCGACTTCGAACCGATGTTTGTGCCGTCACCGGAAGATAAGTTAAAACACAAAACCAAGAAGGTCGTGGTGAAGCATTCGAGGAGCATCATCGATGATGATGATCTCGAACCGGTAGCGGCTGCCGCCGAACGGGTGGAGTCCTACTACCTCCCCCCTTCGGGACAACCGCCCCAAATCGCTCGCACCAGCCAGGAACCTTCAAACATCGACATCGAAGGGTCATCAATGATCGATTTGGCATCACCGCCAGATGTTGTCGTGACGTACGACGGTAGACGAGTTTCCGGTGCAAGTTTGACGGCACGGATCGCCGATCGCTCCAGCATTTTAGATATGCGAGCATCTAAAGCTACTGAACTCATCAAGGCCCGACCCCAGTTTGCCCCTTTCAAAGGCGAATTGCCACCCCTCAATCCAGACGTCATCAACAAAAACATCCCGCAACTGCAACAGCGAGGCGTCCTCAGCCGCGACTTGGACACGCCAGCGACCCCACGTCCCGATTCAACAAAACTGCGCTTGGTGCGACAGCGCAGGAACAAAGAAACACGACTCGAGCTAGTTTAAAACGAATACTCCTATTGTTAAATAGTTTAGTAAGTTTTTATTAATTGAGGTTGTGTAAATAAAGACACCGTAATTATCACGTGTGATGGTTATATTTATTTCCTTATATTCACTAAAAACACTTCTAAGCATACAAGTGGTGCATCTTTATCGTTACAGAAACATGGCGTTACTTCAATATAAAAAAACTTTTTACACAACACGAACTCTAGAAAACGTCATACGAAATAATACTCTACTGGTCCTAATCTTTCTCTGTGGCGTTCCCATTCTCTTTGGGAAGCGAACGACTGCGAGATCTAGATCTCGAATTTTTATCGGCGCTGCGTGATCGGCTCCTGCTTCGTTTTCCGGAACCGGAACGTGATCTGGAACGATTACGCGATCTGCTGCGTGATCGAGAGTTGCTTCGGGATCGACTTCTGCGATCACGTGAACGACTTCTGGAACGGCTGCGTGACCTGTCAACACAGAAAAACGTCCAACATAAAGACGCACACCTGTCGCACGATCCATCATTCAAACTAGACCCATCCCCAAGAACACATAAACAGCTAACGCATTTCGATTGGCAAAACAAAGATCGGGGGGGGGGGATGATTTCTCGTTTGAATGATTTGCAAAGTGATCGCTACGAGATCGAAATTGGTTAAATCTTGCAGAGAGAAGTTGCCGCGAAAATAAAAACTATCAAAACAAATCCTAACCTGGAACGTACGTAAAACGTGACATGTTAAATTTGTCCGAGTCTAGAAATTTCGAGTCACGACTGCAATTAAGCGCGCAATTTTAACACAACATTAGAAATCATAGATGATTGGCAATAATCGTACAGGAGCTGCAACAATCGCTTGCTGCAGCGCCCCATAAGACGGAAAACGCGCCAACTACTACGAACATTGTTAGCATAAATCTCGTTTCAAGACATACAGAGAATCGAATGTTAAAAGAGATATTTAGATGTAAGTTTTTACCATTGTCTGTGAGCTCGTGAGACGTGAAGTTAACATTGTAGGTAGAGGTAGAGTAAATCAACTAGGTAGGGCTACACCCGAAAGAGCTGGTAGGTAACTCACTGGCTCACTAGCAGTCTCGTATGTTTAATGCAGTCGTGTGCAGACAGAGTGAGCGATGTACTACGTGGCAGCTCTACGCAGTAGTCAGCCGGGAGCGGCATACACAACGAGACGATAGAATGAACTCAACGCTTTACCTTACTATCGGCCACAGACTATACCTATAAACATGGCATCACTGTCAGCCAATCACAGTACACCGCCATGCGGTCGCTTTATCAACGCCCTTCGCCGCACAATTGGACAGTGGTCGTTTTATTCTCCCATATTAAAACCCCAACACTATCGACGCGTCCAAGACGACTTTATGTCCAATTGTGTGGCGAATAGAATAAAAAAACAAAAACATAAATATCAAAAACAAATTAAACAGACTTAAAAACTAAATTGAAAACTCTTAAACGGTTGTGACCGACCGACGTACCTGTGTCGTCCCCCTCGTCTATATCTATTACAATCTCGTGCATAGTGGCCCCTGTCACCGCACTCATAACATCGGTCGTCCGGATGAAACGGACGCCCTCGGGAACGCGGAGGTGGACCTCTATACCGCCCGCTTCCGCTCTTCCCGTTAGACATCTCGACGCGGGCCCTGCGTCCGCAAATAGTGCGTCCATCTGAACAAAACCAACAATTCTCTACATTACACAATAGCTACCTAGCTATGGAACAAAAGCTCAATAAGCTAAACCATTTAAAAAAACGAATATAATACAATTACACCTAATTGCTGCATCATCTTTGGTGGCAGCTCAATATTTACATTGGAAAGACTCACCTCTTATCATAACAGTGTAAAAAATGCATCTCCACCGCGTAATAGTTTTATACAAGCAGTCACTTTGAGGAAAAAAATGTGTGTACCTAAACCGAGAAAAATGCGTTTGCAAATCGGTAAAAAGCATTTTATAGTATCATTTAAAACCTGAATTAAATAGATGCTCACACGTTATTTGTTAAAATTAAATTTCAATAAATTTATGGAAGAAATATTTCGATTGAGTCACAAAATATTCACAAACAAAAAACTTGTACAGCCATGGACAGTCAAGAATAACACCCGTGTTATGCAAATACCGACTCTATGAGATATTGTCATTGAGTCGGTATTTGCATCACACCCGCCGGCTAAAGTGTTATTCTTGACTGTCCACGGTTGTACCTATTACTATCGGTATTAATCGTTCACATCAATCTAGCAATGAAAAAACGACGACAAATCTGACATGAGACAACATTTACAACAAATGCGCTAAACCACAAAGATACTGCCAGTTGAATTGTCACAGATCCAGAGATAGATTTAATGAACGATACTGATACACGCGAAGCAACTAACTGAAGATTCAGGCGCAGTTTAAAGAAGTGAAAACCTACATGCTACATTTTGATAAATAACCTTTTACCACGATATTTTGGTATAGTGAACAACGTTTCTTTCATTCTTGTCGTTCGTGTTATCGCCCAATTAATAGACAAAGTTGGGTAAACACGATTTGGATAAAAAAATTAGTGCTATGAACATTAAATAGAAAACTATCTTTTGTTCTCGCTACGTAAACATCGTAAATTACTGGACTTATTTTTTTAAATACTTACATCTACGCTTTTGTTTCTTCCAATATTTTATACCCCTATAACTCTTAATTCCCGTTTCGAGGATTGGATTAGAAAGACTTTTATTTAATTTTCAAATATTCGTCAAAGTAGAAAACTAAGCTGTTTACAATATTCTTTATTTATCATTACGTTAAGCTGCTTATTCAAACTACCTGCAATAGTACAACAGTATAACTGCTTTTATTACAGGCATATTATAATTTTATAAATAAGTAAGAGCGACAAGAGACAGAATAATTATTCAAAGTGCCGCGAGCGATGCAGGCTTAATTTTCCATTAAAACTTAGAACGCCAACAATGCGCAAATATGTATCTTGGAACAGGTAGAAAAAAAATATATGGAAACAAAGGTAAATAATACTTGATGTGTAACCTTTTATACCTTTACAACTCAAATCCGATAATAAACCTTTAATTAGTTCTTGTATGAAGAATGTAATCTGATAACTTTTATAAAGCAGGATCTGGTTGCTTTTGAGATAAAATAATTAATTAAAATACCATCATAATAACGAACAAATATCATGTGGCATTTTCTAGTTAAAAACAATTTCATGAAGATTAACATCAATAGTGACTGGTCGCTCAAATTTCCAATTGCTAGATTCGATTCAATATACTCAATTAGATTAGTTCAGATTATACATATTTCGATTATTCTATATTTAAAAAATATGATGTTTTAGCATAAGTTCATTTGTATTTACTTAATCAGTCATTCAAATTTTTCACTGTATTGTATCATCAGAGGCTATTAATTTTAGTTACTGCGACAGAAAAGTGCCTAAAATTAAAATCAAAGTGCAACAAACGACAAAACCTCCAATATTCATTGAACATACATATTGTAAACTTAAAGATGTAATCAACTAGACCTTTCTTTTAAATGTATAAACTTTTTCTGTAAGTGTGACAGGCTTTTTACAATATTTAGAAATTGTAACATAAAGTGCGTTCAAAAAAAAAACGAGGCTGCGTTGGCCATGGAATTTATCGGCTTTGCAGTGTAGAAACCATAGAAAACATAAACATAGATTTGACAAATGTCAAAATCTGTCAGTTTAAAATTTACCATCAAATAAAACGGCCCAAACGCTAGGACAGTTTAATTTTATTTTTAATGAGCATTTTTAATAATAATTGGTTTTTAAACCTTCGAATCCAAACCTTTTTTTTTCTAATGTATATTGTGTAATTTATAACTCACTAGTGGTCAACGTTCGTGTTTAACTATGTATACAACGATTGGTAGGTCACAAACATATTATTATTATTATTACTTAAATGATGGGGAAAAAAAATTTGGTACTGTAAATAAAATGTAAACATGTAAAAAAAATTAATGTAAACTTTAATGAAAGACAATCCGTAATTAAACTCCAAAAACAAACAACATTTATCGCAATTGCTTTCAATTTTTTGCCGTAACTCGTTTAAATTTTTTGGCCTACAAAAATAATAAACCTTCAAACCCTCGAATCCAAGCAAATCCGAACCTTTTTTTTTCTAATGTATATTGAGTAATACAACTCCCTAACGGTCGACGTCCGTGTTTAACTATATATACAACGATTTTTGAAATATTAATTGAGAATGCAGTTGCTCTTAAACTGAATTGGTAGGTCTCGAGTTGCGCATAGAGACTGATGACCCATGAAGGTTGACGGGTGACTGAGTGCTGCCAAATATTCTCAAGACATTTTTCGGTTTTGAGACTGATTCTTCTTCATCGATCTATTCACGACTTACAGTTATATCAAATTAATGACCGTCCTGGTCGTGCCGATATTCTCCTCAACAGAGGAGAAGCTGTAACAATGAATAGATTGATGTTTGGATTCACAACGATACCGGGAAATGTTTTGCACATTTTTTTATCCCATTGTCAACAAGGAAGCTAACCTATACATGAACAGACTCGAACTGACACTTTGAAATTTTCCTACACTAAATTGATGCACAAAGTTTTTCCAGGGCCAACACGGCCTCGTTTTTTTTTGATCGCACGTTATATTGTCAAATCTTATTCACTTTACACAAGAATTTTTTTAAAAAGCATAATAGTGAATCAATGTATCCTTTGCAACAAGGATAATTCCATGTTCCTTATGAACAAAATGTGCTTGTCTTTTAAATGCTAATTTTTAGCGTAATATTATTAAAAACGCTAATAATCATCTAAAAGTGATAACAACCGTTTTTCCTCCTGAATCATTTGCAGCTCTTTCAGTTATAGATCATGCTCTTCACCAGTATAGTGTTGTAGATTCCAAAAACGTGTCTTGGTGGTTTAAATTTGATTATCTTAAATTTACAATCCTCATGCAGTTGTGCTTGTTTTTTCACTAAAAAATTTGAATACTGCATACTACAGTAAATTACCTTCTTCTTATCGAGTCATTGCAGCTGACTTTAAAAATTCAAAGGAATGCATCAAGAGTGACAATACCGGTCTCCTTATACTGTGACTCTGGTGACTGCATATTTTGTAATTATATGCCCAAGAACAATACAATATTAATATGCGGCCTTCAAAACAGTGATTCTTCAAACAGTTTAAATAATCATTAGAAAATTTGTGGTACTCATGAAAAGAACCCTTCAGTTCCTGTTGACTTCACTACTTTTTAGCACTAATAAATAAAGTTTGAATTTGTATGTTTACGTACCTAACCCCCTGATGGCGTCTTCGGCGTCTCTAGCATCCTCAAACTCCACAAAGGCAAAACCTGGTGGATTGCGCGCCACCCACACATTTCTCAAGGGGCCATAGTATCTAAAAGCGTCCTCCAGTTCCTGTTTAGAGGCGCTATTCCCCAAATCTCCCACATAGACTTTACAGTCGGATCCGTACCGTGACATTTTTCAAACACTAAAAAACAAACGAGTTACTATCGATCGCAAAGGGCGCACCCGGTATCTGTTTACACCGCGGACAATTCAAGAATTATACTCACCCTGAGGTTATTACACCACAACGAACTCACAAACGAAGCGCTGAAGCCACAAAAACCCCCAAACTACAGTCTCCGCACCGTTTTTAGCTAAATTACGCTAAATTTAACTCTACCGGTGCACAATGGAGGGTGAGCAAACATTTCGAGCGGCTACCAATCACAGCGCGGGGATTTGTTGATCGCCAGAGGCGCCAACATAAATACAAAAACGCGGTAAATTTGAATAAGGTGAAAGTCACCTCGCATTGTTTTGGTGACCTCAAACACTAATCACACTTCACTATTTCATGCATGTAATAGTCTAATTGATAAAAACAACGGTTTGACCTCTAGATAACCGACCATTATTTTAAATACTGCTCGCCGTTTGCTAGTGGTTGTCGTCTCACATATATAGGGTGTCGTAAAAATGTCAAAAATTAAATTGCTTGTAACAGTTTTGCTAAATTTAAGGTTATACACCAGGTGGCCCCACAATTCATTGGTTACACATCCTAAAACTGAGCCAGTTGCAGCGCAATGTCGGTGAACTATGAAACATTGTCCATCGAGAAGAAACCCCTCTACAGACCCCAGCTACAGGAGTTGGCTACAAGTGAGTAAAAAAACGTTTTCCCGCAAACTCTAAGGGGTCGCTACCAGTTTTGAGTGGTGGACTCAAAGACGACTTCGAGGAAGTTGAAGTTGGAGTGGTGCCTTGTCCTGATTTGACGCAACAACCCTTCACTCTCGCCAGCAAGGGTTTAGGCGGCAAAACTCGCCTCGTCGAAATCGGGGGAGTCCCCTATTTGTTGCCGTTGGTGCAACGCGAAAAAATTTACGATTTGAAAAAAATCGCTAACCTCATCGATTCAGATCCGGCATTCATAATTGGAGCCGGCGCTGGTCCCTTTCCTTATGCAGGTGTCAATTGCGAAGTATAAAACAATATCTACCCCCAACACAGTGTATACGCAACCCTTGTAGGGTGTCCTTAATTTGAACATTAGCAAAGGACAAGTGAACCAACAAACACGCATCGCCAAAGTGGACAAAGATGACGAATCGGCTCCCGTCCAAGAAATTCTGCCGAGCAACGAAACCAGAGTTGCTCTTCTTGCCAACTTGTTTTTCAGCGAGGGCCAAACGGGGGATGTCCTCAAGGTTCATGTGAAGAAACGCAAAGGGAAAAACGACTTCATTTCAAGTATCCGTCAAGTTCTGGTCAATGAATACCGCAACAAAGTTGTGGGTCAGTTGTTAAACTGTCGTCCTTGCTTATTGTTAGAATACGAGAGTTTTTACAGGACTAGGAGGCGTCTTTTTGCTGAAGGAAGGCAAGGCCAAACAGCACGTAATGCGCGACTTTTCCAAAACTCCCATAACCACTGACGAGCAGCTAAATTCGTGGCTCAAATTTTACAACATGACCGCCCCCTTAACTGCCCTGGGCACGTTAGTTAATAACGACCATGGATTAGACTTGCGCGTGCAACATTTCCACAGCTTCAGCCACCATGGAGAAGCGGGTCATTACCACATAGACACCACGCCCGAGACAGTGGAATATTTAGGATATTTCAATACGGGGACCGAAATCTACCGCGTGGATCGGCCCGTGGAATCGCACCAGTTCGGCAGAGATTAGACAAATCAAATAACAAATATTGTCTCTGCTCTTAACCGAACAATAAAAACGAAATCGCTCAAGAATTGTTTAATTTTGCTTAATTGCGCCCATGGCAACGTGACAGGCGCACTTTGTACTGTCAATTTTTTTTAACCTCTAGTGCTGTGTCAGAAATGGGGGGCACCTTCTTGTACTTTGCCTATGGCAGCAATCTGCTGGCGCAACGCATCCACATCCAGAATCCCAGCGCTGTTAGGGTTGGCATAGGTAAATTAATGGTAAAAAATCACAAATGACACGTCTATGATTATTAACCGTGTTGTCTGCAGAATTATCAGTTGGACTTTTTGCGATACTCAGACAGGTGGCGAGGGGCGTCCGCTACGATAGTACCACACGAGAGACGTCATGTTTGGGGGGCTATCTGGGAAATTGACTTGGAACACATGAAGTCGCTGGACGAGTATAAAACGCATGCTATTGTCATAAAAAAATTTAAATTGCTATATTGTAGGCAAGAAGGTGTCGATGCCAGCATTTATTTCCCGCTTAATGTCGACATAGTCCTGCCTTTAGGGGGTTCATCTAAATGTCGAGTGTATCAACAATGTGTCATTCCAAGTGCTACTCAAGTAATTGAACAATTGGCAGACGATAGGAAACCGTCAGGAATATATTTAAACACCATCAAATTGGGGGCCAAAGAATCAAACTTACCGGAGGAATATCAGAAGTTCTTGCAGAGGATTCCGGACAATGGATATTATGGGGAAGTTGATATTCCCGTCAAACTTTAGCACATGCACGACTGTTTAATGAACCCCACACACAAAAATAAACTATTTTTTCTTATTTCTTCCCGCTTACACTTTTAAACAATTGAAAGAAAAAGCACATATAGCAGGGAATTTTAGTGCACCTGTGCTAATGTTGGTAGTGATTAAGCGGATGATTCATAAAGTAAATTGACATAATATAATTATTTATTGCGATCTTTGCTCTCTACGTGGCTTATAAATTCGGAACGTATTAGTTGATGACTAATAATCTATTTTATTTCTCAATAAACGAGTTTTGGTTTCAGTGCGACCACTAGCACAAATATTACATGATATGACAATGATATTTTCGATATTACAGTTGCCTTACATTTTTTCACGGCGTTTTTGCCACAATTCTCAATTCGATAAAGAGCAAAAAACAATAATAAATTCCGACTTTTACAAAGTTTGAACAGACAGTGTCACCAACACGAGAACAATTGATTTACTTACAGCGGTAATCTGTGCTTACAAATATTTAAATGAAATTCAAACTTAATAAACAGTGAATGCATCGTTGGAAAAGAGTCTCGTGATGGAATATTTAATTTGATCTCTACTTTCAATAAAAAAAAATGAATATTTAATTGAAAAATAAATGTCAGCATTGCAATAAATTTTTTGGATATTTAATCTCTGATTTAATTGAAAGTAAAGTGTTGCTAGTTGAATGCACTCACGGTTCTTATACTCATACGGTTGCCTCACTTCTGTCCTTGTTGGTGCGGGGATAGTGGGGAGGAGAGCAGCGCAGTGACGTCAGCTAGAGACCAAAGACTGTAAGCTTAGCTTGTCTCTGGCTTAGTGAATGGCTTTTAGAGATGAAATTGCGATCACCGAAAAAGTAGTTGTAGTACAAATAAAAGTTATTTTATGGAATTTTGCAGTTTCATAGTATACAGCTGGCAAAAGTTCACTTATCTGACCTAGAATGAGAAAATAAGAATACGTATAAAATAATTTCTACGAGCTGTTAGTGTTGAGTACCAGTAAAAATATATCAAAATAATGTATAGCTAATCCAAACAGAGGTTCTGGGGTATGCTATACCCCAGAGAAATACCGTTATTTTAAATTAATGATGTAATGTTTTTTTATTTTAGAATAAATTATATTCGTACATTTTTATACCAATTATTGATTTTATACCAATTATTGACATAATAATACACATTGTCCAATCATTTCAACCGCTTATGGATGAAAAATTTCGTAATTTGTATTTTATTTCGCGATTTGGCCGATAGCTAATGATGCTCCGTTTCGTCACTCGGAGTCCGGCTACGTCATCATGTTGCGTAGGTCATGGCTGAGTGAGGCAACCGTATGAGTATAAGAACCGTGGAATGCACTGACCATGGGGTGCGCACTCTATGCTAACTTTCTAAATAAAATAAGCTTACAGGAGATCCCAACAGATGACACCAAGAGTTGCTGGTTCACGCAGTGTGGTCAACCTTATTTTGCAACCAACCCAAATTCCCTATAATCTATGATTGCTGACTGCAGAAAACTGACTATCGCACCCACAATCGTTTGGAGAATTCGAATTCGGCATTTTTAGCTGGTTTTGTTATGACTTCGTTTTATCTCTTACTATTCGAGTTAGCGTTGTGAACTGGCAGCGTCTAATTTGATTTTTCTTTTGTTCGGGTGTTTGATTTGTTTATATTTTAATAATATAGTTTTATAATTAATAAATAGTGTTTTTTAGTTTAGTGCTGTGATTTAGTGTTTAATTTATTTGGGATAATTATTTCATTTAAAAAAGTGAAACGGTGTTGTGTTCGTTCGAAGGCATAGTAGGTTGTGTATATATTTTATTTTGTTATTTTGTATTATAATTATAATTTTATTATAATAGTATTAATGTATGCAATGACATAACGTGCAATAATGTTATAACGGGGCATCTTGAGCTTCGGTTTTTGTTTGTATGTTCTATGTTAAGGAAATGTAATTCTATTTCGGTGAATTTATAAATAAAGCAGTTTTAAATGTAGATTGTTTTTAATTAATCAATGAAAAATTAAAAAGCACGAAAATATTAAATTGCGAGCTTTAAGCTGTACAGGTTTCTGTACTCATACGGAAGTTTGAACTAAACTTTTAGGAGATCCCAACAGAATGACACTATAAATAATCTTTAGAAAGAATAGGGAGAGTGGACCAACTAATATCTCTCTTGTCTCTCCCTTGTATTTCCACGGTCCCCTAGATACGCCATCTACCTTCACAAACCTTCTGGATAAGGCGGAAATTTTAATTTAAATATTCAACTTAAGCGGGAGTTTTGTATGTTCAGTTAGGGAGGTCTCGCCTTTATCTTCGTTGTTAGAACTATTTTCTAAAATCCAATGGAATGTCGGAAAAACTATCGAGAATTGGCATAACAAATCTTTATAAAGGTCGAGTTATTTTTTACTTTTACATTGAATTCCGTTATTAGATTGTAGTAGATAGTAGATTGAGTTTTTGGCATTTTGTTTTAGTAATCTTCCGGAAATCCCAACTCTCGAATTATTCTTTAACGTTATACGAATCGATAGTAAAAACAATTATTGCAATACTTCAAATGGTTCAAGAAATGTTAATTTTTAGAAGTATTTTTGCATTTCCAAATTTTACCATTAAATTAAGAATATTTTTAAAACTATTAGAGATAAGATAAGACAACTTGGGCACATCATATTTAGAATTGATTGCCAAAACTAACGAGTGCATAAAAATAAGTTGTTGCCATTTAATATAACAAAGTTGACGTCAATTTCCGGTATAACCGGAAGTGCCGCCATATTGATAGTATTTTAATTCGAATCAGAATAGTCGATGATAATCATACATCAAATTTCAACTGTCTAGCTTTACGGAAAATTGAAAATGTTCTAATGAACGGTCTACGTGAATCACCCTGTATGTTAATTTTTTTTATATATTATTGGAAACTAGTATTAATTACCTAAAATATCATTTGCTTAAATAGCGAATTAGACTAGCCGTAAATAACAAATGAATCCATAGCTTACTTAATTATTTATATTTTAATTTTTTTTTTATATTATTGAATACTATTATTAATTGTCTAAAATATTGTTTGCATAAATATCAAATGTATATTGTTTAAAAGCGAATTTTGTAGATATTTCAAATATTCAATAAAATTTAAAAATAGCATCGTGACATCGGAGAATTACACAGCCGGAAATGACGTCAGAAAGAACCGGTTTCAACCGGCACCAAACGCCACTATAAATAGCGGCGCACATCAGATCCAAAATCAGTTGGAAGTGAGACCGTGTCGAGTACACTTCGATCTGGACCACGTGGCCACTGACGATGACCACCGCAGTCGTGGACGAAACGTCTGGGAGCCCCTCGGGGGGCTAAGTAACAGTAACAATAACAACAACAACAATCAATAACAATAACAATAAACAACATAACAATAACGAAATAACAATAACAAAATAACAATAACAAAATAACAATAACAAAAACAAAATAACAAAAACAAAATAACAATAACAAAATAACAATAACAAAATAACAATAACAAAATAACAATAACAATAACAATAACAAAATAACAATAACAAAATAACAATAACAAAATAACAATAACAAAATAACAATAACAAAATAACAATAACAAAATAACAATAACAAAATAACAATAACAAAATAACAATAACAAAATAACAATAACAAAATAACAATAACAAAATAACAATAACAAAATAACAATAACAAAATAACAATAACAAAATAACAATAACAAAATAACAATAACAAAATAACAATAACAAAATAACAATAACAAAATAACAATAACAAAATAACAATAACAAAATAACAATAACAAAATAACAATAACAAAATAACAATAACAAAATAACAATAACAAAATAACAATAACAAAACCGCCACTAAAACACTAAAACTAAAACAATAAAACACTCACCAATAACCCACCACTAAAACACTAAAACTAAAACAATAAAACACTAACCAATAACCCACCACTAAAACACTAAAACTAAAACAATAAAACACTAACCAATAACCCACCACTAAAACACTAAAACTAAAACAATAAAACACTCACCAATAACCCACCACTAAAACACTAAAACTAAAACAATAAAGCACTAACCAATAACCAACCACTAAAACACTAAAACTAAAACAATAACACACTAACCAATAACCCACCACTAAAACACTAAAACCAAAACAATAAAACACTAACCAATAACCAACCACTAAAACACTAAAACGAAAACAATAAAACACTAACCAATAACCCACCACTAAAACACTAAAACTAAAACAATAAAACACTCACCAATAACCCACCACTAAAACACTAAAACTAAAACAATAAAACACTAACCAATAACCCACCACTAAAACACTAAAACTAAAACAATAAAACACTAACCAATAACCCGCCACTAAAACACCAAAACTAAAACAATAAAACACTAACCAATAACCCACCACTAAAACACTAAAACTAAAACAATAAAACACTAATCACTAAACAAACACTAAAACACTAAAACTAAAACACTAAAACTAAAACAATAAAACACTAACCAATAACAAACCACTAAAACACTAAAACTAAAACAATAAAACACTAACCAATAACCCACCACTAAAACACTAAAACTAAAACACTAAAACACTAACCAATACCATTACTAAAACACTAAAACTAAAACAATAAAACACTAACCAATAACCCACCACTAAAACACTAAAACTAAAACAATAAAACACTAACCAATAACAAACCACTAAAACACTAAAACTAAAACAATAAAACACTAACCAATAACAAACCACTAAAACACTAAAACTAAAACAATAAAACACTAACCAATAACCCACCACTAAAACACTAAAACTAAAACACTAACCAATAACCCACCACTAAAACACTAAAACTAAAACAATAAAACACTCACCAATAACCCACCACTAAAACACTAAAACTAAAACAATAAAACACTAACCAATAACCCACCACTAAAACACTAAAACTAAAACAATAAAACACTAATCACTAAACAAACACTAAAACACTAAAACTAAAACAATAAAACACTAACCAATAACAAACCACTAAAGCACTAAAACTAAAACAATAAAACAGTAACCAATAACAAACCACTAAAACACTAAAAATAAAACAATAAAACACTAACCACCAATAACCCACCACTAAAACACTAAAACTAAAACAATAAAACACTAACCAATAACCCACCACTAAAACACTAAAACTAAAACAATAAAACACTAACCAATAACCCACCACTAAAACACTAAAACTAAAACAATAAAACACTAATCACTAAACAAACACTAAAACACTAAAACTAAAACACTAAAACTAAAACAATAAAACACTAACCAATAACAAACCACTAAAACACTAAAACTAAAACAATAAAACACTAACCAATAACCCACCACTAAAACACTAAAACTAAAACACTAAAACACTAACCAATAACCCACCACTAAAACACTAAAACTAAAACAATAAAACACTAACCAATAACCCACCACTAAAACACTAAAACTAAAACAATAAAACACTAACCACTAAACAAACACTAAAACACTAAAACTAAAACAATAAAACACTAACCAATAACAAACCACTAAAGCACTAAAACTAAAACAATAACACACTAACCAATAACCCACTACTAAAACACTAAAACTAAAACAATAAAACACTAACCAATAACCCACTACTAAAACACTAAAACTAAAACAATAAAACACTAACCAATAACCCACCACTAAAACACTAAAACTAAAACAATAAAACACTAACCACTAAACAAACACTAAAACACTAAAACTAAAACAATAAAACACTAACCAATAACAAACCACTAAAGCACTAAAACTAAAACAATAACACACTAACCAATAACCCACTACTAAAACACTAAAACTAAAACAATAAAACACTAACCAATAACCCACTACTAAAACACTAAAACTAAAACAATAAAACACTAACCAATAACCCGCCACTAAAACACTAAAACTAAAACAATAAAACACTAACCAATAACCCACCACTAAAACACTAAAACTAAAACAATAAAACACTAATCACTAAACAAACACTAAAACACTAAAACTAAAACAATAAAACACTAACCAATAACCCACCACTAAAACACTAAAACTAAAACAATAAAACGCTAACCAATATCCCACCACTAAAACACTAAAACTAAAACAATAAAACACTAACCAATAACCCGCCACTAAAACACTAAAACTAAAACAATAAAACACTAACCAATAACCCACCACTAAAACACTAAAACTAAAACAATAACACACTAACTAATAACCCACTACTAAAACACTAAAACTAAAACAATAAAACACTAACCAA
The DNA here is from genome assembly GCA_964023215.1 of Eledona agricola. NCBI lineage: Eukaryota > Metazoa > Arthropoda > Insecta > Coleoptera > Tenebrionidae > Eledona > Eledona agricola. The sequence continues at coordinate 27,381,518 of OZ026857.1, read as the reverse complement.
TAACCCGCCACTAAAACACTAAAACTAAAACAATAAAACACTAACCAATAACCCGCCACTAAAACACTAAAACTAAAACAATAAAACACTAACCAATAACCCACCACTAAAACACTAAAACTAAAACAATAAAACACTAACCAATAACCAACCACTAAAATACTAAAACTAAAACAATAAAACACTAACCAATAACCCACCACTAAAACACTAAAACTAAAACAATAAAACACTAACCAATAACCCGCCTCTAAAACACTAAAACTAAAACAATAAAACACTAACTAATAACCCGCCACTAAAATACTAAAACTAAAACAATAAAACACTAACTAATAACCCACCACTAAAACACTAAATCTAAAACAATAAAACACTAACCAATAACCCACCACTAAAACACTAAAACTAAAACAATAACACACTAACTAATAACCCACTACTAAAACACTAAAACTAAAACAATAAAACACTAACCAATAACCCGCCACTAAAACACTAAAACTAAAACAATAAAACACTAACTAATAACCCGCCACTAAGACACTAAAACTAAAACAATAAAACACTAACCACTAAACAAATACTAAAACACTAAAACTAAAACAATAAAACACTAACCAATAACCCACCACTAAAACACTAAAACTAAAACAATAAAACACTAACCAATAACCCACCACTAAAACACTAAAACTAAAACAATAAAACACTAACCACTAAACAAATACTAAAACACTAAAACTAAAACAATAAAACACTAACCACTAAACAAATACTAAAACATTAAAACTAAAACAATAAAACACTAACCAATAACCCACCACTAAAACACTAAAACTAAAACATAAAACACTAACCAATAACCCACCACTAAAACACTAAAACTAAAACAATAAAACACTAACCAATAACCCACTACTAAAACACTAAAACTAAAACAATAAAACACTAACCAATAACCCGCCACTAAAACACTAAAACTAAAACAATAAAACACTAACCAATAACCCACCACTAAAACACTAAAACTAAAACAATAAGACACTAACCAATAACCAACCACTAAAACACTAAAACTAAAACAATAAAACACTAACCAATAACCAACCACTAAAATACTAAAACTAAAACAATAAAACACTAACCAATAACCCACCACTAAAACACTAAAACTAAAACAATAAAACACTAACCAATAACCCGCCTCTAAAACACTAAAACTAAAACAATAAAACACTAACCAATAACCCACCACTAAAACACTAAAACTAAAACAATAACACTAACTGATAACCCACTACTAAAACAATAAAACACTAACCAATAACCCACTACTAAAACATTAAAACTAAAACAATAAAACACTAACCAATAACCCGCCACTAAAACACTAAAACTAAAACAATAAAACACTAACCAATAACACACCACTAAAACACTAAAACTACAACAATAAAACACTAACCAATAACCAACCACTAAAACACTAAAACTAAAACAATAAAACACTAACCAATAACCAACCACTAAAACACTAAAACTAAAACAATAAAACACTAACCAATAACCCACCACTAAAACACTAAAACTAAAACAATAAAACACTAACTAATAACCAACCACTAAAACACTAAAACTAAAACAATAAAACACTAACCAATAACCCACCACTAAAACACTAAAACTAAAACAATAAAACACTTACCAATAACCAACCACTAAAACACTAAAACTAAAACAATAAAACACTAACCAATAACCAACCACTAAAATACTAAAACTAAAACAATAAAACACTAACCAATAACCCACCACTAAAACACTAAAACTAAAACAATAAAACACTAACTAATAACCCACCACTAAAACGCTAAAACTAAAACAATAAAACACTAACCAATAACCCGCCACTAAAACACTAAAACTAAAACAATAAAACACTAACCAATAACCAACCACTAAAACACTAAAACTAAAACAATAAAACATTAACCAATAACCCACCACTAAAACACTAAAACTAAATAATCAAACACTAACCAATAACCAACCACTAAAACACTAAAACTAAAACAATAAAACATTAACCAATAACCCACCACTAAAACACTAAAACTAAAACAATAAAACACTAACCAATTACCCACCACTAAAACACTAACCAATAACCAACCACTGAAACACTAAAACTAAAACAATAAAACACTAACCAATTACCCACCACTAAAACACTAACCAATAACCAACCACTAAAACACTAAAACTAAAACAATAACACACTAACCTATAAACCACCACTAAAACACTAAAACTAAAACAATAAAACACTAACCAATAACCCACCACTAAAACACTAAAACTAAAACAATAAAACACTAACCAATAACCCGCCACTAAGACACTAAAACTAAAACAATAAAACACTAACCAATAACCAACCACTAAAACACTAAAACTAAAACAATAAAACATTAACCAATAACCCACCACTAGAACACTAAAACTAAAACAATAAAACACTAACCAATAACCCACCACTAAAACACTAAAACTAAAACACTAAAACTAAAACAATAAAACACTAACCAATAACCCACTACTAAAACACTAAAACTAAAACAATAAAACACTAACCAATAACCCACTACTAAAACACTAAAACTAAAACAATAAAACACTAACCAATAACCCGCCACTAAAACACTAAAACTAAAACAATAAAACACTAACCAATAACCCACCACTAAAACACTAAAACTAAAACAATAAAACACTAACCAATAACCAACCACTAAAACAATAAAACACTAACCAATAACCAACCACTAAAATACTAAAACTAAAACAATAAAACACTAACCAATAACCCACCACTAAAACACTAAAACTAAAACAATAAAACACTAACTAATAACCCACCACTAAAACATTAAAACTAAAACAATAAAACACTAACCAATAACCCACCACTAAAACACTAAAACTAAAACAATAAAACACTAACTAATAACCCACCACTAAAACATTAAAACTAAAACAATAAAACACTAACCAATAACCCGCCACTAAAACACTAAAACTAAAACAATAAAACACTAACCAATAACCTACCACTAAAACACTAAAACTAAAACAATAACACACTAACTGATAACCCACTACTAAAACACTAAAACTAAAACAATAAAACACTAACCAATAACCCACTACTAAAACATTAAAACTAAAACAATAAAACACTAACCAATAACCCGCCACTAAAACACTAAAACTAAAACAATAAAACACTAACCAATAACCAACCACTAAAACACTAAAACTAAAACAATAAAACACTAACCAATAACCCACCACTAAAACACTAAAACTAAAACAATAAAACACTAACTAATAACCAACCACTAAAACTAAAACAATAAAACACTAACCAATAACCCACCACTAAAACACTAAAACTAAAACAATAAAACACTTACCAATAACCAACCACTAAAACACTAAAACTAAAACAATAAAACACTAACCAATAACCAACCACTAAAACACTCAAACTAAAACAATAAAACACTAACCAATTACCCACCACTAAAACACTAACCAATAACCAACCACTAAAACACTAAAACTAAAACAATAAATCACTAACCACTAAACAAATACTAAAACACTAAAACTAAAACAATAAAACACTAACCAATAACCCACCACTAAAACACTAAAACTAAAACACTAACCAATTACCCACCACTAAAACACTAAAACTAAAACAATAAAACACTAACCAATAACCCACCACTAAAACACTAAAACTAAAACAATAAAACACTAACCAATAACCCACTACTAAAACACTAAAACTTAAACAATAAAACACTAACCAATAACCCACTACTAAAACACTAAAACTAAAACAATAAAACACTAACCAATAACCCGCCACTAAAACACTAAAACTAAATAATCAAACACTAACCAATAACCAACCACTAAAACACTAAAACTAAAACAATAAAACATTAACCAATAACCCACCACTAAAACACTAAAACTAAAACAATAAAACACTAACCAATTACCCACCACTAAAACACTAACCAATAACCAACCACTAAAACACTAAAACTAAAACAATAAAACACTAACCAATTACCCACCACTAAAACACTAACCAATAACCAACCACTAAAACACTAAAACTAAAACAATAAAACACTAACCACTAAACAAATACTAAAACCCTAAAACTAAAATAATAAAACACTAACCAATAACCCACCACTAAAACACTAAAACTAAAACACTAACCAATTACCCACCACTAAAACACTAAAACTAAAACAATAAAACACTAACCAATAACCCACCACTAAAACACTAAAACTAAAACAATAAAACACTAACCAATAATCCACCACTAAAACACTAAAACTAAAACAATAACACACTAACCTATAAACCACCACTAAAACACTAAAACTAAAACAATAAAACACTAACCAATAACCCACCACTAAAACACTAAAACTAAAACAATAAAACACTAACCAATAACCCGCCACTAAGACACTAAAACTAAAACAATAAAACACTAACCAATAACCAACCACTAAAACACTAAAACTAAAACAATAAAACATTAACCAATAACCCACCACTAAAACACTAAAACTAAAACAATAAAACACTAACCAATAACCCACCACTAAAACACTAAAACTAAAACACTAACCAATTACCCACCACTAAAACACTAAAACTAAAACAATAAAACACTAACCAATAACCCACTACTAAAACACTAAAACTAAAACAATAAAACACTAACCAATAACCCACTACTAAAACACTAAAACTAAAACAATAAAACACTAACCAATAACCCGCCACTAAAACACTAAAACTAAATAATCAAACACTAACCAATAACCAACCACTAAAACACTAAAACTAAAACAACAAAACATTAACCAATAACCCACCACTAAAACACTAAAACTAAAACAATAAAACACTAACCAATTACCCACCACTAAAACACTAAAACTAAAACAATAAAACACTAACCAATAACCAACCACTAAAACACTAAAACTAAAACAATAAAACACTAACCAATAACCCATCACTAAAAAACTAAAACAATAAAACGCTAACCAATAAACCACCACTAAAACACTAAAACTAAAACAATAAAACACTAACCAATAACCCACCACTAAAACAATAAAACTAAAACAATAAAACACTAACTAATAACCCACCACTAAAACTAAAACAATAAAACAATAAAACATTAACCACTAACCACTAAAACTAGAACAATAAAACACCTACCAATAACAACCACTAAAACTAAAACAGCACCACCACGACCACAGCACACAGAATACCACACAACACACCACCCAAATCACACCAAACAATCGCCAGTCGCGATTGTGGCAGCTGGAAGAACACTTCGACCACGACCACACCGCCACTGAAGATGTCCACCGCGGTTGTGGACGAAACGTTTGGCAGAGTTTCATTGGGATCACTTGTTGAGTTAGCCCCCCGGGGCGCTCACTACATCCCCCCTTATCGGACTTCGCTTGGAACACGGTCAACAATCCCAAACACCAAAACATCAAAACGCCAACGTTTTTAAAAACTTTGCATTAATTTTTCAGAATTAATAACAAATCTCGACACAAAAAATTATTCTTTGAAAGCAATATTTACATTTCATTTCACAAAATTAATAACAAATATTGGCACAAAAAAAATTATTCTTCGAAAGCAATATTTATACTTCAGTCAGATAACGAACGGGTACATATCAAACGTTTTGAAAAATTTGCATTTATTTTTCAAAATTAATATTTGTCGAAACAACATAATAATATTCGCTATTTATCTATCTATCTATCGCCATTTATCAATCGCCATTTATCTATCGCCATTTATCTATATCTATCTATCTATCGCCATTTATCTATCTATCTATCTATCACTTCGACCACGACCACACCGCCACTGATGATGTACACCGCAGTTGTGGACGAAACGCTTGGCAGAGATTCATTGGGGTCACTTGTTGAGTTAGCCCCCCGGGGCGCTCACTACATCCCCCTTTATGGGCCTTCGCTTGGAACACGGTCAACAATCCCGAATAACGTACTCGTACTCAAACAACTCGAAAATTTTTCAATATTTTTCCATCATTTTTCGAAGTTAATAATAAATTTTTACATAAAAAAAGAAAAATTTCAGGAAAAGTCATAAAAGGTAGGAGCGCCATTTATCTGATTTATTTATTTATTTATGTATGTGCGGAGAAGATGCTAATATGTCGATGAGATTTTGCAAAACTGTTTTAAATTACACATGATGGAATCAGTCTTGCTCTTTCTATTTTTAGAGAGTCATTTTCGTATTTTATTTCAATCAAACAATGAACACGAACAACTCAAAAGTTTTTAATATTTTTTTATTATTTTTCAAAGTTAATAACAAATCTCGACATAAAAAAAGAAAAATTTCAGGAGAAGCCATAAAAGGTAGGAGCGCCATTCATCTGATTTATTTATTTATGTGCGGAGAAGATGATAATATGTCGATGAGATTTTGTAAAACTATTTTAAATTACACATGATGGAATCAGTCTTGCTCTTTCTATTTTTAGAGAATCATTTTCGTATTTTATTTCAATCAATCAAACAATGAACACGAACAACTCAAAAGTTTTTAATATTTTTCCATCATTTTTCAAAGTTAATAACAAATCTCGACATAAAAAAAGAAAAATTTCAGGAGAAGATATAAAAGGTAGGAGCGCCATTTATCTCATTTATTTATTTATGTATGTGCGGAGAAGATGATAATATGTCGATGAGATTTTGCAAAACTATTTTAAATTACACATGATGGAATCAGTCTTGCTCTCTCAATTATTAGAGAGTCATTTTCATATTTTATTTCAATCAAACAATGAACGCAAACAACTCGAAAATTTTTCAATATTTTTCCATCATTTTTCAAAGTTAATAACAAATCTCGACATAAAAAAAGAATAATTTCAGGAGAAGCCATAAAAGGTAGGAGCGCCATTTATCTGATTTATTTATGTATTTATGTATGTGCGAATAAGAAGATGATAATATGTCGATGAGATTTTGCAAAACTATTTTAATTTACACATGATGGAATCAATCTTGCTCTCTCAATTATTAGAGAGTCATTTTCATATTTTATTTCAATCAAACAATGAACGCAAACAACTCGAAAATTTTTCAATATTTTTCCATCATTTTTCAAAGTTAATAACAAATCTCGACATAAAAAAAGAATAATTTCAGGAGAAGCCATAAAAGGTAGGAGCGCCATTTATCTGATTTATTTATGTATTTATGTATGTGCGAATAAAAAGATGATAATATGTCGATGAGATTTTGCAAAACTATTTAAATTTACACATGATGGAATCAATCTTGCTCTCTCAATTATTAGAGAGTCATTTTCATATTTTATTTCAATCAAACAATGAACGCAAACAACTCGAAATTTTTTCAATATTTTTCCATCATTTTTCAAAGTTAATAACAAATCTCGACATAAAAAAAGAATAATTTCAGGAGAAGCCATAAAAGGTAGGAGCGCCATTTATCTGATTTATTTATGTATGTGCGAATAAGAAGATGATAATATGTCGATGAGATTTTGCAAAACTATTTTAATTTACACATGATGGAATCAATCTTGCTCTCTCAATTATTAGAGAGTCATTTTCATATTTTATTTCAATCAAACAATAAACGCAAACAACTCGAAAATTTTTCAATATTTTTCCATCATTTTTCAAAGTTAATAACAAATCTCGACATAAAAAAAGATTAATTTCAGGAGAAGCCATAAAAGGTAGGAGCGCCATTTATCTGATTTATTTATGTATTTATGTATTTATGTATGTGCGAATAAGAAGATGATAATATGTCGATGAGATTTTGCAAAAATATTTTAATTTACACATGATGGAATCAATCTTGCTCTCTCAATTATTAGAGAGTCATTTTCATATTTTATTTCAATCAAACAATGAACGCAAACAACTCGAAAATTTTTCAATATTTTTCCATCATTTTTCAAAGTTAATAACAAATCTCGACATAAAAAAAGAAGAAGAAAATTTCAGGAGAAGATATAAAAGGTAGGAGCGCCATTTATCTCATTTATTTATTTATGTGCGGAGAAGATGAAAAATATGTCGATGAGATTTTGCAAAACTATTTTAAATTACACATGATGGAATCAGTCTTGCTCTTTCAATTTTTAGAAATGCATTTTCGCATTGCATTTCAATCAAACAATCAACGAGAACAATTCGAAAAATTTTCAATATTCATTTTTCCATCATTTTTCAAAGTTAATAACAAATCTCGACATAAAAAAAGTATAATTTCAGGAGAAGCCATAAAAGGTAGGAGCGCCATTTATCTGATTTATTTATGTATGTGCGGAGAAGATGATAATATGTCGATGAGATTTTGCAAAACTATTTTAATTTACACATGATGGAATCAATCTTGCTCTTTCAATTTTTAGAGAGTCATTTTCGTATTTTATTTCAGTCAAACAATGAACGCGAACAACTCGAGAGTTTTTCAATATTTTTCCATCATTTTTCAAAGTTAATAACAAATATCGACATAAAAAAAGGAAAATTTCAGGAGAAGCCATAAAAGGTAGGAGCGCCATTTATCTGATTTATTTATGTATGTGCGGAGAAGATGATAATATGTCGATGAGATTTTGCAAAACTATTTTAATTTACACATGATGGAATCAGTCTTGCTTTTTCAATTTTTAGAAATTCAAATTCGGATTTCATTTCAATCAAACAATAAACGCAAACAACTCGAAAGTTTTTCAAGATTTTTCCATCATTTTTCAATCATTTTTCAAAGTTAATAAATAAATCTATACTAATATTATAAATGGGAAAGTTTGGATGTTTGTTGTTCAATCACGCCAGAACGGTTGTGTGTATATTTTATTTTGTTATTTTGTATTATAATTATAATTTTATTATAACAGTATTAATGTATGCAATGAAATAACGTGCAATAATGTTATAATCGGGCATCTTGAGTTTCCGTTTTTGTTTGTATGTTCTATATTAAGGAACTGTAATTCTATTTTGGTGAATTTATAAATAAAGCAGTTTTAAATGTACATTGTTTTATACTAATCAATGAAAAATTAAAAACCAAAAATAAAGGAAAATATTAAATTGCGCACTTTAAGCTGTACAGGTTTCTGTACTCATACGGGTGTTTGAAATAAACTTTTAGGAGATCCCAACAGATGACACTATAATCTTTAGAAAGAATAGAGAGAGTGGACCATCTATTCTCTCTCTTGTCTATGGCACTGACTCAAAAAATGAAAATCGGTGACGTGTGCCTGTCAAAAATGAAATTGTTAATTTTCTCAGTTTTCTCGCTTATTTCCTACGCAAATTCGCAGGGAAACACTTTGGTTCTCCTCGACAACCAAGTAATTCGCGAGACTCATTCAATATTTTTCAAATCTCTGCAAGGTAACTGTTTTGATAAGTGAGGTTATGTCACCCGGCATTTACATGTTTCCAGAAAGGGGCTATAATCTGAGCTTTAAAATCGCCGACGACTCATCACTGGTACTATCAAAATACGGCGAATACCTCTACGAAAATCTTATAATATTCGCTCCGACGGTTGAAGAGTTCGGAGGCAGTTTGAACGTCGACACTATCACACAGTTCATCGATGAGGGAGGCAACGTTTTAGTGGCTACTGGAAGCGGAACCGGGGACATATTGCGCGAATTGTCATCTGAATGTGGTGTTGAAGTAAGTCCCACAATTTTAAATTATTAAGATTAAGCTAACATTTATTTGCAGGTGGATGAAGAAGGTGCATTTGTTATTGACCACTTGAATTATGATGTTTCTGACGGTGGTCAGCACACGAAGCTTGTCATTTCTTCAGACAATCTAATAGATGCGCCTGTTATCGTTGGTGTTAAGAAAGACATCAAACCTCTCCTTTACCAAGGCACTGGAATATTAGCCGATCCGGAAAATGCGTTAGTTTTGCCGCTCTTGACCGCCGATAGTACCTCTTACAGTTACGTGCCGGAGCAGCCAATTAAAGAAGTAACAAGTTTAATATTTTTGTCAGTTTTAATAACATTATATTTTAGTACCCACATGCTGTGGCTCGTGATACAGTCCTTATTGCGGGCCTTCAAGCGCGCAACAACGCACGTGTTGTATTCAGCGGCTCCTTGTCGTTCTTTTCAGACGAATTTTTCACTTCTTCAGTTGAGAAAGCCCAGGTACAATTGTCGGAAAATAATTTATAAATTTGTCATCGTGTCTTGTGTCGTCAGGGAAATGTTAAATCTGAAGAATCAGGAAACCGAGATGTGGCGATCGCGATCAGTCAGTGGGTCTTCAAAGAGCACGGTCAGCTACGTGTCCGTTCTGTTAAACACAGCAAAGTCGGCGAAGACAAACCTCCAAGTGCTTACACAATCATGGAGGAAGTGGTTTACAAAATTGGAATCGACATTTTAGAAAATGGGGAATGGAAGCCGTTCAACGCCAACGACATTCAGTTGGAATTTGTGCGAATCGATCCGTTTGTGCGCATCAACCTGCAGAAGTCGCAGCAGGAATACGAAGCCAGGTTTAAGATACCGGACGTGTACGGTGTTTATCAGTTCAAAGTGGATTATGATCGAGTTGGGTTCACTAGAATTTATCACACGACTCAGGTCTCGGTGAGACCACTACAACACACACAGTATGAGAGATTCATCGCTTCTGCATATCCATACTACGCAGGCGCCTTCTCCATGATGTTCGGAGTGTTTGTGTTTTCTTTTGTTTTCTTGCATTTGAAGGAGGATGATGTTAAAAAATCAAAGGGCGAGTAGTGGTGGTTATTTGAATGAATTACAATGAAAGGAATACTAGTTTTTGTCTACTTTGAAAAATCCCGAAGTGTTTGAGAAATATTTCGCACTGGAGTCGTTGACTTTCACTTCAGCTGCTTGCGGGTTGACGATTTCCAAGCCTTGAAGGGGTGTAAAAGCGACACTCGATGCAGTACCTGATATTTGCTTCTTGACTGTTGTGCTGCCGCCCCATACGTTCTGTTTTTGCAAGTTCCTCTGCAATGTTTTCGATATCCTCACTTTAGTCTTTTCATCAACCTGAGGCAGTCTGATCCGTCCTGTTCCCGCCTTACCAATTGTGCCTCTACTGTAACCCAAATCCTCCTGATAGGCGTCGTCTTCAATCTGCAACATCAACCATGTGCAAAATGTAACAATAATCGTAATCTTACATCAGCAAAGTTCATTCGATTTGCGTGCTTCCTGAATTCGGTCATCGCGTATCGCTCCTTCATTTTCCGCACTCGTTTCCCACCCCGCTTTTTCTTACTCTGATCGATGGGTTTCGGCAGAGGTTTTATGAACTTAACGGGCGGTGGCTCGAGCATTTTGTCGAGTTTGCGCTCGATTTCGTCCCTTAGCATCCTGCCTATGTTTCCATCTTTGCTCTCGTGACACGAATCCACTCTTGCGGCTAACGTGCATTTGGTTGCTACAAGTCGCGCGGCTTTCCTTCTTAAATCGGGAGGCGTGTTCTGTACGATTTCTGTAAAATACACAAACCCGATGTGGGGAAGCATGTTGACTTGTGAAAAACCGGCCAAGCTTTTCTTCTGCTGCCCCAATAATTGCACGTTGCATGCCGGGATCTTGGAAAGTCGTGTCAAACCACCCGCAACTCCCATCAACTTGGCAGCGATCGACGAGCCGAGGATTGCAGACAAGTTGGGGGCGATGAACGCCATGCGGCTTTCCACATACTCGTAAATTTTCAATTTGAAATTGTTAAGATCCACGGCCATGTCGCATGCCTCGTCGATTTGCCTCTTCTCAAAGTCGGTTAGGAGTGTCCTAAATAACAATGAAATGCAAAGAAATACAAACGAGTGTTGCTTACCCTTGGGTAGTTGAAGCTGTGACCGAGACAACCATTATAGTGGCTTGGGTTAAGAACTGCTGCAAGGTTTCGTTGTTCTTGGCCTGGTCCAAATCGTTTCCAAGTTCTTTAACAGTTTTCACGTATTCCAAAGGACTGACAACGAGCGAGTCAAGCTCAGGGAATCGCTTCTGGTACTTGTCGCGTACAAATTTGTGAACAGTCGCTAAAATCAAATCAAATAAACAGCAACGTTTAGAACGGTGGAATTGTACCTATTTCGGCATCTATATCTGCAGCCATGTTGTTGGCTTCCACAATTACTTGATACTCAGGATCGGTTTCAACGGGCCCAATGATGTCATGCGGCTTTCTAATTTTATTAGCGTAGGATTCGACTTGCTTCATTATATCACTCAATATCGAGGAATCTCGTAGAGTGCAAAGCTCTCGGACTGAGTTAATTTGTGTTGTATCCACTTCGAGTTTGATTTCCTTGATGTCGGGTTTTTCTTCCTTGATTTCGGGTTGTTCTTCAACCTCCATTGCTTCTTCCAACTCATCTTGATCGTTTTCTTCAAGATCTGCCAACAGTTCGTCTGCTAAAGACATTTTGGCTAAAGCGATTCAATGCAAACGAAAACAAACGAATTATTTTGAGGTTATTGATGTCAGAGACAAGAGCGCCCCCATGAGCCAATCGGTGTAATTACGAATTACAAAGAGTTGATCAAAAACTGACACGCATCGCTTTTGATGGACCCTATTCTAAATGCAAAGCTAACGAACTCTAATAAATAAATAAATAATAACTGTAAAAAGTACTGCTTACCATATTTCAGGTAATTTACCTAAATTTTGATACCTCACCATGGGCTTGAAACAAACCGTTAACCTGCAGCACAAAAAATGCATTAAAAATTTGTAACCGGAGAATGACTCATTATAGCAAAAATTGTTAAATAACCGGAAATATACGTCAGGTCATTTATTCAATCCAGATTCAGTCGTTGTCAGGTTAGCGAAGGTGGCGGACGGTACGTCATACATTTTTCTATTATTTTACTAAATTTATAAAAAATATCGACTGATTGTTATATGTGCACTTAAGTTGATATGTCGATGAGATAGTCATTTTGTTAAATTACACATGATGGAATCAGTCTTGCTCTTTGAATTTTTTGTACAACTCGAACATTATTCAAAACTTTGCACTCATTTTTCAAGATTAATAATAAATATCGACAAAAAAAAATTGGTAGAAACATTATGTGAAATTAATCTTACTCTTTGATTTCTTTGAAAGCAATTTTCGTATGTCGATGAGATTTTGCAAAACTATTTTAAATTACACATGATGGAATCAGTCTTGCTCTTTCAATTTTTAGAAATGCATTTTCGCATTGCATTTCAATCAAACAATAAACGTGAACATTTCGAAAAATTTTCAATATTCATTTTTCCATCATTTTTCAAAGTTAATAACAAATCTCGACATAAAAAAAGAATAATTTCAGGAGAAGCCATAAAAGGTAGGAGCGCCATTTATCTGATTTATTTATGTATGTGCGGAGAAGATGAAAAATATGTCGATGAGATTTTGCAAAACTATTTTAAATTACACATGATGGAATTAGTCTTGCTCTTTCAATTTTTAGAAATGCATTTTCGCATTGCATTTCAATCAAACAATCAACGCGAACAATTCGAAAAATTTTCAATACTTATTTTTCCATCATTTTTCAAAGTTAATAACAAATCTCGACATAAAAAAAGAATAATTTCAGGAGAAGCCATAAAAGGTAGGAGCGCCATTTATCTGATTTATTAATGTATGTGCGGAGAAGATGAAAAATATGTCGATGAGATTTTGCAAAACTATTTTAAATTACACATGATGGAATCAGTCTTGCTCTTTCAATTTTTAGAAATGCATTTTCGCATTGCATTTCAATCAAACAATAAACGTGAACATTTCGAAAAATTTTCAATATTCATTTTTCCATCATTTTTCAAAGTTAATAACAAATCTCGACATAAAAAAAAAATAATTTCAGGAGAAGCCATAAAAGGTAGGACCGCCATTTATCTGATTTATTAATGTATGTGCGGAGAAGATGAAAAATATGTCGATGAGATTTTGCAAAACTATTTTAAATTACACATGATGGAATCAGTCTTGCTCTTTCAATTTTTAGAAATGCATTTTCGCATTGCATTTCAATCAAACAATAAACGTGAACATTTCGAAAAATTTTCAATATTCATTTTTCCATCATTTTTCAAAGTTAATAACAAATCTCGACATAAAAAAAGAATAATTTCAGGAGAAGCCATAAAAGGTAGGAGCGCCATTTATCTGATTTATTTATGTATGTGCGGAGAAGATGAAAAATATGTCGATGAGATTTTGCAAAACTATTTTAAATTACACATGATGGAATCAGTCTTGCTCTTTCAATTTTTAGAAATGCATTTTCGCATTGCATTTCAATCAAACAATAAACGTGAACATTTCGAAAAATTTTCAATATTCATTTTTCCATCATTTTTCAAAGTTAATAACAAATCTCGACATAAAAAAAGAATAATTTCAGGAGAAGCCATAAAAGGTAGGAGCGCCATTTATCTGATTTATTTATGTATGTGCGGAGAAGATGAAAAATATGTCGATGAGATTTTGCAAAACTATTTTAAATTACACATGATGGAATCAGTCTTGCTCTTTCAATTTTTAGAAATGCATTTTCGCATTGCATTTCAATCAAACAATCAACGCGAACAATTCGAAAAATTTTCAATACTTATTTTTCCATCATTTTTCAAAGTTAATAACAAATCTCGACATAAAAAAAGAATAATTTCAGGAGAAGCCATAAAAGGTAGGAGCGCCATTTATCTGATTTATTTATGTATGTGCGGAGAAGATGAAAAATATGTCGATGAGATTTTGCAAAACTATTTTAAATTACACATGATGGAATCAGTCTTGCTCTTTCAATTTTTAGAAATGCATTTTCGCATTGCATTTCAATCAAACAATCAACGCGAACAATTCGAAAAATTTTCAATATTCATTTTTCCATCATTTTTCAAATTTAATAACAAATCTCGACATAAAAAAATTATAATTTCAGGAGAAGCCATAAAAGGTAGGAGCGCCATTTATCTGATTTATTTATGTATGTGCGGAGAAGATGAAAAATATGTCGATGAGATTTTGCAAAACTATTTTAAATTACACATGATGGAATCACTCTTGCTCTTTCAATTTTTAGAAATGCATTTTCGCATTGCATTTCAATCAAACAATAAACGTGAACATTTCGAAAAATTTTCAATATTCATTTTTCCATCATTTTTCAAAGTTAATAACAAATCTCGACATAAAAAAAGAATAATTTCAGGAGAAGCCATAAAAGGTAGGAGCGCCATTTATCTGATTTATTTATTTATTTATGTATGTGCGGAGAAGATGAAAAATATGTCGAAGAGATTTTGCAAAACTAATTTAAATTACACATGATGGAATCAGTCTTGCTCTTTCAATTTTTAGAAATGCATTTTCGCATTTCATTTCAATCAAACAATAAACGTGAACATTTCGAAAAATTTTCAATATTCATTTTTCCATCATTTTTCAAAGTTAATAACAAATCTCGACATAAAAAAATAATAATTTCAGGAGAAGCCATAAAAGGTAGGAGCGCCATTTATCTGATTTATTTATGTATTTATGTATATGCGAATAAGAAGATGATAATATGTCGATGAGATTTTGCAAAACTATTTTAATTTACACATGATGGAATCAGTCTTGCTCTTTAAATTGTTAGAGAGCCATTTTCATATTTTATTTCAATCAAACAATGAACGCGAACAACTCGAAAGTTATTCAATATTTTTCCATCATTTTTCAAAGTTAATAACAAATCTCGACAAAAAAAATTCAGGAGAAGCCATAAAAGGTAGTAACGCCATTTATCTGTTTTATTTATTTATGTGTGGGCAAAAGATGAAAATATGTCTATGAGGTTTTTTCAAAACTATTTTTATATTATATTACACATGATGGAATCTTATTAGAAATTCATTATCGTATTTCGTTTCAATCAAACAATTGGTAATTGTGCAGAGAAGGTAAAGGAAACTTCTTTACTCTCCTGGTGGCGGCTTTATAGCTACAAATACATATCTGCAACATGAAATTCACAAACTCTATAATTATGAAAAAATTCTGTAGACTCATTATTGCAAAATTCTTCATTTTTGATCCGTTTTATAAACTCACTTTTCACGATGACAAGGCAAATACGTAACAGAAAAAATATTTTAACAGAATGTAGTATAATAATGTACGTTTATGATTGCATAAGGTGGAACAATAATTATCTAACGCCAACACGAGATATAAATATTCTTAAATCATTCTAAAAATATAAAGGTTGCGTACCTTCTTAATTTTTTGTTAAAACACTTTGGAACACAACACGGTCTTGGCCTCATATTTGTAGTGAAGTCATTGACGAAATAAAACATTTCTCTGACAAGTGCAGAGAAATATACTACAGCTTGCACTCGCAACTTCCGGTGCGTCTACAAGTGTGAGCCGTACAAGAAAATAACCCATCCTAATCAATATTACAAAGCTGCACATAAGTGTGTGGTAGATATCAAAGATTTGCCTCTATAATGTTTTATTATTGTGTTAACATTTTCTACTAAATCGTTACGTCTTCTTCTTCTAAAACGCACTGCGTCGTCGGTCGGAATTCTAACACGTCAAGCGCGAGTAAATCAATTTTTGCTTTAACGATTTCACACAGTGAGGGTTGCGTGCGTCCACAGTCGCCATGTACGAATTCCTCGATGAACAAACCAGAGTCCACGCACAATTGCACTTCAACAAAATTATCTGCAACCCCAAAACCTCAAATATGTGAAGTATTGCACGACTGGTTACCTCGCATGTGTTTCGCAGCGATCTGATAAATTCGTTTTGTCTTAATTCTAACGTCACGCTGCACCAACATCTTAATCGGGGTGTTCTGTGTAACGACAATGTTGCGGTACATATTAATCGCATTTACACACCTTTCGATGTTTTGACAATCGTACACAATGCACGCCAGTCGTACCATATACGGTACCAAACTCTCGGATTTAATCGCATAAATCGCGTTTCTCCTACAAAATAATTCTTATAGCAAATTGTCGTGTTTTCAACTCGCAATACCTCACATCCTGTTGCAAGTTTTTAACATCCAAGACACCACTTTCACGTATTTTATTTTCAATTTCGCGCAGACGATCTGAAGTGAACGACTCAAATCTGGGCTCGCACACTTGCAAGTAAAACGTCCGCCCTTTTCCCAACACACGCACTTTTTTATGATCGTAACTCGACGCTTCAAATGTTACTCTACTAAAGTTGTTGTCCAAAGCTTGAAGTGCCTCAGCAATTATTGTTTGGATGCTGTGGTTATGTACTATTTTGTGGTTTTCTATGAAAGGCTGCTGATACAACTCCCTTGAATATTTGCAATATTTTCCAATTAAATGGATATTATCGGGCACAAATGCTACTTTCGTAAATGTTGCGGAATAATTGGGCGTTTTTGGAGGGACGGGAAATAGCGCCTTGAACTCGTCGTCGTTCAATGAGTCAACAACAGCGGCGACGAAATGTCTGCTTCCGTAATCTTTCGTGCTACCACGAGCGCGGTGCTTCATAATCGATAATTCCTGTAATGTTTATGTAAAAGGTGCACGAGCAAATGTTGAGACTCACGTCGTCATCAAGGATATAATCTGTATAAAAATGAACAGCGAGTTTGGCATGCTTCATGTATTTCTTGTTTAAGACTTCACACAGCTTCTCGTTGATGGAATATCTCCAGGCGTGATTAATTGTTATGCATTTATAGTCTGCAATTGGTTGATTTAAGCCACAACGAATGCTTGGGCTTGACTTACCTTCGTCAAAACTACTGGGGAATAAGTGTTTCAAGTGTATTTTCATACTGTTATCTCGCAAATGAATGCATTTGGGATATGTGATGTAAGTGTGGAATGACTCAAACCTGTAGGATTCAGCTTCGCTCAAAATATTATCAGTCAACATTTTTTCCAACATTTCGTCAGATAACAAGTCCAAACACACTACACAAGGATTTCGCTTTATTCGTTTCTTTTCATTTGCTATAGCCATAACGGGTGGAATTAAACCAAACTGTAAGAATGCCAATTACAATTAATATTAAGAATTGTAATAGTTTAATTTACGTTAATTAAACTCGTGTCTGGATCATCAAATGTTATTAATGATAAGGGTTGATTCAAATATCGCAAAATACAGCGTTTGCAGCATCCTTTGGCATTTAGTTCATCATACATTTGTTGCTCTGCTTCGCTCGCCATTCTAACCGTCCCTTGTGTATTTATTGAGGAAAAAAATATTTGCCTATAAATTATTTGTTTTAACTCAACTTTCTATCCTAAACTATTTCTATTTACTATTTCGTGCTGTTTCAAAAAAATTTATAACCTCAAATTTTATGGGGAATGTGTCAGACGCGTCCAAAATGTTGGCAACATTGTCGAATGCCACAATTTAGTTGGCGGTTTAATATAAAGTGCGTTCAAAAAAAAAACGAGGCTGCGTTGGCCATGGAATTTATCGGCTTTCCAGTGTAGCAACCATAGAAAACATAAACATAGATTTGACAAATGTCAAGATCTGTCAGTTTAAAATTTACCATCGAAATAAAACGGCCCAAACGCTAGGACAGTTTAATTTTATTTTTAATGAGCATTTTTAATAATCATTGGTTTTTAAACCTTCGAATCCAAGCAAATTCGAACCTTTTTTTTCTAATGTATATTGTGTAATGTATAACTCACTAGTGGTCAACGTTCGTGTATGTATATAACGATTGGTAGGCCACTAACATATTATTATTATTATTACTTAAATGATGGGGGAAAAAAAATTGGTACTTTAAATAAAATGTAGACTTTAATGAAAGACAATCCGTAATTGAACTCCAAAAACAAACAACATTTATCGCAATTGCTTTCGATTTTTTGCCGTAACTCGTCTAAATTTTTTGGCCTACTAAAATAATAAACCTTCGAACCTTCGAATCCAAGCAAACCCGAACCTTATTTTTCTAATGTATATTGTGTAATACAACTCCCTAACGGTCGACGTCCGTGTTTAACTATATATACAACGATTTTCGAAATATTAATTGAGAATGCAGTTGTTCTTAAACTGAATTGGTAGGTCTCGAGTTGCGCATAGAGACTGATGACCCATGAAGGTTGACGGGCAACTGAGTGCTGCCAAATATTCTCAAGACATTTTTCGGTTTTGAGACTGATTCTTCTTTATCGATCTATTCACGACTTACAGTTATATCAAATTAATGACCGTCCTGGTCGTGCCGATATTCTCCTCAACAGAGAAGAAGCTGTAACAATTAATAGATTGATGTGTGGATTCACAACGATACCGGGAAATGTTTTGCACTTTTTTTTTTATCCCATAATGGATTTATCCCATTGTCAACAAGAAAGCTAACCTAAACATGAACAGACTCGAACTGACACTTTGAAGTTTTGCTACACTAAATTGATGCACAAAGTTTTTCCATGGCCAACGCAGCCTCGTTTTTTTTTTGAACGCACGTTAGATGGCCACACTGTAACCAAATACTGCTTATTAGTTGACCATATTTCAGGTAATCGAAAGAAAACTTTAACAACACAAAAAATGCATTTTAAAATTTATTATTATTTATATGATTTATTAATTTATTTATGTGCGAAGAATATGATATGTCGATGAGATTTTGCAAAACATTTTTTTAAGTACACGTGATGGAATCAGTGTCGCTCTTTCAATTGTTAGAAATTCATTTTCGTATTGTATTATTTCAATCAAACAATGAACGCGAAATACTCGAAAATTTTTCCATCATTTTTCAAAGTTAATAACAAATTTCTACATAAAAAAAAATTTATTGGTAGAAACCATGAAAGGTAGGAGCGCCATTTATCTGATTTATTTACTTATGCATGTGCGAAGAATATGATGATATGTCGATGAGATTTTGCAAAACGATTTTTTTTTTATATTACACATGATATTTTAGAATTTTTTCCAACGATAAATGCATTACCGCAAGTCTGAATATTGGTTAAAATATATAAATATAATGGCAAAGGCTATACAGTAATTTAAACAATAATTTGGAAATAAACAATTTTTATTTTTATTTATTTGATCTCACTTTTTTCTCAATTACAATGATTGGATTCATGTTGCTTGCATCTATAAAAGTTATCTATAAAAACAAAAGGCGGCTGTGTAGGCCATGAAATAATTTTGACGTTCAAAAGAGTGTAGCACTGGAGCAGAGATCGTTGGAATAATTGTTTGTTAATAACCGTCTCGGACACAATAGGTACTTAAGATACATTTAATGCCTTCTTTAACCGGTTCAGTTGCCGGTTTGAGGAAATTTTTGAATGATATCACATGATTTGACAGTTTCAAAAACCTACGCTGTAAAAAATTAAACAAAAGCTAGATTTCATGGCCTCCAGAGCCTCCGTTAAGACAAATGTTATTCCAAAAATACTTGTCAGGTGGACAGCTAATAATTTATGCATTGTAAATTCAAAATTCTGGTGATGGCCCAGTTGGAATCAAGAGAACAGAACCGATACAGAGACCACTTAAATTACGGAATAACGACTAGAGTCATGGCTAAACGGCAAATATTACAAATGAAAAGAGACGTGCAGACATACAATAGTTCTTTTAACTTAAATCTAACCGCTTTCGCTTAGCTGGAAGAACAAGACGTTCACAGAACCCCGATTCCAAGTAGAACAAATTCGAAATTCTTGTCCGGGACCTTGATTCCCAACTCCACAATTCGATCCTGTCTCGATTCGTCTCCGAAAGAAGAATCTATAAAAAAGCAAAATCCGCCAATTTCCTTACATTCAATGAAAAACGTATGCGGTAATAATTTTTATTGACGCATTTGAGTTTGTCTTCCAGCCAGTGAAAACAGCTTTGGAGGCTGAAATAGATAGGAATCGTTTGTCGGAAGAAAGGGGTTTGGAGCGCATACGCAGCAAAATTCGAAATTCTATTACTAGGGTGAAGTACATTTTTGCATTTTTTCCTGTGAATGGGTGAATTGCAGGATTTGTCGGTTAAAAGTAGGGAAGCGAGCAGATCGTCAAACCGAAAATTGCTAATTTTAGACTCTCACGTAACGTGTAGATTTGGTAAGAACGGCGATCATGAAAAATTTGGTTCTAGAATCAGAAAACGCGGCGACGCTCCACTTTAGAAACCATCAAATCTGCCATTGATAAATCAACCGAGAAAGTGAAATTGATAAATGTTGACAGCATCGAGAGGCGAAATATCGGCCAACACTTCAAACTTCTGAGTGCCGATCCTGTACCTTTTGCTTCTGTTGACAAAAATGTTTACAATTCCGTACTAAAACCGGTGCCCGAATCGACCGTTCAGACGCAGGACTTACAAACTCAAACCAGCGCAGTTCTTGAATACTTGACACGAAACTACTAATTTTCAATCGATTCAAATGCGGACTCAAATATTTAGCAATTTCACTAATATTCAAGAAATTTTGAATTGACGAAGTGGCAACACTTTCAACTTGCAAAACGTCAAAATCCCTAACCTGTCCACTTCACATTCCAATAGAATATTTGTGACGAATGTTGGCGAACTGCACGAGATGGACGCGTCAGACTTTATTTTAGAAGCGCTAAGAAAAGACATAACTGAACACAATTTACAAATTAAAGCAATTATAAAGGTAGGCTTAAAAATGATTTTAGAAATATTTGCGAAATCTTGACACGTCGTAACTTAGGACATCAACGCATGCGTGGGACCATTGAGCGAATTACAAGGTTTGAACAGCGCGGGACGTTCAAAAATCTCGGCGCTTAGAAAATTTATTGACAAATTTGGCGATTTTGCAAAGGAACGGAAGAATTCACAGTTCTTGAAAGATGTGGTGTCTTACAGGGAACAACTAGCAAGGTAAGGATTTCCATTCTTCAGATTAGGTCTTCATGGGTGTCTCCTCTAATCGAAAGGCGGCATTTTTTTAGTTCTAACTTGCTGCACAAAATCTCCCGAATTTTTTAATTGTCTTTTGTAACTTTGTTTTTAAGTAAAATAAAATAGTCTAGGGCAGGCCAACGAAAAGATTAATTCAATCAATTTAAAATCCAATAATGAAGGGGCACCAATAGTTTTTATTCTGGCAGAGGCATATTTTCTAAATTACAAAAATATTTGGATATTGTTTACCTGTAACCATTTATTTAGTACAAAGCAGAAGTTTTTACAGAAACTTAGTGTCTCAATTTTCGTTATAAAAATTCACTCTATCGCTTCAAAGAGCACAGTAAATTGTACACTGCCAAGCTCCCAATAATAGCAGTGCCGATGAAAAAATCTTTACAAAAACTCACATCCGTATATTTTTAAAATTAATTCATAAAAACTTTTAAGGAAACCGGTTTTTTCCCAATTTTTTGATATTATAAATGAATATGGGTCAATATTATGTGAAGTTATAATATGTGGATTGCCACAAGTCCCCACGACTTGTCTCAATGACATAATTAGAAGAGCGCGAAAAATGGTTGTACTAACACGCTGATTACATTCTCAATACCATAACAAAATTAATTGAAACCTTCAGATAAAAACTGCGCTTAGGAGCAATAGGTTTTATATTCTTGCAGTGATATCAATCATTGTTTATCAAGGACGTATATAAAATCTACAGTCAATCTCGTAGGCGCTTAGAGCATTAATATTTTGCTCCATAGACGATGATGTCCTTGATCTGAAAACACCATTTTGTTATCTTCCAATAGTCTGTTTGGTTCTTCATCTTATCTATTCGTCCTTCAGCACCATGGACGCCTTCAAAAAAGCAAATATCAAATCGATGCTCGCCATTGAAAAAGGAGTACAAGACGAACTATTAAAGCCCAAGGACGAAGAGACGGCTTTGCGACAACGTCAAAAACGCGACAAAGAAAGCATGGTCAAGATGAGTTCAAATGTTAGCGAACAATTACTCTCCATCAGCCGCCAACTCGCAGATACGACAAAACGCAGCGCCGACACTCTCGACGCCTTGGTCACTTCCTCTGATACCGTAATCGGGTCGCAGGAAGAACTCAAACTCACATCAAGCACGATTCAACAGTCGGGCAAACTTCTAGCGAAATACGGCCGGCGGGAATTCACCGATAAAATCCTCATGTTTTTCGCGTTCGTTTTCTTTGTCGCGTGCGTCTTTTACATTGTCCAAAAGCGATTATTCTAAGCAATAAAATTAAATAACGCAGCACGACGAGTTTGGGGTTCACCGAGCCGCATAAATTTCACTTAACCACATCATGTCTCTATTCGGATTACAATAATAACAACACATTTACATGAATGCATAAATTGAAAACACAAAAGCGAGTGCGCCGCGCGGTTATTGGAATGCTGGTCCTCCTCTCAATCTGACCTTAACACTGGAGAATATCAAGAAGATAAACGATGACGCGCTTCCTCACTTTATAAACGCTCCCGTCTGCAGAATATCGTACAAATAAGATGAATCTGTCGCTTGTCGTGTTTGTGATCATTTCGCTGGCTTTAGTGGTTCGGGCGGCGCCATCGCCCTTGTGGCGTTTATTCGGCGACTATGGTTATTCGAGTCGCGGCGGAAGACGACATGGAGGCTCCGAAGGCGGTAACCGAAGATATAAATCAATCTGCAGGGTACACGCGGTGGACGCGCTCGCATTTCCGGGCCGTATCGGCAATCCCGTGTGTCCCTACTAACTAGTTACTGTAAGCTCGTAAGTAAACGCCACAAATATCACAAATCACCCGTTGCAATTTACAGGAGCGGCAAGCAATCGCCGCCCGACGCACATTCGTATTCACCTTGCATCGTTGAATATTGTAATATAGATAAATAAATATAAACTACTTCCAGACTTTGATAATTCCGTCGCGCGACGACGACACCATGAAACATTGCGACGCTTTGCACAGCGTAATGTCGGTGATGCAGTCTCTGTGACCTGCAGGCGGTTGCTCGGGTCCGCATCTCGGCGCTTCCTCTGTGCTTTCCTTGACTCTGTCCGTCTCGGGATTTTCGTAAATGACATGGAAACCGTCGATCAGACGGCTCTCGTACGTCACGTTACTCGTGAGGTGGTCGTTGGCGGCCGGCGCGACGATGTGCGACTTGTCGGGAGAGCCCAGGTTCCAAAATCGCAGTCTTTGATCGGTTCCGCCCGATAATACGAACGGGTTGCGGTCTATGCAACCGGCCAGCAGGGCACAGATGCTGTTCTGTGGCCCCTGCGACTGGAACATGAAAACACAACATAAACTACATTCCGACATTCAAGACATTTCCGAATAATTTTTACAATCTTAAAAAGGGATTCCCGACAATCTTCTTATTACACTGCTAGCCAAAAAAAGCGACGCACCAAGAAGCAGTGGCCCAACAGAGTTGAAATTTTAATACATTATTAGTTATATAAATAGAAATAAATGAACAAAATTTGGACGAAAAATTGCAAGAAGTCTTAAATTTTTTAATCTGTTAACTTTTGTCAGGGACTTTGGAAAACATTATTTTGTTGGTATATTTTTTATAATCTGAGGTTTATTACTGTCAAGTATGTTCCTGACATTCTACTTGATGCCACGAGTTCGTTGAAATCAATATTAGGATCATGTAACACCTTTTGAAAGAGGACGAAATGTTGGTATGACATTCGAGAAATTAGGCGAAGTTTGGCGAAGTGTTTTGGAGCCCCTTGTCTTACCATTTCTTAAGAGTCTTCCAGCTCCTATTTACCAACAAGACAATGCACGTCCTCATGTAGCAACATGACGAGAACCTTTCTGGAAGAAAATGCTGTAAATATTTTACCTTGTCCTGCAAGGTCTCCTGACTTGTCGCCAATTGAACACGTGTGGGATATGATAGGACGAAAACTACATCTTTTAGCAAGTCCTCCGGACAACATGGACGATCTCAAATGTGAAATTCAGGTTGCTTCGAATGAAATACCTCGAGTAGAAATTTGTAAGCCAATTTTCAGCATGCCACGTCGTGTAGCTGAATGTATTCGCTTAAGAGAAGATCCTACTCACTATTAGCTGTTTTACCTTTCTTAAGAAAAATTTTTACTTCAAATTTGCATCATTTGTTGTCATTAATATGACTTATAACATAGTCAGATTTTAAATCTGCAGCCCCACTGCTTCTTGGTGCGTCGCTTTTTTTGGCGAGCAGTGTATTATTATATCGTGACCTTCACAATTCTGTAACTTACCGGCGCTTGGGATAATGGAGGTGCCGTGCTGCCCCACAATATCTTCTCCAACGACTTCGTCTCCAGGTTCCACATGAGCACTTTATTGTTACCGAAGACGCTGGAAATGATCCACGACGGTTCGGTCGGATGACTAATGACTTTGGTGATCTTCTCGCCCCCGGGTTGATCGAACGAATTGATCGGTAGTTGAAAACGCAAATCCCACGCCTTGTAGTGGCCCAAACTCGTGCCCAGCGTCAGAAGGCTCTGATGCGAATCCACGCAGAAACTCGTTATAAAGCCATCTTCCAGACTGTTCTCTAACCGCCACGCGATTCCCGGCGACCGCAAGTCCCACCCGATTATCGAACCGTACAAAGTGGCGTATGCGAGCACGTTCTGGAAGCCGGAATCGAGCGTTTGCATGTCGACCACGAAACCGTCGTCGTCCAGGTTCAGCTGACGCGTTTGAAACAGATTCATTCTAATCGGACAAACTGGCACCAAGTTCGGGTGTCGGGGTGTCTCCTAAAACACGTCCCCTTCGCGGTTTTGATTCACTTCGATGACGGTTTCGTTTTTGTTGGACGTTTTTTAGAACACACCCCTTATGATTTCTTACTTGTTTCCTGCGGGATCCAGCCGCAGAATGTTGACGCTTCCGTCGAGTGCCGCCGCTCCCAGAGTTTGACTATCACAGACCGTCATCGCCGATAAGCCCACCGATCCGGGCGTTTTGTAGTGCTGCTTCGAGCGATTCGCTATATTCTTGCCTTCCATTCGGGCGCAATCCCAGAGACGCACGAATCCGTCCGCGGCGCAGCTTACGAAGAGAGGTTTGTCGGGGACGCTGCATAGACGGGTGACGGCGCCGCGGTGCTCGTGGAGGTGGGCGACGAGAACGCCGCGCGGATGCCACTCCGGGGGCGGAAGTTGTGGCTGCCACGCCGCCTGCTCTGCCCACTCTTTACCGCGCAACGCCTCCAAGTAGTGCTCCTGCTGCTTGATTTTCAACTTGTTCAAATCCAGGTAGCAACTCGACCTTCTATCTGCTCGACAGTAACGACCAAAAACAATTCTTATAAAAACTGAACCTGTTTTCGGATGGATGGAGTTGGAATCGATTGAACTGCCTTCTAAACGTATAAAACGTAATAAATCGGGATGAAATTATGATGACGCAATTTTGCAATAACATGCGCCACTTCACACCCATTTTTTCACTATTTAATATAAGCTACCACAGGTAAAAGGTCACATTTTTTGCTTTGAAAGCAATATCTCGGGCACCAAGCAAACGCCATCCCGACCCGAGTTTTAGTTCCGCTTGGAGCAAAATCTAGTAACTGAGAAGCGATATTTTTCAAAATAGCCACATCCTTGCTTTACTAACTTAAAGCTTCTCTTTATTTTAAAATACATTTAGAGAAAGTTTGATAAACATCTCAGACGCTCTGCCTACTTACATTGTATGTAGGATCGCTCCTGCAGACTAATGTTAGACGAAGGATCGGTGCTTATGAACGGCGTGTGAGCGTCTGGAGGAGGAGACGACGGTCGGGACGACGTCGACCTCGACGACATTCCGCCCGAATTTGTGCTCTCAGAATGGCGCGTCAATATGTCCGAACTGTAGTTCCATTCGGAATTTATGTTTGTATCAATCGAGCCGGAAGTGTTTGTTCGGTGCAGCCTTCGGTCGGCGATGAAATCGCCTTTCTGAGAGTCACCCATGTAAAACACGTGACTTTTGACGTGTCCGTTGAGGCTGCTGATCTCGATTTTGCCATCGACTTGCGGTTTTGTGGCGCTCGCGCTTTTGTACTTGTTGATCTTTCGCAAGTGATTCTCCATCTTGAGGATGTAGTCCTCCATCTTGTCGTTCAAGCCGTTTGCCTCCAGACGCCTGAAAAGCTGACATTCCCGTTACGGACGCACTGTGACATGCTGAATCCACCATTTTTTATGAAAGCGTTTATACTTAAACTTGAATGACTTGGATTTTTTGGATTTTATACCGTGGTTTTTATAAGTTGAAATCGGATGTTTTTCAGGAAAATCGAAATAAATCGATGTCTAGCGGTGAGGTTCTCAAACTTTCAAAAGTACTTTTTAGCTATTTTTCGATGGTAGTGTGCGAATTTAAAAAAAATCATACATGAAATCATGAATCATACAAAAAAAATACATATCCCCTTTTTCACAGAAACCACGCAATATGTTGCAAAATGCATTAGATCAAAGGAAAGGAAAATTTTCATGTAAATTGTTTTTTCAGAATTATTCGACCCTGCATATAATTATTGAAGTTTATCCGATGTATCATTTGATACGAGTTTACTTATTTGTACGACTGGTTTTCATGTTTATAAGGGGAACGATTTAGGAATTAGTCACTTAGAAATTCAGAACTAAGTTTGAGGGCTATCACAATAAATTATATTACCATCTCTAAAGGCGCGTATACATCTGAGCACGAACGGGAACGAGGCGAACGCTTGCCTCATTTAATTTCGTTTAAAATAAATAATTTTAAAATAAACGATTATGATCGGAAGGAGGCGCAATTGAAACGCAAATGCCGTCTACATTTAAGCGAATTTTCCTTTTATGTACCGATTCCGATCGAATTCCCCGTGCGTCGCACAACCGAATTATGTTTGCCGCGCTTCGATGACACGTCCACATGCTCGTTCGGCCTCGATCCCGTTCGTTGTATACGCGCCTTTAGGATTTCCATAATTATTTAAGAATTACTTTCATTATTTCTAAAAAAAAAACACACAAATGTGGCGAACAAAAAAAGAATAAGAATAAGCGGACGAGTTTATTTATATCTCGATTGCTATCGCAAATGAACAAACTTACATTTTTTATAGACGCCGAGTACCAACCCAAACTAGTTACGCGTCCGACCATAACGGCGTCCCGCGCCACTTTCCGCTCTTTCATCATTTTCATCAAAAGATCCAAATCGGTGTAAGTGGCGACGCTGTCATAGATATTCCTCGGTATCGGAGCTTCCAACGACTCCAGCAAAAGCTCGGGCCTTAAATCGTATTTTACGAAGCCCGTCAACTTACAAAACACTCACTTGTCGATTTGTATGAGGGGATATTTCATGTAGAAACTCAAATTCGGCATAATCTTGCATTGGACATCGAGCACTGACAGCGTCTTCGTCGTGGTGGCCACAAACCCGACCACGGCTTGCCTTATCCACAAATTCGGATGAACTAAAAAGCAGGCGCATTCTGTTACCATCTCGCACAGGGCCGTCTTCGTCAGCAGGCCCAATTCCGTAAGCGCTGTCATGGCGTTTATGCTCTTGGTGGTGACAAACTCGCACGAATCCGTCAGACCCTGCAACATCCCCCGTAGACGAACCCTTCACCTCGTTCTAATTAAAACTCACTTGAAGCAGCAGCGGAGTTAAAATACCTGAACAGTGCCACCCTATATAAGCCGCCACTCCCACGATGCAATCAAAAAACGAACCGCGCAACTGCTTGTCGTCTTTATCGTTAAGGAACGTTATCATGTGCGAGAGGAGAACGTCGTTCGCTTTCTGCTTCCCGAAGAAGACGCACAACTTAGTAATTCCGTTCTCAATCAACGTCTGCTTGACTAACGCTTGCGAGTCTGTTAGAAGCGCACTGACCATGAGCTCCACCATTTCGTGAAGCGTCTGCAATTCCAGTTCGTAGTTGAACGTGTGAGGGTATTTCTGTCTGTCGATTATTATCCCATTCCAGTCGCTCTGTATCTGGTCGAGGTAGCGTAACGCTATTTCGGCCAGTGTCGCAATGTTTTTGGCGTAAGCGGCCCTCACGCACGTGCTAGAATCCGAACACAGCCATGCCAATCCCGGCAATATGTATTCCGGAAATATGTTTGTGTCGGACCTCGGCAGCTGCTGCACCAAGTCCAAGCACTTGGTGATGGTATTAATCGCGCTGATTTTAACGCGAGGAGAAGTGTCTCGCAACAAATACATCTACAATTGATTGTTACGTTAAAAATAATAAAATTGGGTAACGCGAAGGGAATGTTACGATGTAGGGTAGGATTCGGTCCAGAATCGTTTCGTCGTTGGCGTGGTTTGCCAGCTCGAGTAAAATCTCCAAAGCGCACAGTTTGGAGCTGCAGTCGTGCAGGCCACGAATACAAGACGTCACCAGCGATATTATAATGACCAGTCCTTCGCTCTCGCCCTTGTCGCACTTTTCCAGATCGTACTTCTCGCCGCTGTCCTCGTGCGCGTGTTTAATCGGCCCCAGAAACTTGAAAATGCAAGCGATGTCGCTCTTCAAGCGCATTATCTTCTCGTCCGGCGATAATATCGGACTCGAGGAAAAAATCAACATGTAAGACTGCAAAAACGTGTAAAAATACTCGGGAAAGAGTTTGCCGCGCTCCCTCGCCAAATAATCCTCTGCGGACAGTCGTTTACTCGGCTCGATTTCGATCATGCTCGAAATCAGGTGCCTCAGTGAGGGATCCTCGAGATTGTCCAAATGTTTTTGTGGCGAATATCGGCCCGCTCTGTACGCCAACAGTTGCGAATACTCGAACGGGACGTGCAGTTCGTTCCACAGTTCAAGAAGCGCGCAACCGGTTGAAAATATATCCATGGCCGGTGTTAGTTCGCCACTATCGCATGCCGTCTCCGTGATTAGCGCGCTATTATCGCTGCTCGTCGTTTTACTAAACCGCTCTGGGGCAATATAGCAAGTCCTCCGACGTGAAGTGTCGAAGAAATACGAATAGTCGGCCGGGTTATCTTCCGGCACAAACGTGGGCTTGAACGACGCGAAATCCACGAGCAGCACCCAATTCCACGACGTCACGGTGATGTTCTCCAATTTAATGTCGCCGTGGCACACTCCGACCTTGTGGCACTGATGCAAAGCGTACAGAATTTGAAACGTAATCCATCGCTTCTCGATGTTCGTTAAAAAGGGGCGCGTGCTTATACGATCGTACAGGCTGTATTTGACATATTCGCGCACAATGAGACCGGCTCGGTCTGTGAGAATTATCTTTTGGAAAGGGATGCAGTTTACGGTGATAGACAAACGTTTGCGGATTTCCTCAAGATGGTCTTTGTAAGCGCCCAGAGGCAGTGAGGGGTCGTGGATTGCGAATACTTTAACCACGACTAGACCTTCCTGCGATTCGGCACGTGCGACTTTGAGGAAACGCGTGCTTCCTAGACTGGTTGGGGGTTAAATGAACGAATCAGCTCAAGTGTGGGGCTTACCTTGAGTCGAACTTCAGTTCGGGGTGGTCGGTCAAGTAGCGCTCCACTGCAAATATTTGCGAGGGGGCAATACCTACCAGTTGGTTACCCATTTCTAGTCGCACTAATCGTTATAGAAGAAATTTATTCACATTTACACGCTTTGCTTTATAAGAATTTTTTTCACAGGCCCTTCGCACAGCTGTCATAACAAAAACAATTGCTGACAATGAAATGTCACTTGTCATAACAAAACATAATCTATGCAGATGCACAAGCTGAACGTCCTGCAACGGTTTGATGCAAGCGTTGATAGATGTCACTTACAATAAGGTGAATAAAAAAAAGAAAATATGCAAGAAAAATGCAATAATGCAAAAACGTCAAGATGGAATAATGTGCATTCATAACGTGCGTTCAAAAATAAAACGAGGCTGCGTTGGCCATGGAATTTATCGGCTTTCCAGTGTAGAAACCATAGAAAACATAAACATAGGTTTGACAAATATCAAGATCTGTCAGTTTCATCGAAATAAAACGGCCCAAACGCTAGGACAGTTTAATTTTATTTTTAATGAGCATTTTTAATAACCATTGGTTTTTAAACCTTTGAATCCAAGCAAATCCGAACCTTTTTTTTCTAATCTATATTGTGTAATTTATAACTCACTAGTGGTCAACGTTCGTGTTTAACTATATACAACGATTGGTAGGTCACAAACATATTATTTTTAAATTGCTATTATTATTATTATTACTTAAATGATGGGGTAAAAAAAATTGGTACTTTAAATAAAATGTAAACATGTAAAAAAATTAATGTAAGCTTTAATGAAAGGCAATCCGTAATTAAACTCCAAAAACAAACAACATTTATTGCAATCGCTTTTGATTTTTTGCCGTAACTCGTCTAAATTTTTTGGTCTATTAAAATAATAAACCTTCGAATCCAAGCAAATCCGAACCTTTTTTTTCTAATGTATATTGTGTAATACAACTCCCTAACGGTCGACGTCCGTGTTTAACTGGAAATGTTTTGCACTTTTTTTATCCCATAATATCATCATCATCATCATCATCATCAATATCAATATCAATATCAATATCAATATCAATATCAATATCAATATCAATATCAATATCAATATCAATATCAATATCAATATCAATATCAATATCAATATCAATATCAATATCAATATCAATATCAATATCAATATCAATATCAATATCAATATCAATATCAATATCAATATCAATATCAATATCAATATCAATATCAATATCAATATCAATATCAATATCAATATCAATATCAATATCAATATCAATATCAATATCAATATCAATATCAATATCAATATCAATATCAATATCAATATCAATATCAATATCCATATCAATATCATCGTCATCACAATCATCATCATCATGATCATCATCGTCATCACAATCATCATCATGATCATCGTCATCATCAATATCATTATCATTATCAATCTACATGTTGACTCGAGTCAACCTTTTTTTTCTAATGTATATTGTTTAATTTATAACTCACTAGTGGTCAACGTTCGTGTTTAATTATACATACAACGATTGGTAGGTCACAAACATATTATTTTTAAATTGCTATTATTATTATTACTTAAATGATGGGGTAAAAAAAATTGGAAATAAAATGTAAACATGTAAAAAAAATTAATGTAATCTTTAATGAAAGACAATCCGTAATTAAACTTCAAAAACAAACAACATTTATCGCAATTGCTTTCGATTTTTTGCCGTAACTCGTCTAAATTTTTTGGCCTACTAAAATAATAAACCTTCGAATCCAAGCAAACCCGAACCTTATTTTTCTAATGTATATTGTGTAATACAACTCCCTAACGGTCGACGTCCGTGTTTAACTATATATACAACGATTTTTGAAATATTAATTGAGAATGCAGTTGCTCTTAAACTGAATTGGTAGGTCTCGAGTTGCGCATAGAGACTGATGACCCATGAAGGTTGACGGGTAACTGAGTGCTGCCAAATATTCTCAAGACATTTTTCGGTTTTGAGACTGATTCTTCTTCATCGATCTATTCACGACTTACAGTTATATCAAATTAATGACCGTCCTGGTCGTGCCGATATTCTCCTCAACAGAGGAGAAGCTGTAACAATGAATAGATTGATGTTTGGATTCACAACGATACCGGGAAATGTTTTGCACTTTTTTTATCCCATTGTCAACAAGGAAGCTACCCTAATAAACATGAACAGACTCGAACTGACACTTTGAAATTTTGCTACACTAAATTGATGCACAAAGTTTTTCCATGGCCTACGCAGCCTCGTTTTCTTTTTGAACACACGTTATAATCAGCGTCAAAAAAATAAAGAAACAAAAAAAACGGAGATTGCGTTGGCCATGAAATAACTTTGACTTTCAAGATGTGGCAAAATTTCGACCTTCAGATGGAGAATTTTGTTCTTTGTTAATAACCATCTGGACACAAGGCCTTTTTTCGACAAATTCCATATCCTAGTCTTGGTTTACACGTCATTTGAGGGCATTTTTGAATAACAGCTCCTATCAATTTTTTGAGAGTGTCAAACGTCTACACTGTAAAAAATAAAACAAAAGCTAGTCTCCGTTTTTCTTTGTACGCTTGTTAGGACGGAGAGTCGAGTTCAATGTACGAAAAAAATGTAGGCGGTCTAAATTCCATAACGTATTTAATTCATTTGTCAGGTGTAACACTTAAAGTTATAAAATACAATTTCCGAATGTTATGAATAGGAAAACATTGCAATCGCAGGATCCTCCGTTTCGTAAGTAATCAAGACGTCCCTAAACTTATCGAGCAACTGCAACAACTGACTCCTTCTCAAATTCTCCAAATACATAATCTCCTCTATGTGGTGATCGCCGTGGAAGTACCCCTTCCGACACAACTTCGCAAACAACCTCAAATCTTCGGGAGTGTTCGTCGCCGGAATCTTAAAGATATTCCCTCGTTCTTCGTCAGGAAAATCCAGCAGCAACTCCTCTTGATAGTCCTGTTTGTCGTCGTCGGTCGACGTAAAACTCACATTTTCCAAACTGAAAAATGGGTATCATTGGAAAATAAATATATATATTGCAAACATCCGACTGACTTTATGCTTCGATTGATGAGCTCGGCTTCGCTGCGCAGCTCGGGTGTTTCCGATACTGTGGAAGTACCGCTTTCGGACTCTGCTCGGGAATGTTCGGAGGCGCTCGGTTGATACGAGCTCGACAGTACGATTCCACGTTGGGATACTTTAAAATTGCGCTCTTCTCGTTCCTTCGAAATCGTCAATCCGTGATCTGTTGGCATATACTGGATGTAGGTATGCAGCTGCAGCAGTAGATGATGTTGCAGCATCCATATTATGGTCTGGACGAGGTGCGATTGCTGCGCCGGATGGCACAAAGGGTTACACTTTTGTCCCAGCGACGTCGGCAATGCAAAGTCGCTTATCGCGCGAATCAAATTCGAAGCGGGGAACGCCTCGGAAAATTTGTCGAGCAGAGGCGAGTTCAGGTGAATTGGGGCGTCTGGCGATATGACGTATTTGTTGGTCAGGCAGATGGGGAAGATTACAGTAGCCTTCGCCCAATAAACGAGATGAGCTGTAAGTTCAAAAACCTACAAGCGAGTGTATGAAAAAGTACAGTGGCCCAGCGCGGATTTTTTGTTACATGGTTGAGGGTCAAGTCGGCATCAGCAGCTAGAGTTTGCAGATTTTTGATTGGCGAGTACTGTTTCAGCATCCTGTCCAATGACGGAGAGCCGTCCAGGCCGGTGAAATCCGCCATTTGTTGTAACGGATATAAAAGGAGGAGACTGTGATAAGGTCGTAACGCTTTCAAACACCTGTCAATGTCTTTAGGTTCCACAATCTTGCCCCGCAAGTGCCACTGGTGGACCTTCTGTGGCAGACAGAAACTAAGCGTAATCCATTTGTTAATGTGCACATTCACCAGCCCCGAGCTACACAAATCCTCGTACATCTTCTTAATGTTCGCCGCCAGCATGCACTTATTTAAAATGATTTGAAATGCAGCCTCGGAGTTGCTGGCGTATCCATCGTCGTGTGCCGCAGTCATTGTCTGTGTCTGCTCGCTCACGTAACCGCACCGCTTCTCCTCATAACGTAACGCGATACCGATACGTTCGCTCAATTCGTGGTAGCAGCTAACTGCAAAAACTATCGTTGTGAATTGTTCCCCGGTATGCATTCGCATTTACCAACAGAGTGACTGGCTAACGCTTGCAAAGCAAAAACTACATTAACAAGCATAAAACCTGACGCATCCTGTTTTTTGTCTCTTAGTTGTAAGAGCGTGGGATGTCCGACGAAACGAACGTCGTTCACTTTTAGCTCGAACTTTTTGTTGTACAACTCGGACTTTACTGCAAAAAGCGACGAAAGGACTTCGTCAGTGAAACCAGTCAATTGGCCTTTGTTAATATTCGAAACTGGTTGCGGCGGGGACTGGAGTAAGTCTTCCAGGTTGGGTAAAGTGTACGGGTTGCGACGTTTCGTGTTTGCCGGTTCGTTCTTCTCCAGGAAGTGGAATGGGTAGCGGAATAAGAGGCGATCGCCTTTGCTGTCTGACTTGACTAAAATTATGCTAAGGGGGTTCACTTCCATTTTAGTTGTTGCACTGAGTTTGGATAATCATTACAGGGTCTAATCACAGACATAAAATCACTGGTTGTTTGTTAAAGGTAACAACATCAACATAACCAAAAAATTAATTGTTGACATTGACAGCATAACAGCTGCTAATGACAGAAGACAGATGTTTTTCTATAAAACCGCGCTGCTCATGAGGTTCTAAGAGTCAATTAATTTCACACAAAAATTCCAAAAATTAAGTGCGTTAAACTCCTGTCGTCTAAATCTATTAGATAACACACAAAAAATTTAAAAGATAGACTGTTTTATAAATATCTCCTTCACACATCTTCGGAATGAAAATATGTGGAACGATCGCAAAAGAAAATTAAATAAAGCGGCTACTGAAGGGAATGAAGACAAGATTTGAAAGAATCGAAAAGGTGAAGTTGACACTATGTCGACTCGTTTTATCCACCTGACAATAAAATATTCCAACTCTCATGAAACTAACAAACCGTCAGCCCTACGTTTTAATTTTTTTGAGTAATTTCAGTGGAAATGAGGAGGAAAAAAAACAGTTCACACCATAAAATAAAAATATATATATATGCAAATTATCTATCTGTTACAAAAATATTAAACGCACAACAAATAAATAATAACAACAAATCAAAATATGTTAAAACTAAAAATTTTGTGCACCCTCGTCTGAAAACAATTTCGGTTTACAATCCTTGCTGCCCGGTTCTGACCCCAAATCCTTTTCATCCACCAAACTAAATACGTGTTGCTTATGGGATTCCAAATCGCTGAATCCATCTTCAATTTGTCCACCTTCGTCGGCGTCAGAAAACAATTTCGGTTTAAAATCCTTGCTGCCCGGTTCTGATCCCAAATCATTTTCATGCACCAAACTAAGGACTTGTTGCTTGTATGATTCTAACTGAGACTGCACCTCGCTTAGTTCATCTTTCAAACGTGCGTTCTCGTCCACGAGCAATTTGTATTTGGCCTGAAGCTCGCGGTAGTCGGAGATCCCCTGCTCCAATGTCTTGTCATATAACACTTTTTCCCCTTGAACACAACTCTCGCCATCACTCTCGGAACTCGAAATCTCGATCACATTCTGGCTCGCTGCCAACTCTTTCATCTGGCGCTCATATTTCACTTTCATACGATGCAGCTGAAGCTTAAAATATTTTTCCTTGCTTTCGAGTTGTTTGTTCATGTACTCCTCCATCTCTTTAATTATGTCTTTATAGCCGTCTATTAGATAATCCCGGTTCAGTTTCTCGTTAACCGCATGTTCGTTCCGCTCGTCCTCCAACTGTCTCATGACCAAACGAAGCGCATTTCTCAACTCTTCCACTTCGGATTCCGACTCGCTGGATATCTCCTCTATTTTCTCCACGAGACGAGAAAATCGGTTCTTTTTCTTGCGCCCTGGCTCCTGCTGTTGGACCACGGAAATGTTTTTGGCGATCGCCGAGAAATTTAACGCGTGCTGCGATTCGTCAAACATGTTCCGCGCCGGACTAATATTTACGATCATCGCGATGTCCTCGTTTCCGGACAGTGCTTTCTGAAACAACTGCGTCAACTTGGACTCCCTAAACGGAATGGGTTTTTCCTTCTGCCTCTGAAAATCCCTCACGCCCGAAATGCAACGCCCCAACACTAGCAACGAGCTGTTGATATTGTTCGACTCCTTGAGTCGATCGCCCACATTTTGCGTCTTCTTCGAGCGCTCGGATCCGGCCAAATCTACAAAATTGAAACTGCTAACGAAACAGCCGCCATCCTCCAGCGACACTTGGACGAGTTTCATGGTGAAAATCGAATGCGAACGACTTGAATGCGTGTTGAGTTGAGTGGGCGCGTAGTTGAGGTTGTGAATGCCTCGCTGAAGGATTTGGTAAGCCTCCTCGGCCGAAGTCACGCTCACGAGCGTCAAATCTTTAATGTACGTCTGGCCGTTGGCCCGCCCTAGACACAGCCTGGGTCTGCGACTTCCTCTGGGCACTTCTGGCTTCAACAAATCGTAAATTTGCTCGTTGTATATTTCGGCGTACGACACCCAAACTCCAACGGAGACTTTCGTTTCTTCGAGTAGAGCCACGGGTTCGCAGCTTAGACGCGCTTGCATCGCCTGAAACATCTCGGCGTGTTGTGCTTTCTCAACGAGAGTGTTCAGAAGTCTCGTGCATTGCAGCCGCTCTTTTTTGTAGTCACTCTCGTTGAGAAGCGACACCTCTCCATTGGGTAACGGCTTCACGGGTGGACAGAGAGATAGTCCGGGCAAAGTGCGAAAGAGGTACTGCAATGCGCGTGGAACCAGACCCGGGTCTTCGTCTGTCCCAATCACGGTGAAGGTTTTGCCCGAACCGGAAGCACCATACGTGAGCAGGGTTGAGTTTTGTCCGTTTATAAAGTCCAGGATCTTGGGCTTGACCACATAATGAAAGAGATCTTTCTGGCACGTGCCGGAGTCAAATATTTCAGAAAAAGTGTGCATTCTGCGCAAGAAATCGCCCTCTTTGACGTTGCGGATTAATTTGGACTCGGGCGGCACCTTGGAAATCAATGTTTTGCCTTCGATTTCGTACAGATCATTTTTCTCGTCTTCGTCACACTTTTTGATTCGAAGATAGACTCTTATGAATTTCTCCTAAAGAAAAATTTGCCGGATTAGATGCGCTCACAACAAACAAACAGGTTACATCTGAACTTTAGAAACAGTATGTCCACGGATGGGGTTAAAAAGGGGATTTTTTTATTTACGATTCCTCAGAAAAAAATACTCTTGATGTAATGATGGCCTGCTTGCTCTAAAACCCCTAAAAACCACATCTCTTTTATTTAATAAGTAACAGGTTTTTTAAAAGTATTTTCATAAGTATTTCATTCGGAGTACCAGTAGGCACAACTATGGCAGCAACTGTCTCTGACAGGACATATAACTACAATTTTTAAGTATCTCTGCAAATATGTTAATGTTGAGTCTCCAGGAAATAATTTACTGTTTCTGAAAGATGTGAACATTTACGTTTACTATTTAAGTAACAAAAACAATAGTAACCAAACAAAATGCAAAATAAACTTGTAATCGAGTTTATTCGTGCTAATGCACGAAGAAAATGAAAAAAAATTCAGAAAGAAAAAACGGTTTGCACGCCAACAGTTACGAAACAAATTTCTTTAATTAAATTTGTTCAAATTGTTATCTGCGAAAACAAATACCTTCTTGTTACTCGGAGCTGTTTAGTAACTTTTTTTTATTTAAAATTGTCGATCAAGTAACGTGCGACAAATTAAAATGATTCAGCGTAGACCATGGAATAAATTTGGAGTTCGTTAGAGAGTAGAAAATGTTTGAACTTGAGATGATGATGAGATGAGTTTGCTATTAACAATCGTTTCGGGCACCACATAGAGAGAGCAAACTTTAACTGGATTAAATTCAGTATCATGAATACAAATGATTTTTATTATTATTTATTACTTATTAATTATTACTATTAAAAAAGTGAAAACTAACAAAGTTTGCAAAGAGAATTAAATTTCTCGAAATAATAAAAACGTGAAAAAATACATCGTTGCAGTCCTTTTTTTTTACATGAGCTTTGTAATGATTTGTCACTTGACATAAGTTTTTATTTGAAAAAAAAAGTAAGAATGTTACAACCTTTGATTAAAGAAAAAAAAACTGATTCGGCTGAAAAGTAACAAGTTAAAAACAAAAATGGCCGACGTGTTTCAGGAATTTTTCGCAACATTGTATGCAAG
Organism: Eledona agricola; assembly: GCA_964023215.1. Taxonomy (NCBI): domain Eukaryota; kingdom Metazoa; phylum Arthropoda; class Insecta; order Coleoptera; family Tenebrionidae; genus Eledona; species Eledona agricola. Next base: position 27,342,411 of record OZ026857.1, on the reverse strand, counting down.
ATTCTGAGCTTATTCCAGTTTCCGCTCTGTATAATACACATGTAATGTCGTTTTTAACAAATATTGCATCTTCCGGCGTCGGTTTAGACACCTTTTGAACAACTGCATTTTGTCATATCAATGTAAAACGGCTACGCTGTAAAAAATGAAACAATAATAAGCCAGATTGCATGACCTACTCTGCATCCTTATTTATTTTTACGCACGTTAGTACGTCCAATAATTTCACATAATCTCTAGAAGTTGTTGATTATGGAAGCTGAGGTGTGTATCGAAGCTGCAGACGATAAGTGTAGACATAATTTTTTATGACGAAAAATGGAGCTAATATGGAAAAAGCTTGAAGAGAATATAAGTATGAACCGAACACGAGATGGTTAGAGATCGAACGCCTTTTTGTAGACATTTTTGAGACCGTAAAAAATTGGTTTTTCTTACCGTCTCTTGTTTTTGTGCCGCAGTGACGTCGAATTCCTCCAGCAAATTCGTTCGCACTTGAGATAGTTGTGGGAAATTAAACGACAAAATGCTTGGGTCGCGTGCTCGCAAATACGAAACGTCCTTTAAAGTTAAATTTGCCCGGTCCATTCCGTATGAATTCAAAACACTGCTAAAACATGAACTGCAAACCGTTAAATGATTTTAAATTTTGTTTTTTGACATTTGACGTCTATTCGGCGCGCGCACCTACCATCGAATTTGCTTTAAATAGAGCGATTCAAAGCATTTCATAATATAGATTGTTCGAAAATTGAATGTTTTTTTTAATTACAATTTAGGAATATTTTTTCTGAAATTCGTTTTTATGCCGAAATTATTACTTATTTCTATTGAATTTTATTTGAAATAGTTTATCATAAAATCGTAAAAGTAGAAACCTTGTTTTTAATTTTATTTTAATCCTCGGTGTTCGCTACAGGCATCTTTTTGAACTCATGGCGTTCAAAAAAAATTATGAAATAAAATAAGGCGCAGGACAAATTTTTTTTTTCAATTTGTTTATTAATCCTTAAACTGCATGTCCCCAAACAATTAATTTTCGGCATTTCTTTACAAAAAAAATTGCTTAAAATACTCATATACCGTTTTATTTACAACCCCACAAAGGGAAAATAAATTAATAGACAAAATTTATCCTTTGATTACGGCAATGGGGCGTAGCTTTATACATTTTTTGCTAATCCCAGCCGCATGACAAGTATCCACGACATCAGTGACGTTTTTATAAGACTCTGGAGCTTCTTCCATGACGAGTTTCGGCGACGCCACTCGAATGGCAATACCCATATTTTCCATTTTGGCCAAAACGTCTGTATAATCGAGATTCCGTCTGGATTTGGCGCGCGACAAGGCCCGTCCCTGTACTTACAAACAAATAAATATTTTTTAAACATCGAGCTCTGTAACTTGCCGCTCCATGACACGTTGACCCGAACGTTTCCAACATCCCTTGTTCGGTTCCGGTTAAGACGTAACTGCACGTACCCATCGTCCCTCCAATTAACACCGGCTGTCCCGTCAGTTGATAATCGACGGGAATCAGGGGATGGTGCGGTGGAAAAGCACGAGTCGATCCTTTCCTGTGCACTAGCAACGTCTTCTGTTTCCCATCAACAATATGTTCTTCGATTTTAGCAATGTTGTGCGACACATCGTAGATAACGTGCATGTCCAGATCGTCGGGGGCCATGTCGAATTGTTTGGCAAACGCCTGCCTACTGAGGAACGTCATCGAACTTCGATTTACCCAAGCAAAGTTTGCGGCTGCAGCCATGGACTTTAAATAGTCCTGACCTTCTCTGGAGTTGATTCTAGCGCAGGCGAGTTGTCGATCGTTGGTTTCAATCTTGTCACGTTTCATTGCTTTTTCCATTTCCACCAAAGCGTCGGTGGCCACTTGATGGCCGAAGCCGCGACTACCCGAATGAATCATTACGCAAACTTGACCCTTCTCCTCGATACCCATCTTACAAGCGGCCCACTTGTCGTAAATCTCGTCGACTACTTGGATTTCGGCGTAATGATTCCCCGCGCCTAGTGTTCCTAACTATTTTAAAATTGTGAAAAATGCGCAGCGTAACGAGTAATAATTACTTGCGGCAGTCCACGCTTTTTTGCACGTGTGCTCACTTTGGAAGAGTCGGCGTTCAGCATGCGTCCATACTCTTCACAGTGTTCCTTATCTTCGGCCCAAACGTAACCTTCACGTAACGACCAATCCATACCCATTTCGAGCGCCTCTTCCAGGTCTTTAGCGTTCATTGGGATTATTCCTTTAGAACCCACTCCGACAGGGATGTGATCAAATAGACTTTGAGCCAGCTGCTCTTTAACAGGTTGGACGTCTTTCTCGAACAGGTTTGTACGAAGCAGACGCACTCCGCAATTTATATCAAAACCCACCCCGCCTGCATTTTGAAAAATTTAATTCAATTTAATTACAACCACAACTTTATTTAAATTGATAATTACCGGGTGAGACGATGGAATCGGGGTTGTCCATATCAAACGCAGCCATGTTTCCAATAGCAAAACCGTAACCGGAATGAATGTCAGGCAGCCCCACCGATTTACCCACGATGCCAGGAAGAGCGGCAACATTAGCAATTTGTTTAACTCCCGGTAGGAAGCCCCCAGCCATTCCTGGACGACAAGCATTTCGCAGTTCCTCCAACATGAGCTTCTCTAGTGTTTGGTTCACATAGAAAATCCCCTCAACGTTCATGTTTGGTTGAAACCCCTTTTTTATTCTCCAGCAATAAGAGTTAATTTTTTCCAAATACTCAAGCTCCTGATTGTACTGTCTGACAACCATTTTCGGGTACTTCTTGCACAGTTTTGGAAAAACGTGACACTGACAACACAACCCGCTTTTTTGACACTAGTCAAAATACCTAATCTCTGTTCAAGTATGTCAACACTCAGTCGGCAATGCAGGAAAAATCTAATAAATCCAATTCAAATTGCACCATATGTACTTCCACCCGTAGCCTTCGTAAAATGCATTTTTCCATCGTTCCATCACAAATCTGGAGATATAAAAAGAAGAATTACAGGTAGAAGCCATAAAACGTAGGAGCGCTATTTATCTGATTTATTTATGTATGTGCGAAAAAGATGATGTCGATGAGATTTTACAAAACATTATTTTTTTAAATTACACATCAATCAGTCTTGCTCTTTAATTAACAATCTCTAATTAATACTGACGCACTCGCGGCACAAAAAAAGCCATTTAGACCGATCCGGAAATTATCTCTCAAAGTCTTTTAGTGTTCGTCGTGTTCCGAGGAATATTAAATACTTAAAATGAAGAAACGAAAACCTTACAAAATATTAGTCTGATTTTTCTAGACTGTTAATAATAATCGGCCATCAAAGTTAGGTCTTCATTAACTTATTGATATGTACGAATAAGTTAATAGGTATACTTTACAAGCTACGAGCTACGTTTCGTTTCTATTGGTTTCATTTCGATTCGATTCAATCAAAAAAAAAATGAAAGCTGACAGAGAGACCAGACGCTCTCAGCAGTCACAGATGCTCAGGTCGCTCAGGAACTTCTTAATTATATCACGAGTATGTCAAAATTGGCAGATATGTCGATAGGATTTTGCTAAATTATTCTTATAAACTAAACAGATAGAATCAGTCTTGCCCCTTTTAAATTGTTAGAAAGTCATTTTCGTATTTTATTTTAATAAAACATTGAACGCGAAGAACTCGAAAGTTTTTCAACATTTTTCCATCATTTCTCAAAACTAATAATAAATATCGATCGATATAAAAAAAATTACAGGTAGAAGCCATTAAAGGTAGGAGCACCATGGATTTTTTATCTGATTGATTTATTTATGTATGTGCCTAGAATTTGATGATATGTCGATTAAGGACGGCGTCTCACAGTTGCGTACCCCGCGAATCCCGAGCAAAAGCTTCCTGAGCAACTTGAATATCCTAAGCAAAAGCTTCCTAAGCAACCCGAGAATCCCGAGCGAAAGCTTCCTGAGCAACCCGAGAATCCCGAGCAAAAGCTTCCTGATCAACTTAAATATCCTAAGCAAAAACTTCCTGAGCAACCCGAGAATCCCAAGCGAAAGCTTCCTGAGCAACCCTAGAGTGCCCCAAAAGCTTCCTGAGCAACCCGAGAATCCCGAGCAAAAGCTTCCTGAGCAACTTGAATATCCTAAGCAAAAGCTTCCTGAGCAACCCGAGATTCCCGAGCAAAAGCTTCCTGGGCAACTTGAATATCCTAAGCAAAAGCTTCCTGAGCAACCCGAGAATCCCGAGCAAAAGCTTCCTGAGCAACTTGAATATCCTAAGCAAAAGCTTCCTGAGTAACCCGAGAATCCCGAGCAAAAGCTTCCTGAGCAACTTGAATATCCTAAGCAAAAGCTTCCTGAGTAACCCGAGAATCCCGAACAAAAGCTTCCTGAGCAACTTGAATATCCTAAGCAAAAGCTTCCTGAGTAACCCGAGAATCCCGAACAAAAGCTTCCTGAGCAACTTGAATATCCTAAGCAAAAGCTTCCTGAGCAACCCGAGAATCCCGAGCAAAAGCTTCCTGAGCAACTTGAATATCCTAAGCAAAAGCTTCCTGAGTAACCCGAGAATCCCGAACAAAAGCTTCCTGAGCAACTTGAATATCCTAAGCAAAAGCTTCCTGAGCAACCCTAAAGTACCGAGCAAAAGCTTCCTGAGCAACCCGAGAATCCCGAGCAAAAGCTTCCTGAGCAACCCGAGAATCCCGAGTGAAATCTTCCTGAGCAACCCGAGAATATCGAGCAAAAGCTTCCTGAGCAACTTGAATATCCTAAGCAAAAGCTTCCTGAGCAATCCGAGAATCCCGAGCAAAAGCTTCCTGAGCAACCCGAAAATCCCGAGCAAAAGCTTCCTGAGCAACCCAAAAATCCTTAGCAAAAGCTTCCTGAGCAATCCGCAAAAGCTCCCTGAGCAACCCGAGAATCTCAAGCAAAAGCTTCCTGAGCAACCAGATAATCCCGAGCAAAAGCTTCCTGAGCAACCCGATAATCCCGAGCAAAAGCTTCCTGAGCAACCCGAAAATCCCGAGCAAAAGCTTCCTGAGCAACCCAAAAATCCTTAGCAAAAGCTTCCTGAGCAACCTGCAAAAGCTCCCTGAGCAACCCAATAATTCCGAGCAAAAGCTTCCTGAGCAACCCAAAAATTCTAAGCAAAGGCTTTCTGAAAAACACTAAAACTAGAACACTAAAATTAGAACACTTGAACTAGAACACTTGAGCTAGAACACTTGAACTAGAACACTAAAACTAGAACACTAAAACTAGAACACTAAAACTAGAACACTAAAACACTAAAACTAGAACACTAGAACTAGAACACCAGAACTAGAACACTAGAACACTAAAACTAGAACAATAAAACTAGAACACTAGAACAATAAAACTAGAACACTAGAACAATAAAACTAGAACAGTAGAACAATAAAACTAGAACACTAGAACAAAAATTAGAACACTAGAACAATAAAACTAGAACACTAGAACAATAAAACTAGAACACTAGAACACTAAAACTAGAACACTAAAACCAGAACACTAAAACTAGAACACTAAAACTAAAACACTAAAACTAGAACACTAAAACTAAAACACTAAAACTATGGGACTTCGCTTAAAACACGGTAAACAATCCCAAACACAAAAACATCAAAACGCCAACGTTTTTAAAAACTTCCTACAAAAGCTTCCTGAGCAACCCGATAATCCCGAGCAAAAGCTTCCTGAGCAACCCGATAATCCCGAGCAAAAGCTTCCTGAGCAACCCGAAAATCCCGAGCAAAAGCTTCCTGAGCAACCCAAAAATCCTTAGCAAAAGCTTCCTGAGCAACCTGCAAAAGCTCCCTGAGCAACCCAATAATCCCGAGCAAAAGCTTCCTGAGCAACCCAAAAATTCTAAGCAAAGGCTTTCTGAAAAACACTAAAATTAGAACACTAAAACTAGAACACTAAAATTAGAACACTAAAATTAGAACACTAAAATTAGAACACTAAAATTAGAACACTTGAACTAGAACACTTGAACTAGAACACTTGAACTAGAACACTTGAACTAGAACACTAGAACACTAAAACTAGAACACTAAAACTAGAACACTAAAACTAGAACACTTATACTATAACACTTATACTAGAACACTTATACTAGAACACTTAAACTAGAACACTAAAACTAAAACACTAAAACTATGGGACTTCGCTTAAAACACGGTAAACAATCCCAAACACAAAAACATCAAAACGCCAAAGTTTTTAAAAACTTCCTTCAAAAGCTTCCTGAGCAACCCGATAATCCCGAGCAAAAGCTTTCTGAGCAACCCGAAAATCCTTAGCAAAAGCTTCCTGAGCAACCCGCAAAAGCTTTCTGAGCAACCCGCAAAAGCTTTCTGAGCAACCCGCAAAAGCTTCCTGAGCAACCCAAAAATCCCAAGCAAAAGCTTCCTGAGCAACCCGAAAATCCTGAGCAACCCAAAAATCCTTAGCAAAAGCTTCCTGAGCAACCTGCAAAAGCTCCCTGAGCAACCCGATAATCCCGGGAAAAAGCTTCCTGAGCAACCCGATAATCCCGAGCAAAAGCTTCCTGAGCAACCCGCAAAAGCTTCCTGAGCAACCCAAAAATCCCAAAAAAAGCTTCCTGAGCAACCCGAAAGTCCCGAGCAAAAGCTTCCTGAGCAACCCAAAAATCCTTAGCAAAAGCTTCCTGAGCAACCTGCAAAAGCTCCCTGAGCAACCCGATAATCCCGGGAAAAAGCTTCCTGAGCAACCCGATAATCCCGAGCAAAAGCTTCCTGAGCAACCCGCAAAAGCTTCCTGAGCAACCCAAAAATCCCAAGCAAAAGCTTCCTGAACAACCCGAAAATCCCGAGCAAAAGCTTCCTGAGCAACCCAAAAATCCTTAGCAAAAGCTTCCTGAGCAACCTGCAAAAGCTCCCTGAGCAACCCGATAATCCCGGGAAAAAGCTTCCTGAGCAACCCGATAATCCCGAGCAAAAGCTTCCTGAGCAACCCGAAAATCCCGAGCAAAAGCTTCCTGAGCAACCCAAAAATCCTTAGCAAAAGCTTCCTGAGCAACCTGCAAAAGCTCCCTGAGCAACCCAATAATCCCGAGCAAAAGCTTCCTGAGCAACCCGATAATCCCGAGCAAAAGCTTCCTGAGCAACCCGATAATCCCGAGCAAAAGCTTCCTGAGCAACCCGAAAATCCCGAGCAAAAGCTTCCTGAGCAACCCAAAAATCCTTAGCAAAAGCTTCCTGAGCAACCTGCAAAAGCTCCCTGAGCAACCCGATAATCCCGAGCAAAAGCTTCCTGAGCAACCCAATAATCCCGAGCAAAAGCTTCCTGAGCAACCCGATAATCCCGAGCAAAAGCTTTCTGAGCAACCCGATAATCCCGAGCAAAAGCTTTCTGAGCAACCCGAAAATCCCGAGCAAAAGCTTCCTGAGCAACCCAAAAATCCTTAGCAAAAGCTTCCTGAGCAACCTGCAAAAGCTCCCTGAGCAACCCGATAATCCCGAGCAAAAGCTTCCTGAGCAACCCGCAAAAGCTTCCTGAGCAACCCAAAAATCCCAAGCAAAAGCTTCCTGAGCAACCCGAAAATCCCGAGCAAAAGCTTCCTGAGCAACCCAAAAATCCTTAGCAAAAGCTTCCTGAGCAACCTGCAAAAGCTCCCTGAGCAACCCGATAATCCCGGGAAAAGCTTCCTGAGCAACCCGATAATCCCGAGCAAAAGCTTCCTGAGCAACCCGAAAATCCCGAGCAAAAGCTTCCTGAGCAACCCAAAAATCCTTAGCAAAAGCTTCCTGAGCAACCTGCAAAAGCTCCCTGAGCAACCCAATAATCCCGAGCAAAAGCTTCCTGAGCAACCCGATAATCCCGAGCAAAAGCTTCCTGAGCAACCCTATAATCCCGAGCAAAAGCTTCCTGAGCAACCCGAAAATCCCGAGCAAAAGCTTCCTGAGCAACCCAAAAATCCTTAGCAAAAGCTTCCTGAGCAACCTGCAAAAGCTCCCTGAGCAACCCAATAATCCCGAGCAAAAGCTTCCTGAGCAACCCGATAATCCCGAGCAAAAGCTTCCTGAGCAACCCGATAATCCCGAGCAAAAGCTTCCTGAGCAACCCGATAATCCCGAGCAAAAGCTTCCTGAGCAACCCGATAATCCCGAGCAAAAGCTTCCTGAGCAACCCGAGAATCTCAAGCAAAAGCTTCCTGAGCAACCCAAAAATTCTAAGCAAAGGCTTTCTGAAAAACACTAAAATTAGAACACTAAAACTAGAACACTAAAATTAGAACACTAAAATTAGAACACTAAAATTAGAACACTAAAATTAGAACACTTGAACTAGAACACTTGAACTAGAACACTAGAACACTAAAACTAGAACACTAAAACTAGAACACTAAAACTAGAACACTAAAACTAGAACACTTATACTAGAACACTTATACTAGAACACTTATACTAGAACACTTATACTAGAACACTTATACTAGAACACTTATACTAGAACACTTATACTAGAACACTAAAACTATGGGACTTCGCTTAAAACACGGTAAACAATCCCAAACACAAAAACATCAAAACGCCAAAGTTTTTAAAAACTTCCTTCAAAAGCTTCCTGAGCAACCCGATAATCCCGAGCAAAAGCTTCCTGAGCAACCCGAAAATCCCGAGCAAAAGCTTCCTGAGCAACCCAAAAATCCTTAGCAAAAGCTTCCTGAGCAACCTGCAAAAGCTCCCTGAGCAACCCGAGAATCTCAAGCAAAAGCTTCCTGAGCAACCCAAAAATTCTAAGCAAAGGCTTTCTGAAAAACACTAAAATTAGAACACTAAAACTAGAACACTAAAATTAGAACACTAAAATTAGAACACTAAAATTAGAACACTAAAATTAGAACACTAAAATTAGAACACTAAAATTAGAACACTAAAATTAGAACACTTGAACTAGAACACTAGAACACTAAAACTAGAACACTAAAACTAGAACACTAGAACAATAAAACTAGAACACTAGAACAATAAAACTAGAACACTAGAACAATAAAACTAGAACACTAGAACACTAAAACTAGAACACTAGAACACTAAAACTAGAACACTAAAACTAGAACACTAAAACCAGAACACTAAAACTAGAACACTAAAACTAAAACACTAAAACTAGAACACTAAAATTAAAACTCTAAAACTATGGGACTTCGCTTAAAACACGGTAAACAATCCCAAACACAAAAACATCAAAACGCCAACGTTTTTAAAAACTTCCTACAAAAGCTTTCTGAGCAACCCGATAATCCCGAGCAAAAGCTTCCTGAGCAACCCGAAAATCCCGAGCAAAAGCTTCCTGAGCAACCCAAAAATCCTTAGCAAAAGCTTCCTGAGCAACCCGCAAAAGCTTCCTGAGCAACCCGATAATCCCGAGCAAAAGCTTCCTGAGCAACCCGAAAATCCCGAGCAAAAGCTTCCTGAGCAACCCAAAAATCCTTAGCAAAAGCTTCCTGAGCAACCTGCAAAAGCTCCCTGAGCAACCCGATAATCCCGGGGAAAAGCTTCCTGAGCAACCCGCAAAAGCTCCCTGAGCAACCCGAGAATCTCAAGCAAAAGCTTCCTGAGCAACCCAAAAATTCTAAGCAAAGGCTTTCTGAAAAACACTAAAATTAGAACACTAAAACTAGAACACTAAAATTAGAACACTAAAATTAGAACACTAAAATTAGAACACTTGAACTAGAACACTAGAACACTAAAACTAGAACACTAAAACTAGAACACTAAAATTAGAACACTTGAACTAGAACACTAGAACTAGAACACTAGAACACTAAAACTAGAACAATAAAACTAGAACACTAGAACAATAAAACTAGAACACTAGAACAATAAAACTAGAACACCAGAACAATAAAACTAGAACACTAGAACACTAAAACTAGAACACTAGAACACTAAAACCAGAACACTAAAACTAGAACACTAAAACTAAAACACTAAAACTAGAACACTAAAATTAAAACTCTAAAACTATGGGACTTCGCTTAAAACACGGTAAACAATCCCAAACACAAAAACATCAAAACGCCAACGTTTTTAAAAACTTCCTACAAAAGCTTTCTGAGCAACCCGATAATCCCGAGCAAAAGCTTCCTGAGCAACCCGAAAATCCCGAGCAAAAGCTTCCTGAGCAACCCAAAAATCCTTAGCAAAAGCTTCCTGAGCAACCTGCAAAAGCTCCCTGAGCAACCCAATAATCCCGAGCAAAAGCTTCCTGAGCAACCCGCAAAAGCTCCCTGAGCAACCCGAGAATCTCAAGCAAAAGCTTCCTGAGCAACCCAAAAATTCTAAGCAAAGGCTTTCTGAAAAACACTAAAATTAGAACACTAAAATTAGAACACTTGAACTAGAACACTAAAACTAGAACACTAAAACTAGAACACTAAAACTAGAACACTAAAACTAGAACACTAAAACTAGAACAATTAAACTAGAACACTTAAACTAGAACACTTAAACTAGAACACTTAAACTAGAACACTTAAACTAGAACACTAAAACTAAAACACTAAAACTATGGGACTTCGCTTAAAACACGGTAAACAATCCCAAACACAAAAACATCAAAACGCCAAAGTTTTTAAAAACTTCCTTCAAAAGCTTCCTGAGCAACCCGATAATCCCGAGCAAAAGCTTCCTGAGCAACCCGAAAATCCTTAGCAAAAGCTTCCTGAGCAACCCGCAAAAGCTTTCTGAGCAACCCGCAAAAGCTTCCTGAGCAACCCAAAAATCCCAAGCAAAAGCTTCCTGAGCAACCCGAAAATCCCGAGCAAAAGCTTCCTGAGCAACCCAAAAATCCTTAACAAAAGCTTCCTGAGCAACCTGCAAAAGCTCCCTGAGCAACCCGATAATCCCGGGAAAAAGCTTCCTGAGCAACCCGATAATCCCGAGCAAAAGCTTCCTGAGCAACCCGCAAAAGCTTCTTGAGCAACCCAAGAATCCCAAGCAAAAGCTTCCTGAGCAACCCGCAAAAGCTCCCTGAGCAACCCGAGAATCTCAAGCAAAAGCTTCCTGAGCAACCCAAAAATTCTAAGCAAAGGCTTTCTGAAAAACACTAAAACTAGAACACTAAAATTAGAACACTTGAACTAGAACACTTGAACTACAACACTAAAACTACAACACTAAAACTAGAACACTAAAACTAGAACACTAAAACTAAAACACTAAAATTATGGGACTTCGCTTAAAACACGGTAAACAATCCCAAACACAAAAACATCAAAACGCCAACGTTTTTAAAAACTTCCTACAAAAGCTTCCTGAGCAACCCGAAAATCCCGAGCAAAAGCTTCCTGAGCAACCCAAAAATCCTTAGCAAAAGCTTCTTGAGCAACCTGCAAAAGCTCCTTGAGCAACCCAATAATCCCGAGCAAAAGCTTCCTGAGCAACCCGAGAATCTCAAGCAAAAGCTTCCTGAGCAACCCAAAAATTCTAAGCAAAGGCTTTCTGAAAAACACTAAAATTAGAACACTAAAACTTGAACACTAAAATTAGAACTCTTGAACTAGAACACTTGAACTAAAACACTTGAACTAAAACACTTGAACTAGAACACTTGAACTAGAACACTTGAACTAGAACACTTGAACTGGAACACTTGAACTAGAACACTAGAACTAGAACACTAGAACACTAAAACTAGAACACCAAAACACCAAAACTAGAACACTAAAACTAGAACACTAAAACTATGGGACTTCGCTTAAAACACGGTAAACAATCCCAAACACAAAATCATCAAAACACCAAAACGCCAACGTTTTTAAAAACTTTCTTCAAAAGCTTCCTGAGCAACCCGATAATCCCGAGCAAAAGCTTCCTGAGCAACCCAAAAATCTTTAGCAAAAGCTTCCTGAGCAACCCGCAAAAGCTTTCTGAGCAACCCGCAAAAGCTTCCTGAGCAACCCAAAAATCCTTAGCAAAAGCTTCCTGAGCAACCCGCAAAAGCTCCCTGAGCAACCCGAGAATCTCAAGCAAAAGCTTCCTGAGCAACCCGATAATCCCGAGCAAAAGCTTCCTGAGCAACCCGATAATCCCGAGCAAAAGCTTCCTGAGCAACCCAAAAATCCCGAGCAAAAGCTTCCTGAGCAACCCAAAAATCCTTAGCAAAAGCTTCCTGAGCAACCTGCAAAAGCTCCTTGAGCAACCCAATAATCCCGAGCAAAAGCTTCCTGAGCAACCCGCAAAAGCTTCCTGAGCAACCCAAAAATCCCAAGCAAAAGCTTCCTGAGCAACCCGAAAATCCCGAGCAAAAGCTTCCTGAGCAACCCAAAAATCCTTAGCAAAAGCTTCCTGAGCAACCTGCAAAAGCTCCCTGAGCAACCCGATAATCCCGGGAAAAGCTTCCTGAGCAACCCGATAATCCCGAGCAAAAGCTTCCTGAGCAACCCGAAAATCCCGAGCAAAAGCTTCCTGAGCAACCCAAAAATCCTTAGCAAAAGCTTCCTGAGCAACCTGCAAAAGCTCCCTGAGCAACCCAATAATCCCGAGCAAAAGCTTCCTGAGCAACCCGATAATCCCGAGCAAAAGCTTCCTGAGCAACCCTATAATCCCGAGCAAAAGCTTCCTGAGCAACCCGAAAATCCCGAGCAAAAGCTTCCTGAGCAACCCAAAAATCCTTAGCAAAAGCTTCCTGAGCAACCTGCAAAAGCTCCCTGAGCAACCCAATAATCCCGAGCAAAAGCTTCCTGAGCAACCCGATAATCCCGAGCAAAAGCTTCCTGAGCAACCCGATAATCCCGAGCAAAAGCTTCCTGAGCAACCCGATAATCCCGAGCAAAAGCTTCCTGAGCAACCCGATAATCCCGAGCAAAAGCTTCCTGAGCAACCCGAGAATCTCAAGCAAAAGCTTCCTGAGCAACCCAAAAATTCTAAGCAAAGGCTTTCTGAAAAACACTAAAATTAGAACACTAAAACTAGAACACTAAAATTAGAACACTAAAATTAGAACACTAAAATTAGAACACTTGAACTAGAACACTTGAACTAGAACACTAGAACACTAAAACTAGAACACTAAAACTAGAACACTTATACTAGAACACTTATACTAGAACACTTAAACTAGAACACTTAAACTAGAACACTAAAACTATGGGACTTCGCTTAAAACACGGTAAACAATCCCAAACACAAAAACATCAAAACGCCAAAGTTTTTAAAAACTTTCTTCAAAAGCTTCCTGAGCAACCCGATAATCCCGAGCAAAAGCTTCCTGAGCAACCCGAAAATCCCGAGCAAAAGCTTCCTGAGCAACCCAAAAATCCTTAGCAAAAGCTTCCTGAGCAACCTGCAAAAGCTCCCTGAGCAACCCGAGAATCTCAAGCAAAAGCTTCCTGAGCAACCCAAAAATTCTAAGCAAAGGCTTTCTGAAAAACACTAAAATTAGAACACTAAAACTAGAACACTAAAATTAGAACACTAAAATTAGAACACTAAAATTAGAACACTAAAATTAGAACACTAAAATTAGAACACTTGAACTAGAACACTAGAACAATAAAACTAGAACACTAGAACAATAAAACTAGAACACTAGAACAATAAAACTAGAACACTAGAACACTAAAACTAGAACACTAGAACACTAAAACTAGAACACTAAAACTAGAACACTAAAACTAGAACACTAAAATTAGAACACTAAAATTAGAACACTAAAATTAGAACACTAAAATTAGAACACTAAAATTAAAACTCTAAAACTATGGGACTTCGCTTAAAACACGGTAAACAATCCCAAACACAAAAACATCAAAACGCCAACGTTTTTAAAAACTTCCTACAAAAGCTTTCTGAGCAACCCGATAATCCCGAGCAAAAGCTTCCTGAGCAACCCGAAAATCCCGAGCAAAAGCTTCCTGAGCAACCCAAAAATCCTTAGCAAAAGCTTCCTGAGCAACCCGCAAAAGCTTCCTGAGCAACCCGATAATCCCGAGCAAAAGCTTCCTGAGCAACCCGAAAATCCCGAGCAAAAGCTTCCTGAGCAACCCAAAAATCCTTAGCAAAAGCTTCCTGAGCAACCTGCAAAAGCTCCCTGAGCAACCCGATAATCCCGGGGAAAAGCTTCCTGAGCAACCCGCAAAAGCTCCCTGAGCAACCCGAGAATCTCAAGCAAAAGCTTCCTGAGCAACCCAAAAATTCTAAGCAAAGGCTTTCTGAAAAACACTAAAATTAGAACACTAAAACTAGAACACTAAAATTAGAACACTAAAATTAGAACACTAAAATTAGAACACTAAAATTAGAACACTTGAACTAGAACACTAGAACACTAAAACTAGAACACTAAAACTAGAACACTAAAATTAGAACACTTGAACTAGAACACTAGAACTAGAACACTAGAACAATAAAACTAGAACAATAAAACTAGAACACTAGAACAATAAAACTAGAACACTAGAACAATAAAACTAGAACACTAGAACAATAAAACTAGAACACCAGAACAATAAAACTAGAACACTAGAACACTAAAACTAGAACACTAGAACACTAAAACTAGAACACTAAAACTAGAACACTAAAACCAGAACACTAAAACTAGAACACTAAAACTAAAACACTAAAACTAGAACACTAAAATTAAAACTCTAAAACTATGGGACTTCGCTTAAAACACGGTAAACAATCCCAAACACAAAAACATCAAAACGCCAACGTTTTTAAAAACTTCCTACAAAAGCTTTCTGAGCAACCCGATAATCCCGAGCAAAAGCTTCCTGAGCAACCCGAAAATCCCGAGCAAAAGCTTCCTGAGCAACCCAAAAATCCTTAGCAAAAGCTTCCTGAGCAACCTGCAAAAGCTCCCTGAGCAACCCAATAATCCCGAGCAAAAGCTTCCTGAGCAACCCGCAAAAGCTCCCTGAGCAACCCGAGAATCTCAAGCAAAAGCTTCCTGAGCAACCCAAAAATTCTAAGCAAAGGCTTTCTGAAAAACACTAAAATTAGAACACTAAAATTAGAACACTTGAACTAGAACACTAAAACTAGAACACTAAAACTAGAACACTAAAACTAGAACACTAAAACTAGAACACTAAAACTAGAACACTAAAACTAGAACACTAAAACTAGAACACTTAAACTAGAACACTTAAACTAGAACACTTAAACTAGAACACTTAAACTAGAACACTAAAACTAAAACACTAAAACTATGGGACTTCGCTTAAAACACGGTAAACAATCCCAAACACAAAAACATCAAAACGCCAAAGTTTTTAAAAACTTCCTTCAAAAGCTTCCTGAGCAACCCGATAATCCCGAGCAAAAGCTTCCTGAGCAACCCGAAAATCCTTAGCAAAAGCTTCCTGAGCAACCCGCAAAAGCTTTCTGAGCAACCCGCAAAAGCTTCCTGAGCAACCCAAAAATCCCAAGCAAAAGCTTCCTGAGCAACCCGAAAATCCCGAGCAAAAGCTTCCTGAGCAACCCAAAAATCCTTAACAAAAGCTTCCTGAGCAACCTGCAAAAGCTCCCTGAGCAACCCGATAATCCCGGGAAAAAGCTTCCTGAGCAACCCGATAATCCCGAGCAAAAGCTTCCTGAGCAACCCGCAAAAGCTTCTTGAGCAACCCAAGAATCCCAAGCAAAAGCTTCCTGAGCAACCCGCAAAAGCTCCCTGAGCAACCCGAGAATCTCAAGCAAAAGCTTCCTGAGCAACCCAAAAATTCTAAGCAAAGGCTTTCTGAAAAACACTAAAACTAGAACACTAAAATTAGAACACTTGAACTAGAACACTTGAACTACAACACTAAAACTACAACACTAAAACTAGAACACTAAAACTAGAACACTAAAACTAAAACACTAAAATTATGGGACTTCGCTTAAAACACGGTAAACAATCCCAAACACAAAAACATCAAAACACCAAAACGCCAACGTTTTTAAAAACTTTCTTCAAAAGCTTCCTGAGCAACCCGATAATCCCGAGCAAAAGCTTCCTGAGCAACCCAAAAATCTTTAGCAAAAGCTTCCTGAGCAACCCGCAAAAGCTTTCTGAGCAACCCGCAAAAGCTTCCTGAGCAACCCAAAAATCCTTAGCAAAAGCTTCCTGAGCAACCCGCAAAAGCTCCCTGAGCAACCCGAGAATCTCAAGCAAAAGCTTCCTGAGCAACCCGATAATCCCGAGCAAAAGCTTCCTGAGCAACCCGATAATCCCGAGCAAAAGCTTCCTGAGCAACCCAAAAATCCCGAGCAAAAGCTTCCTGAGCAACCCAAAAATCCTTAGCAAAAGCTTCCTGAGCAACCTGCAAAAGCTCCTTGAGCAACCCAATAATCCCGAGCAAAAGCTTCCTGAGCAACCCGAGAATCTCAAGCAAAAGCTTCCTGAGCAACCCAAAAATTCTAAGCAAAGGCTTTCTGAAAAACACTAAAATTAGAACACTAAAACTTGAACACTAAAATTAGAACACTTGAACTAGAACACTTGAACTAGAACACTTGAACTAGAACACTTGAACTAGAATACTTGAACTAGAACACTTGAACTAGAACACTTGAACTAGAACACTTGAACTAGAACACTAGAACTAGAACACTAGAACACTAAAACTAGAACACCAAAACACCAAAACTAGAACACTAAAACTAGAACACTAAAACTATGGGACTTCGCTTAAAACACGGTAAACAATACCAAACACAAAATCATCAAAACACCAAAACGCCAACGTTTTTAAAAACTTTCTTCAAAAGCTTCCTGAGCAACCCGATAATCCCGAGCAAAAGCTTCCTGAGCAACCCAAAAATCCTTAGCAAAAGCTTCCTGAGCAACCCGCAAAAGCTCCCTGAGCAACCCGAGAATCTCAAGCAAAAGCTTCCTGAGCAACCCGATAATCCCGAGCAAAAGCTTCCTGAGCAACCCGATAATCCCGAGCAAAAGCCTCCTGAGCAACCCAAAAATCCCGAGCAAAAGCTTCCTGAGCAACCCAAAAATCCTTAGCAAAAGCTTCCTGAGCAACCCGCAAAAGCTCCCTGAGCAACCCGAGAATCTCAAGCAAAAGCTTCCTGAGCAACCCGATAATCCCGAGCAAAAGCTTCCTGAGCAACCCGATAATCCCGAGCAAAAGCTTCCTGAGCAACCCAAAAATCCCGAGCAAAAGCTTCCTGAGCAACCCAAAAATCCTTAGCAAAAGCTTCCTGAGCAACCTGCAAAAGCTCCCTGAGCAACCCGATAATCCCGGGGAAAAGCTTCCTGAGCAACCCGATAATCTCAAGCAAAAGCTTCCTGAGCAACCCAAAAATTCTAAGCAAAGGCTTTCTGAAAAACACGAAAACTAGAACACTAAAATTAGATCACTTGAACTAGAACACTTGAACTAGAACACTTGAACTAGAACATTAGAACTAGAACACTAGAACTAGAACACTTGAACTAGAACACTTGAACTAGAACACTAGAACTAGAACACTAAAACTAGAACACTAAAACTATGGGACTTCGCTTAAAACACGGTAAACAATCCCAAACACAAAAACATCAAAACACCAAAACGCCAACGTTTTTAAAAACTTTCTTCAAAAGCTTCCTGAGCAACCCGATAATCCCGAGCAAAAGCTTCCTGAGCAACCCAAAAATCTTTAGTAAAAACTTCCTGAGCAACCCGCAAAAGCTTTCTGAGCAACCCGCAAAAGCTTCCTGAGCAACCCAAAAATCCTTAGCAAAAGCTTCCTGAGCAACCCACAAAAGCTCCCTGAGCATCCCGAGAATCTCAAGCAAAAGCTTCCTGAGCAACCCGAAAATCCCGAGCAAAAGCTTCCTGAGCAACCCAAAAAGCTCCCTGAGCAACCCGATAATCCCGGGGAAAAGCTTCCTGAGCAACCCGATAATCTCAAGCAAAAGCTTCCTGAGCAACCTAAAAATTCTAAGCAAAGGCTTTCTGAAAAACACTAAAACTAGAACACTAAAATTAGAACACTTGAACTAGAACACTTGAACTAGAACACTTGAACTAGAACACTTGAACTAGAACACTTGAACTAGAACACTTGAACTAGAACATTAAAACTAGAACACTAGAACTAGAACACTAGAACTAAAACACTAGAACTAGAACACTAAAACTAAAACACTAAAACTATGGGACTTCGCTTAAAACACGGTAAACAATCCCAAACACAAAAACATCAAAACGCCAACGTTTTTAAAAACTCCCTTCAAAAGCTTCCTGAGCAACCCAAAAATCCTTAGCAAAAGCTTCTTGAGCAACCCAAAAATCCTTAGCAAAAGCTTCCTGAGCAACCTGCAAAAGCTCCCTGAGCAACCCGATAATCCCGAGCAAAAGCTTCCTGAGCAACAGAAAAATCCCGAGCAAAAGCTTCCTGAGCAACCCGATAATCCCGAGCAAAAGCTTCCTGAGCAACCCGCAAAAGCTTCCTGAGCAACCCAAGAATCCCAAGCAAAAGCTTCCTGAGCAACCCGAGAATCCCGAGCAAAAGTTTCCTGAGAAACTTGAATATCCTAAGCAAAAGCTTCCTGAGCAACCCGAGTTTCCCGAGCAAAAGCTTCCTGAGCAACCCGATAATCTCAAGCAAAAGCTTCCTGAGCAACCCAAAAATTCTAAGCAAAGGCTTTCTGAAAAACACTAAAACTAGAACACTAAAATTAGAACACTTGAACTAGAACACTTGAACTAGAACACTTGAACTAGAACATTAAAACTAGAACATTAAAACTAGAACACTAAAACTAGAACACTAAAACTAAAACACTAAAACTATGGGACTTCGCTTAAAACACGGTAAACAATCCCAAACACAAAAACATCAAAACGCCAACGTTTTTAAAAACTTCCTTCAAAAGCTTCCTGAGCAACCCAAAAATCCTTAGCAAAAGCATCCTGAGCAACCTGCAAAAGCTCCCTGAGCAACCCGATAATCCCGAGCAAAAGCTTCCTGAGCAACAGAAAAATCCCGAGCAAAAGCTTCCTGAGCAACCCGATAATCCCGAGCAAAAGCTTCCTGAGTAACCCGCAAAAGCTTCCTGAGCAACCCAAGAATCCCAAGCAAAAGCTTCCTGAGCAACCCGAGAATCCCGAGCAAAAGTTTCCTGAGAAACTTGAATATCCTAAGCAAAAGCTTCCTGAGCAACCCGAGTTTCCCGAGCAAAAGCTTCCTGAGCATCCCAAAAATCCTTAGCAAAAGCTTCCTGAGCAACCTGCAAAAGCTCCCTGAGCAACCCGATAATCCCGAGCAAAAGCTTCCTGAGCAACCCAAAAATCCTGAGCAAAAGCTTCCTGAGCAACCCGATAATCCCGAGCAAAAACTTCCTGAGCAACCCGATAATCCCGAGCAAAAGCTTCCTGAGCAACCCGAGAATCCCAAGCAAAAGCTTCCTGAGCAACCCAAGAATCCTAAGCAAAAACTTCCTGAGCAACCCGATAATCCCGAGCAAAAGCTTCCTGAGCAACCCGCAAAAGCTTCCTGAGCAACCCAAGAATCCCAAGCAAAAGCTTCCTGAGCAACCCGAAAATCCTAAGCAAAAGCTTCCTGAGCAACCCAAGAATCCCAAGCAAAAACTTCCTGAGCAACCTGCAAAAGCTTCCTGAGCAACCCGATAATCCCGAGCAAAAGCTTCCTGAGCAACCCGCAAAAGCTTCCTGAGCAACCCGCAAAAGCTTCCTGAGCAACCCAAGAATCCCGAGCAAAAGCTTCCTGAGCAACCCGGAAATCCTTAGCAAAAGCTTGCTTAGGATTCTCGGGTTGCTCAGGAAGTTTTTGCTCGGGATTTTCGGGTTGCTCAGGAAGCTTTTGCTTAGGATATTCAAGTTGCTCAGGAAGCTTTTGCTCGGGATCCTCGGGAAGCTTTTGCTCGGGATTCTCGGGTTGCTCAGGAAGCTTTTGCTCGGGATTATCAGGTTGCTCAGGAAGATTTTGCTCAAGGTTCTCTGGTTGCTCAGGAAGCTTTTGCTCGGGAGTCTCGGGTTGCTCAGGAAGCTTTTGCGGGTTGCTCAGGAAGCTTTTGCTAAGGAT
The DNA here is from genome assembly GCA_964023215.1 of Eledona agricola. Taxonomy (NCBI): domain Eukaryota; kingdom Metazoa; phylum Arthropoda; class Insecta; order Coleoptera; family Tenebrionidae; genus Eledona; species Eledona agricola. The sequence continues at coordinate 27,322,337 of OZ026857.1, read as the reverse complement.
TTTCGGGTTGCTCAGGAAGCTTTTGCTCGGGATTTTCGGGTTGCTCAGGAGGTTTTTGTTTGGGATTATCGGGTTGCTCACGAAGCTTTTGCTCGGGATTCTCGGGTTGCTCAGGAAGCTTTTGCTCGGGATTATCGGGTCGCTCAGGAAGCTTTTGCTTAAAATTTTTCGGTTGCTCAGGAAGCTTTTGCTTGAGATTCTCGGGTTGCTCAGGGAGCTTTTGCGGGTTGCTCAGGAAGATTTTGCTTGGAATTCTTGGGTTGCTTAGGAAGCTTTTGCGGGTTGCTCAGGAAGCCTTTGCTAAGGATTTTCGGGTTGCTCAGGAAGCTTTTGCTCGGGATTATCGGGTTGCTCAGGAAGCTTTTGCTTGGGATTTTCGGGTTGCTCAGGAAGCCTTTGCTTAGAATTTTTGGGTTGCTCAGGAAGCTTTTGCTTGAGATTCTCGGGTTGCTCAGGGAGCTTTTGCGGGTTGCTCAGGAAGCTTTTGCTCGGGATTCTCGGGTTGCTCAGGAAGCTTTTGCTCGGGATTATCGGGTTGCTCAGGAAGCTTTTGCTTGGGATTCTTGGGTAGCTCAGGAAGCTTTTGCTTAGGATTTTCGGGTTGCTCAGGAAGCTTTTGCTCGGGATTCTCGGTTTGCTCAGGAAGCTTTTGCTCGGGATTATCGGGTTGCTCAGGAAGCTTTTGCTCGGGATTATCGGGTTGCTCAGGAAGCTTTTGCTCAGGATTTTTGGGTTGCTCAGGAAGCTTTTGCTCGGGATTATCGGGTTGCTCAGGGAGCTTTTGCAGGTTGCTCAGGAAGCTTTTGCTCGGGATTATCGGATTGCTTAGAAAGCTTTTGCTCGGGATTTTCGGGTTGCTCAGGAAGCTTTTGCTCGGGATTTTCGGGTTGCTCAGGAAGCTTTTGCTCGGGATTTTCGGGTTGCTCAGGAAGCTTTTGCTCGGAAAACTCGGGTTGCTCAGGAAGCTTTTGCTTAGGATATTCAAGTTTCTCAGGAAACTTTTGCTCGGGATTCTCGGGTTGCTCAGGAAGCTTTTGCTTGGGATTCTCGGGTTGCTCAGGAAGCTTTTGCTCGGGATTTTCGGGTTGCTCAGGAAGCTTTTGCTCGGGATTTTCGGGTTGCTCAGGAAGCTTTTGCTCGGAAAACTCGGGTTGCTCAGGAAGCTTTTGCTTGGGATTCTCGGGTTGCTCAGGAAGCTTTTGCTCGGGATTCTCGGGTTGCTCAGGAAGCTTTTGCTCGGGATTTTTCTGTTGCTCAGGAAGCTTTTGCTCGGGATTATCGGGTTGTTCAGGGAGCTTTTGCAGGTTGCTCAGGAAGCTTTTGCTAAAGATTTTTGGGTTGCTCAGGAAGCTTTTGCTAAGGATTTTTGGGTTGCTCAGGAAGCTTTTGAAGGAAGTTTTTAAAAACGTTGGCGTTTTGATGTTTTTGTGTTTGGGATTGTTTACCGTGTTTTAAGCGAAGTCCCATAGTTTTAGTGTTTTAGTTTTAGTGTTCTAGTTTTAGTGTTCTAGTTTTAGTGTTCTAGTTTTAGTGTTCTAGTTCTAGTGTTCTAGTTCTAGTGTTCTAGTTTTAGTGTTCTAGTTTTAGTGTTCTAGTTCAAGTGTTCTAATTTTAGTGTTCTAGTTTTAGTGTTTTTCAGAAAGCCTTTGCTTAGAATTTTTAGGTTGCTCAGGAAGCTTTTGCTTGAAATTCTCGGGTTGCTCAGGGAGCTTTTGCAGGTTGCTCAGGAAGCTTTTGCTCGGGATTATCGGGTTGCTCAGGGAGCTTTTGCGGGTTGCTCAGGAAGCTTTTGCTAAGGATTTTTGGGTTGCTCAGGAAGCTTTTGCTCGGGATTTTCGGGTTGCTCAGGAAGCTTTTGCTCGGGATTATCGATTTGCTCAGGAAGCCTTTGCTTAGAATTTTTGGGTTGCTCAGGAAGCTTTTGCTTGGGATTTTTGGGTTGCTCAGGAAGCTTTTGCTCGGGATTATCGGGTTGCTCAGGGAGCTTTTGCAGGTTGCTCAGGAAGCTTTTGCTAAGGATTTTTGGGTTGCTCAGGAAGCTTTTGCTCGGGATTTTCGGGTTGCTCAGGAAGCTTTTGCTCGGGAAACTCGGGTTGCTCAGGAAGCTTTTGCTTAGGATATTCAAGTTTCTCAGGAAACTTTTGCTCGGGATTCTCGGGTTGCTCAGGAAGCTTTTGCTTGGGATTCTTGGGTTGCTCAGGAAGCTTTTGCGGGTTGCTCAGGAAGCTTTTGCTCGGTATTATCGGGTTGCTCAGGAAGCTTTTGCTCGGGATTTTTCTGTTGCTCAGGAAGCTTTTGCTCGGGATTATCGGGTTGCTCAGGGAGCTTTTGCAGGTTGCTCAGGAAGCTTTTGCTAAGGATTTTTGGGTTGCTCAGGAAGCTTTTGCTAAGGATTTTTGGGTTGCTCAGGAAGCTTTTGAAGGAAGTTTTTAAAAACGTTGGCGTTTTGATGTTTTTGTGTTTGGGATTGTTTACCGTGTTTTAAGCGAAGTCCCATAGTTTTAGTGTTCTAGTTTTAGTGTTCTAGTTTTAGTGTTCTAGTTTTACTGTTCTAGTTTTAGTGTTCTAGTTTTAGTGTTCTAGTTTTAGTGTTCTAGTTTTAGTGTTCTAGTTTTAGTGTTCTAGTTTTAGTGTTCTAGTTTTAGTGTTCTAGTTTTAGTGTTCTAGTTTTAGTGTTCTAGTTTTAGTGTTCTAGTTCTAGTGTTCTAGTTCTAGTGTTCTAGTTTTAATGTTCTAGTTTTAAAGTTCTAGTTCAAGTGTTCTAGTTCAAGTGTTCTAATTTTAGTGTTCTAGTTTTAGTGTTTTTCAGAAAGCCTTTGCTTAGAATTTTTAGGTTGCTCAGGAAGCTTTTGCTTGAAATTCTCGGGTTGCTCAGGGAGCTTTTGCGGGTTGCTCAGGAAGCTTTTGCTTGGGATTCTTGGGTTGCTCAGGAAGCTTTTGCGGGTTGCTCAGGAACCTTTTGCTCGGGATTATCGGGTTGCTCAGGAAGCTTTTGCTCGGGATTATCGGGTTGCTCAGGAAGCTTTTGCTCGGGATTATCGGGTTGCTCAGGGAGCTTTTGCGGGTTGCTCAGGAAGCTTTTGCTCGGGATTTTCGGGTTGCTCAGGAAGCTTTTGCTCGGGATTATCGGGTTGCTCAGGAAGCTTTTGCTTGGGATTTTCAGGTTGCTCAGGAAGCCTTTGCTTAGAATTTTTGGGTTGCTCAGGAAGCTTTTGCTTGAGATTCTCGGGTTGCTCAGGGAGCTTTTGCGGGTTGCTCAGGGAGCTTTTGCGGGTTGCTCAGGAAGCTTTTGCTTGGGGATCTTGGGTTGCTCAGGAAGCTTTTGCTCTGGATTGTCGGGTTGCTCAGGAAGCTTTTGCTCTGGATTGTCGGGTTGCTCAGGAAGCTTTTGCTCGGGATTATCGGGTTGCTCAGGAAGCTTTTGCTTAGGATTCTCGGGTTGCTCAGGAAGCTTTTGCTCGGGATTCTCGGGTTGCTCAGGAAGCTTTTGCTTAGGATATTCAAGTTGCTCAGGAAGCTTTTGCTCGATATTCTCGAGTTGCTCAGGAAGCTTTCGCTCGGGATTCTCGTTTTGCTCAGGAAGCTTTTGCTTAGGATATTCAAGTTGCTCAGGAAGCTTTTGCTCGATATTCTCGGGTTGCTCAGGAAGCTTTTGCTCGGGATTCTCGGGTTGCTCAAGAAGCTTTTGCTTAGGATATTCAAGTTGCTCAGGAAGCTTTTGCTTAAGATTTTCGGGTTGCTCAGAAAGCTTTTGCTCGGGATTCTCGGGTAGCTCAGGAAGCTTTTGCTTAGGATTCTCGGGTTGCTCAGGAAACCTTTGCTCGGGATTCGCGGGTTGCTCAGGAAGCTTTTGCTTAGGTTTTTCGGGTTGCTCAGGAAGCTTTTGCTCGGGATTCTCGGGCTGCTCAGGAAGCTTTTGCTTAGGATATTCAAGTTGCTCAGGAAGCTTTTGCCCGATATTTTTGGGTTGCTCAGGAAACTTTTGCTCGGAATTCTCGGGTTGCTCAGGAAGCTTTTGCTCGGGATTCTCGGGTTGCTCAGGAAGCTTTTGCTTAGGCTTCTCGGGTTGCTCAGGAAGCTTTTGCTCGGGATTCTCGGGTTGCTCAGGAAGCTTTTGCTTAGAATTCTCGGGTTGCGCAGGAAGCTTTTGCTCGGGATTCTCGGGTTGCTCAGGAAGCTTTTGCTTAGGTTATTCAAGTTGCTCAGGAAGCTTTTGCTCGGAAATCTCGGGTTGCTCAGGAAGCTTTTGCTTAGGATATTCAAGTTGCTCAGGAAGCTTTTGCTCGATATTCTTGGGTTGCTCAGGAAGCTTTTGCTCGGGAATCTCGGGTTGCTCATGAAGCTTTTGCTTAGGATATTCAAATTGCTCAGGAAGCTTTTGCTCGATATTCTCGGGTTGCTCAGGAAGCTTTCGCTCGGGATTCTCGGGTTGCTCAGGAAGCTTTTGCTCGGTATTCTTGGGTTGCTCAGGAAGCTTATGCTCGGGATTCTCGGGTTGCTCAGGAAGCTTTTGCTCGGGATTCTCGGGCTGCTCAGGAAGCTTTTGCTTAGGATATTCAAGTTGCTCAGGAAGCTTTTGCTCGATATTCTCGGGTTGCTCAGGAAGCTTTTGCTCGGGATTCTCGGGCTGCTCAGGAAGCTTTTGCTTAGGATATTCAAGTTGCTCAGGAAGCTTTTGCCCGATATTTTTGGGTTGCTCAGGAAACTTTTGCTCGGAATTCTCGGGTTGCTCAGGAAGCTTTTGCTCGGGATTCTCGGGTTGCTCAGTAAGCTTTTGCTTAGGCTTCTCGGGTTTCTCAGGAAGCTTTTGCTTAGAATTCTCGGGTTGCGCAGGAAGCTTTTGCTCGGGATTCTCGGGTTGCTCAGGAAGCTTTTGCTTAGGTTATTCAAGTTGCTCAGGAAGCTTTTGCTCGGAAATCTCGGGTTGCTCAGGAAGCTTTTGCTTAGGATATTCAAGTTGCTCAGGAAGCTTTTGCTCGATATTCTTGGGTTGCTCAGGAAGCTTTTGCTCGGAATTCTCGGGTTGCTCAGGAAGCTTTTGCTCGCGATTCTCGGGTTGCTCAGGAAGCTTTTGCTTAGGTTATTCAAGTTGCTCAGGAAGCTTTTGCTCGGGAATCTCGGGTTGCTCAGGAAGCTTTTGCTTAGGATATTCAAGTTGCGCAGGAAGCTTTTGCTCGATATTCTTGGGTTGCTCAGGAAGCTTTCGCTCGGGATTCTCGGGTTGCTCAGGAAGCTTTTGCTCGGTATTCTTGGGTTGCTCAGGAAGCTTTTGCTCGGGATTCTCGGGTTGCTCAGGAAGCTTTTGCTCGGGATTCTCGGGTTGCTCAGGAAGCTTTTGCTTAGGATATTCAAGTTGCTCAGGAAGCTTTTGCTCGATATTCTTGGGTTGCTCAGGAAGCTTTCGCTCGGGATTCTCGGGTTGCTCAGGAAGCTTTTGCTTAGGATATTCAAGTTGCTCAGGAAGCTTTTGCTCGATATTCTTGGGTTGCTCAGGAAGCTTTCGCTCGGGATTCTCGGGTTGCTCAGGAAGCTTTTGCTCGGTATTCTTGGGTTGCTCAGGAAGCTTTTGCTCGGGATTCTCGGGTTGCTCAGGAAGCTTTTGCTCGGGATTCTCGGGTTGCTCAGGAAGCTTTTGCTTAGGATATTCAAGTTGCTCAGGAAGCTTTTGCTCGATATTCTCGGGTTGCTCAGGAAGCTTTTGCTCGGGATTCTCGGGTTGCTCAAGAAGCTTTTGCTTAGGATATTCAAGTTGCTCAGGAAGCTTTTGCTCGATATTCTCGAGTTGCTCAGGAAGCTTTCGCTCGGGATTCTCGGGTTGCTCAGGAAGCTTTTGCTTAGGATATTCAAGTTGCTCAGGAAGCTTTTGCTCGATATTCTCGGGTTGCTCAGGAAGCTTTTGCTCGGGATTCTCGGGTTGCTCAAGAAGCTTTTGCTTAGGATATTCAAGTTGCTCAGGAAGCTTTTGCTTAAGATTTTCGGGTTGCTCAGAAAGCTTTTGCTCGGGATTCTCGGGTAGCTCAGGAAGCTTTTGCTTAGGATTCTCGGGTTGCTCAGGAAACCTTTGCTCGGGATTCGCGGGTTGCTCAGGAAGCTTTTGCTTAGGTTTTTCGGGTTGCTCAGGAAGCTTTTGCTCGGGATTCTCGGGCTGCTCAGGAAGCTTTTGCTTAGGATATTCAAGTTGCTCAGGAAGCTTTTGCCCGATATTTTTGGGTTGCTCAGGAAACTTTTGCTCGGAATTCTCGGGTTGCTCAGGAAGCTTTTGCTCGGGATTCTCGGGCTGCTCAGGAAGCTTTTGCTTAGGATATTCAAGTTGCTCAGGAAGCTTTTGCCCGATATTTTTGGGTTGCTCAGGAAACTTTTGCTCGGAATTCTCGGGTTGCTCAGGAAGCTTTTGCTCGGGATTCTCGGGTTGCTCAGGAAGCTTTTGCTTAGGCTTCTCGGGTTGCTCAGGAAGCTTTTGCTTAGAATTCTCGGGTTGCGCAGGAAGCTTTTGCTCGGGATCCTCGGGTTGCTCAGTAAGCTTTTGCTTAGGTTATTCAAGTTGCTCAGGAAGCTTTTGCTCGGAAATCTCGGGTTGCTCAGGAAGCTTTTGCTTAGGATATTCAAGTTGCTCAGGAAGCTTTTGCTCGATATTCTTGGGTTGCTCAGGAAGCTTTTGCTCGGGATTCTCGGGTTGCTCAGGAAGCTTTTGCTCGCGATTCTCGGGTTGCTCAGGAAGCTTTTGCTTAGGTTATTCAAGTTGCTCAGGGAGCTTTTGCTCGGGAATCTCGGGTTGCTCAGGAAGCTTTTGCTTAGGATATTCAAGTTGCTCAGGAAGCTTTTGCTCGATATTCTCGAGTTGCTCAGGAAGCTTTCGCTCGGGATTCTCGGGTTGCTCAGGAAGCTTTTGCTTAGGATATTCAAGTTGCTCAGGAAGCTTTTGCTCGATATTCTCGGGTTGCTCAGGAAGCTTTTGCTCGGGATTCTCGGGTTGCTCAAGAAGCTTTTGCTTAGGATATTCAAGTTGCTCAGGAAGCTTTTGCTTAAGATTTTCGGGTTGCTCAGAAAGCTTTTGCTCGGGATTCTCGGGTAGCTCAGGAAGCTTTTGCTCGGGATTCTCGGGTTGCTCAGGAAGCTTTTGCTTAGGATTCTCGGGTTGCTCAGGAAACCTTTGCTCGGGATTCGCGGGTTGCTCAGGAAGCTTTTGCTTAGGTTTTTCGGGTTGCTCAGGAAGCTTTTGCTCGGGAATCTCGGGCTGCTCAGGAAGCTTTTGCTTAGGATATTCAAGTTGCTCAGGAAGCTTTTGCTCGATATTCTTGAGTTGCTCAGGAAGCTTTTGCTCGGGATTCTCGGGTTGCTCAGGAAGCTTTTGCTCGCGATTCTCGGGTTGCTCAGAAAGCTTTTGCTTAGGTTATTCAAGTTGCTCAGGAAGCTTTTGCTCGGGAATCTCGGGTTGCTCAGGAAGCTTTTGCTTAGGATATTCAAGTTGCTCAGGAAGCTTTTGCCCGATATTCTTGGGTTGCTCAGGAAGCTTTTGCTCGGAATTCTCGGGTTGCTCAGGAAGCTTTTGCTCGGGATTCTCGGGTTGCTCAGGAAGCTTTTGCTTAGGCTTCTCGGGTTGCTCAGGAAGCTTTTGCTCGGGATTCTCGGGTTGCTCAGGAAGCTTTTGCTTAGGATATTCAAGTTGCTCAGGAAGCTTTTGCTCGATATTCTCGGGTTGCTCAGGAAGCTTTTGCTCGAGATTCTCGGGTTGCTCAAGAAGCTTTTGCTTAGGATATTCACGTTGCTCAGGAAACCTTTGCTCGGGATTCGCGGGTTGCTCAGGAAGCTTTTGCTTAGGTTTTTCGGGTTGCTCAGGAAGCTTTTGCTCGGGATTCTCGGGCTGCTCAGGAAGCTTTTGCTTAGGATATTCAAGTTGCTCAGGAAGCTTTTGCCCGATATTCTTGGGTTGCTCAGGAAGCTTTTGCTCGGAATTCTCGGGTTGCTCAGGAAGCTTTTGCTCGGGATTCTCGGGTTGCTCAGGAAGCTTTTGCTTAGGCTTCTCGGGTTGCTCAGGAAGCTTTTGCTCGGGATTCTCGGGTTGCTCAGGAAGCTTTTGCTTAGAATTCTCGGGTTGCTCAGGAAGCTTTTGCTCGGGATTCTCGGGTTGCTCAGGAAGCTTTTGCTTAGGTTATTCAAGTTGCTCAGGAAGCTTTTGCTCGGGATTCTCGGGTTGCTCAGGAAGCTTTTGCTCGCGATTCTCGGGTTGCTCAGGAAGCTTTTGCTCGGGATTCTCGGGTTGCTCAGAAAGCTTTTGCTCGGGATTCTCGGGTTGCTCAGGAAGCTTTTGCTCGCGATTCTCGGGTTGCTCAGGAAGCTTTTGCTTAGGCTTCTCGGGTTGCTCAGGAAGCTTTTGCTCGGGATTCTCGGGTTGCTCAGGAAGCTTTTGCTTAGAATTCTCGGGTTGCTCAGGAAGCTTTTGCTCGGGATTCTCGGGTTGCTCAGGAAGCTTTTGCTTAGGTTATTCAAGTTGCTCAGGAAGCTTTTGCTCGATATTCTCGGGTTGCTCAGGAAGCTTTCGCTCGGGATTCTCGGGTTGCTCAGAAAGCTTTTGCTCGGGATTCTCGGGTTGCTCAGGAAGCTTTTGCTCGCGATTCTCGGGTTGCTCAGGAAGCTTTTGCTTAGGTTATTCAAGTTGCTCAGGAAGCTTTTGCTCGGGAATCTCGGGTTGCTCAGGAAGCTTTTGCTTAGGATATTCAAGTTGCTCAGGAAGCTTTTGCTCGATATTCTCGGGTTGCTCAGGAAGCTTTCGCTCGGGATTCTCGGGTTGCTCAGGAAGCTTTTGCTCGGTATTCTTGGGTTGCTCAGGAAGCTTTTGCTCGGGATTCTCGGGTTGCTCAGGAAGCTTTTGCTCGGGATTCTCGGGTTGCTCAGGAAGCTTTTGCTTAGGATATTCAAGTTGCTCAGGAAGCTTTTGCTCGATATTCTCGGGTTGCTCAGGAAGCTTTTGCTCGAGATTCTCGGGTTGCTCAAGAAGCTTTTGCTTAGGATATTCAAGTTGCTCAGGAAACCTTTGCTCGGGATTCGCGGGTTGCTCAGGAAGCTTTTGCTTAGGTTTTTCGGGTTGCTCAGGAAGCTTTTGCTCGGGATTCTCGGGCTGCTCAGGAAGCTTTTGCTTAGGATATTCAAGTTGCTCAGGAAGCTTTTGCCCGATATTCTTGGGTTGCTCAGGAAGCTTTTGCTCGGAATTCTCGGGTTGCTCAGGAAGCTTTTGCTCGGGATTCTCGGGTTGCTCAGGAAGCTTTTGCTTAGGCTTCTCGGGTTGCTCAGGAAGCTTTTGCTCGGGATTCTCGGGTTGCTAAGGAAGCTTTTGCTTAGAATTCTCGGGTTGCTCAGGAAGCTTTTGCTCGGGATTCTCGGGTTGCTCAGGAAGCTTTTGCTTAGGTTATTCAAGTTGCTCAGGAAGCTTTTGCTCGGGATTCTCGGGTTGCTCAGGAAGCTTTTGCTCGCGATTCTCGGGTTGCTCAGGAAGCTTTTGCTTAGGTTATTCAAGTTGCTCAGGAAGCTTTTGCTCGGGAATCTCGGGTTGCTCAGGAAGCTTTTGCTTAGAATTCTCGGGTTGCTCAGGAAGCTTTTGCTCGGGATTCTCGGGTTGCTCAGGAAGCTTTTGCTTAGGTTATTCAAGTTGCTCAGGAAGCTTTTGCCCGATATTCTTGGGTTGCTCAGGAAGCTTTTGCTCGGAATTCTCGGGTTGCTCAGGAAGCTTTTGCTTAGAATTCTCGGGTTGCTCAGGAAGCTTTTGCTCGGGATTCTCGGGTTGCTCAGGAAGCTTTTGCTTAGGTTATTCAAGTTGCTCAGGAAGCTTTTGCTCGGGATTCTCGGGTTGCTCAGGAAGCTTTTGCTCGCGATTCTCGGGTTGCTCAGGAAGCTTTTGCTTAGGTTATTCAAGTTGCTCAGGAAGCTTTTGCTCGGGAATCTCGGGTTGCTCAGGAAGCTTTTGCTTAGGATATTCAAGTTGCTCAGGAAGCTTTTGCTCGATATTCTCGGGTTGCTCAGGAAGCTTTCGCTCGGGATTCTCGGGTTGCTCAGGAAGCTTTTGCTCGGGATTCTCGGGTTGCTCAGAAAGCTTTTGCTCGGGATTCTCGGGTTGCTCAGGAAGCTTTTGCTCGCGATTCTCGGGTTGCTCAGGAAGCTTTTGCTTAGGTTATTCAAGTTGCTCAGGAAGCTTTTGCTCGGGAATCTCGGGTTGCTCAGGAAGCTTTTGCTTAGGATATTCAAGTTGCTCAGGAAGCTTTTGCTCGATATTCTCGGGTTGCTCAGGAAGCTTTCGCTCGGGATTCTCGGGTTGCTCAGGAAGCTTTTGCTCGGTATTCTTGGGTTGCTCAGGAAGCTTTTGCTCGGGATTCTCGGGTTGCTCAGGAAGCTTTTGCTCGGGATTCTCGGGTTGCTCAGGAAGCTTTTGCTTAGGATATTCAAGTTGCTCAGGAAGCTTTTGCTCGATATTCTCGGGTTGCTCAGGAAGCTTTTGCTCGAGATTCTCGGGTTGCTCAAGAAGCTTTTGCTTAGGATATTCAAGTTGCTCAGGAAACCTTTGCTCGGGATTCGCGGGTTGCTCAGGAAGCTTTTGCTTAGGTTTTTCGGGTTGCTCAGGAAGCTTTTGCTCGGGATTCTCGGGTTGCTCAGGAAGCTTTTGCTTAGAATTCTCGGGTTGCTCAGGAAGCTTTTGCTCGGGATTCTCGGGTTGCTCAGGAAGCTTTTGCTTAGGTTATTCAAGTTGCTCAGGAAGCTTTTGCTCGATATTCTCGGGTTGCTCAGGAAGCTTTCGCTCGGGATTCTCGGGTTGCTCAGGAAGCTTTTGCTCGGGATTCTCGGGTTGCTCAGAAAGCTTTTGCTCGGGATTCTCGGGTTGCTCAGGAAGCTTTTGCTCGCGATTCTCGGGTTGCTCAGGAAGCTTTTGCTTAGGTTATTCAAGTTGCTCAGGAAGCTTTTGCTCGGGAATCTCGGGTTGCTCAGGAAGCTTTTGCTTAGGATATTCAAGTTGCTCAGGAAGCTTTTGCTCGATATTCTCGGGTTGCTCAGGAAGCTTTCGCTCGGGATTCTCGGGTTGCTCAGGAAGCTTTTGCTCGGTATTCTTGGGTTGCTCAGGAAGCTTTTGCTCGGGATTCTCGGGTTGCTCAGGAAGCTTTTGCTCGGGATTCTCGGGTTGCTCAGGAAGCTTTTGCTTAGGATATTCAAGTTGCTCAGGAAGCTTTTGCTCGATATTCTCGGGTTGCTCAGGAAGCTTTTGCTCGAGATTCTCGGGTTGCTCAAGAAGCTTTTGCTTAGGATATTCAAGTTGCTCAGGAAACCTTTGCTCGGGATTCGCGGGTTGCTCAGGAAGCTTTTGCTTAGGTTTTTCGGGTTGCTCAGGAAGCTTTTGCTCGGGATTCTCGGGCTGCTCAGGAAGCTTTTGCTTAGGATATTCAAGTTGCTCAGGAAGCTTTTGCCCGATATTCTTGGGTTGCTCAGGAAGCTTTTGCTCGGAATTCTCGGGTTGCTCAGGAAGCTTTTGCTCGGGATTCTCGGGTTGCTCAGGAAGCTTTTGCTTAGGCTTCTCGGGTTGCTCAGGAAGCTTTTGCTCGGGATTCTCGGGTTGCTCAGGAAGCTTTTGCTTAGAATTCTCGGGTTGCTCAGGAAGCTTTTGCTCGGGATTCTCGGGTTGCTCAGGAAGCTTTTGCTTAGGTTATTCAAGTTGCTCAGGAAGCTTTTGCTCGGGATTCTCGGGTTGCTCAGGAAGCTTTTGCTCGCGATTCTCGGGTTGCTCAGGAAGCTTTTGCTTAGGTTATTCAAGTTGCTCAGGAAGCTTTTGCTCGGGAATCTCGGGTTGCTCAGGAAGCTTTTGCTTAGAATTCTCGGGTTGCTCAGGAAGCTTTTGCTCGGGATTCTCGGGTTGCTCAGGAAGCTTTTGCTTAGGTTATTCAAGTTGCTCAGGAAGCTTTTGCCCGATATTCTTGGGTTGCTCAGGAAGCTTTTGCTCGGAATTCTCGGGTTGCTCAGGAAGCTTTTGCTTAGAATTCTCGGGTTGCTCAGGAAGCTTTTGCTCGGGATTCTCGGGTTGCTCAGGAAGCTTTTGCTTAGGTTATTCAAGTTGCTCAGGAAGCTTTTGCTCGGGATTCTCGGGTTGCTCAGGAAGCTTTTGCTCGCGATTCTCGGGTTGCTCAGGAAGCTTTTGCTTAGGTTATTCAAGTTGCTCAGGAAGCTTTTGCTCGGGAATCTCGGGTTGCTCAGGAAGCTTTTGCTTAGGATATTCAAGTTGCTCAGGAAGCTTTTGCTCGATATTCTCGGGTTGCTCAGGAAGCTTTCGCTCGGGATTCTCGGGTTGCTCAGGAAGCTTTTGCTCGGGATTCTCGGGTTGCTCAGAAAGCTTTTGCTCGGGATTCTCGGGTTGCTCAGGAAGCTTTTGCTCGCGATTCTCGGGTTGCTCAGGAAGCTTTTGCTTAGGTTATTCAAGTTGCTCAGGAAGCTTTTGCTCGGGAATCTCGGGTTGCTCAGGAAGCTTTTGCTTAGGATATTCAAGTTGCTCAGGAAGCTTTTGCTCGATATTCTCGGGTTGCTCAGGAAGCTTTCGCTCGGGATTCTCGGGTTGCTCAGGAAGCTTTTGCTCGGTATTCTTGGGTTGCTCAGGAAGCTTTTGCTCGGGATTCTCGGGTTGCTCAGGAAGCTTTTGCTCGGGATTCTCGGGTTGCTCAGGAAGCTTTTGCTTAGGATATTCAAGTTGCTCAGGAAGCTTTTGCTCGATATTCTCGGGTTGCTCAGGAAGCTTTTGCTCGAGATTCTCGGGTTGCTCAAGAAGCTTTTGCTTAGGATATTCAAGTTGCTCAGGAAACCTTTGCTCGGGATTCGTGGGTTGCTCAGGAAGCTTTTGCTTAGGTTTTTCGGGTTGCTCAGGAAGCTTTTGCTCGGGATTCTCGGGCTGCTCAGGAAGCTTTTGCTTAGGATATTCAAGTTGCTCAGGAAGCTTTTGCCCGATATTCTTGGGTTGCTCAGGAAGCTTTTGCTCGGAATTCTCGGGTTGCTCAGGAAGCTTTTGCTCGGGATTCTCGGGTTGCTCAGGAAGCTTTTGCTCGGGATTCTCGGGTTGCTCAGGAAGCTTTTGCTTAGAATTCTCGGGTTGCTCAGGAAGCTTTTGCTCGGGATTCTCGGGTTGCTCAGGAAGCTTTTGCTTAGGTTATTCAAGTTGCTCAGGAAGCTTTTGCTCGGGATTCTCGGGTTGCTCAGGAAGCTTTTGCTCGCGATTCTCGGGTTGCTCAGGAAGCTTTTGCTTAGGTTATTCAAGTTGCTCAGGAAGCTTTTGCTCGGGAATCTCGGGTTGCTCAGGAAGCTTTTGCTCGCGATTCTCGGGTTGCTCAGGAAGCTTTTGCTTAGGTTATTCAAGTTGCTCAGGAAGCTTTTGCTCGGGAATCTCGGGTTGCTCAGGAAGCTTTTGCTTAGGATATTCAAGTTGCTCAGGAAGCTTTTGCTCGATATTCTCGGGTTGCTCAGGAAGCTTTCGCTCGGGATTCTCGGGTTGCTCAGGAAGCTTTTGCTCGGTATTCTTGGGTTGCTCAGGAAGCTTTTGCTCGGGATTCTCGGGTTGCTCAGGAAGCTTTTGCTCGGGATTCTCGGGTTGCTCAGGAAGCTTTTGCTTAGGATATTCAAGTTGCTCAGGAAGCTTTTGCTCGATATTCTCGGGTTGCTCAGGAAGCTTTTGCTCGAGATTCTCGGGTTGCTCAAGAAGCTTTTGCTTAGGATATTCAAGTTGCTCAGGAAACCTTTGCTCGGGATTCGCGGGTTGCTCAGGAAGCTTTTGCTTAGGTTTTTCGGGTTGCTCAGGAAGCTTTTGCTCGGGATTCTCGGGCTGCTCAGGAAGCTTTTGCTTAGGATATTCAAGTTGCTCAGGAAGCTTTTGCCCGATATTCTTGGGTTGCTCAGGAAGCTTTTGCTCGGAATTCTCGGGTTGCTCAGGAAGCTTTTGCTCGGGATTCTCGGGTTGCTCAGGAAGCTTTTGCTTAGGCTTCTCGGGTTGCTCAGGAAGCTTTTGCTCGGGATTCTCGGGTTGCTCAGGAAGCTTTTGCTTAGAATTCTCGGGTTGCTCAGGAAGCTTTTGCTCGGGATTCTCGGGTTGCTCAGGAAGCTTTTGCTTAGGTTATTCAAGTTGCTCAGGAAGCTTTTGCTCGGGATTCTCGGGTTGCTCAGGAAGCTTTTGCTCGCGATTCTCGGGTTGCTCAGGAAGCTTTTGCTTAGGTTATTCAAGTTGCTCAGGAAGCTTTTGCTCGGGAATCTCGGGTTGCTCAGGAAGCTTTTGCTTAGAATTCTCGGGTTGCTCAGGAAGCTTTTGCTCGGGATTCTCGGGTTGCTCAGGAAGCTTTTGCTTAAGTTATTCAAGTTGCTCAGGAAGCTTTTGCCCGATATTCTTGGGTTGCTCAGGAAGCTTTTGCTCGGAATTCTCGGGTTGCTCAGGAAGCTTTTGCTTAGAATTCTCGGGTTGCTCAGGAAGCTTTTGCTCGGGATTCTCGGGTTGCTCAGGAAGCTTTTGCTTAGGTTATTCAAGTTGCTCAGGAAGCTTTTGCTCGGGATTCTCGGGTTGCTCAGGAAGCTTTTGCTCGCGATTCTCGGGTTGCTCAGGAAGCTTTTGCTTAGGTTATTCAAGTTGCTCAGGAAGCTTTTGCTCGGGAATCTCGGGTTGCTCAGGAAGCTTTTGCTTAGGATATTCAAGTTGCTCAGGAAGCTTTTGCTCGATATTCTCGGGTTGCTCAGGAAGCTTTCGCTCGGGATTCTCGGGTTGCTCAGGAAGCTTTTGCTCGGGATTCTCGGGTTGCTCAGAAAGCTTTTGCTCGGGATTCTCGGGTTGCTCAGGAAGCTTTTGCTCGCGATTCTCGGGTTGCTCAGGAAGCTTTTGCTTAGGTTATTCAAGTTGCTCAGGAAGCTTTTGCTCGGGAATCTCGGGTTGCTCAGGAAGCTTTTGCTTAGGATATTCAAGTTGCTCAGGAAGCTTTTGCTCGATATTCTCGGGTTGCTCAGGAAGCTTTCGCTCGGGATTCTCGGGTTGCTCAGGAAGCTTTTGCTCGGTATTCTTGGGTTGCTCAGGAAGCTTTTGCTCGGGATTCTCGGGTTGCTCAGGAAGCTTTTGCTCGGGATTCTCGGGTTGCTCAGGAAGCTTTTGCTTAGGATATTCAAGTTGCTCAGGAAGCTTTTGCTCGATATTCTCGGGTTGCTCAGGAAGCTTTTGCTCGAGATTCTCGGGTTGCTCAAGAAGCTTTTGCTTAGGATATTCAAGTTGCTCAGGAAACCTTTGCTCGGGATTCGCGGGTTGCTCAGGAAGCTTTTGCTTAGGTTTTTCGGGTTGCTCAGGAAGCTTTTGCTCGGGATTCTCGGGCTGCTCAGGAAGCTTTTGCTTAGGATATTCAAGTTGCTCAGGAAGCTTTTGCCCGATATTCTTGGGTTGCTCAGGAAGCTTTTGCTCGGAATTCTCGGGTTGCTCAGGAAGCTTTTGCTCGGGATTCTCGGGTTGCTCAGGAAGCTTTTGCTTAGGCTTCTCGGGTTGCTCAGGAAGCTTTTGCTCGGGATTCTCGGGTTGCTCAGGAAGCTTTTGCTTAGAATTCTCGGGTTGCTCAGGAAGCTTTTGCTCGGGATTCTCGGGTTGCTCAGGAAGCTTTTGCTTAGGTTATTCAAGTTGCTCAGGAAGCTTTTGCTCGGGATTCTCGGGTTGCTCAGGAAGCTTTTGCTCGCGATTCTCGGGTTGCTCAGGAAGCTTTTGCTTAGGTTATTCAAGTTGCTCAGGAAGCTTTTGCTCGGGAATCTCGGGTTGCTCAGGAAGCTTTTGCTTAGGATATTCAAGTTGCTCAGGAAGCTTTTGCTCGATATTCTCAGGTTGCTCAGGAAGCTTTCGCTCGGGATTCTCGGGTTGCTCAGGAAGCTTTTGCTCGGGATTTTCGGGTTGCTCAGGAAGCTTTTGCTCGGGATTCTCGGGTTGCTCAGAAAGCTTTTGCTCGGGATTCTCGGGTTACTCAAGTTTTGAAGATTACAAAAATTGCTTGTTTAATCAAAAAGAATACTTCCATAGACAGAAAGTGATCAGGAGTCATAAACATGATATATTTACTGAAAAAGTAAAGAAAAGTTCTCTAAGTTGGAAAGATGATAAAAGATTGCTCAGGATTCTCGGGTTACTCAGGAAGCTTTTGCTCGGGATTCTCGGGTTACTCAAGTTTTGAAGATTACAAAAATTGCTTGTTTAATCAAAAAAAATACTTCCATAGACAGAAAGTGATCAGGAGTCATAAACATGATATATTTACTGAAGAAGTAAAGAAAAAGTCTCTAAGTTGGAAAGATGATAAAAGATACCTTTTACCTAATTCTACAGATACATTAGCTTATGGACACGTATTAGTATCATCATAGGTACGTTCATGGACATTGTTGAATAAATCGCTATTTTTTATTAGTGTTGAAGTAATAAATTAAGAAAACAATAATTACAATTACGATAATAAACATAAGAACAAAAATAATAATTTTTAATTTATTAACTTGTTGAATGACACTTGAAAACTTTTTTCGGAATTTTGGATATTCTTCATTGAATATATCTAAATTCTTGAATACAGTACTTTCCATTTAATTCACAATTTTTGAATCTTTTCATTTATTGCTCTCATATTTTTAGTATGTCTTTCAAATATTTTCAAAGTTCTTTTCTTTACATCATCGATGTTTGATGGTATGACTACTGTTTTGTTTCTTAATTTTGCTAGTTTCTTAGGATCGTAATTATTGTAGTTATCTCATTTATATTTCAATTCATCTATTTTATTATTATCGGACTCTAGTTTGTTGTCAGTCATAATAATTGTTCAAGGAATAAATTAGCTAATATATTTATCTACAACTTCTTGTTTGAAACCCACTATTTTTGCTCCATCTCGAATCTGTCTATTTCAGTAATAATAGATTTTAAATCTTTTTTCCATTTTTCTTTCTCATCGTTGGGAATGTATGAAACTAGTTTGTCCATTTATGACTGAAAAGTTTCTAAAGATTTACTAATTAATTCATCTGCTTCTTCATCTAAACTTATATGTTTAGGACTATGCAAATTGAATTATTTCAATAATTTTTCCAAGGCATGATAATGGGTCAAACCACATTAATGAATGGAGTACACAGAGTATGAGTTTCAACAGTTGTACAGATGTTAATGAGTGTACATTCTGAGTTTAAAAAAATCCTTCCACTCTATACTATGTCAAAACGACCTTGGTCTGCTTCAAACAGTAGGTTCGAAATTTTATGCTGGACCATGCTGCGTGTTAATTTTGAGTAGTTTTTCAACTTATTGCTGACGAATAAACCAAAACTCTGACATTCGTCGAAGGTTATTGACGACGTACTTTCAAAACTCTGACATTCGTCAAGAGTTGGCCCCGCCGTTGCTTCCGGCTTTTGGATAGGTTCATTTACGATACTACACGCCGGTAGCATAATTCCTTTATGACTCTCAAGATTCGCATCATCTTCATTGAACGGGCTTACATTTTGAGCGGCTACATCGATTTCATCTATTTCTATCTTAATCGTTTCGAGATCGTCCGATACATTTTCTTCTGTCGTATTCTCATTTCTTGGATTTTCCTCTGTCTGAAAACCGATTTATACCATAATACTGAAGCAACAACACATTACAATTAAGTTATGTTGAGTGCAATAATTAATTTAACATTATCCATTATATATACATTAAGCCAATGCATGAAGGTTGTGGTCCACTTGGTAAGATATCAATTACTTCCCTCATAATGTAATCGCACTGTTTAGGATCTATTATAATTCTACTGTGAAACCTTTTTTTTTGTACGCTCTGTACATACCTTTGCAGCGCTTAGATTCTCTCGCCACGCCTTCCGATCCATCAAAAATCCAAGGGCGTCAAATGCAAACCAATTACTAATGAAGAGTCCTTGACAATATGAATTAATAATCAAATCAACGATGACGCTCGACTATGTCTTACCTTGTCTTTTACCTTTGATTATCCTGTTTTTTTCTCTTAACGTTCTTTGACATTTGGCAATCTTTGCCCTTTCTCTCCTAAGCGAAGCCGAGAGACTCGTCATTTTCCGCTTACACTCTTCTTCAGTAGTTTCCAAATCCGCGGCTAATTCTCGCCAGGCCTCCTGCTTTTTGACTTTACTGTAATACTGTGGATCCTTTGGATCCCACAAGAGAGGCTTTTTCTTATATTGTTCAATAAAATATAAAATGTCTACTTTGGACCACTCCATCGTTACAACAATTTACGCGGATAATAATCAAAACACTTCTACCATTACTGTAAGTCGGCCTGAATTCGCTGCCATTACGTGTTACATTACATTACAAAGTTCCGTTACGAACATCAAAAATAGTAATAGTAAGAGATGCGAACACATGACTTTAGGTTCTTTCTCAGTCTCACGAGCACGTTGTTCCCGAGGAGGTCGAATAGAGATGCGCGGATTTCAAATTAATGTAGATATAAACCGAATTTTGAGGAACGCGATCTAATTTCGCTTCATTAAGGATTCGGTATTCTCAAACGGTGCATTATTCGTTATATAACTTTAAAACATCGTGGGTTTATTAAATAATATCTTCAAAATACCACTTTTAAAATGTCCGAACATGTCCGAATTTCGACGTGCGTACGAAAATCGATGCCATCTGATTCGGACGAAAAGTCAAAATTGCATCAATAATACGGGAGTGATAAATTTTCACATTTCTCTGTAGAAAACGCAATAGATATATTGGTGATTTCTTTGCACCGTTGAAAAACTCACCGCCCTGTAATTTAAATGTTGCCAGCAAAAAATTATATTAATCTCTTTTATTACCAAACTAAGCGTTCTGGAAAAAAGTTTATATTACAAAGCAATTTCGAAATGTTCGCTCGTTTCTTAAATTAGTAAATTTAAATAGAAATCACCCTTTCTTTATAATGATGTATTTTTATTTAATTTGCACAACAGACACGTACATCTTAACCATTAAAGTGTAGCAGTGAAGTGGTGAAAGCTTAAATACAGTATCATTTGTGTGAAATAATTCATATACAAATACATATTAATTGGTAATAATATACATACATACATATAATCGCTGTTTTTATTAATTTAATCAAATTATTGTTATTTATATTTGACAAAACAACTTAATAACAATATAATATAATAATACACAGTTAAAATATTCGAACTCGTCTTAAAATTTCAAGAACACAGAAAATAGAAACCGTGCACACGAAATTTTAAACGTTGCACGATATGGCTGTATATAAAATTTTTTCAAACTTACCTTTTTTTAAATGCTTTACCTTTGTTACCAAAACTTATCTCTTAATATCACAGCCAGTTAAGTAACATCGACGAAAAAAAATCGGCTTGATGGTTTCATCTCTAACTTTTTGGCAACTTTTCATTTTCATAAATCAAAGCTGCAGCTTAAAGTAACGGCGACTTTTATGTACCCTCTTTCTTATTTGCAATCGTTAGAAAGACATCCTCTAATGACGGCTGGCTGATGATATAATCATCGATAGCCGGATTCTTCAACTTGAGCTCTTCCAAGTCGTGGAACAATTGACTCAGTCTCTTATTTTCCGTAACTTTATACTCCAACGAACCCTGCAAATAACCGCTAAATAACACCCAAACGCTAGCCCCTGAATCTCACTCCATATTCCTCTTGCAATGTACCGCTCAAACAGCGCTGCAACTCATCTTTTATGGCCGTCACATCTCCCACATCGTTCTTCAGCTTCACAGTGATCTTGAACCCCACCTGAAATTTATTTTTCAAATCGAGGAGACTTCCTTCGTCTTCAATTTTCCCATCTTTCATAATTGCAATGCTGCGAAAACAGGAAATGAGAATCGGGACGAGACGACAATCATACGTACTCGTCGCACAAATTCTCACACTCTTCCATGCTGTGCGAGCAGAGAATAAACGACGACCCCCGTGTCTTTTTAAAGTTTGAAAGGACATTCCAAAATTTGCGCCGACTCACTGGATCGACTCCACTGGTGGGCTCGTCGAGCATGATTATGTTTGGGCGGCCCAAAAAAGCGATGCAAGTGTTCAGTTTTCGTTTGTTTCCACCGCTGTACTCGTGGCAGGGCTTGTCTGCGTAGGGTTCCAAGCCTGAAAGGCGCACGATAACTTTTGTTCGTCGCGAACTGATCTCGATATTTACCAAATTCACGCAGCAAAAATTCGGTGACTTTTGCGGCTTCCGCGAACGAATATCCTTTAATCACTGCGATTGTGCCCAATAACTCTGACGCGGTCAAATAGTAATTCAGACTGTTCTCCTGCGGACAATATCCGATTTTGTTCGTGTATGCAGCATCCACAATCGATATCGCGGTTCCGTCTTGGATTTGGATGTCACCCTTATCATACAGCAGCGATTTTGTTAACATCTTAAATGTCGTCGATTTTCCCGCACCGTTCACGCCCAACAATCCCAAACATTTATTCTTCCCGACGTAGAATTGCAAATTCTTAACGATGTGTTTCGCGCCGAACGATTTCGACAAGTTTCGCACTGTCAAAGAGGGATTTTTCTTGTCCTCTGAATCGTTTTCATCGCTGGATTTTTCCTCCGCACTTTCGTTCACTTGATTGCTTTTGCGGTACAACGAATGCGGTAAATATTTCACGCAGCTTGTGGCTTTCTTGAACCAATTTGCATTGATCAGAAACGTTAAAATATAGAAATAGACTAAGAAGCAGACGAGCATCATCAGTAGGTCGCCTTTGAAGCCGAAATCCGAGTTGTGAAAGTAACTCTTGTATTTGAAGCATTTGTCCGAGGTGTCATCTGAAAGCACCGGTAAAAAATTGACTTTGGGGATTATCGGCATAATTAGTTTGTAATCGAAAATAACAAATTATTCAATTAGCAGATAAAAAAAGAATCACTACTTCTAGAAACTTTTAACGTTTAACTAGTAGCTAAATTTTTCAAAAAATTAACAAACAAAAACCAACGTGTTGCTAGAAAAGGAATAAATAAGAGTATTTGAATAAAATTTTGTAAAAACACAGCTTCTTATTCAGATTTTTTGCTTCATGACGAGACAATTTTTTCCCTGTTAATTAAACACGTAAATACTCACCATCGCAACACGGATTGGCGCCGGAAGTGCACGTGAAAGTCCGCTTCTTCGGATCCATGTGCTCCCAGTTGAAATTGTCGACAAACTTCATTGAAAACTTTATACAGACATAACTCAAACCAAACTGGGGTGACGTCACGAGCAGGATCCCTCTAATGACTTTGGCGATTTCCATATAATAATCATCTTTGGAAAACTCCAGCGCAAACACTACGACCGCTGGGATGATCCCCAGAAAAATGCCGCTCATCAATAGCATAGTGAATCCTCCAGATACCGTTTTTCTGTAGCTGAACAAGTAAGCAAATGGCAAAGCGGCAACGATGAAAACTGCAAAGATTGCGCCCAGGGCCTCTGCAACGACATTTTCATCTAGTTTCGTGGTAAATCGCGTGCAATTCTACTCACCGAATTCGGCTAATTTGAAGATGAGCGAGTCGTAAACTGTACAATTTATTAACTGGAAGACCAAAAAGAAAGTGAATAGTTTCCAAAAGCTCAATACTAAATCGACTAGACAGTTCGTGGCCCAGTACAAACATTCGGAAATGCCGGCGATAGTTTGAATTTGAAGAAAACTCGTCGTCACTTCCAAATTGGGGAAGATGATAAAGTTGCTGATAAAGAACGTCATGCCTTAAATATTTACGATATAGTTAAAACACGCTTATGAGTTTTCATAAAGTGGTCTTACATAAGGGAATTAGGATTAGCCACAAGCTCGTTACGTTCGCTGCAGACAATTCGGACGGTGCGTAGTCGGAACTGATTTGTTTCAAAGGAGCGTTTTTGACACGAATTGAAAAACTCTCGTTTAATAATGCTTTGACCACCGAATTCATGGCGAGATTTATGGAAATTGGCAGGCCGTGATAAGAACTCGGCGAGTACAAAGCGTTTACGATGATTTCGTCGTTGTTTGCGGTGGAATTAAACTCAGCAGCTACGATCATGTGGCGTTTGTAGAAAGCGATGTTGGCGATTCCCTTCTGTATAATTCCTGTGCAACGCGCATTATTACCGCAACATTTTAATAATTGTTAAAAGAATCCTACCGTCTGACACGTCTTCCTCAAATACAGGATCTCCACCGTTGCGAATTGCCGACTCTTTATAAAATTCTCTCAAATTTTCGATCGTCGGATTCGTTGACTTTGACCCGCCATAAAACACTTGAGTTTTGCCATACGCTTTGAGGTTTAAATTTAATTCCGGACCTCCGTCGTTCATGTTTTCGGTGGCGGACATTGCCGACAACAACGCCAGCAAAAGTATACATAACGATACAACGTTCTAAAATATAAACAAAATAATTTCAAAAACGGTGGCGTTGGTCGTGGTTGTTCCAAGCAAATTCTCGTTGGGGGGAATGTATTGAGCGCCCCCACTCAACAAGTGACCCCAATGAAATTCTCCCAGACGTTTTGTCTACGACTGCGGCACACATCTTCAGTGGCGGTGTGGATGTGGTATTCTCCTAACTGCCGCGAAATAATTTCATAGAGTTCACTTGTTGGAATATTTTTTTTTAAACAAATTAAACAAATCACTCACCGCTGGAATATACCAGTAAAATTTTCTTTTTAGAATGAACCATCGCTTTTTGATCAAGGCCCAAATGTTTTTGAATTGTTTCATGGGATTGCAAGTGGTGTTGTGGCTCATTAAACTGCCTACAAAAAAGCCACAAAAAAAATTATTAAATCAGTAAAAGTTGAGAACTGTGCCGGTTAAAATTATTTAAAAAAAACACTTCTTAAGCGGAGTAAGATTTAAATTTGATCCACCACGATCCTAATTTATATTTAATGAACACAACAAAACAAACATATTAAATTTCTTTCAAACTTTAAACTACTTACCTTCATCGAGTTTACCGTCAACTTCACAGCCATCGTTCTGTTCAAGCCTGGCCCTAAAACACCAACAGGAAATAAAGAAAAATTTGTTAAGGAGAAAATTACTTCAAAAACACATCGTTCAGTGTCGTTATATCCAGCCCCATGTTCACGATATGCCACTCGTTTTTATGATTTTCCAACAAGTCAAACACCTCTCTGTATTTCGTCTTCTCATCGAGCGGTAACAAATAGACGACGGTGTCGTGACTCTCTCTTATAAGATTAGCACTTGGTATGACTTTTTTGATTTCTCGCGTTACCGATTTTACAAACTCCTTGCAGCTGAGTGGTTCCAAGTGGGAGATGTTGCTGAATCTGAGCGAGAGATGATAACCGGTATCTTTAATAAAAATACGCTGTGAAAATCGAAAACATCTACACAAAAATAACGTACTGTATTTGATTTTGAGGCGAATCGGAGTGTCGTAGCATTGAAGCTGACCATGGTCCATGATGGCTATACGATCTCCAAGCACGTCGGCTTCTTCCATAAAATGAGTCGTTATGAGAATAGTCTTCGTTTTCCTGTAGTCTAGTAAAAGATCCCAAATTTTTCGGCGCGATTCTGGGTCCATGCCCGATGTCGGTTCATCCAGTATTAGAATCTGCAAGTTCACGTTTACGATGCAAAAAAAAAAAGATTGTCGCTACAAGTTAAGTTTCAACTTAAAACTAGATCCCAACGCCTGTAGGTTCAATAAATAAATTCAGACGCGTCCAAAATACATATATTAAATAGTAATGTAATTTTTTAGCCGGTAATGACATCGCACATTTCCTACAAAAGTGATACAACTCAAAAATATGTATAATACTATTCTAGGAGCAAAAAACTAAAAATGTTTTATTAGAATTCATTAGAAGTGCTCATTATTAAAACAAGACAGAAAATATTAGATAACAACCCATTTCTTTGTCACTGTCAAATTACGACTAACATGTGTTACTCCTGCCGGTTCAATCCGACACATTTTCCTTTGCAGGGAAAATGACACTGGAGCTATGTAGCTCCAATTACAACAGCTATATTTTTGAAACTTGTCTAAAACAAAGAACGCACTTTTTACTGTATTTCTAGTGAGTTTACTAAAAAAATGACCTATTTTGAGTTGTCACTTTTGTATTTTGTATTGTGGTTAATAAATTGAAAGCGCCAAAAGTAAAATAATGATAATTTACAGTTTAAATCCGATATGATATAAAAAGTCACAATTTTTATTTTTTATTTTCAAATATGCCTCATCTACTGACAACAAAAACAGTAATTTATCTAAGATTTGGTAAAGAAATGTAGCTGCAAATAAAAAAAGCAAACAAATATGTATTGGAATTTGCTCTATAAAACTCGTATCAATGAGGTGCAATTTAAACACATATATAGTTAAGATAACTGCAAATACAATACATTTCAGATATGGATCCATATAGAGTATAATTATAATCACACTTTAAAAATAACTTATCTTATTTTCTTTTGTTTTATTCAAAATAAATTGACAAAGAACATTCATATATATACCTTGAATCTAAATGATCCATTTAATGAAATACAATTTTTCTCACTCACCTTTGAATTTCCTATTACTGCCATTCCAAGACAGAGCTTCCTCTTCATACCTCCTGACAAAGTTAAAGCCATCTCATTTTCCTTACAATCAATACCGAATTTTACAAGAATGTCCTTTGCATCTTCGCGTGGATTCCGAGAACCTTTCAACTATTTAAAAAAATAAACACACAAATACGCTAGATGACGAGCACCACATTTTAACAACAATACCTTGGCGAAAAACATCAACTGCTCAATCACTGTCAAATCAGGGAAGAGCAAATTGTGTTGGGGACACAATCCCATGAGTTGTCTCACACTATCAGTGTCTCTTTTAATATCCTTCCCGTTTATAACCACGTGCCCATTTGTGGCGTCTATCATTCCCGTGATGATGGACATTGTTGTTGTCTTTCCCGCACCGTTATGTCCCAACAAGACGGTTATTTCGTTCTCGTAGATGTCCATGTTTAAATTATCAACGGCCAGATGATTCCAAAATCGTTTTTGCAAATCGATAATTTGTATGCTCGGAACTTTGCCAACTTCGACGCCTCGTCTGTTTAGGAGAGTGTCGTCTTGGACGACTTCATGTTTTAGGAACCGCCTCTTAACCCACTACATCGTAACAATTAATAAATGCAGACCACGCGCGATAAGAAAACTTACATTCTTCAAATTAGTGACTGGAAACGCGTACGACTTTGCTATTCCATAATCACCGGGCTTAACGTTTTCGATATAGAGCGTGAGCAACATGAACAGGATCGAATCGAAAACGAACATTAGAAAGACATTTCCCATTGTAACATCATCCTCTCCGCCACTTCCTGGTTGCATTATATTACCCCAGTGAATTCCCACCTCTGTACAAATTAATAATCGTACAATATTCATCT
The DNA here is from genome assembly GCA_964023215.1 of Eledona agricola. NCBI lineage: Eukaryota > Metazoa > Arthropoda > Insecta > Coleoptera > Tenebrionidae > Eledona > Eledona agricola. Next base: position 27,296,848 of record OZ026857.1, on the reverse strand, counting down.
TACTTCATTAAACTGTATAGTTTTAATTTTTTTGTTTATTTCATTTTAAACATTGAAAATACACTACGCACAAAATCTATGAACGAATAGGTTTAACTACTTAAAAAGCAGCAGGCCTTTTTGGAAATTTAAGGTGCCTTATTGTTATGTTCTTACCCATAGAAAATAAATTTTGCCGTTATAATATTTATATTACAAATATAAAAGTGTTGCGATAAATTATGTGCCGAATTTATTTTCTTATTTTTTTCCAAATAAATAAATTAGGAGAAGATAAAAATCTGTGTTAATTATTAATTTTTTTATCAGAAGGCCGTACAATGTAACGTGCCTTCAAATAGAATATAGCTTTTGTTCAATTTTTTACAGTGTAAACCTTCGACTCTAACAACTGTCCAAAAAATTGCCCAAACGACGTCTAAATCGACGACTGGAAATAGAATTAGTTAATAAAGACATTAAAGGTATGTTATTATGTCGTGTCCAAAACGGCTGGCAACCAAAAATTTAATTTCAAATAATCCATTTCACAATCAAACATTTTCTACACTCCTTTTTTTGTACGCCTGTATAGTTTTCGTTTAATTTTTTACAGGTACACCATTGATATTAGAGTCTAGTTATCAATTAGCAAATGCACCTTTTTTTCTGGAAACTAAAATAAGAATGAGCAGATATTAATTCCCCCTAAAAACTGCAAAACTTCCTGCATTTAAACATTGCCCTATTTTGCATAAAAACATGTAGAACAAAATATGCACATACCTCGCATTTCATACACTGAAATCGCCGAATATCCGTACTGGAGCGCCATGTTCGGAAACACAGCTAGCAGAATTTTGTACTTCCAGTCGAAATTGTCATTGTCCAGCGCATTTTGAGGCACAAAGTATGACAACATCCACAGCAGGATTCCGATGACTGTGGCCACAGTTGCTGAAATTCACGATTGAAAACCGCTCCACCACGACTCTGTGGAAGGCTTACGTGTGTGGAAAATCGTGGCGATAAAAAAACAAAACGTTACGGCCGCCGTGCAGTAGAGCACCAAAAAGATGAACAAAATCACACCGTTCGTGAACTCGATGGGAGGGTAGGAAACGTCCCAAAATGGTACTTTCAGCAAAACCACCACTATCACGATCGAGATTAAGTTTGTTGTTAAAGCGTGGATAAACCAACCCAGCCATATCATCCACGACTTCATTCCAACCATTTTCATAAATTCCTTTGAGTAAAAAAAAATTTATTCAAAAGTGTCGGTGGGTTAGTGATAAATACGAACTGTTGTGCCAGAATGTTGTTCTTCTCCAACTCTTTGCAATACCGCAGGACACAAAAATATGAAACTGAAGATGGTGATTAGTGGTAAATAATAAATGAACAGCTCGTTTATTCCAGAGTCGGCAATATGAGGCGGATAGGGAAACTCCTGTACCGAAAATTGAATTTTCTTTGTTGGACTGAACGTTTGTAGAAACGCCATATCCACAGCTAGTTGCAAAGCTGCAAATCCCTTATACATATACTTTGACGAACCTTAAAAAACAAACCCTACTACAAAAAAAAACAAACTAACAATTTCTTACTGATGCTCTCATCAGAGATCATGGGAAGAAATAGTTTGTCCGTGTCCCACGTCAAATACTTGTCATAAATCCCTATTTCATAATTGAGCTCTTTCGAGTTGTTCCCTTCGAAATTGACGGCATAAATAGCCGACGAAGTGTTGTGTTGAAAATGCTCCATAAGATCGACTTTCGAATCAAAGCTCCGCACAGCTGTAAGCGCACGTTTGAATACAATGTAACTTGCAAACTTGAAAATATACCCTCGCCTGTTATTTGAAACTGCAGTTGCACTTTCCTCATGACATTGCTGGTAAAATCGGTATGGGGTGAATACCACAGGTTCAATTCCCCAACAGATAAATGACTGTAAATGTCGTAGAGGTTGTTTGGCTCATGATAGGTGGGCAAGGTTATTTCGACTTTATTAAGTCCGTGGATTTTTGAACGTCCGTATGCTATTAACGTGAAAAGCACGGCTGGTATGATAATTTCCACGATAGTTAGGAGCCAGTGTCGCTTGCGAATAATTAAATTCTTCCAAACTATCAACAATAGCTTTCGAAACATGACGCAGTCTGTAATCGGAAAAACCGAGACTAGATATCAAATCTACGAGCGTCACAACAAAAACTCATTATTCTTTATCTTATACAGGAAATCAGAGGCCCACTTAGGTGATGTAGGATAGTCACAAACTTACCTTAAATTGCTGTTTTTTTCTCACATACAAGAACTGGACCGAACTCGCAGTTTTTGTCAGTTTAACATAAAGCTGTTAAAACGCACATATTCACACCCATTTGTTTTGAATTTGTAGCCATCGCGAAACTTAACCACAACACATCAGCTGAGTCTCAAGCAAGTATAGATTTCAATGTATTAATCTACCCACCGATATAAAAAAGATAAAATTTATCACAACAATCACGCTTATTTGACGTTCATGCACTCGCAATTGACAAATTTACCATTTCTCATCCAGTTAGTTAGCAGTCTTGTCATAGACAAGAGTCTCATAAGAGTCTTGTGAATCTGACGTGTAAAGTTATTAATTCTTTAAAACGCACATGGATGTCGCTGTTGAAAATGAATATCTTTACTTGAAATATGGCTTTATTTTAACAAATTTTATCGCATACAAATTTATATTTAATAAAATAAAAGAGTTCACTTATTGGTTAATATTTAATAATAAAAAAAGGCACAAACATTTGTAAGATTACAACTACCTGTATTATGTTATTGCTGCAGGGACCTGTAAAAATAGATATATTTTTTATTTTTCAAATATTTAATTGTGTCCATTAGGCGTTCAATTTACGTATTTTCTAAATTGCCCGTTCAAACTACAAAAAATGTATTTATAATAAATATTTCCTGCTATCCTTTCATCTAACATATACAGAGTGATTGACTTGCATCACCCTTCGTTCAAAACACCGTGTGTATTAAAAAAATGTTATGTACTAATGATGATTGTCATCGCTCTATTATTTCCAGTAAACCTGATTTTTTTATGTGGAGTAAGAGCTAATAACAAATAAAAAATATTATAAATCTGCTAACGTGCCAGGTGATATTTTTTTCTAAAGAAAAGTCAGAATTAAATATAGTGTGCTATTCTTTCGGACATGAGGGACGGAAAAGATATTTATCATCACTTACTGCTTACTGTTTGGATCAAGTTGAAATAAACCAAAATATACAGTGTCCTGAATATGAATTTTAAGCAGTAGAAGAAGACAAACACTTTTTTATATGAATATTTTTTTCGAAATGGCAATTTTGTTTTAGCATTTTACTCTGTCTGAAATTGACGAGTTTCCACCTTGCATAAGAAATTATCTACGTTTTGTATAAAGTTTTTTCCTGAACCAAAAAATTGGGAAAGTTTTCGTGCTTTGGCAGTAAATATTATGACACGCTAATATTTTAAGACAAATATCTAAAATTATAATTTCGTTGAATATAATTTTATTCATGATTCAAAATATAAAATTATAAAGTTATCTATTTTATACAATAATATTCAATAATAATAATATTAAAAGCGGCACACTTAAAGAAAAATCTGACTAGACAACAGTATTGGAGATGAATGTTTATGGAAAAATCAAAAGTTTTCTAACCAATGTTTATAAAAGTAATAAGAGGATGAGGATTTGAAAAATTCAAAAACAAGTGTTGAATTTGAGACACTTGCTTGTATAATAAGAATAATTCTTGATTTTATGAAGTAGTCAGTTAATAAACTTTAAACTGCTCTCTTTATTCGTTTCTTCCTTGTTTAGACATTTATTTATATCCCAATTCTAGTTCATTTTTTTGATTTACATGGTTTGAGTTTAGGGCAGGTTAGTTGAGATTCATAAGATACAAATAAAAAATAAAATTGAATAATCACTTTATTTTAAACTCACACATCTACTCTATTAATATCCTAAATTCGTTAATTTATTACAAAACAATTACATATTAACAAAAAAATTAAAATGGTATAAAAATAAAATGGCAAATTGTAAGATACAACAAGTGCAAGTGTACGTTTAATAAAAATAATAATTATGAATTGTATTTAAAGCAGCGACGATAAGAAATAAAGATAATTAATGGATTAAACTGGACCGCGTAAAATATAAACCTATGCATCTGTAGAAGAAATTGTCCACTACTTGGCGTGAATCGTTCAGCCGAAAAGCTTATCGAAACACGTATGGCAATAGGGCTTATCGTTTTGTTCCTTGAACGTTCCCTTATTAAGCTGTTTTAGACAGAAAGCACAAACGAAATGCTCCGGATGGAACTTCCTGAACATGGCGGTGATGCAGCGCCCGGAAATGGGTTTGTGGCACCCGGCGCACAGCGATCCCCTCTTCAGATGGTAATGCGTCTCGCAATAGGGTTGTCCCTCGTGGTCGAAGAACGAACCGCCTATGAACGGCTGTCGACAGTCCTGCAACGAGAGCGAGACCTTCCATCAGAACGCCAGCAACGTAACACAACACCCGCTCCTAATCGTAATTTGGGCAAAATCGACCATAAATCAGGTCCAAGCGTTCATTTCGGGGAACACGTCACGCTGACCCACGCGTGGATTAAAAAGAGACGAAACGCTCGTCTATAAATAATCCTCTAACGGAAAAACGCACGAGTGACCTAATAAACACACGTCTCTGGTGCGGTGGGCGACAACGCAGCGCACGCGGCGCGCAGAAAATCGCCCTCAAACGCGTGCTTTTGTGTGTGTTCTTTTTTGTTGCTGCTATTTTTTTTTCTTATAAATCTTTATTATGCGTATTATACAAATAACAAATGTACTTTATACAGGGACTTTGGGGAAATGGGACATTGGTTTCAGCTCATGTTTTTGCTCATATTTGTGTGTCGTGTGAGTGAAGGCATTGAATTCATTCGTCTTCCTCGTCCTCCCTGCCGATGCAAGTGGGACATACCGGCTTTCCTTCGACTGCATAAAACGATTTTCCTTGCACGGGCAATTTGCAATCCTATAGTTGGACAATTTAATACCTACTACTCCCAGTTTCGTGGCTGCAACTTAACGGCCAGGACGCCACGATACTTACCCTGCAAACAAAACAATCGGGATGCCATTGGGCGTTGAGTGCCGAAATATAATTCTCCATGATCGCCCTGTTGCAGGCGCCGCATTTCGGCGCGAACATGTCGAAGTAGTCGTCGCGGCAGTACGGCTTTCCTTCGCGCTCATGGAAACCTTCTTCGCCGAACTGCTTGCCGCACTGGGCGCAGAAGAAGTGCTCCATGTGCCAGGTCTTTTCCAGCGCCGTCACGCATTTCTGTAAAATCGAGGCGTCAAATCTTCCGCGCGGACCTCCGCCCTCAACACCTACGTCCAGAATCGGTCCGTTGCAGTAAGCGCAGCGCGGACTGAAGAGGTTGTGGTAGTCCGGCTCGCAGTAGGGCTTCCCGTCGCGTTCGAAAAAGTTCCTCGTGCCCAGCTCCTGGGTGCAGTGGGCGCAGGTGAAATGCTCCGGGTGCCAGGTCTTGCCCAGGGCCGTGATGACCTGTCCGACGATGGGCTTGTCGCAGGCATTGCAGCAGCCCTTCTGGCTGGTGTTGACCCCTTGCCGACTCATGTCCGCCTGCAGGTTGCCGAGCATAGAATCGAGGTTTTGTTTCGGCGGAGCGCTCTGGGACTGGGTGGCTTTCGTCGGACGGGCGTACTGCGAGTCGATGACGGTCTGGTGCTGGGGGCTGTCCTGGTTCACCTGCGAACAGACGTGTTGAAGCGGCGACCTGCTGGGGGAGACTGTGCGCACCTCCGGCTTTTTGGAACCGGCGGCTGAGTGTTCCCCCCACGCAGCCCCTTCCCGATCGACGCCGGCGTCTCTGTCAAGAACGCGGGCGAGACGAAGACGAGCGACGCCGGCGTCGTCCAAAAAACTACCGACAGCTATTTGTGGCACCCGCGGCCGGTTATTATGTCACGACGCGTCTTCGGAGCGTTGTTGTTGTGGTCGAGAGACGAGACAATCAACTCGCCCCGACCGATACAAACGTTATTAAGGTGTGATTTTTCAAATATGGATGACAGAAAACCCATCAGCAGCGCCTACCTTGATACCCGATAAGCTCGCCATGAGGTCGTCCAACTCCCTCGTGGCGGTCGACGCCGCCGGAGCCGTGGAAGTCGAGATGTGGGACGAAATCAACTCCGCATCTCCGGGATAGCCCGTTTCGGTTTTCGTTTCTTTCACCGTTATCGTCACTTTTCTGGGACCTGTGTATATCACCTCCCTGAAATAGCCAACGCTCATAATAATATGTATTTTTATTTATTTTTTGGTCTTGTGTAAGATCGTTTTTATCATTCGTCCAAGTCATTGTTATGATTCTATCTGGTCGGCGAAGAACAAACACATATCAGCCCTCCTACGTGCAACAACGATAAACTTGTAATTTCTATTTCGGTTCACAACTATATTCTGCACAAACGCAACACGTCTCGGAGTCATCAAGGCGCACGTTCCTCCACCGAAACCCATTTATCCTTCATTTGGCACAAAAACATTAATAAAGTTGTTATATTTAGCTGTCCCCGTTCATAGGTCACGTTAACACCTGCCCTATTCTGACCCAAAAACATAAAAACAACCGTTTTGGCTTGATCAACTCTACGATTATTTAGTATTCAAAACACCTGTATTCATCACATCAAATTCTGACCAATGCTTATTGTGCAATCTGACCGTAACACATTTGGACAACATCTGGACTGAATTTTCTTATCGTGTACGTTTTAAAATAATTTTGTAAACGAGCGAAACTATTCGATTTAATTTTTAAATTGTACACCACTTTACAGATGTGAGAATCCAAAATATAAATTTCTCACCTTCGACAAGTTTATTTATTTTTTAATTTGGGTCAAAAGAATTAACATTATTTACAAAACACTATTTATTTTTAAAATACAATTGCGCAAAGAAAATGGCAAACAAGATCTGTTCAGTTCCATAAATAGATTTTGATAACAACATTTGCGGTTATGGTTTGAATATTCAAATTTCACAGCACGACTAAAGAAATATGCTACTAATTGCTTGAACTTCCTTCATACATGTAGAATGTTTTCATAAAAGTTCTCCAAATCGTCACAACACCACTGATGCAATTCAATTGAGTTTTATGAGATAAAGATAAAGTAAGAAAGAAAAACGACCCTGATGCTTAAAAAAACTATTATAAAATTGACCTAAATATGTAATTAAAAATATGCTTCTTCATTCTTTAAACGGGTATTGCTAAAAAGAGCAGATACTCATCTTAAAAGATAAAATTTAAGACTCGGTCAATTCTCTATCACGTGCAATGTAATTTGAGACAATATATACATGTAGCAGTAGTAGCTGACATACCTTTAAATTTTCATATTTTTCGCGGACTTTTAATCATTATGAAACATTGCTTAGAGGCTGCATAAAATGTTCACGTTATTTAATTGCACATTACTTTTTCTCAGCACTTGATCTTCAGATATATTGAAGTTTGCAAATGCAAATGAATGAAGTATCTGTTTATTTCGGGCTAAGTAAACTGAACCATATTTCTCCACCGACAACACCCTTAATACACCTATTATTAATTAACTAATAATTAATTAATTACTTAATAATTATAAATTAAAAAGTAATTACTTATTTATTAAATAATAATAATCATAATTAATAAATTAATTATTATTAATTTACTACACCACCCCCCTAATGGAATTTCAAAGGGAACACGGTGTAAAAACCCGAATAACATCGTTATTATTAACACTTTTAATTTTAAGCTTTAATTAAAAACTCTGCAATTGGAAAAAATGCAAATTGTAGTCATAAAATCTATGATGTAGTTCATAAGTGTATCAGAACATTATCTAATTTAGAAATCAGCACATTATGAAAGAACTACTAACAATAATCATAGTCGAAATGCAATAATTCTCTATTTTTAGCGAAATATAATTTACAACTATGTATCGGAGATAATTTGAAAACCTCTTGTGTAAGTAAAATTATAAATAGGTTGGCATCGCAGTGAAATTATCAATTCAAGAAAATGAAAATTGTTAAAAGGGGCCACTACTAATAAATCAAATAATTATACAAATAATTCCGTAATAGTAATAATAAAAATTATTATTTAACTAAATGAGAGAAGTGTGACGTAATTGATGCACTGATGCATTAAATTATTTATTTTAATTTTTTTCACTTGCACTCATTACCAAACGCTGTGCAAAAGCCCCATCAAGCAACACCTGACTTTATTTGCGTATGTCAAAACTGGGTTCGTACACTTGTTTGCCAAACAATCAAACATAATTTCGAATAGGAGGTCTGTTTCATAACAAACTTTCGGACACATTGGCTAAAAATATTTAATGAATTTAAACCAAAACAACTTACTTCTGCAAATACAACTTCGCAACAACGACAAACGATGGCAAATCATTATTTTATACTTGAATTGTTTGATCTTGAGTTAGTTTTTAATTCATATTGATATTGATTGCTGAAACGACAGTAAAAAGAACACATTTTTGTCAAAACAAGTTCTTAATTAATCTCAGAGCTAAAATTGGTATCACAAAAACGAACATTTTGCCACACTTCCTGTCGGAGAAGATATTGAAATCTATTATTTTTACATAGGAATTAATTCGTTTAAAGTACTGAGTTATTAAATCAATTTTTCTCTACTAATAAACAAAAAGGTAACGTACTCGTATTAATACCAGAAAACTGATTTTAAATTAAAATCGAGAATTCGTAGAGACGTAGAACAATTTAAGAGAAACAGCAATACAACGAATAAATCATAATTAAAAAAAAACAAATGAAGAAATTTTCTACAGAATTTTACGAGTAAGTAATAAAATAAGAATTATGAAAATGAAGAACAAACCATGGAGAAAGCGTCACATCGAAAGTAGTTATAAGCAACACGGAAATGCGATTTTATTGCAGAAGTAAACTGCATACTTAACGACCCACTTTAACCGCGACAAATTCTGCCTTTAAAATGTATTAAATTTGATCAAATCTAATTTTATCACTCACCCCTGGTTCGGATTCAACTCCTCGAGAAGACTATCGACCGTGCGCCGATTCAGAGTGCTTTGAGCACTGGTAGGTCTCGAATGGGCCGCCGGACTCAGCCCTCCAGATCCGTTGTAAGAACCCCCATTGAGATGAGTTCCGTTCATCCCGTTCTCTATAACGCCAATAAAATCCTTGTTCGAAGAGAAATTCAGCATTACGCGCCGATCACTACCTGATGCGTATCTCGAATTGCTCAAGTCTTGGAGCAGAGTGTCCAACTCGGAGAGGTTGTTGTTGAACGTGCGCTTCTCGCCGGACGCCGGACCGGAACCGAGACTGTGCTGGCCATATCCGGGACTCCGAGGACCGGAAGCCGGTTGGGTTTTTCCGTAGGTGCCCTGCAATGCACGAAAATAAACGTCGTTGCATCATATTTCCTCAAAACAAGCCCGCTCGGAAATGATTGATTAAACAAATGTTTCATTGAATAAATTCATTATTTTAATCAAAACATCAACAACTATTCGATAAAAAGGCTACCACAAATTGAGTTCTAAAAATTGGTTTAAATTAATTAAAATAGAAAAGCTTTGACTGTGGTTTTAAGTATTAAAATGCACGGCTTCAATGTAATTTTTTCAAATTTATTTAAAATTATGAGAACCAGTTTGTTACCATCAGTAATATAACAAGAGCTTTATCAAGGTGAAATCGGCGTCGAAAATACTGGAAGAGGATTGTTGGGATCATAGACCGACTTCGGCAATCCAATTCACCAACTCTTTTAGGATTCGCGTTCCGAAAACGCAAGGAATCGCATTTTCTTAATTTCACATCCACTTATTAGCTTCCATTTATATAAAATATTTACTTGTAAGAGATAATGGGATTTTTACCTCAAAAATTAAGAGAAAAAAAATTAAGAGTAGATTTCAATTTGAAAAAGGATCAATAATTAAATGTCGAGTATTTTTGGACCTCCATAAACTGTTTTACCTCAGATTTGAAAACTAAGTCAAAAATTAAATACGGTTACCTTTTACAGTACACAAAAATAGTAACGTCTCGATACAAAAAAAATATATATACAAAATATAAATATGAATTTATCTTTAAATTATTGACACTTTTTCTACTCAATATCCAGTATTATCCACGGTTGGGTTACAAAGAGGAATTTTATTTTATTTTTTATTTCTCTGAAAAATGTATTCTTGCCTGCTTGTTCTCAAACCCGTAAAAAAACCATTTCATTTCTATTTAAACAGTAACAGTTTTTTTTTTTAACATTTTCATCGATAATTAATAATAGTACCAGTAAACAAAAGTATGGCAACAACTATCAGAGCTCTTGGGAAATGGAAAAAATATTGACAGCGAAGACAATTCACGCGATGGCGATCGATAAAAGATAATTTATTTAAGATATGTAAATTCCATCCTAGTTAAGTCAACATTAAGATATTTGTAGAAATGCTTCAAAATTGTAGTTATGCGTCCTGACAGGGACAGTTATTGCCATAGTTTCCCTTACTGGTGTTATTATTAATTATAGATGAAAATAATTCAATCCAATTTTTTCAAAAAAATAAAATAACAAAAAAACTACTATTTAAATAAAAATTGTTTTTAGAGGTTTGAGAGCAAGCAGGCCTTTTTATAAATAAAATCTACTTGGTAACCCCATCCGAGGACACACTGTATATTATCATTATTAATTATTATTAATTTCTATTTTAGTGAATTGAAAATCCAAGTTTAAATAATTTCCAAATGAAAGCCTTGCTATTTTTTAAACTTTAAAATAAAAGCGAACACGGCTTATAATTTTCTAAAATAAAAAACCGATGCGGGTCAATTTTGAATTTTTGATAACTGCAATTCGAACTATTTGTAAATTCTGTGGAACTTGTGTATTATTCACTACTAAAAACAAATAGTTTTAATATAATTTTGTGACGCATGTAAGGTTCAGAATAAAATTACATTACAAATGATTATCGAAATTTTTATTTCCAAACAATTTCTGATTATATAACAATTATACATATCATATTGAATACGTGGAGGGCTAAAATAAGAAACCCACCAAAAGTGTCGAATTTGGAACACACAACCTGCATAAATACACAAAACTCGCCTCGCGCTACGATCTAGGTGAGAAAAAAAAGAGAAGATGAACTTAAATCCAGACCGTTTGGTAAAAATTCGGACGCGTCTATTTTGGTACCCACAAAAATATAAACTTTCTAAATATAAACGACGCGTTATTGTGGACCGTCCGACAACATAATCATCACGTAACTCGGAATCGCCGAAAAAGCAGCAGCGGGAGCATCCACGGCGGTCCCGGCCACCTGTTGATTACGATCAACAAGTGGTCGGCATCGAGTCGCACCGCGATCACCTTCGCCATCTTCGCCGGGGACGGACATCCCCATGAGGTCGCCGTCCTCGCCACCGAGACACATTATTAGTAAGCGTGGTGAGACGGCCGCTACGACCCTTTATGGAGCGATCTGATTTTCGCGTTCGTCGAAAAGAGACGGGAGTCGCGACGCCGACGTTCCCGACGGAGACGTCGAGAGTGCTCCGGGACGTGGGGGGACGCCGTTTGCGCACGGCTCCGTTTTCAACACGCCGAAAAAAAATTGCAGCAAACACACGAAATTTGCGCTCGCGAAACTATTGTCTATAAATATAACGATCGTTAGGGTGATTTATCGAGCGACAAATGATTGGTTTTTGGAAAAGTTTCGAAGATTCGTGTGCGGTGGAATGTAGTTGTTTCGACATCGGTTTTCTGTAATTTGGAGAGGAGGCTAAATTGGACGATTAACGAGTTGGCTCCCGTTAGAGGCGATGAAATATTTACTTTTCGATAAATCGGCGCCATTTTGAAATTCGCCTTTCTTTTTAAAAATACGTGATGAAATACAAACAAAATTTGATCAATGAATTATGTTGGTGTTTATTTAAATACGGTGCCAGGTGCCCAGAGAAAAACAACGAAGAAATACATTGGAAAACTTCGCAAGCAACGCACAATTATTAACATCTATTTGGCAAAATTACGGAGGGATCGACAGGCGCAACTATTTCGTTGATAGAAGAGTTAAAACGAGTGATGATTTATCATTCGAGACGCTAAATATAACGTTAGCACCTGAAAATCGTACGCCCCAAATTACAATTCTAAAACAAAGAACATTTTTAGACCGTGACTTTGTGCTGGAATTCTTGGAATTATTTAAACGCAAACGAAATTTGCTTTGATTGTATATACAACCGGGCGCCCAGATTTAATTGTAAATAGGATCAGATCGTGAAAAACGTGGCGCCACCTATGAACCTGTGTGCGAACGTTCGACATTTAAACCCCCAAAACGAATAACATTGTCGCCAACGTGACAACGATGATGATTAAAGACGCATCATTATCTCCACTTTATTTACATTTTCAAGCACAATTTCAATACATAAAATGACAAAACATATAAATTCATTTGTGTAATAAAAAAAAAATTCTAAACAATTACCGAACAACACTAAAAATAGAGTTGAAATAAAACTTGCATCATGAATCCTATGCACAGCTAGCAAATTATATTATGAGAAATATTACAATTTTAAAATTGACAGAATATGTAACAATAATATACCAATAAATAAATACAAATCGTCAACAAGCAAATCTGAATTACAGCGAACTAAAAAAAATAATAATGCAGCAAAATTTTCCAATAGTTTCAAGCACATTTTCGGATTCAACTGGAGTAGTTATTGTTAAGCATCGCCTAAAAATATGTTTTATTTAATCAAAAGTTTGTTGGAATATAGTAATTACATATTGGCCCAAGGAAATAAACTGAGATCATGAGAAAGTTCCTTTGTTCTCAAAATGTGCAAGACAAATAGTTGATTCGCTAGCTGCCAAACATTTATTTATGCTGCATAAAACTCAGAGAAAGCACTCAATTCCAACATGGAGGGTGCTAAAATTGATCACTTAACTTCTTGTGCCGTCATTGCCGTAACGGAAATTATAAATTGCAGTCTTGTAGAAAGAAACCCATTTCCCGCTTTCATAATGATGAATGAATAGTTTTCAAGTCGGTATCAAAAAATATAAATAATCAAATAAAATCAATATACCTAATATTTTTACATTCTGCAGGAGGATTTTTTAAGACCGACTGTGAGATAACTAAATTGACAATTGTACAAATAAAAGCAAAATTTTATTTTTATATGTAAAATTCACAATTTCAACAAAATCAAATTAAAAAAAATTCTTGTTGGATTTATTATTTGCAAAGTCCGAAAATATGTACTGTTTGGTATTATAGTCTTTAGCCAACGTCGAGATTATTATTACGGAATTTTGGTGTGATAATCCTCTGAAAAACTGAGCCTACTTTTATAACTTTTTAATAAACTAATTTCGGGAGCCTTCATTAAACTCATTAAAAAAAATTTTTCATGTAATTAATTTTCTGATATTAAAATTTTGATTTCGATTATCGAAATTACTGAACGAGTCACACATTCATTAGGATTTGTCCTGTTGATTTCGTGTTATCATCGGCGTTTAGATTATGAGTTATGAAATATTGCACATGCACATTGACTTCCATAGAAATATGGAAATATTTATTATCTTTTTATAGCTGTTTTTAAATATTTTTTGCGAGTCGTCATTTTTTGTACATTTTTTTTCACATCCATTTACGAAATTGCTAAACTAGTCACGATTTTAAGGCCAATTGCAATTCTCAATCATTCACCACACCACCACGGATTTAGGTAAAGGAAATAAACAGATATCCTAGAATATGTGGCGCCACCTTTACTCCACAGCACAATTTTAAGTACAGAATTCTCGTTCTTAAATTTAGACTCACCGAACGAACATTGTAAGCATCCACCTTTGAGGCGGGACTTTCGCTTCCAGGTGACTGCCTTTGCCTAGAGGTGTTCAACGAACCGTAACCGGAACTGCTACTACCGCCTCCTGGAGACACCGTATTCTGGAGATCGGCCAAAAGAGCATCTGCAAAACACAATCTCGTTACTTCCACACTCGCACAAAAATAAACTATAATACCAAAGTACTCGTAATAACTGTTAATTGAGTCCATATCGTTCACACGCCGCACTAATAATAAAACTTCAAGTGAAAATTGCAATCTTTTCTTCCTTTTCGATAAGATCGACCAACTATGTGTCACAGTTTGAAGAAAATATCAATCATCGCTGATAGTGATATGTGCTGATGAAACGTGACACGAACCGCAACAATGCGAGCGCATCCTTGGTTCGGTTGCAATTAACTAAACAAACCAAGTGTATGGCGCAATTAGCGCAGCAAATACGTTCCGCGATAGATTGCTGAAAATTAACGTTAATCACGTGTAAACGAAGTAGAAGAGAAATTCTGCCTTCTTTGCCTTTCCGGTCAAATCTATTATTTAAATGGAAACAGTCCCGTAAACACATTATGTTGTTTTAGCAAAATTAGTTCGGCCTTGACGACCATTTAAGTGGCGACTTATTTTTGTGCCACACGCAATCGTGGGCACGACTCTTAATTATTAGACTCGAAGACTGGGAGCAGTTTTGAATTTATTTATTTATTATAAAAATATATAAAGATTAGCTGTCTCATAACTTCAGTTTATTTAAATGCATTGACAAATCAACCGAAGAAAATATCTGCCACGATAAATATATTATATTGATATTTTACTATTGATTTAAACTATTTGTATAAAAAACGGTGACGAAATAAACAATCGACTGTCTCAAAAACCAACTTTATTTAAATCCATTTACAATACAACCAAATCGACATTTATTAAATTATTTTATATATAAAAAAATAGGTGACATAATAAAATACACAGACGTCTAAAAACATCTCTAAGTTTCAAATCTTTTTATTAAAAAAACAACCGAATCAAAATTGCAGAGGCCGCCTCCACCTCCTGGTACGTAAATTATTTTTACTGCGTAACATCTGTTCACGTTATTTCGCAACACAATAATTCGTTTCCATCGACTTACTGAGATACTGTTCCCATTCGGCTAGACTCCTAAACCTCAACCTTTTGCTCCTCTCCAAAGTGGTCGGAGGAGATGGGTCAAAGGTGACGGTTTTCGGAGACGGCGTACGCCTGCGTGTGGTGACGGCAGCACTCATTTCGCACAAAACAATCGAACGAAATAAAGAACGACAGGAAGATCCCGACTATGACTAACTGTTGCACCGAAACCTGGACCCCGGTCTCTACTACTCCCGTTAAAAATAGTCACTTGCGGAATCACGAAAACGCCACCTTTTCACTCTTTACGTAACGATCATGCTTGCGATTTTCTGACCGGAAGCGCCGGAAATCGTGTCGGATTGTGATTTGAACCGATGCCAAATTCGTACGGCGTTTTTATTGAAAGCCTACGACAAACGCACCCACGTCCTCGCCGTTACGAACGTGGACTTATACAGGTGGAAGAGTTATTTATCGTAGTCCAGGATCGGAGCGGCACACTCGAATTTCTCTCGCAGACAATCCAACACGAACGTCTGGATGCGATCCACGTCTTCCGATGGGGTGTAGTCGTCTTCGGTCGATCTGGAAATCGTTACGATAACGGGCGGATGCTTCAACCGCTCCAGGAAGCCGACGAAGCGCACGAACATCACTTCCAACTCCTCGTCGGTGGAGACGTGGTGCGGCAACTCCGAGTCGTCGCACGTGCACCCCGCATCGTGCACCAGCTCCCAGTCGATCTCCTCCTCCTTATACTCTTTCAAGAGCGCCTCCCTCAAATCCACCACCTCGACGGCGAGCTTGCTGTCGCAATTCTCCGGAAGAACTCTGTTAATTTGGAGGTGTTTAAAAATCGCGTCCAGCTCCTCCACCTGAGCTTCACGTTCTTCGATGCACTTGAACACGTCACGGTTCTTCGGCGGTTCAAACTTGTATATCTCCTTGAGTCGCGAGTAGGTGTCGCACTTGTTGTACAACTCCCTAAACGGATTGCTCGTGCTGAAGAAATCAAGGTCTATGTCCAAAACGTAGGGCGTTTCGATTTCGTTCAAAATCCGTGCGTTGTAGTTTTCGGATAGCGTCAGCACTCCCAAGTGAACGTCTTTGCGATTTTCCAATTCCGCAGTCCTTGTCACGAGACATTCGGACACGAAGTAGTTTTCAAGCGAATCGACTCGAATTTTTCCGTTCTTATTTTTCCCGATCGCAAACGTGCGCCCACCGTCCTGCATCTGCTCGGCCCATGGCGGTTTCACCCACCAAAGGTGTTGAAAGTGGCCCGCGTAAGCCGCCGGGAGTATCCAATTCTCGATACTGATCTCGTCGAAGAGTTTTTGTTTGTCGTAGACGTAATCCTCTGGCATTTCCTTCGGTATTAACATATCGGGGTGCGAGTCGAAATGCACCAATGTTATGCCTTCGAGCGGTAAATGTTTCGAACCGATATTTCGATAAATGTGGGGAAGAACTTCGTGGTGGTACTCCACCACGTAAATTGGAATTTTCGCGTGCTTTTTGATCGGGTAACCTGTTGGCCAAAAACCACAACGTTACGTTCTTGGAAACAGCTTTCACATGGTCGCTGTAATTGCGTTTTATAGACAAACAAAAATAACTACTCGGATTGTATAAGTAAAAATATAATGTTGCGTCATTTGATATGTAAACGAATAACACATTTGCCAGTATTGGCATCGCAATGAAGTTTATATCGGAACCAGCGCTGAATCTTCCTCACATAAGCAAAAACATAAATAATAAAGTCACAATAAGCTGTGAATAACAAGATTTTACTCACTTGTTTTGTACGGTTCAAATTGAATAACCATGACATCACCGCAATATAGTATGTATTTCATTACAGTCAAATTTAGAGTATTCGTAGTAATTAATCGCCGAAATTGTGTAAACTATAATAATCGTATCAAATCGCATCAGATTCTGAGTCACAAAATTATCCCACTTTATGTGGATTAATTTCAACCACTAAAAGTAAACAATGCCGTGTTTGTTATTTATCAAAATAACCCCCCGTTTATTGGTAATTCTCGCCCAAAAACGCCTAATTTTTTTTCGAAAGCAGTTTTTTCATATGACACCTCAGTACAATTACTTAACATTAATAAAAAAATTATTTATTTAACAATTATAAAACAAATATCTTACACAAATAATTTATTTTTAACCATTTAAATTTTTGATCCACGTTTGATCAATTTCTTCGTTAGATAACTGTTTCAATGTAAAATAAAATGTGCCCTTCATTAATCCATACCCAGAAATTTAGAAAAAAATGTACTTCCCTCATCGATTTTAATAGGGTTTTTATAGAAACTGTATATAAAATTAACACCTACTTGTAAGATAATTCATTAACCGGCTACGAGTTTTCGTAGTCCTTTAATTAAAGTAACAGTTTATCAAATCCTTGTTTTTATTTTTTTTTACTCGTAAATTGTTTAAAAAAAAATTCGAAGAGAAAAAGCTAGGAATATGTCGGCGGCAGAAAAACGGCATATCTTAGAACTAAAGCTTATGTTAGCATTTTTGCGGTAACATTTAAATCTGAAATTTCAAGTTTTATTTTTAAGTTGTCCGGAAAAATAATTCAAAATTATTTTTACCTCTTTTTAAAGAGTTATAATTAATATTTTTCTATTTTCTCTAAAGCATATATTAAATATTTACAAGTATGAAACACCAAGGACTGGTAGAAAGGAAATAAAACAGAATATGAAATAGGTATGGACAAATCGCTGTAGTAAAGTAGAAATAATTGGGCTAAATTTTATTTAATAATGGGTACAGAATAGGTGTTTTTGTGAAAAATAAAAAATACGAATGGTCTTACTTTTATTATGTAACGTACAAATTATCCAACAAACTAAAATCATACACCATACAATAACAAAATAGCTAAATGTGTGAGAGATTGCAAAATGTGCTACATATCTCACAGCTGACCGAAATCTAACACTTTTTAGTCTTCCAGATGGTCGTTTCTGAAAATTTCTAACACTATTGATAATATTTTATTTCGGTTTAAAGCAATCATACTGCAATTATTTGTTTAATAAACCAATAATTTAATAAAACCAATAATGCCACAATAATCGATCGATCTCGAACTAATTTATTACTCGCGAACAAGAAATATTTGCAAAAAACGGCAAAGTGGCCATAATATATTTTTATATAAGTTTGAAACGTGTCCGTTCGACCAAATATGAAAATCATTCTTTGTATTAATAAAATTGATATGTATTCTACAAAACTGGATTCGTTTACGTCGTCATTGAATAACGACAAAACCTAATTTGAAAAAATCACAACTTACCATTCATTTTTTCCCAAAAAACGCACACGTGCACGGTATACACCCAAAGATAGTCACAGAATTTAAAAATGATTGATAACACCGAGTTCGTCGTCCCAAAACTTCATCGAAAATATGTGACGCAACTCGAACAACGTGCTTGAAATGGTGTTGCATAAATCGCAGGCGCCCCCTTGCTCTCAGTCGAGTGTTATACAGTGTGACCTGATTAAGTCAAGGCCGTGCAAGCAACTCCCAACGAAATTGTTCAAAGGACGTCCGACGCTACCAAACTATGTAAAATGCTGTTTTATAATTAAATTCGCTTTCAAACGGTTATAGCCATCATCAAAGTTCTCCAAATAAACAAATTAAGAACTGTAATAAAAGCAACGACGCGATGAAACCGGTCTATAAATTTTCCAAAAAAAAGTGCAGTTGTGCACATTCGAGAGAACCCAACGAGTTCGGTCACAGCCGCATCACATCTTTTGTTTTTATTCTGCCCGGTTTTAGATTTTAGACAAGACACTTGGACATCTGCCACAACTAGAATAATTCGAGTTAATGTATTCTGATGGATAACGTGTGAATTTCAAATTATGTTAAGACACCTCCCACAAGCCTACGCACAACCACGAAACACATCACTTACATCCGGGAGAAGTTCCGTTCTTCAGGGTGCACTGGTAGGGATGCAAAGTTCCCGGGACGATTTTCCCGTACATCGAACGATCCATTTTCCCGAAGCGCGAAATTCAAACGGCGAAAAACCTTGACGAGAAAAACGCACCAATCACGTGTGCCGGCCGCGCCGCGTCGGAAAACATCAAGTGAGAAAACTGGCGTTCATATCTCCGATTATTTTTATTTTCCGCCTGAATTTGATTTACAAAACGTTTTTTGGCGCGTGCGCCGAGTAAATTTAGACGGGCGTCGCGACGACGACGGAACTGCCAGAAAAACGGGACTCCACGCAGAAAAATCTTCAACTGGGAGCCGTCCGAGTGCCAAGTGCAAGACGTGCACTTGATATGTGGCGGTCGCGCTGATGTAATTCGAACTGGACAAGAAGCGTCCCGAACGTACCGACACCCACTTGTAACAACAATCAGGGAAACTGCATCACGAACCGTCGCTCATTTTTAGAAAGCCATCAAAGACGTATTTTGGGAAACGACAATTAAAACACCTCCTCTTGCACACATGCGATCAACATAAATGTGATGTAATTTGTGTACACGAAGCGGCTTATTTCGCGAATTAGCGACGCTCAAGGTCCCATTAGAGGAAAATGGGCCCAACTTTCTCGCTTCGCCTTATATGACTGCGAAATTAATTCATAAATAATGTATGTCATAACGCCGCAGCACATGGTTCTCGTAAATTATGAGAGGACTCAATTCGGTCCTGAAACTTACAAATAGATTGTCGGTCCCTAATGATGCCGGAAACACTTAAAATAGTCGCCGTGTTGAAAACGACCAGTTTTATAAAAAGACCCATTCATTTGATCGTTTCCGCGCGCTCGAAATTTCGAACGTCGAATTTGGGACCGCTGCACGACCTTGAATTCCTTCTCGAAATATTGAGAAAATTACACATTGCACAACACGCTCACGTAATTAACAAACAGACGGAATTGATTAATTCGGACAAGTGTTGTCGTTTGGCGCACAGCAAACACGTAAAAAGACATGTTTCCATTGTAAACTTTTGGAGGTTAGTGACAGGTGGTTTGCTTGTTGAGCGAACTTCTTACCTAGATCGTCCATTGTAGTAATTTAGCTGCCGGATTAACAGTGACTAGTCTTCGGTTCTGTTAACTACATGACTAAATCTCAACACTTTGAAGAATTCACCTTATTTAGACATTTTCACATCTGCAAATGTCAAAAATTGGACAAGCAGCGGCAGCGACCAGCAGTAGTGGAAACCTTGAAAGACGTAAACAACAAACTGTCTGTGGTTCCCAACAAGTGCAAACTCACCAAAAACATTCATGAAATAAATCATTAAACGATTCAGAGTAAAAATAGAGAACTTAAGAATTTATGGTAAATTGCTACAGATCAATAAAAGAAAACGAACCGTGCACCAGAGGCATCTAAAGGAATCCTAAACATAACAGACAAAATAACTAATAAATAAAATAATAAGTACTATTGAATTTGAAAAGTTAAATATTAAACTCAAAATACATTTACAATTATTTCCTTAAATATTATCTTCCTAAAAGATTATCTTGCTTTTAACTTTTAACTATTTATTTAGATTGTCTTCTTTACGATAGTTTGATAGAAATTTTTCCTCTGCCATTCGATGTTATCTTGCAATCAACTTACAAATTTACAAATACAATTTCTGATTCAAATACCGTGTATTATTATTATTATCATTTTTAGTATTAATATTATTATTATTTGTCTTTCAAAAATTTTACGTCTTAAAAATATGTTTTTTTTTATATTTTATTCCTTATCAATTAATCTTTATATGTACTCGTATTTTATGCTTTTTTAAAGTTTATTCATAAAATGTTCTTTTTTGATCATTTTAGAAATTTGGAACTAGAGGTTCGCCCTTTGGGAACCTCGTATGTACACAAAATATTTATTCCTCAACTTCTGTACAAATAACTCCAAATCCACAACGGTGAAGTCAACCGATACGTGTTACGAAATAGTTTTAAAAACTTGTAGTTCCCAGTGAGGAAAATTCTAAGTGATGTCATCAGACATAGCAGTGAACTTAGTTTAGTTTAGTTTTTAGAACCGCAATTTTTTATAGTCTGGTTGAACTTGAATTAAAAACGCCTTCTGGCGCGTATGTTAATAAAAAAATATTTGAATTCTTAGAACCACTTGTTTTCTTTTAATAATAAAACCGCAATGATTATATTCTATATTTACGTTATTTATTTCGATAAGGATAAGTAAGAAAATTGTACGGTTCAAAGTGTTTCACTGATTACAAAGAGTTGTCTAAAGGAGAAACTCTATCCCCAGAAATACATAATGCCAAGTCGCCACCGGGGTCATTCGGTCATTGCATTTTAGTCATTATTTATAAATCCAACTCAATCTTGAAGGTTGTCCACGTTAAACCACGTCTCAAATTCGTGACCGAACCAGTTGGCAAAAATGCACGTTGCCTTGTTCGGTCTTTGCTTTTTGCTCTCGCAAAACCTAAAGACCGCAGGTAAATCCTAAACCTATTCAACTATCAGTTTTTCAGCTATTTTGTTTTAGTGTCTTTGCTTCCCGAAACCTGTCCAGAATTTGTGAGTCGTAGCAGATGGAAGGCGCGCACCCCTTTTGAAATTGATTACGTGATAGTTCCAGTAGCAAACGTCGTCGTTCATCATACGGTAACTCAAACATGCACCACGGAAGAGAGTTGCGCCGAGTTATTGAGGAACATTCAAGATTTCCACATGGAAAACCTCGAATTCCACGATATCGGATACAAGTAAGAGTGTGTTTAAAAAATACGCTCCTCAAATCAGCCGCTTTCAGCTTTATGGTCGGCGGTGATGGATTAATATACGAGGGGGCTGGATGGCATAAAGTCGGAGCTCACACTATAGGATACAACACCAAGAGTGTGGGGCTTGCGTTTATTGGAAACTTTACAAGTAATTGTGACATTCAACATTTAGACGCTTATTACGTATTCTGTTTGTTTTAGATGAATTGCCGTCGCAGAAACAGTTAGATGCTGGTAAAAAGTTTCTAAAATGTGGCGTTGAGCTCGGAGAGCTGGATAAGGATTATAAACTGTTTGCTGGAAGACAAGTAAGTTCCACGGCGAGTCCTGGATTGCGTTTGTACCGCCAATTACAAAACTGGCCTCACTTCACCCGAAGACCTACCAAAAATTAAGGAAAGCCAAGATGTATCATGATTTTTTTCTTGTTTTATTTCATAATGTTAATTACTTGAACTGTTTGAAATTTTTGTATTGTTACCTTCTGTACATTTTGCCCTTTTTTCAGTCTCGTCTAATATGTTTTTTACAAGCTCACCATCTTTACTGCTTTTGTCATAAAAATATTACTTTTTCAAATAAATGTATGTTTTTACGTTATACTTTTTGTTGCTACAAAATAAAGTGTATTCCTGACCAATTTTAAATCTTGTATTTTTTAAAGGTTTTTGGTAAATTTGATCTTCACAATTCTTATTTAGGGTTTTTGTTTTTTTTTTCTAGATTATTACTTTGATTTCTATCTGAATAGTTTTCTATTAAATTTTTTTAATGCTTGGAAACTAAATAATTTTTGGAATCTGAAATATATTTCAAAATTTCAGAATTCTCTAATTGAGGCAGACGATCTATGCACTGTTTTTGTATCCGTGTTATCTATGATTGTTACTGACATTTGATGTTTTTGGGTTATGTTTGTTGAGGTTAGATCGAAGTTGTAATAAAAAACCACAAAAAATGCCTAACTGGAATCAAATTCAGTCTCAACTTCGACACCCCGCTAACCCAGTGGTGTTCTTCGACATTTCTGTCGGAACAACAGTAACTCTCATCTCTTAGAAACCTACACTTGCTAATACAATTCATTTAGGAAATCGGACGAATGATCTTTGAGCTGTTTGCTGATACTGTTCCCAAAACCAGTGAAAATTTTCGTCAGTTCTGCACAGGAGAGTTCCGCAAAGACGCAGTCCCTTTGGGGTACAAAGGTGCAAGTTTTCATCGAGTTATCAAAGACTTTATGATACAAGGGGGCGATTTTGTTAATGTACCTATCACCACTATATTGTATTGACTGTTGGCTTACAAACGAGATTTGTAGGGCGACGGTACTGGTGTGATGAGCATATATGGAGGGGGCACCTTTCCCGATGAAAACTTTACACTACGTCATGACCATCCAGGACTCTTGTCGATGGCAAACAGTGGAAAAGACACAAACGGTTGTCAGTTTTTTATAACTTGTGCCAAGTGCAACTTTCTGGATGGCAAACATGTAGTGTTTGGGCGGGTTATAGATGGATTGCTTGTTATGCGGAAAATTGAAAATGTTCCCACCGGCCCCAATAACAAACCCAAAATACCCGTTACTATAATACAGTGTGGACAAATGTAATCGCTAGGTGAAATAAATATTTTGCAAAAAAAATATTTTTTACATATCCTGACTAATTTGGCGTTTTTTCATGATGGCTAGACAGAGGAAATTTGTTTTAGCTTTAAAATGAACAAAAACCGGTTACAATACAATTATAATATAATTAAATATTATACATTACAATACATTACAATATATTACAATATTATTCAAGAAAGTAATTAATTATACATGATGTTTTTTATGCAGATATTCTAAAGAAATTTCAAATAGCAGGACCAGCAACAGTGGCGATGGACAATTTGGTGGTAATGATACCAAAAAGAATGTATAAACCCATGAGAACAGTAGAAAAGTCCAAAATGGGTAATAATGAAATTAATTTTTTTGAACGTTATAGGAGACAATAATAACTACTAGTTATTGCATTTATTATTCAATTGTAGTTATCTATTTTGTACTATTTTTGAAATTACACATAACATCGTAGTTTTTTAGTTAAAACAGCTCCTTTGGCTGTAAAATTAAAATTGTTATGAATAAATTTAAATGTCTTAATGCATTGACAGATGTCGCCACAAACAGGACACCACTTCGAAGTAAGGGAGAGTTATCTTTTCTGTTTTTTTTTGTTTTGAGCATAGACAAGAGAGAGAATAGATGGTCCACTCTCCCTATTCTTTCTGAAGATTTTTTATAACGTGCGTTCAAAAAAAAAACGAGGCTGCGTTGGCCATGGAAAAACTTTGTGCATCAATTTAGTGTAGCAAAATTTAGAACTGTCAGTTAGAATCTGTCAGATAGTTTTTAGGTTAGGTTCTTTGCTGACAATGGTTTCGTATACGATTATTATGTTGGGACAAATTTCAATAAATGGACGCGAAAAAGGGTAGGATTATGTTTATGAGAGCGATGTACACATGTCCTGGCATTTATTATAAACAATTTACATAAAATTGGTCCGTTTTATTTTGGTGGAAAATTTTAGACTGACAGTTCTTATCATTTGTGGTTTCTACACTGGAAAGCCGATAAATTCCATGGCCAACGCAGCCTCGTTTTTTTTTGAACGCACGCTAGTGTCATTCTGTAGGGATCTCCTAAAAGTTTCGTTCAAACACCCGTATGAGTACAAAAACCTGTACAGCTTAAGGCTCGCAAATTAATATTTTCGTGCTTTTTGGTTTTTAATTTTTCATTGATTAATATAAAACAATGTACATTTAAAACTGCTTTCTACTCAACTACTTTCAAAGTCCGAGATTTATTACTCCTCCACGAAAGATTAGATTTGCGTTTTGCGGGCATTTTAAACAACTACCAAATAATAACAAATCACACAAATTATAACCACAGATTACTCCAGATGACTGACTCAATGCAAATATTTTGGCGGAATGACCTTTAACGACCTTCAAATTATGTAGCAGTTTTCAGATGGCGCATCGATCAAATTTTGCGGCAAATTTAAATAGTCTCTCCTCTCTTTATAGGTAGTAAAAATGCTATTATATTTTGAATATTTTATGATTTATTCTACAAAACTAATGTAAAAAATTGTTTTGTAGAATAAATCATAAAATATTCCTTCATTATTTACACGTCATACAAACAAACAATTTTATAAAAATCAATTTATTATATTACATAATTTAAATTAAACAAAATTATACCCAAAATGTTAACAATTACATTTCTAAGATAGGTAAAACTTACAAATATGCTAATTACTTGGGGTTAATATATAATAATAGAAATTTTGAAAGACTTGCCGGACAACAAATAGAGCAACCTGGCTTACTTTTGCAAATTCATACACAAAAATAAGGAATAATGAAGCCTAATATCTAACGATGCCGAAAAGTGCTTTTTTCAAACCCTCCACTTTTGCATTAGATTGGAATTTTGGACGTTTAGAGCTTCTTGCCACAGTTTCGCTCTAGAATTATGTAATTAGATTTCCTGAATTTGTTGTATTAATAAAACATTCTTACCTTTCTTCACTTTTTGGAAAACAATGCAGTTTCTCCGCTTAGTTTTCACCAACACCACAAATAATGTAAAAAAGACCAATCTGTCGCTTAAAATTTTTCACAAATTCAACATACAAGCAAGTTTTGACATTTACTGGCTTGATTATAATTGCAGGAAGAAGGCTGTTTTTAAAATATTAGTCAGAAAAAAAGCAACAAGCGTAGAAACAGTCACGCTTTACAAAAAACACGGAATTGTACATTGTTCAATTTATAATAGTAAAAATGATGGAAAAATCTTGAAAAACTTTCGAGTTGTTTGCGTTCATTGTTTGATTGAAATGAAATTCTAAAATGAAATGAATTTCTAAAAATTGTAATGTGTAATTTAAAATAGTTCTGCAAAATCTCATCGACATATTATCATCTTCTCCACAAATACATAAATAAATAAATAAATCAGATAAATGGCGCTCCTACCATTTATGGCTTCTCCTGAAATTTTTCTTTTTTTATGTCGAGATTTGTTATTAACTTGGAAAATGATGGAAAAATATTGAAAATTTTTCGAGTTGTTCGCGTTCATTGTTTGTTTGAAATAAAATATGAAAATGACTCTCTAATAATTGAGAGAGCAAGATTGATTCCATCATGTGTAAATTAAAATAGTTATGCAAAATCTCATCGACATATTATCATCTTCTTATTCGCACCTACATAAATACATAAATAAATCAGATAAATGGCGCTCCTACCTTTTATGGCTTCTCCTGAAATTATTCTTTTTTTATGTCGAGATTTGTTATTAACTTTGAAAAATGATGGAAAAATGAATATTGAAAATTTTTCGAAATGTTCACGTTTATTGTTTGATTGAAATGCAACGCGAAAATGCATTTCTAAAAATTGAAAGAGCAAGACTGATTCCATCATGTGTAATTTAAAATAGTATTGCAAAATCTCATCGACATATTTTTCATCTTCTCCGCACATACATAAATAAATCAGATAAATGGCGCTCCTACCTTTTATGGCTTCTCCTGAAATTATTCTTTTTTTATGTCGAGATTTGTTATTAACTTTGAAAAATGATGGAAAAATGAATATTGAAAATTTTTCGAAATGTTCACTTTTATTGTTTGAAATGCAATGCGAAAATGCATTTCTAAAAATTGAAAGAGCAAGACTGATTCCATCATGTGTAATTTAAAATAGTTTTGCAAAATCTCATCGACATATTATCATCTTCTTATTCGCACCTACATAAATACATAAATAAATCAGATAAATGGCGCTCCTACCTTTTATGGCTTCTCCTGAAATTATTCTTTTTTTATGTCGAGATTTGTTATTAACTTTGAAAAATGATGGAAAAATGAATATTGAAAATTTTTCGAAATGTTCACGTTTATTATTTGATTGAAATGCAATGCGAAAATGCATTTCTAAAAATTGAAAGAGCAAGACTGATTCCATCATGTGTAATTTAAAATAGTTTTGCAAAATCTCATCGACATATTTTTCGTCTTCTCCGCACATACATAAATAAATCAGATAAATGGCGCTCCTACCTTTTATGGCTTCTCCTGAAATTATTCTTTTTTTATGTCGAGATTTGTTATTAACTTTGAAAAATGATGGAAAAATGAGTACTGAAAATTTTTCGAATTGTTCGCGTTGATTGTTTGATTGAAATGCAATGCGAAAATGCATTTCTAAAAATTGAAAGAGCAAGACTGATTCCATCATGTGTAATTTAAAATAGTTTTGCAAAATCTCATCGACATATTTTTCATCTTCTCCGCACATACATAAATAAATCAGATAAATGGCGCTCCTACCTTTTATGGCTTCTCCTGAAATTATTCTTTTTTATGTCGAGATTTGTTATTAACTTTGAAAAATGATGGAAAAATGAATATTGAAAATTTTTCGAATTGTTCACGTTTATTGTTTGATTAAAATGCAATGCGAAAATGCATTTCTAAAAATTGAAAGAGCAAGACTGATTCCATCATGTGTAATTTAAAATAGTTTTGCAAAATCTCATCGACATATTTTTCATCTTCTCCGCACATACATAAATAAATCAGATAAATGGCGCTCCTACCTTTTATGGCTTCTCCTGAAATTATTCTTTTTTTATGTCGAGATTTGTTATTAACTTTGAAAAATGATGGAAAAATGAATATTGAAAATTTTTCGAATTGTTCACGTTTATTGTTTGATTAAAATGCAATGCGAAAATGCATTTCTAAAAATTGAAAGAGCAAGACTGATTCAATCATGTGTAATTTAAAATAGTTTTGCAAAATCTCATCGACATATTTTTCATCTTCTCCGCACATACATAAATAAATCAGATAAATGGCGCTCCTACCTTTTATGGCTTCTCCTGAAATTATTCTTTTTTATGTCGAGATTTGTTATTAACTTTGAAAAATGATGGAAAAATGAATATTGAAAATTTTTCGAATTGTTCACGTTTATTGTTTGATTAAAATGCAATGCGAAAATGCATTTCTAAAAATTGAAAGAGCAAGACTGATTCCATCATGTGTAATTTAAAATAGTTTTGCAAAATCTCATCGACATATTTTTCATCTTCTCCGCACATACATAAATAAATCAGATAAATGGCGCTCCTACCTTTTATGGCTTCTCCTGAAATTATTCTTTTTTTATGTCGAGATTTGTTATTAACTTTGAAAAATGATGGAAAAATGAATATTGAAAATTTTTCGAATTGTTCACGTTTATTGTTTGATTAAAATGCAATGCGAAAATGCATTTCTAAAAATTGAAAGAGCAAGACTGATTCAATCATGTGTAATTTAAAATAGTTTTGCAAAATCTCATCGACATATTTTTCATCTTCTCCGCACATACATAAATAAATCAGATAAATGGCGCTCCTACCTTTTATGGCTTCTCCTGAAATTATTCTTTTTTTATGTCGAGATTTGTTATTAACTTTGAAAAATGATGGAAAAATGAATATTGAAAATTTTTCGAATTGTTCACGTTTATTGTTTGATTAAAATGCAATGCGAAAATGCATTTCTAAAAATTGAAAGAGCAAGACTGATTCAATCATGTGTAATTTAAAATAGTTTTGCAAAATCTCATCGACATATTTTTCATCTTCTCCGCACATACATAAATAAATCAGATAAATGGCGCTTCTACCTTTTATGGCTTCTCCTGAAATTATTATTTTTTTATGTCGAGATTTGTTATTAACTTTGAAAAATGATGGAAAAATGAGTACTGAAAATTTTTCGAATTGTTCGCGTTGATTGTTTGATTGAAATGCAATGCGAAAATGCATTTCTAAAAATTGAAAGAGCAAGACTGATTCCATCATGTGTAATTTAAAATAGTTTTGCAAAATCTCATCGACATATTTTTCATCTTCTCCGCACATACATAAATAAATCAGATAAATGGCGCTCCTACCTTTTATGGCTTCTCCTGAAATTATTCTTTTTTATGTCGAGATTTGTTATTAACTTTGAAAAATGATGGAAAAATGAATATTGAAAATTTTTCGAATTGTTCACGTTTATTGTTTGATTAAAATGCAATGCGAAAATGCATTTCTAAAAATTGAAAGAGCAAGACTGATTCCATCATGTGTAATTTAAAATAGTTTTGCAAAATCTCATCGACATATTTTTCATCTTCTCCGCACATACATAAATAAATCAGATAAATGGCGCTCCTACCTTTTATGGCTTCTCCTGAAATTATTCTTTTTTTATGTCGAGATTTGTTATTAACTTTGAAAAATGATGGAAAAATGAATATTGAAAATTTTTCGAATTGTTCACGTTTATTGTTTGATTAAAATGCAATGCGAAAATGCATTTCTAAAAATTGAAAGAGCAAGACTGATTCAATCATGTGTAATTTAAAATAGTTTTGCAAAATCTCATCGACATATTTTTCATCTTCTCCGCACATACATAAATAAATCAGATAAATGGCGCTCCTACCTTTTATGGCTTCTCCTGAAATTATTCTTTTTTTATGTCGAGATTTGTTATTAACTTTGAAAAATGATGGAAAAATGAATATTGAAAATTTTTCGAATTGTTCACGTTTATTGTTTGATTAAAATGCAATGCGAAAATGCATTTCTAAAAATTGAAAGAGCAAGACTGATTCCATCATGTGTAATTTAAAATAGTATTGCAAAATCTCATCGACATATTTTTCATCTTCTCCGCACATACATAAATAAATCAGATAAATGGCGCTCCTACCTTTTATGGCTTCTCCTGAAATTATTCTTTTTTTATGTCGAGATTTGTTATTAACTTTGAAAAATGATGGAAAAATGAATATTGAAAATTTTTCGAAATGTTCACTTTTATTGTTTGAAATGCAATGCGAAAATGCATTTCTAAAAATTGAAAGAGCAAGACTGATTCCATCATGTGTAATTTAAAATAGTTTTGCAAAATCTCATCGACATATTATCATCTTCTTATTCGCACCTACATAAATACATAAACAAATCAGATAAATGGCGCTCCTACCTTTTATGGCTTCTCCTGAAATTATTCTTTTTTTATGTCGAGATTTGTTATTAACTTTGAAAAATGATGGAAAAATGAATATTGAAAATTTTTCGAAATGTTCACGTTTATTATTTGATTGAAATGCAATGCGAAAATGCATTTCTAAAAATTGAAAGAGCAAGACTGATTCCATCATGTGTAATTTAAAATAGTTTTGCAAAATCTCATCGACATATTTTTCATCTTCTCCGCACATACATAAATAAATCAGATAAATGGCGCTCCTACCTTTTATGGCTTCTCCTGAAATTATTCTTTTTTTATGTCGAGATTTGTTATTAACTTTGAAAAATGATGGAAAAATGAGTACTGAAAATTTTTCGAATTGTTCGCGTTGATTGTTTGATTGAAATGCAATGCGAAAATGCATTTCTAAAAATTGAAAGAGCAAGACTGATTCCATCATGTGTAATTTAAAATAGTTTTGCAAAATCTCATCGACATATTTTTCATCTTCTCCGCACATACATAAATAAATCAGATAAATGGCGCTCCTACCTTTTATGGCTTCTCCTGAAATTATTCTTTTTTATGTCGAGATTTGTTATTAACTTTGAAAAATGATGGAAAAATGAATATTGAAAATTTTTCGAATTGTTCACGTTTATTGTTTGATTAAAATGCAATGCGAAAATGCATTTCTAAAAATTGAAAGAGCAAGACTGATTCCATCATGTGTAATTTAAAATAGTTTTGCAAAATCTCATCGACATATTTTTCATCTTCTCCGCACATACATAAATAAATCAGATAAATGGCGCTCCTACCTTTTATGGCTTCTCCTGAAATTATTCTTTTTTTATGTCGAGATTTGTTATTAACTTTGAAAAATGATGGAAAAATGAATATTGAAAATTTTTCGAATTGTTCACGTTTATTGTTTGATTAAAATGCAATGCGAAAATGCATTTCTAAAAATTGAAAGAGCAAGACTGATTCAATCATGTGTAATTTAAAATAGTTTTGCAAAATCTCATCGACATATTTTTCATCTTCTCCGCACATACATAAATAAATCAGATAAATGGCGCTCCTACCTTTTATGGCTTCTCCTGAAATTATTCTTTTTTTATGTCGAGATTTGTTATTAACTTTGAAAAATGATGGAAAAATGAATATTGAAAATTTTTCGAATTGTTCACGTTTATTGTTTGATTAAAATGCAATGCGAAAATGCATTTCAAAAAATTGAAAGAGCAAGACTGATTCCATCATGTGTAATTTAAAATAGTTTTGCAAAATCTCATCGACATATTTTTCATCTTCTCCGCACATACATAAATAAATCAGATAAATGGCGCTCCTACCTTTTATGGCTTCTCCTGAAATTATTCTTTTTCTATGTCGAGATTTGTTATTAACTTTGAAAAATGATGGAAAAATGAATATTGAAAATTTTTCGAAATGTTCACGTTTATTGTTTGATTGAAATGCAATGCGAAAATGCATTTCTAAAAATTGAAAGAGCAAGACTGATTCCATCATGTGTAATTTAAAATAGTTTTGCAAAATCTCATCGACATATTTTTCATCTTCACCGCACATACATAAATAAATCAGATAAATGGCGCTCCTACCTTTTATGGCTTCTCCTGAAATTATTCTTTTTTTATGTCGAGATTTGTTATTAACTTTGAAAAATGATGGAAAAATGAATATTGAAAATTTTTCGAATTGTTCACGTTTATTGTTTGATTAAAATGCAATGCGAAAATGCATTTCTAAAAATTGAAAGAGCAAGAGTGATTCCATCATGTGTAATTTAAAATAGTTTTGCAAAATCTCATCGACATATTTTTCATCTTCTCCGCACATACATAAATAAATCAGATAAATGGCGCTCCTACCTTTTATGGCTTCTCCTGAAATTATTCTTTTTCTATGTCGAGATTTGTTATTAACTTTGAAAAATGATGGAAAAATGAATATTGAAAATTTTTCGAATTGTTCACGTTTATTGTTTGATTAAAATGCAATGCGAAAATGCATTTCAAAAAATTGAAAGAGCAAGACTGATTCCATCATGTGTAATTTAAAATAGTTTTGCAAAATCTCATCGACATATTTTTCATCTTCTCCGCACATACATAAATAAATCAGATAAATGGCGCTCCTACCTTTTATGGCTTCTCCTGAAATTATTCTTTTTCTATGTCGAGATTTGTTATTAACTTTGAAAAATGATGGAAAAATGAATATTGAAAATTTTTCGAATTGTTCACGTTTATTGTTTGATTAAAATGCAATGCGAAAATGCATTTCTAAAAATTGAAAGAGCAAGACTGATTCCATCATGTGTAATTTAAAATAGTTTTGCAAAATCTCATCGACATATTTTTCATCTTCACCGCACATACATAAATAAATCAGATAAATGGCGCTCCTACCTTTTATGGCTTCTCCTGAAATTATTCTTTTTTTATGTCGAGATTTGTTATTAACTTTGAAAAATGATGGAAAAATGAATATTGAAAATTTTTCGAATTGTTCACGTTTATTGTTTGATTAAAATGCAATGCGAAAATGCATTTCTAAAAATTGAAAGAGCAAGAGTGATTCCATCATGTGTAATTTAAAATAGTTTTGCAAAATCTCATCGACATATTTTTCATCTTCTCCGCACATACATAAATAAATCAGATAAATGGCGCTCCTACCTTTTATGGCTTCTCCTGAAATTATTCTTTTTTTATGTCGAGATTTGTTATTAACTTTGAAAAATGATGGAAAAATGAATATTGAAAATTTTTCGAATTGTTCACGTTTATTGTTTGATTAAAATGCAATGCGAAAATGCATTTCTAAAAATTGAAAGAGCAAGACTGATTCAATCATGTGTAATTTAAAATAGTTTTGCAAAATCTCATCGACATATTTTTCATCTTCTCCGCACATACATAAATAAATCAGATAAATGGCGTTCCTACCTTTTATGGCTTCTCCTGAAATTATTCTTTTTTTATGTCGAGTTTTGTTATTAACTTTGAAAAATGATGGAAAAATTAATATTGAAAATTTTTCGAATTGTTCACGTTTATTGTTTGATTAAAATGCAATGCGAAAATGCATTTCTAAAAATTGAAAGAGCAAGAGTGATTCCATCATGTGTAATTTAAAATAGTTTTGCAAAATCTCATCGACATATTTTTCATCTTCTCCGCACATACATAAATAAATCAGATAAATGGCGCTCCTACCTTTTATGGCTTCTCCTGAAATTATTCTTTTTTATGTCGAGATTTGTTATTAACTTTGAAAAATGATGGAAAAATGAATATTGAAAATTTTTCGAATTGTTCACGTTTATTGTTTGATTAAAATGCAATGCGAAAATGCATTTCTAAAAATTGAAAGAGCAAGACTGATTCCATCATGTGTAATTTAAAATAGTTTTGCAAAATCTCATCGACATATTTTTCATCTTCTCCGCACATACATAAATAAATCAGATAAATGGCGCTCCTACCTTTTATGGCTTCTCCTGAAATTATTCTTTTTTATGTCGAGATTTGTTATTAACTTTGAAAAATGATGGAAAAATGAATATTGAAAATTTTTCGAATTGTTCACGTTTATTGTTTGATTAAAATGCAATGCGAAAATGCATTTCTAAAAATTGAAAGAGCAAGACTGATTCAATCATGTGTAATTTAAAATAGTTTTGCAAAATCTCATCGACATATTTTTCATCTTCTCCGCACATACATAAATAAATCAGATAAATGGCGTTCCTACCTTTTATGGCTTCTCCTGAAATTATTCTTTTTTTATGTCGAGTTTTGTTATTAACTTTGAAAAATGATGGAAAAATTAATATTGAAAATTTTTCGAATTGTTCACGTTTATTGTTTGATTAAAATGCAATGCGAAAATGCATTTCTAAAAATTGAAAGAGCAAGAGTGATTCCATCATGTGTAATTTAAAATAGTTTTGCAAAATCTCATCGACATATTTTTCATCTTCTCCGCACATACATAAATAAATCAGATAAATGGCGCTCCTACCTTTTATGGCTTCTCCTGAAATTATTCTTTTTTATGTCGAGATTTGTTATTAACTTTGAAAAATGATGGAAAAATGAATATTGAAAATTTTTCGAATTGTTCACGTTTATTGTTTGATTAAAATGCAATGCGAAAATGCATTTCTAAAAATTGAAAGAGCAAGACTGATTCCATCATGTGTAATTTAAAATAGTTTTGCAAAATCTCATCGACATATTTTTCATCTTCTCCGCACATACATAAATAAATCAGATAAATGGCGCTCCTACCTTTTATGGCTTCTCCTGAAATTATTCTTTTTTATGTCGAGATTTGTTATTAACTTTGAAAAATGATGGAAAAATGAATATTGAAAATTTTTCGAATTGTTCACGTTTATTGTTTGATTAAAATGCAATGCGAAAATGCATTTCTAAAAATTGAAAGAGCAAGACTGATTCCATCATGTGTAATTTAAAATAGTTTTGCAAAATCTCATCGACATATTTTTCATCTTCTCCGCACATACATAAATAAATCAGATAAATGGCGCTCCTACCTTTTATGGCTTCTCCTGAAATTATTCTTTTTCTATGTCGAGATTTGTTATTAACTTTGAAAAATGATGGAAAAATAAATATTGAAAATTTTTCGAAATGTTCACGTTTATTGTTTGATTGAAATGCAATGCGAAAATGCATTTCTAAAAATTAAAAGAGCAAGACTGATTCCATCATGTGTAATTTAAAATAGTTTTGCAAAATCTCATCGACATATTTTTCATCTTCACCGCACATACATAAATAAATCAGATAAATGGCGCTCCTACCTTTTATGGCTTCTCCTGAAATTATTCTTTTTTTATGTCGAGATTTGTTATTAACTTTGAAAAATGATGGAAAAATGAATAATGAAAATTTTTCGAAATGTTCACGTTTATTGTTTGATTGAAATGCAATGCGAAAATGCATTTCTAAAAATTGAAAGAGCAAGAGTGATTCCATCATGTGTAATTTAAAATAGTTTTGCAAAATCTCATCGACATATTTTTCATCTTCTCCGCACATACATAAATAAATCAGATAAATGGCGCTCCTACCTTTTATGGCTTCTCCTGAAATTATTCTTTTTTTATGTCGAGATTTGTTATTAACTTTGAAAAATGATGGAAAAATGAATATTGAAAATTTTTCGAAATGTTCACGTTTATTGTTTGATTGAAATGCAATGCGAAAATGCATTTCTAAAAATTGAAAGAGCAAGAGTGATTCCATCATGTGTAATTTAAAATAGTTTTGCAAAATCTCATCGACATATTTTTCATCTTCTCCGCACATACATAAATAAATCAGATAAATGGCGCTCCTACCTTTTATGGCTTCTCCTGAAATTATTCTTTTTTTATGTCGAGATTTGTTATTAACTTTGAAAAATGATGGAAAAATGAATATTGAAAATTTTTCGAAATGTTCACGTTTATTGTTTGATTGAAATGCAATGCGAAAATGCATTTCTAAAAATTGAAAGAGCAAGAGTGATTCCATCATGTGTAATTTAAAATAGTTTTGCAAAATCTCATCGACATATTTTTCATCTTCTCCGCACATACATAAATAAATCAGATAAATGGCGCTCCTACCTTTTATGGCTTCTCCTGAAATTATTCTTTTTTTATGTCGAGATTTGTTATTAACTTTGAAAAATGATGGAAAAATGAATATTGAAAATTTTTCGAAATGTTCACGTTTATTGTTTGATTGAAATGCAATGCGAAAATGCATTTCTAAAAATTGAAAGAGCAAGAGTGATTCCATCATGTGTAATTTAAAATCGTTTTGCAAAATCTCATCGACATATTTTTCATCTTCTCCGCACATACATAAATAAATCAGATAAATGGCGCTCCTACCTTTTATGGCTTCTCCTGAAATTATTCTTTTTTTATGTCGAGATTTGTTATTAACTTTGAAAAATGATGGAAAAATGAATATTGAAAATTTTTCGAAATGTTCACGTTTATTGTTTGATTGAAATGCAATGCGAAAATGCATTTCTAAAAATTGAAAGAGCAAGAGTGATTCCATCATGTGTAATTTAAAATAGTTTTGCAAAATCTCATCGACATATTTTTCATCTTCTCCGCACATACATAAATAAATCAGATAAATGGCGCTCCTACCTTTTATGGCTTCTCCTGAAATTATTCTTTTTTTATGTCGAGATTTGTTATTAACTTTGAAAAATGATGGAAAAATGAATATTGAAAATTTTTCGAAATGTTCACGTTTATTGTTTGATTGAAATGCAATGCGAAAATGCATTTCTAAAAATTTAAAGAGCAAGAGTGATTCCATCATGTGTAATTTAAAATAGTTTTGCAAAATCTCATCGACATATTTTTCATCTTCTCCGCACATACATAAATAAATCAGATAAATGGCGCTCCTACCTTTTATGGCTTCTCCTGAAATTATTCTTTTTTTTTGTCGAGATTTGTTATTAACTTTGAAAAATGATGGAAAAATGAATATTGAAAATTTTTCGAAATGTTCACGTTTATTGTTTGATTGAAATGCAATGCGAAAATGCATTTCTAAAAATTGAAAGAGCAAGAGTGATTCCATCATGTGTAATTTAAAATAGTTTTGCAAAATCTCATCGACATATTTTTCATCTTCTCCGCACATACATAAATAAATCAGATAAATGGCGCTCCTACCTTTTATGGCTTCTCCTGAAATTATTCTTTTTTTATGTCGAGATTTGTTATTAACTTTGAAAAATGATGGAAAAATGAATATTGAAAATTTTTCGAAATGTTCACGTTTATTGTTTGATTGAAATGCAATGCGAAAATGCATTTCTAAAAATTGAAAGAGCAAGAGTGATTCCATCATGTGTAATTTAAAATAGTTTTGCAAAATCTCATCGACATATTTTTCATCTTCTCCGCACATACATAAATAAATCAGATAAATGGCGCTCCTACCTTTTATGGCTTCTCCTGAAATTATTCTTTTTTTATGTCGAGATTTGTTATTAACTTTGAAAAATGATGGAAAAATGAATATTGAAAATTTTTCGAAATGTTCACGTTTATTGTTTGATTGAAATGCAATGCGAAAATGCATTTCTAAAAATTGAAAGAGCAAGAGTGATTCCATCATGTGTAATTTAAAATAGTTTTGCAAAATCTCATCGACATATTTTTCATCTTCTCCGCACATACATAAATAAATCAGATAAATGGCGCTCCTACCTTTTATGGCTTCTCCTGAAATTATTCTTTTTTTATGTCGAGATTTGTTATTAACTTTGAAAAATGATGGAAAAATGAATATTGAAAATTTTTCGAAATGTTCACGTTTATTGTTTGATTGAAATGCAATGCGAAAATGCATTTCTAAAAATTGAAAGAGCAAGAGTGATTCCATCATGTGTAATTTAAAATAGTTTTGCAAAATCTCATCGACATATTTTTCATCTTCTCCGCACATACATAAATAAATCAGATAAATGGCGCTCCTACCTTTTATGGCTTCTCCTGAAATTATTCTTTTTTTATGTCGAGATTTGTTATTAACTTTGAAAAATGATGGAAAAATGAATATTGAAAATTTTTCGAAATGTTCACGTTTATTGTTTGATTGAAATGCAATGCGAAAATGCATTTCTAAAAATTGAAAGAGCAAGAGTGATTCCATCATGTGTAATTTAAAATAGTTTTGCAAAATCTCATCGACATATTTTTCATCTTCTCCGCACATACATAAATAAATCAGATAAATGGCGCTCCTACCTTTTATGGCTTCTCCTGAAATTATTCTTTTTTTATGTCGAGATTTGTTATTAACTTTGAAAAATGATGGAAAAATGAATATTGAAAATTTTTCGAAATGTTCACGTTTATTGTTTGATTGAAATGCAATGCGAAAATGCATTTCTAAAAATTGAAAGAGCAAGAGTGATTCCATCATGTGTAATTTAAAATAGTTTTGCAAAATCTCATCGACATATTTTTCATCTTCTCCGCACATACATAAATAAATCAGATAAATGGCGCTCCTACCTTTTATGGCTTCTCCTGAAATTATTCTTTTTTTATGTCGAGATTTGTTATTAACTTTGAAAAATGATGGAAAAATGAATATTGAAAATTATTCGAATTGTTCACGTTTATTGTTTGATTAAAATGCAATGCGAAAATGCATTTCTAAAAATTGAAAGAGCAAGACTGATTCCATCATGTGTAATTTAAAATAGTTTTGCAAAATCTCATCGACATATTTTTCATCTTCTCCGCACATACATAAATAAATCAGATAAATGGCGCTCCTACCTTTTATGGCTTCTCCTGAAATTATTCTTTTTTTATGTCGAGATTTGTTATTAACTTTGAAAAATGATGGAAAAATGAATATTGAAAATTTTTCGAATTGTTCACGTTTATTGTTTGATTAAAATGCAATGCGAAAATGCATTTCTAAAAATTGAAAGAGCAAGACTGATTCCATCATGTGTAATTTAAAATAGTTTTGCAAAATCTCATCGACATATTTTTCATCTTCTCCGCACATACATAAATAAAT
Source organism: Eledona agricola (assembly GCA_964023215.1). NCBI lineage: Eukaryota > Metazoa > Arthropoda > Insecta > Coleoptera > Tenebrionidae > Eledona > Eledona agricola. The sequence goes on along the minus strand of OZ026857.1, from coordinate 27,258,122 downwards.
CAGATAAATGGCGCTCCTACCTTTTATGGCTTCTCCTGAAATTATTCTTTTTTTATGTCGAGATTTGTTATTAACTTTGAAAAATGATGGAAAAATGAATATTGAAAATTATTCGAATTGTTCACGTTTATTGTTTGATTAAAATGCAATGCGAAAATGCATTTCTAGAAATTGAAAGAGCAAGACTGATTCCATCATGTGTAATTTAAAATAGTTTTGCAAAATCTCATCGACATATTTTTCATCTTCTCCGCACATACATAAATAAATCAGATAAATGGCGCTCCTACCTTTTATGGCTTCTCCTGAAATTATTCTTTTTTTATGTCGAGATTTGTTATTAACTTTGAAAAATGATGGAAAAATGAATATTGAAAATTATTCGAATTGTTCACGTTTATTGTTTGATTAAAATGCAATGCGAAAATGCATTTCTAAAAATTGAAAGAGCAAGACTGATTCCATCATGTGTAATTTAAAATAGTTTTGCAAAATCTCATCGACATATTTTTCATCTTCTCCGCACATACATAAATAAATCAGATAAATGGCGCTCCTACCTTTTATGGCTTCTCCTGAAATTATTCTTTTTTTATGTCGAGATTTGTTATTAACTTTGAAAAATGATGGAAAAATGAATATTGAAAATTATTCGAATTGTTCACGTTTATTGTTTGATTAAAATGCAATGCGAAAATGCATTTCTAAAAATTGAAAGAGCAAGACTGATTCCATCATGTGTAATTTAAAATAGTTTTGCAAAATCTCATCGACATATTTTTCATCTTCTCCGCACATACATAAATAAATCAGATAAATGGCGCTCCTACCTTTTATGGCTTCTCCTGAAATTATTCTTTTTTTATGTCGAGATTTGTTATTAACTTTGAAAAATGATGGAAAAATGAATATTGAAAATTATTCGAATTGTTCACGTTTATTGTTTGATTAAAATGCAATGCGAAAATGCATTTCTAAAAATTGAAAGAGCAAGACTGATTCCATCATGTGTAATTTAAAATAGTTTTGCAAAATCTCATCGACATATTTTTCATCTTCTCCGCACATACATAAATAAATCAGATAAATGGCGCTCCTACCTTTTATGGCTTCTCCTGAAATTATTCTTTTTTTATGTCGAGATTTGTTATTAACTTTGAAAAATGATGGAAAAATGAATATTGAAAATTATTCGAATTGTTCACGTTTATTGTTTGATTAAAATGCAATGCGAAAATGCATTTCTAAAAATTGAAAGAGCAAGACTGATTCCATCATGTGTAATTTAAAATAGTTTTGCAAAATCTCATCGACATATTTTTCATCTTCTCCGCACATACATAAATAAATCAGATAAATGGCGCTCCTACCTTTTATGGCTTCTCCTGAAATTATTCTTTTTTTATGTCGAGATTTGTTATTAACTTTGAAAAATGATGGAAAAATGAATATTGAAAATTTTTCGAATTGTTCACGTTTATTGTTTGATTAAAATGCAATGCGAAAATGCATTTCTAAAAATTGAAAGAGCAAGACTGATTCCATCATGTGTAATTTAAAATAGTTTTGCAAAATCTCATCGACATATTTTTCATCTTCTCCGCACATACATAAATAAATCAGATAAATGGCGCTCCTACCTTTTATGGCTTCTCCTGAAATTATTCTTTTTTTATGTCGAGATTTGTTATTAACTTTGAAAAATGATGGAAAAATGAATATTGAAAATTTTTCGAATTGTTCACGTTTATTGTTTGATTAAAATGCAATGCGAAAATGCATTTCTAAAAATTGAAAGAGCAAGACTGATTCAATCATGTGTAATTTAAATTAGTTTTGCAAAATCTCATCGACATATTTTTCATCTTCTCCGCACATACATAAATAAATCAGATAAATGGCGCTCCTACAATTAATGGCTTCTCCTGAAATTATTCTTTTTTTATGTCGAGATTTGTTATTAACTTTGAAAAATGATGGAAAAATGAATATTGAAAATTTTTCGAATTGTTCACGTTTATTGTTTGAATAAAATGCAATGCGAAAATGCATTTCTAAAAATTGAAAGAGCAAGACTGATTCCATCATGTGTAATTTAAAATAGTTTTGCAAAATCTCATCGACATATTTTTCATCTTCTCCGCACATACATAAATAAATCAGATAAATGGCGCTCCTACCTTTTATGGCTTCTCCTGAAATTATTCTTTTTTTATGTCGAGATTTGTTATTAACTTTGAAAAATGATGGAAAAATGAATATTGAAAATTTTTCGAATTGTTCACGTTTATTGTTTGATTAAAATGCAATGCGAAAATGCATTTCTAAAAATTGAAAGAGCAAGACTAATTCCATCATGTGTAATTTAAAATAGTTTTGCAAAATCTCATCGACATATTTTTCATCTTCTCCGCACATACATAAATAAATCAGATAAATGGCGCTCCTACCTTTTATGGCTTCTCCTGAAATTATTCTTTTTTTATGTCGAGATTTGTTATTAACTTTGAAAAATGATGGAAAAATGAATATTGAAAATTTTTCGAATTGTTCACGTTTATTGTTTGATTAAAATGCAATGCGAAAATGCATTTCTAAAAATTGAAAGAGCAAGACTGATTCAATCATGTGTAATTTAAAATAGTTTTGCAAAATCTCATCGACATATTTTTCATCTTCTCCGCACATACATAAATAAATCAGATAAATGGCGCTCCTACCTTTTATGGCTTCTCCTGAAATTATTCTTTTTTTATGTCGAGATTTGTTATTAACTTTGAAAAATGATGGAAAAATAAATATTGAAAATTTTTCGAATTGTTCACGTTTATTGTTTGATTAAAATGCAATGCGAAAATGCATTTCTAAAAATTGAAAGAGCAAGACTGATTCCATCATGTGTAATTTAAAATAGTTTTGCAAAATCTCATCGACATATTTTTCATCTTCTCCGCACATACATAAATAAATCAGATAAATGGCGCTCCTACCTTTTATGGCTTCTCCTGAAATTATTCTTTTTTTATGTCGAGATTTGTTATTAACTTTGAAAAATGATGGAAAAATGAATATTGAAAATTTTTCGAATTGTTCACGTTTATTGTTTGAATAAAATGCAATGCGAAAATGCATTTCTAAAAATTGAAAGAGCAAGACTGATTCCATCATGTGTAATTTAAAATAGTTTTGCAAAATCTCATCGACATATTTTTCATCTTCTCCGCACATACATAAATAAATCAGATAAATGGCGCTCCTACCTTTTATGGCTTCTCCTGAAATTATTCTTTTTTTATGTCGAGATTTGTTATTAACTTTGAAAAATGATGGAAAAATGAATATTGAAAATTTTTCGAATTGTTCACGTTTATTGTTTGATTAAAATGCAATGCGAAAATGCATTTCTAAAAATTGAAAGAGCAAGACTGATTCCATCATGTGTAATTTAAAATAGTTTTGCAAAATCTCATCGACATATTTTTCATCTTCTCCGCACATACATAAATAAATCAGATAAATGGCGCTCCTACCTTTTATGGCTTCTCCTGAAATTATTCTTTTTTTATGTCGAGATTTGTTATTAACTTTGAAAAATGATGGAAAAATGAATATTGAAAATTTTTCGAATTGTTCACGTTTATTGTTTGATTAAAATGCAATGCGAAAGTGCATTTCTAAAAATTGAAAGAGCAAGACTGATTCAATCATGTGTAATTTAAAATAGTTTTGCAAAATCTCATCGACATATTTTTCATCTTCTCCGCACATACATAAATAAATCAGATAAATGGCGCTCCTACCTTTTATGGCTTCTCCTGAAATTATTCTTTTTTTATGTCGAGATTTGTTATTAACTTTGAAAAATGATGGAAAAATGAATATTGAAAATTTTTCGAATTGTTCACGTTTATTGTTTGATTAAAATGCAATGCGAAAATGCATTTCTAAAAATTGAAAGAGCAAGACTGATTCAATCATGTGTAATTTAAAATAGTTTTGCAAAATCTCATCGACATATTTTTCATCTTCTCCGCACATACATAAATAAATCAGATAATTGCGCTCCTACCTTTTATGGCTTCTCCTGAAATTATTCTTTTTCTATGTCGAGATTTGTTATTAACTTTGAAAAATGATGGAAAAATGAATATTGAAAATTTTTCGAAATGTTCACGTTTATTGTTTGATTGAAATGCAATGCGAAAATGCATTTCTAAAAATTGAAAGAGCAAGACTGATTCCATCATTTGTAATTTAAAATAGTTTTGCAAAATCTCATCGACATATTTTTCATCTTCACCGCACATACATAAATAAATCAGATAAATGGCGCTCCTACCTTTTATGGCTTCTCCTGAAATTATTCTTTTTTTATGTCGAGATTTGTTATTAACTTTGAAAAATGATGGAAAAATGAATATTGAAAATTTTTCGAAATGTTCACGTTTATTGTTTGATTGAAATGCAATGCGAAAGTGCATTTCTAAAAATTGAAAGAGCAAGACTGATTCCATCATGTGTAATTTAAAATAGTTTTGCAAAATCTCATCGACATATTTTTCATCTTCTCCGCACATACATAAATAAATCAGATAAATGGCGCTCCTACCTTTTATGGCTTCTCCTGAAATTATTCTTTTTTTATGTCGAGATTTGTTATTAACTTTGAAAAATGATGGAAAAATGAATATTGAAAATTTTTCGAAATGTTCACGTTTATTGTTTGATTGAAATGCAATGCGAAAGTGCATTTCTAAAAATTGAAAGAGCAAGACTGATTCCATCATGTGTAATTTAAAATAGTTTTGCAAAATCTCATCGACATATTTTTCATCTTCTCCGCACATACATAAATAAATCAGATAAATGGCGCTCCTACCTTTTATGGCTTCTCCTGAAATTATTCTTTTTTTATGTCGAGATTTGTTATTAACTTTGAAAAATGATGGAAAAATTAATATTGAAAATTTTTCGAATTGTTTACGTTTATTGTTTGATTAAAATGCAATGCGAAAATGCATTTCTAAAAATTGAAAGAGCAAGACTGATTCCATCATGTGTAATTTAAAATAGTTTTGCAAAATCTCATCGACATATTTTTCATCTTCTCCGTACATACATAAATAAATCAGATAAATGGCGCTCCTACCTTTTATGGCTTCTCCTGAAATTATTCTTTTTTTATGTCGAGATTTGTTATTAACTTTGAAAAATGATGGAAAAATGAATATTGAAAATTTTTCGAAATGTTCACGTTTATTGTTTGATTGAAATGCAATGCGAAAGTGCATTTCTAAAAATTGAAAGAGCAAGACTGATTCCATCATGTGTAATTTAAAATAGTTTTGCAAAATCTCATCGACATATTTTTCATCTTCTCCGCACATACATAAATAAATCAGATAAATGGCGCTCCTACCTTTTATGGCTTCTCCTGAAATTATTCTTTTTCTATGTCGAGATTTGTTATTAACTTTGAAAAATGATGGAAAAATGAATATTGAAAATTTTTCGAATTGTTCACGTTTATTGTTTGATTAAAATGCAATGCGAAAATGCATTTCTAAAAATTGAAAGAGCAAGAGTGATTCCATCATGTGTAATTTAAAATAGTTTTGCAAAATCTCATCGACATATTTTTCATCTTCTCCGCACATACATAAATAAATCAGATAAATGGCGCTCCTACCTTTTATGGCTTCTCCTGAAATTATTCTTTTTTTATGTCGAGATTTGTTATTAACTTTGAAAAATGATGGAAAAATTAATATTGAAAATTTTTCGCATTGTTCACGTTTATTGTTTGATTAAAATGAAATGCGAAAATGCATTTCTAAAAATTGAAAGAGCAAGACTGATTCAATCATGTGTAATTTAAAATAGTTTTGCAAAATCTCATCGACATATTTTTCATCTTCTCCGTACATACATAAATAAATCAGATAAATGGCGCTCCTACCTTTTATGGCTTCTCCTGAAAATATTCTTTTTTTATGTCGAGATTTGTTATTAACTTTGAAAAATGATGGAAAAATGAATATTGAAAATTTTTCGAATTGTTCACGTTTATTGTTTGATTAAAATGCAATGCGAAAATGCATTTCTAAAAATTGAAAGAGCAAGACTGATTCCATCATGTGTAATTTAAAATAGTTTTGCAAAATCTCATCGACATATTTTTCATCTTCTCCGCACATACATAAATAAATCAGATAAATGGCGCTCCTACCTTTTATGGCTTCTCCTGAAATTATTCTTTTTTTATGTCGAGATTTGTTATTAACTTTGAAAAATGATGGAAAAATTAATATTGAAAATTTTTCGCATTGTTCACGTTTATTGTTTGATTAAAATGAAATGCGAAAATGCATTTCTAAAAATTAAAAGAGCAAGACTGATTCAATCATGTGTAATTTAAAATAGTTTTGCAAAATCTCATCGACATATTTTTCATCTTCTCCGTACATACATAAATAAATCAGATAAATGGCGCTCCTACCTTTTATGGCTTCTCCTGAAATTATTCTTTTTTTATGTCGAGATTTGTTATTAACTTTGAAAAATGATGGAAAAATGAATATTGAAAATTTTTCGAATTGTTCACGTTTATTGTTTGATTAAAATGCAATGCGAAAATGCATTTCTAAAAATTGAAAGAGCAAGACTGATTCCATCATGTGTAATTTAAAATAGTTTTGCAAAATCTCATCGACATATTTTTCATCTTCTCCGCACATACATAAATAAATCAGATAAATGGCGCTCCTACCTTTTATGGCTTCTCCTGAAATTATTCTTTTTCTATGTCGAGATTTGTTATTAACTTTGAAAAATGATGGAAAAATGAATATTGAAAATTTTTCGAAATGGTCACGTTTATTGTTTGATTGAAATGCAATGCGAAAATGCATTTCTAAAAATTGAAAGAGCAAGACTGATTCCATCATGTGTAATTTAAAATAGTTTTGCAAAATCTCATCGACATATTTTTCATCTTCTCCGCACATACATAAATAAATCAGATAAATGGCGCTCCTACCTTTTATGGCTTCTCCTGAAATTATTCTTTTTTTATGTCGAGATTTGTTATTAACTTTGAAAAATGATGGAAAAATGAATATTGAAAATTTTTCGAATTGTTCACGTTTATTGTTTGATTAAAATGCAATGCGAAAATTCATTTCTAAAAATTGAAAGAGCAAGAGTGATTCCATCATGTGTAATTTAAAATAGTTTTGCAAAATCTTATCGACATATTTTTCATCTTCTCCGCACATACATAAATAAATCAGATAAATGGCGCTCCTACCTTTTATGGCTTCCCCTGAAATTATTATTTTTCTATGTCGAGATTTGTTATTAACTTTGAAAAATGATGGAAAAATGAATATTGAAAATTTTTCGAAATGTTCACGTTTATTGTTTGATTGAAATGCAATGCGAAAATGCATTTCTAAAAATTGAAAGAGCAAGAGTGATTCCATCATGTGTAATTTAAAATAGTTTTGCAAAATCTCATCGACATATTTTTCATCTTCTCCGCACATACATAAATAAATCAGATAAATGGCGCTCCTACCTTTTATGGCTTCTCCTGAAATTATTCTTTTTTTATGTCGAGATTTGTTATTAACTTTGAAAAATGATGGAAAAATTAATATTGAAAATTTTTCGAATTGTTCACGTTTATTGTTTGATTAAAATGCAATGCGAAAATGCATTTCTAAAAATTGAAAGAGCAAGACTGATTCCATCATGTGTAATTTAAAATAGTTTTGCAAAATCTCATCGACATATTTTTCATCTTCTCCGTACATACATAAATAAATCAGATAAATGGCGATCCTACCTTTTATGGCTTCTCCTGAAATTATTCTTTTTTTATGTCGAGATTTGTTATTAACTTTGAAAAATGATGGAAAAATGAATATTGAAAATTTTTCGAAATGTTCACGTTTATTGTTTGATTGAAATGCAATGCGAAAATGCATTTCTAAAAATTGAAAGAGCAAGAGTGATTCCATCATGTGTAATTTAAAATAGTTTTGCAAAATCTCATCGACATATTTTTCATCTTCTCCGCACATACATAAATAAATCAGATAAATGGCGCTCCTACCTTTTATGGCTTCTCCTGAAATTATTCTTTTTTATGTCGAGATTTGTTATTAACTTTGAAAAATGATGGAAAAATGAATATTGAAAATTTTTCGAATTGTTCACGTTTATTGTTTGATTAAAATGCAATGCGAAAATGCATTTCTAAAAATTGAAAGAGCAAGAGTGATTCCATCATGTGTAATTTAAAATAGTTTTGCAAAATCTCATCGACATATTTTTCATCTTCTCCGCACATACATAAATAAATCAGATAAATGGCGCTCCTACCTTTTATGGCTTCTCCTGAAATTATTCTTTTTTTATGTCGAGATTTGTTATTAACTTTGAAAAATGATGGAAAAATTAATATTGAAAATTTTTCGAATTGTTCACGTTTATTGTTTGATTAAAATGCAATGCGAAAATGCATTTCTAAAAATTGAAAGAGCAAGACTGATTCCATCATGTGTAATTTAAAATAGTTTTGCAAAATCTCATCGACATATTTTTCATCTTCTCCGTACATACATAAATAAATCAGATAAATGGCGATCCTACCTTTTATGGCTTCTCCTGAAATTATTCTTTTTTTATGTCGAGATTTGTTATTAACTTTGAAAAATGATGGAAAAATGAATATTGAAAATTTTTCGAAATGTTCACGTTTATTGTTTGATTGAAATGCAATGCGAAAATGCATTTCTAAAAATTGAAAGAGCAAGAGTGATTCCATCATGTGTAATTTAAAATAGTTTTGCAAAATCTCATCGACATATTTTTCATCTTCTCCGCACATACATAAATAAATCAGATAAATGGCGCTCCTACCTTTTATGGCTTCTCCTGAAATTATTCTTTTTTATGTCGAGATTTGTTATTAACTTTGAAAAATGATGGAAAAATGAATATTGAAAATTTTTCGAATTGTTCACGTTTATTGTTTGATTAAAATGCAATGCGAAAATGCATTTCTAAAAATTGAAAGAGCAAGAGTGATTCCATCATGTGTAATTTAAAATAGTTTTGCAAAATCTCATCGACATATTTTTCATCTTCTCCGCACATACATAAATAAATCAGATAAATGGCGCTCCTACCTTTTATGGCTTCTCCTGAAATTATTCTTTTTTTATGTCGAGATTTGTTATTAACTTTGAAAAATGATGGAAAAATTAATATTGAAAATTTTTCGCATTGTTCACGTTTATTGTTTGATTAAAATGAAATGCGAAAATGCATTTCTAAAAATTGAAAGAGCAAGACTGATTCAATCATGTGTAATTTAAAATAGTTTTGCAAAATCTCATCGACATATTTTTCATCTTCTCCGTACATACATAAATAAATCAGATAAATGGCGCTCCTACCTTTTATGGCTTCTCCTGAAATTATTCTTTTTTTATGTCGAGATTTGTTATTAACTTTGAAAAATGATGGAAAAATGAATATTGAAAATTTTTCGAATTGTTCACGTTTATTGTTTGATTAAAATGCAATGCGAAAATGCATTTCTAAAAATTGAAAGAGCAAGACTGATTCCATCATGTGTAATTTAAAATAGTTTTGCAAAATCTCATCGACATATTTTTCATCTTCTCCGCACATACATAAATAAATCAGATAAATGGCGCTCCTACCTTTTATGGCTTCTCCTGAAATTATTCTTTTTCTATGTCGAGATTTGTTATTAACTTTGAAAAATGATGGAAAAATGAATATTGAAAATTTTTCGAAATGGTCACGTTTATTGTTTGATTGAAATGCAATGCGAAAATGCATTTCTAAAAATTGAAAGAGCAAGACTGATTCCATCATGTGTAATTTAAAATAGTTTTGCAAAATCTCATCGACATATTTTTCATCTTCTCCGCACATACATAAATAAATCAGATAAATGGCGCTCCTACCTTTTATGGCTTCTCCTGAAATTATTCTTTTTTTATGTCGAGATTTGTTATTAACTTTGAAAAATGATGGAAAAATGAATATTGAAAATTTTTCGAATTGTTCACGTTTATTGTTTGATTAAAATGCAATGCGAAAATGCATTTCTAAAAATTGAAAGAGCAAGACTGATTCAATCATGTGTAATTTAAAATACTTTTGCAAAATCTCATCGACATATTTTTCATCTTATCCGCACATACATAAATAAATCAGATAAATGGCGCTCCTACCTTTTATGGCTTCTGCTGAAATTATTCTTTTTTTATGTCGAGATTTGTTATTAACTTTGAAAAATGATGGAAAAATGAATATTGAAAATTTTTCGAATTGTTCACGTTTATTTTTTGATTAAAATGCAATGCGAAAATGCATTTCTAAAAATTGAAAGAGCAAGACTGATTCCATCATGTGTAATTTAAAATAGTTTTGCAAAATCTCATCGACATATTTTTCATCTTCTCCGCACATACATAAATAAATCAGATAAATGGCGCTCCTACCTTTTATGGCTTCTCCTGAAATTATTCTTTTTCTATGTCGAGATTTGTTATTAACTTTGAAAAATGATGGAAAAATGAATATTGAAAATTTTTCGAAATGTTCACGTTTATTGTTTGATTGAAATGCAATGCGAAAATGCATTTCTAAAAATTGAAAGAGCAAGACTGATTCCATCATGTGTAATTTAAAATAGTTTTGCAAAATCTCATCGACATATTTTTCATCTTCTCCGCACATACATAAATAAATCAGATAAATGGCGCTCCTACCTTTTATGGCTTCTCCTGAAATTATTCTTTTTTTATGTCGAGATTTGTTATTAACTTTGAAAAATGATGGAAAAATGAATATTGAAAATTTTTCGAATTGTTCACGTTTATTGTTTGATTAAAATGCAATGCGAAAATGCATTTCTAAAAATTGAAAGAGCAAGACTGATTCCATCATGTGTAATTTAAAATAGTTTTGCAAAATCTCATCGACATATTTTTCATCTTCTCCGCACATACATAAATAAATCAGATAAATGGCGCTCCTACCTTTTATGGCTTCTCCTGAAATTATTCTTTTTTTATGTCGAGATTTGTTATTAACTTTGAAAAATGATGGAAAAATGAATATTGAAAATTTTTCGAATTGTTCACGTTTATTGTTTGATTAAAATGCAATTCTAAAAATTGAAAGAGCAAGACTGATTCAATCATGTGTAATTTAAAATAGTTTTGCAAAATCTCATCGACATATTTTTCATCTTCTCCGCACATACATAAATAAATCAGATAAATGGCGCTCCTACCTTTTATGGCTTCTCCTGAAATTATTCTTTTTCTATGTCGAGATTTGTTATTAACTTTGAAAAATGATGGAAAAATGAATATTGAAAATTTTTCGAAATGTTCACGTTTATTGTTTGAGTGAAATGCAATGCGAAAATGCATTTCTAAAAATTGAAAGAGCAAGACTGATTCCATCATGTGTAATTTAAAATAGTTTTGCAAAATCTCATCGACATATTTTTCATCTTCTCCGCACATACATAAATAAATCAGATAAATGGCGCTCCTACCTTTTATGGCTTCTCCTGAAATTATTCTTTTTTATGTCGAGATTTGTTATTAACTTTGAAAAATGATGGAAAAATGAATATTGAAAATTTTTCGAATTGTTCACGTTTATTGTTTGATTAAAATGCAATGCGAAAATGCATTTCTAAAAATTGAAAGAGCAAGAGTGATTCCATCATGTGTAATTTAAAATAGTTTTGCAAAATCTCATCGACATATTTTTCATCTTCTCCGCACATACATAAATAAATCAGATAAATGGCGCTCCTACCTTTTATGGCTTCTCCTGAAATTATTCTTTTTTTATGTCGAGATTTGTTATTAACTTTGAAAAATGATGGAAAAATTAATATTGAAAATTTTTCGCATTGTTCACGTTTATTGTTTGATTAAAATGAAATGCGAAAATGCATTTCTAAAAATTGAAAGAGCAAGACTGATTCAATCATGTGTAATTTAAAATAGTTTTGCAAAATCTCATCGACATATTTTTCATCTTCTCCGTACATACATAAATAAATCAGATAAATGGCGCTCCTACCTTTTATGGCTTCTCCTGAAATTATTCTTTTTTTATGTCGAGATTTGTTATTAACTTTGAAAAATGATGGAAAAATGAATATTGAAAATTTTTCGAATTGTTCACGTTTATTGTTTGATTAAAATGCAATGCGAAAATGCATTTCTAAAAATTGAAAGAGCAAGACTGATTCCATCATGTGTAATTTAAAATAGTTTTGCAAAATCTCATCGACATATTTTTCATCTTCTCCGCACATACATAAATAAATCAGATAAATGGCGCTCCTACCTTTTATGGCTTCTCCTGAAATTATTCTTTTTTTATGTCGAGATTTGTTATTAACTTTGAAAAATGATGGAAAAATTAATATTGTAAATTTGTCGCATTGTTCACGTTTATTGTTTGATTAAAATGAAATGCGAAAATGCATTTCTAAAAATTGAAAGAGCAAGACTGATTCAATCATGTGTAATTTAAAATAGTTTTGCAAAATCTCATCGACATATTTTTCATCTTCTCCGTACATACATAAATAAATCAGATAAATGGCGCTCCTACCTTTTATGGCTTCTCCTGAAATTATTCTTTTTTTATGTCGAGATTTGTTATTAACTTTGAAAAATGATGGAAAAATTAATATTGAAAATTTTTCGAATTGTTCACGTTTATTGTTTGATTAAAATGCAATGCGAAAATGCATTTCTAAAAATTGAAAGAGCAAGACTGATTCCATCATGTGTAATTTAAAATAGTTTTGCAAAATCTCATCGACATATTTTTCATCTTCTCCGCACATACATAAATAAATCAGATAAATGGCGCTCCTACCTTTTATGGCTTCTCCTGACATTATTCTTTTTTTATGTCGAGATTTGTTATTAACTTTGAAAAATGATGGAAAAATGAATATTGAAAATTTTTCGAATTGTTCACGTTTATTGTTTGATTAAAATGCAATTCTAAAAATTGAAAGAGCAAGACTGATTCAATCATGTGTAATTTAAAATAGTTTTGCAAAATCTCATCGACATATTTTTCATCTTCTCCGCACATACATAAATAAATCAGATAAATGGCGCTCCTACCTTTTATGGCTTCTCCTGAAATTATTCTTTTTCTATGTCGAGATTTGTTATTAACTTTGAAAAATGATGGAAAAATGAATATTGAAAATTTTTCGAAATGTTCACGTTTATTGTTTGATTGAAATGCAATGCGAAAATGCATTTCTAAAAATTGAAAGAGCAAGACTGATTCCATCATGTGTAATTTAAAATAGTTTTGCAAAATCTCATCGACATATTTTTCATCTTCTACGCACATACATAAATAAATCAGATAAATGGCGCTCCTACCTTTTATGGCTTCTCCTGAAACTATTCTTTTTTTATGTCGAGATTTGTTATTAACTTTGAAAAATGATGGAAAAATGAATATTGAAAATTCTTCGAATTGTTCACGTTTATTGTTTGATTAAAATGCAATGCGAAAATGCATTTCTAAAAATTGAAAGAGCAAGACTGATTCCATCATGTGTAATTTAAAATAGTTTTGCAAAATCTCATCGACATATTTTTCATCTTCTCTGCACATACATAAATAAATGAGATAAATGGCGCTCCTACCTTTTATGGCTTCTCCTGAAATTATTCTTTTTTTATGTCGAGATTTGTTATTAACTTTGAAAAACGATGGAAAAATTAATATTGAAAATTTTTCGAATTGTTCACGTTTATTGTTTGATTAAAATGCAATGCGAAAATGCATTTCTAAAAATTGAAAGAGCAAGACTGATTCCATCATGTGTAATTTAAAATAGTTTTGCAAAATCTCATCGACATATTTTTCATCTTCTCCGCACATACATAAATAAATCGGATAAATGGCGCTCCTACCTTTTATGGCTTCTCCTGAAATTATTCTTTTTTTATGTCGAGATTTGTTATTAACTTTGAAAAATGATGGAAAAATGAATATTGAAAATTTTTCGAATTGTTCACGTTTATTGTTTGATTAAAATGCAATGCGAAAATGCATTTCTAAAAATTGAAAGAGCAAGACTGATTCAATCATGTGTAATTTAAAATAGTTTTGCAAAATCTCATCGACATATTTTTCATCTTCTCCGCACATACATAAATAAATCAGATAAATGGCGCTCCTACCTTTTATGGCTTCTCCTGAAATTATTCTTTTTTTATGTCGAGATTTGTTATTAACTTTGAAAAATGATGGAAAAATGAATATTGAAAATTTTTCGAATTGTTCACGTTTATTGTTTGATTAAAATGCAATGCGAAAATGCATTACTAAAAATTGAAAGAGCAAGACTGATTCCATCATGTGTAATTTAAAATAGTTTTGCAAAATCTCATCGACATATTTTTCATCTTCTCCGCACATACATAAATAAATCAGATAAATGGCGCTCCTACCTTTTATGGCTTCTCCTGAAATTATTCTTTTTTTATGTCGAGATTTGTTATTAACTTTGAAAAATGATGGAAAAATGAATATTGAAAATTTTTCGAAATGTTCACGTTTATTGTTTGATTGAAATGCAATGCGAAAATGCATTTCTAAAAATTGAAAGAGCAAGACTGATTCCATCATGTTTAATTTAAAATAGTTTTGTAAAATCTGATCGACATATTTTTCATCTTCTCCGCACATACATAAATAAATCAGATAAATGGCGTTCCTACCTTTTATGGCTTCTCCTGAAATTATTCTTTTTTTATGTCGAGATTTGTTATTAACTTTGAAAAATGATGGAAAAATGAATATTGAAAATTTTTCGAATTGTTCACGTTTATTGTTTGATTAAAATGCAATGCGAAAATGCATTTCTAAAAATTGAAAGAGCAAGACTGATTCCATCATGTGTAATTTAAAATAGTTTTGCAAAATCTCATCGACATATTTTTCATCTTCTCCGCACATACATAAATAAATGAGATAAATGGCGCTCCTACCTTTTATGGCTTCTCCTGAAATTATTCTTTTTTTATGTCGAGATTTGTTATTAACTTTGAAAAATGATGGAAAAATGAATATTGAAAATTTTTCGAAATGTTCACGTTTATTGTTTGATTGAAATGCAATGCGAAAATGCATTTCTAAAAATTGAAAGAGCAAGACTGATTCCATCATGTTTAATTTAAAATAGTTTTGCAAAATCTGATCGACATATTTTTCATCTTCTCCGCACATACATAAATAAATCAGATAATTGCGCTCCTACCTTTTATGGCTTCTCCTGAAATTATTCTTTTTCTATGTCGAGATTTGTTATTAACTTTGAAAAATGATGGAAAAATGAATATTGAAAATTTTTCGAAATGTTCACGTTTATTGTTTGATTGAAATGCAATGCGAAAATGCATTTCTAAAAATTGAAAGAGCAAGACTGATTCCATCATGTTTAATTTAAAATAGTTTTGCAAAATCTGATCGACATATTTTTCATCTTCTCCGCACATACATAAATAAATCAGATAATTGCGCTCCTACCTTTTATGGCTTCTCCTGAAATTATTCTTTTTCTATGTCGAGATTTGTTATTAACTTTGAAAAATGATGGAAAAATGAATATTGAAAATTTTTCGAATTGTTCACGTTTATTGTTTGATTAAAATGCAATGCGAAAATGCATTTCTAAAAATTGAAAGAGCAAGACTGATTCCATCATGTGTAATTTAAAATAGTTTTGCAAAATCTCATTGACATATTATCATCATCTTCTTATTCGCACATACATAAATACATAAATAAATCAGGTAAATGGCACTCCTACCTTTTATGGCTAAAATTTTTCTTTTTTTATGTCGAGATTTGTTATTAACTTTAAAAAATGATTGAAAAATATTGAAAAATTTTCGAGTTGTTCGCGTTCATTGTTTGATTGAAATAAAATATGAAAATGACTCTCTAATAATTGAGAGAGCAAGATTGATTCCATCATGTGTAAATTAAAATAGTTTTGCAAAATCTCATCGACATATTATCATCATCTTCTTATTCGCACATACATAAATACATAAATAAATCAGGTAAATGGCACTCCTACCTTTTATGGCTTCTCCTAAAATTTTTCTATTTTTATGTCGAGTTTTGTTATTAACTTTGAAAAATGATGGAAAAATATTGAAAAACTTTAAAGTTGTTTGCGTACGAATACGAATTTGAATTTCTAACAATTGAAAATGAGCAAGGCTTATCTCATCAACATATTATTACCTTCTTCAAAAACGGTGGTGTTATTCGGGATTGTTGACCGTGTTGCAAGCGGGTTGTTCCAAGGGGGATGTAGTGAGCGCCCCCGGGGGCTAACTCAACAAGTGATCCCAATGAAACTCTGCCAAACGTTTCGTCCAAAACTGTGGTGGACATCTTCAGTGGCCGTGTGGTCGTGGTCGAAGTGTTCTTCCAGCTGCCACAATCGCGACTGGCGATTGTTTGGTGTGATTTGGGTGGTGTGTTGTGTGGTATTCTGTGTGCTGTGGTGGTGGTGGTGCTGTTTTAGTTTTAGTGGTTGTTATTAGTGTTTTATCGTTTTAGTTTTAGTGGTTAGTGGTTAGTGTTTTATTGTTTTAGTTTTAGTGTTTTAGTGGTGGGTTATTAGTTAGTGTTTTATTGTTTTAGTTTTATTGTTTTAGTGGTGGGTTATTGGTTAGTGTGTTATTGTTTTAGTTTTAGTGTTTTAGTGGTTTGCTATTGTTTTAGTTTTAGTGTTTTAGTGGTGGGTTATTGGTTAGTGTTTTCTTGTTTTAGTTTTAGTGTTTTAGTGGTAGTTTATTGGTTAGTGTTTTATTGTTTTAGTTTTAGTGTGTTAGTGTTTGTTTAGTGGTTAGTGTTTTATTGTTTTAGTTTTTGTGTTTTAGTTGTTTGTTATTGGTTAGTGTTTTATTGTTTTAGTTTTAGTGTTTTAGTGGTGGGTTATTGGTTAGTGTGTTATTGTTTTAGTTTTAGTGTTTTAGTGGTGGGTTATTGGTTAGTGTTTTATTGTTTTAGTTTTTGTGTTTTAGTTGTTTGTTATTGGTTAGTGTTTTATTGTTTTAGTTTTAGTGTTTTAGTGGTGGGTTATTGGTTAGTGTGTTATTGTTTTAGTTTTAGTGTTTTAGTGCTGGGTTATTGGTTAGTGTTTTATTGTTTTAGTTTTAGTGTTTTAGTGGTGGTTTATTGGTTAGTGTTTTATTGTTTTAGTTTTAGTGTGTTAGTGTTTGTTTAGTGGTTAGTGTTTTATTGTTTTAGTTTTTGTGTTTTAGTTGTTTGTTATTGGTTAGTGTTTTAGTGTTTTATTGTTTTAGTTTTAGTGTTTTAGTGGTGGGTTATTGGTTAGTGTGTTATTGTTTTAGTTTTAGTGTTTTAGTGGTGGGTTATTGGTTAGTGTTTTATTGTTTTAGTTTTTGTGTTTTAGTTGTTTGTTATTGGTTAGTGTTTTATTGTTTTAATTTTAGTTTTTTAGTGGTGGGTTATTGGTTAGTGTTTTATTGTTTTAGTTTTAGTGTTTTAGTGGTGGTTTATTGGTTAGTGTTTTATTGTTTTAGTTTTAGTGTGTTAGTGGTTTGTTATTGGTTAGTGTTTTATTATTTTAGTTTTAGTGTTTTAGTGGTGGGTTATTGGTTAGTGTTTTATTGTTTTAGTTTTAGTGTTTTAGTGGTGGTTTATTGGTTAGTGTTTTATTGTTTTAGTTTTAGTGTGTTAGTGTTTGTTTAGTGGTTAGTGTTTTATTGTTTTAGTTTTAGTGTTTTAGTGGTTGGTTATTGGTTAGTGTTTTATTGTTTTAGTTTTAGTGTTTTAGTGGTGGGTTATTAGTTAGTGTTTTATTGTTTTAGTTTTAGTGTGTTAGTGTTTGTTTAGTGGTTAGTGTTTTATTGTTTTAGTTTTAGTGTGTTAATGTTTGTTTAGTGGTTAGTGTTTTATTGTTTTAGTTTTAGTGTTTTAGTGGTGGGTTATTGGTTAGTGTTTTATTGTTTTAGTTTTAGTGTTTTAGTGGTGGATTACTAGTTAGTGTTTTAGTTTTAGTGTTTTAGTGGTGGGTTATAGGTTAGTGGTTTATTGGTTAGTGTTTTATTGTTTTAGTTTTAGTGTTTTAGTGGTGGTTTATTGGTTAGTGTTTTATTGTTTTAGTTTTAGTATGTTAGTGATTGTTTAGTGGTTAGTGTTTTATTGTTTTAGTTTTAGTGTTTTAGTGGTTGGTTATTGGTTAGTGTTTTATTGTTTTAGTTTTAGTGTTTTAGTCGTGGTTTATTGGTTAGTGTTTTATTGTTTTAGTTTTAGTGTGTTAGTGTTTGTTTAGTGGTTAGTGTTTTATTGTTTTAGTTTTAGTGTGTTAATGTTTGTTTAGTGGTTAGTGTTTTATTGTTTTAGTTTTAGTGGTTTGTTATTGGTTAGTGTTTTATTGTTTTAGTTTTAGTGTTTTAGTGGCGGGTTATTGGTTAGTGTTTTATTGTTTTAGTTTTAGTGTTTTAGTGGTGGGTTATTGGTTAGTGTTTTATTGTTTTAGTTTTAGTGTTTTAGTGGTGGATTACTAGTTAGTGTTTTAGTTTTAGTGTTTTAGTGGTGGGTTATAGGTTAGTGTTTTATTGTTTTAGTTTTAGTGTTTTAGTGGTTTGTTATTGGTTAGTGTTTTATTGTTTTAGTTTTAGTGTTTTAGTGGTGGTTTATTGGTTAGTGTTTTATTGTTTTAGTTTTAGTGTTTTAGTGGTGGTTTATTGGTTAGTGTTTTATTGTTTTAGTTTTAGTATGTTAGTGTTTGTTTAGTGGTTAGTGTTTTATTGTTTTAGTTTTAGTGTTTTAGTGGTTGGTTATTGGTTAGTGTTTTATTGTTTTAGTTTTAGTGTTTTAGTGGTGGTTTATTGGTTAGTGTTTTATTGTTTTAGTTTTAGTGTGTTAGTGTTTGTTTAGTGGTTAGTGTTTTATTGTTTTAGTTTTAGTGTGTTAATGTTTGTTTAGTAGTTAGTGTTTTATTGTTTTAGTTTTAGTGGTTTGTTATTGGTTAGTGTTTTATTGTTTTAGTTTTAGTGTTTTAGTGGCGGGTTATTGGTTAGTGTTTTATTGTTTTAGTTTTAGTGCTTTAGTGGCGGGTTATTGGTTAGTGTTTTATTGTTTTAGTTTTAGTGTTTTAGTGGTGGGTTATTGGTTAGTGTTTTATTGTTTTAATTTTAGTGTTTTAGTGGTGGTTTATTGGTTAGTGTTTTATTGTTTTAGTTTTAGTGTTTTAGTGGTGGGTTATTGGTTAGTGTTTTATTGTTTTAGTTTTAGTGTTTTAGTGGTGGGTTATTGGTTAGTGTTTTATTGTTTTAGTTTTAGTGTTTTATTGTTTTAGTTTTAGTGTTTTATTGTTTTAGTTTTAGTGTTTTATTGTTTTAGTTTTAGTGTTTTATTGTTTTAGTTTTAGTGTTTTATTGTTTTAGTTTTAGTGTTTTATTGTTTTAGTTTTAGTGTTTTATTGTTTTAGTTTTAGTGTTTTATTGTTTTAGTTTTAGTGTTTTATTGTTTTAGTTTTAGTGTTTTATTGTTTTAGTTTTAGTGTTTTATTGTTTTAGTTTTAGTGTTTTATTGTTTTAGTTTTAGTGTTTTATTGTTTTAGTTTTAGTGTTTTATTGTTTTAGTTTTAGTGTTTTATTGTTTTAGTGTTTTATTGTTTTATTGTTTTAGTGTTTTATTGTTTTAGTGTTTTATTGTTTTAGTGTTTTATTGTTTTAGTGTTTTATTGTTTTAGTGTTTTATTGTTTTAGTGTTTTATTGTTTTAGTGTTTTATTGTTTTAGTGTTTTATTGTTTTAGTGTTTTATTGTTTTAGTGTTTTATTGTTTTAGTGTTTTATTGTTTTAGTGTTTTATTGTTTTAGTGTTTTATTGTTTTAGTGTTTTATTGTTTTAGTGTTTTATTGTTTTAGTGTTTTATTGTTTTAGTGTTTTATTGTTTTAGTGTTTTATTGTTTTAGTGTTTTATTGTTTTAGTGTTTTATTGTTTTAGTGTTTTATTGTTTTAGTGTTTTATTGTTTTAGTGTTTTATTGTTTTAGTGTTTTATTGTTTTATTGTTTTAGTGTTTTATTGTTTTAGTGTTTTATTGTTTTAGTGTTTTATTGTTTTAGTGTTTTATTGTTTTAGTGTTTTATTGTTTTATTGTTTTATTGTTTTATTGTTTTATTGTTTTATTGTTTTATTGTTTTATTGTTTTATTGTTTTATTGTTTTATTGTTTTATTGTTTTAGTGTTTTATTGTTTTAGTGTTTTATTGTTATTGTTTATTGTTATTGTTTATTGTTATTGTTTATTGTTATTGTTTATTGTTATTGTTTATTGTTATTGTTTATTGTTATTGTTTATTGTTATTGTTTATTGTTATTGTTTATTGTTATTGTTATTGTTATTGTTATTGTTATTGTTATTGTTTATTGTTATTGTTTATTGTTATTGTTTATTGTTATTGTTTATTGTTATTGTTATTGTTATTGTTATTGTTATTGTTATTGTTATTGTTATTGTTATTGTTATTGTTATTGTTATTGTTATTGTTATTGTTATTGTTATTGTTATTGTTATTGTTATTGTTATTGTTATTGTTATTGTTATTGTTATTGTTATTGTTATTGTTATTGTTATTGTTATTGTTATTGTTATTGTTATTGTTATTGTTATTGTTATTGTTATTGTTATTGTTATTGTTATTGTTATTGTTATTGTTATTGTTATTGTTATTGTTATTGTTATTGTTATTGTTATTGTTATTGTTATTGTTATTGTTATTGTTATTGTTATTGTTATTGTTATTGTTATTGTTATTGTTATTGTTATTGTTATTGTTATTGTTATTGTTATTGTTATTGTTATTGTTATTGTTATTGTTATTGTTATTGTTATTGTTATTGTTATTGTTATTGTTATTGTTATTGTTATTGTTATTGTTATTGTTATTGTTATTGTTATTGTTATTGTTATTGTTATTGTTATTGTTATTGTTATTGTTATTGTTATTGTTATTGTTATTGTTATTGTTATTGTTTATTGTTATTGTTTATTGTTATTGTTTATTGTTATTGTTTATTGTTATTGTTTATTGTTATTGTTTATTGTTATTGTTTATTGTTATTGTTTATTGTTATTGTTTATTGTTATTGTTTATTGTTATTGTTTATTGTTATTGTTTATTGTTATTGTTTATTGTTATTGTTATTGTTTATTGTTATTGTTTATTGTTATTGTTTATTGTTATTGTTTATTGTTATTGTTTATTGTTATTGTTATTGTTATTGTTATTGTTATTGTTTATTGTTTATTGTTATTGTTATTGTTATTGTTATTGTTATTGTTTATTGTTATTGTTTATTGTTATTGTTTATTGTTATTGTTTATTGTTATTGTTATTGTTTATTGTTATTGTTTATTGTTATTGTTTATTGTTATTGTTTATTGTTATTGTTTGTTGTTATTATTGTTATTGTTACTTAGCCCCCCGAGGGGCTCCCAGACGTTTCTTCCACGACTGCGGTGGTCATCGTCAGTGGCCACGTGGTCCAGATCGAAGTGCACTCGAACCGGTCTCACTTCCAACTGATTTTGGATCCGATGTGCGCCGCTATTTATAGTGGCGTTTGGTGCCGGTTGAAACCGGTTCTTTCTGACGTCATTTCCGACTGTGTAATTCTCCGATGTCTCAATGCTATTTTTAAATTTTATTGAATATTTAAAATATCTACAAAATTCGCTTTTAAACAATATACATTCGATATTTATGCAAACAATATTTTAGACAATTAATAATAGTTTTCAATAATATAAAAAAAAAATTAAAATATAAATAATTAAGTAAGCTATGGATTCATTGGTTATTTACGGCTAGTCTAATTTGCTATTTAAGCAAATGATATTTTAGGTAATTAATACTAGTTTCCAATAGTATATAAAAAAAATTAACATACAGGGTGATTCACGTAGACCGTTCATTAGAACATTTTCAATTTTCCGTAAAGCTAGACAGTTGAAATTTGATGTATGATTATCATCGATTATTCTGAATCGAAGTAAAATACTATCAAGATGGCTGCACTTCCGGTTATACCGGAAATTGACGTCAACTTTGTTATATTAAATGGCAAAAACTTATTTTTATGCACTCGTTAGTTTTTGCTATCAATTCTAAATAAGATGTGCCCAAGTTGTCTTATCTTATCTCTCATAGTTTTAAAAATATTCTTAATTTAATGATAAAATTTGGAAATGCAAAAATACTTCTAAAAATTAATATTTCTTGAACCATTTAAAGTATTGCAATAATTGTTTTTACTATCGATTTGTATAACTTTAAAGAATAATTCGAGAGTACTTCTAATACATTTTATTGCCTCGGGTGGGCGTTGGGATTTCCGGAAAATTACTAAATCAAAATGCCAAAAACTCAATCTACTATCTACTACAATCTAGTAACGGTATTCCATGTAAAAGTAAAAAATATCTCGACCTTTATAAAGCTTTGTTATGCCAATTCTCGATAGTTTTTCCGACATTCCATTGGATTTTAGAAATGGTCCACTCTTCCTTTTCTTTCTAAAGATTATTTATAGTGTCATTCTGTTAGGATCTCCTAAAAGTTTCGTTCAAACACCCGTATGAGTACAGAAACCTGTACAGCTTAAAGCGCGCAATTTAATATTTTCGTGCTTTTTAATTTTTCATTGATTAATTTAAAACAATCCACATTTAAAACTGCTTTAATTATAAATTCACCAAAATAGAATTACATTTCCTTAACATATAACATACAAACCAAAACGGAAGGTCAAGATGCCCCGTTATAACATTATTACACGTTATTTCATTGCATACATTAATAATGTTATAATAAAATTATAATTATAATACAAAATAACAAAATAAAATATATACACAACCTACTATGCCTTCGAACGAACACAACACCGTTTCACTTTTTTAAATGAAATAATTGTCCGAAATAAATTAAACACTAAACTAAAAAACACCATTTATTAATTATAAAACTATATTATTAAAATATAAACAAATCAAACACCCGAACAAAAGAAAAATCAAATTAGACCCAAATTAGAGTCACAACGCTAACTCGAATGGTATGAGATAAAACGAAGTCATAACAAAACCAGATAAAAATGCCGAATTCGAATTCTCCAAACGATTGTGGGTGCGATAGTCAGTTTTCTGCAGTCAGAAATCATAGATTATAGGGAATTTGGGTTGGTTGCAAATTACGGTTGACCACACTGCTTGAAGCAGCAGCTTTTGGTGTCATCTGTTGGGATCTCCTGTAAGCTTATTTTATTTAGAATGATAGCATAGAGTGTGCATTTCGGACATTCATTTTATTTATAAAAATGAAACGGTGTTGTGTTCCTAAATGTGAAAATTCTCAATATATCCTTTGCTTCGGAATTAAAAATAAATTAACTGCATACATAATGAATGATTGTAGTGATAATGTAAGAAATCTTTTTTGTGATAGTCACGAAGAAAATGTTAATTATTTTATAAATGTAACAGTAAATATCATTTTATTTAAATATTTGGCCAGTATAAATAAAAAATTATTAGGTAAAAATATAAGATCGGCTTCTCAGGACCCCATACAAAAGTTAGCCATTGAAAAATATTTTAAAAGGAGGAAAACTTAGTTATTTGCGGTGATTTGAGGATTCTTGTGTTTAGAAACTTATCTAGTATTGGTTGTCTGGTCTGCAATTGTGTGAATCTACACTAACTTGTACGGTCACAATTTTCGAGTTACTTTTATTGTTGAAATTGTAAAATGATGTTTCCTCTAAATATGATCGAAGGCGTAGTAGGTTGTGTACATATTTTATAATTTAATATTTTATTTTGTTATTTTGCATTATTTTAGAGTCAAGCCAATTTTATTATAACAGTATTAATGTATGCAATGAAATAACGTGCAATAATGTTGAAACGGGCCATCTTGAGTTTCCATTTTTGTTTGTATGTTCTATATTAAGGAAATGTAATTCTAATTTGCTGAATTTATAAATAAAGCAGTTTTAAATATACATTCTTTTAAATTAATCAATCAAAATATTAAAAACTAAAAGCACGCACGATTAAATTGCGCGCGCTTAGCTGTACAGGTTCCTGTAACTCAAATGGGTGTTTGAACAAAACTTTTAGGAGATCCCAACAGATGGCACTACAAACTATCTTTAGAAAGAATAGGGAGAGTGGACCATCTATTCTCTCTCTTGTCTATGGATAGCATAGAGTGCGCACCCCATGGTTTTGAGTTGTCTATGGTTTTGAGGTAAAGTTTTGAAGTTATGTAGGATGCAGGGCTGTTTTTGAAACCGTTCCATTATGTTTATTAGGGTAATACATAATTTTTGTGTCAAAAAAAAGTAATGCATTGTATTGCAGGGTATTGTTACCGAAGTCAATAAGAAACTGTTAAGTTTTGAAATTGATAATAGCATTCAAGTGCAAATGGTTTTGATTTGTCTACGCGATCCTTCACAGAAGCTTCCAAAGATCCGTGCAACGGTCAGTGTCACCTTTACATTATTCAGCACAAATGGACGCTCAATCACCTCGATTATCCTAACACCGGACTGCAAAATTGAGGGCGATTTTAGCACAAATCGTGATGAATCAAATGACTTTATGCAAGTCGTAACTGACTTTAATTTGCAACCTGCTGATTTGTTATGGATTAGTGATAACTATGTTAGCATTTGTACGCATTTCCCGGCGTTAGGTGACGTAACTGAAGAAAATTTACTTGTTTCATTGATACAGGTGTTGCCAAAACATTCTGGCCTCAGTTTGTCAAAATGTAGTTTAAAATTTCTAAGTCAGTTCAATGATAATAGCAGCTACATAAACAGATTTAAGGATTTTTCATATTGGACTTTTGGTAATCACAGAAGCTGCTCATTTGGAGAGTACTTAATAGGTTACCTATTTATATTTCAAAAAGCTGGCATGACATATTTGACCGATTTCCAGCGACAGAGTCCTTGCATATTCACTAATTCTGTGTCCGATAAAATTTCCCGTTTTATTAATTGTACTGTCGCGATTAGAGATTATGTAGTCATTACAGAAACTTATAATTGTCAAAGTGTCCACCAGATAGCATACTTCCTCATTGATTTTAAAAATGTCGTTGTTTTATGTGAAAGTAGTAATTTGATTAAAAATACAGATACAAATTGTCTGTTGAAGGAAGGTTATCAAATAACCAGTTGTCTAATCAATTCAAAATCAATGGTAAATGGCTGCACTTGAAGTGTGCACTTAATTTATATATAACATTTGCAGCCCATACAAAAATCATTAGGTCGTACCGAATATTGGTTACATGTAACGTCTGAGAGGGATCAAAGCGACAACTATTTGTGCCTAAAAAGCTCGTGCTCGTCATTTTTGCTTTTACCGGGCTTCTCTTACGATCATTATTTCAAAGAAATGCCGTAAGATTCAGCAGTCATCATATCATTTTTAGTCTTTGGTATTTACAGCAAGAAGGCATTCAACAAAGACATCAGTCTACTCGACTCTAAAGCGGCGCAATATGAACTTCCACCAACTTCACTGTTCATTCCCAAAGAGCGCAAACCTTTGAAAGTTTTAACAATTTCCGAAGCACTTAGTCATCTGGCTATTAGTTCAAAAACAGTTTCGTTCCAAGGCAAAATCACTCTGAAAAAATTCGCTAACCCTCTATCGTCCCGGACTACTAAAATATCAAAAGATGCATTGTTTGGAACACCTGGTACGTTATAAATTCACACGAGTCCCACTTTAAATTTTGTTTCTTCCATTCATGTTTTATTATTCAGTTGAGCAAAAACTATTGAGAAATCTGTGTCGATTCAGATTGTGCATTTTATTACCTATTATAAAATATGCAGAGCGTCCCCTTTAATTATTCAATCGCGCAATTCTTCGTCAATTGTCAACTTAACTCATTTTTTACATGAGAGGAACCGTGTCATTTGCATAATTGCATTCTTTTTGAATCTACATGTGTTTTCGTTACTGCTTTGCTTTCTTTCAGCTAAATTAATTTTAATAGTTTTTGTAATTAGAAGTGAAATTCCGGAAGTAATCCTTTATCATCTTTTGAATTATAAGCTAGAAAAATTATAGTTTCATTTTTAGCAGTAGCACTTTTGTGTCATTATAACAATTAGTGACTATCATTTGTGTAGGATTAAAAACTCACATGCTGGAGTTTAAAAGCGAGGACAATAAAGTTTTAACGCTGTATTTAAACAATTGGGAAAATACGGCCAATCCGTACTGTTTAATTACAAATATGTGCGTTATAGTATATAACGCGACGCCTCAAAAACGCAATTACTACAAGTCCAACATCATGACGTCATTTGAAGTCGTTAAATATCAAGCAGAGGCGCGATTTAACACCGTCGATTGGTATAACGTAACTGTGATTGTGTACTGATAATCAGACAATTTCTTGTAGGTCTAGTCCATCTTGGGGAGTCCCTCAACGTTTAGGAGTCGCCGGTGTGCCATGCGGTACAATAATTTGGGAAAAATCTGCACTCTCTTTTATTTTAGGATTGAAAATATTCTGTTCAGACAACCGAAAACTGGACGCTCAAATTACGTCAGTGCCTCATGCATTTCTCATTGATGTTTTTGTATATTTTTTTGTTTAGGTTAGTGACAAGAGATGCAATTGGCGAAAGTAAGGTCATCGCTAAGAACAAATATGCATTGATGCTTTTAAGATTGTTGCCGGGTCTACGACAGAATTTACGCACTTGGTGGAATAACTTTTTATTGTTGGATGGCTTTGTATATTCGAAAGGGATGGTTTGCAATGTGTCTTCTGACCAAACTGTGGTATTTACACGCACTTGCTCGAATATGATACATTTTGTGCGATTTCAGGCCAGCCGGAAAGAAGCGATAAGACGGAAATTGATCCAGCATTTAAATTCGGTCAATGAGAAGAGGTTTAGGTTAGATCTTATGGTGAGAAAATTAGATGTGGAAGCGTCGGGCAAGCCCGTTTATTTTCTACTAGATGCGCGACTGTAACTGACATTTTTACTGTATTCTTAGTTTATAAATATAATATATGTTTTATTACCTATATGGTCTATTAATTTAAACACAACTCCTGTTATTCCCAAATCAATTTAAGTGCACAATACATAATTAAATAAATAATTAAGCTCCCTGAAGTCTTAACAGTAGATTCAAACGTTTATCAAAAGTGCATAAGAACATTTTCA
Organism: Eledona agricola; assembly: GCA_964023215.1. Lineage (NCBI taxonomy): Eukaryota > Metazoa > Arthropoda > Insecta > Coleoptera > Tenebrionidae > Eledona > Eledona agricola. Next base: position 27,230,730 of record OZ026857.1, on the reverse strand, counting down.
ATTCCCATTTGACTAAAAATCTACCGCTTCTGATGCCTAATCCTTTTCAAATATAATGGTAATACATAATTACACTGTTTGAGGCTGTTCTTTGTAATAGTTGCAATAGTTGCTTTTTTAACGTTTATTTGCAACACCCGCCCAATCTTTCACATTGTGTTTAAAATACCGGGTGCTTCACGAACAACGAGCCATTTAAAATATTTCTGCTGGAATGTAAATTTAAAAAAACGCCAAAACATGTCACTTTTTATACCAAGGGGGACACATTTAAACGTTATAAAATAAAGTTGTGGGGTTGGTTTAATTCCTAAAATTTGAATAGTGAAAATAGGTCGAGCGACCCCACATTTGGAAAGTCTCTTTCCAATTGTGTATTTTAAAATTGATTTTGATTTTTTATTTTCAGAAAAGAAATGCTATTTATTAGTTTCTTGGATTATTAATAAGTGTAAACAAAAATTTGATCTTGTTGGTCATGTTCTTAAATGCAGCTCTATTTTATTTGAAATGGCATAAAAACTAATAGGAGTAATTTTATATTTTTATGGAAATTTTACTCGGTTTTCTAACCTGACACTTTCTTTTTGATGTTTTTTCAATGTTTTTCGATTTATTTAATTTCTCCACGCATAATCTTAAAAATGGAACAAGGCCCGCAAGATCACCCGATCTCTACCCAGTAGATCTTATTATGGGGCTATCTAAAATCAAAAGTTTACCAATGGAGAAATTGCGCCAAAGAATTGTTTTTCAAAGAGCTGACTCCGAAAATATTGCAAAATGTTCGACAGGCATTAGAATCGCGGCTAGACTTTTCTATCGAAGTAAATGGTCAGCATTTAGAACATTATTTATAATAAAATTTGTTTTTTTAATTCTTGTTAATTTGATTTTGATAGTTAATAGTAGTTTTTTTTTGGCAAAATTAAGCCTCAGAGTTTTATTAAAGTACACATTTTGTAAGGAGACTTAAAAAACCTTTCAAATGAGGGATCACTAAACCTATTTAGACATGAACAGTAATCTGTGGGCTTGAATAACATGTCCAAAAAGAATATGTCGCAAAGACTAGCTATATGAAATAAAAGATTAAATATTTTTTTGTATTAAATTTTGTCAGCTATATCTAGAACTATTCCGATTCACCCTTTAATCTTAAATACAGATTAATTATGATTTGTTTTTATAATGAGTCGGAAATGAATTCGTGTTATTCTGGGATGTTACGTTTAATTATGTAACCAAGATTTTACACGTGTATCATTTGCAACATATCATTGTAGATTTTAATTCATTTGCAGAATTCTGTTACATTCTCATGCCTCAGGTGGGTGATGGCGCTGATCGCAGCAGGTATGAGTACAATTCCCCACCACTGGAATTATGACTCAGACGTCAAGATTCAAGAACAAGAACTGATCGCGAACGCTGGGGAACATATGAGTGTCATTTGTGGTCTTGGTAGTGTCCAACGATCAGCTGCATCAGGTCCAAGCTCCGAAGGCAACTAACTACCTGCAGCTGCCTCTTCTGTGATAGTGCTGTTTGTGTAAAATCAACAAGTTGTAACATGTCCACCACCTGTTAATCCCCAATTCTTCATACACGAACCCTCCAAGATGACTCCCCAATGCAACGTGAACTTGCATTACACTAAACAACCCCTGCTCACTCATCAAACACCTGTGATATTTAGTAACGGCACAACTAAAAAGAAGACGAAGGGCAATAGGGAAAAGAAGAATCGGATCAAGTGTGTTATCGTGGGGGACAAAGAAGTGGGCAAGACAGCTTTGGCGGTGTCCTACAGCAACGACAGCTTCCCCAGCGAGTATGTTCCTACGGCGTACGATAATTACAACGGTAAGGGCTCAAGGTCGCGTATCAAATCTAGAAACCGACAAAACGACTTCTTATCTCGCGCTAATGAGAGAAAAGTTACGACCTTGCCTGAGATTTTTTTGCTTTATAAAGCGGAATAAAGCCTCGACCGGACACTAATTACATTGGCATTAAAATTAATTCTTCAAAGCGAACAACTTGATAAGGTCGAGGTGTTTGACCTTGTTGACTTCTGAACTAAATAGGAGCGATGATAAAGAACGCTTAACAGGCCTAATTTAGAAGTCGCCACTTTTTTGACCCCAGTCGCTCCAATAGTAAACATTTGCGTAATGATTCACGTTTGATACAACAAATTGTAGTTTCCGTGTAATCGGGAAGGTTCTTGAAATCGCTGCCCATCAAAGTCCCTCCGCTTTCTACAGGTCGGCCTTGAAACCGGAGCCGTTTCAGTTCAGAACCACCGGACCAATCGCATCTCATTTCAAATATACACTATAAAGATTATCGTCAATCGGCCATAAAGTCTTCCTCCTCTTTGTCCGTTCACCTTCCAACCGCTCGACGCCCCAAACTTTACCTGTTCTTGATTTTGCACCTGGAGGTCTCGATTCTCAACAAGCAGTCAGCAAACAACAATTACAAAATTCATAACATCGCTCGCCCGATGCGAAACTACGAATACTTGAACATAAATAATCATAAAATAAAGTTATATAATCGGGTCTCGGTGGTAACGTCTTTGTTTTCTTTGTTGCAGTTGAGGTACAGGTGGACGGCAAACCAATCAGACTCGAGCTCTGCGACACAGCTGGCGAGGTAAATGCTTCTTTTTTTTCCACTTCCATCCTCGCACTATTTGGGCTACTAAGCCCTGTACAGCGTCGTCATAAATTAATGAACCAGGAAAAAAAAAGGTGGATGTGCTGAGGTCGCAGTGATTCATGCGAGAGTTCTATTACTCACAGGTAGACGAAAATAGATCGGTCTTTTGTCAGGGCAATGAAGAGAGGTCTAAAATATTATGCGGCGAGCGGTTCGATTACGATTTACCATAACAGGTGAAATCGGCTCGCAACCTCGTTCGCAACCGAATTAATGCTTTCTCTTAGACGAAAATGTAAAAAGGGAATCTTGAAAAAATACAGTTGAGTAGAAGCGGTGGTTTGGAAGCGGATCGCGCGACTTTATCGGGCATTTATCTCACTTTATAGGAAATACAATAGGAAAAGTTTGAAATTGCACTGCCATTTTTTTTCCATCTGCGTACAGATGCAGTAAAGATAAAGTTATCTGTTCCACGTCGACAAAAAATGATAGCCGACCCAGCCCTTGAGATGAAAACGAGAGAATGACTATCAAGAGCCAAATTGACAATTGCCCAAATCGGACTTACATAATAGTTTTTTTATATAAATCCGTTTACGGCAATTTTTTTTTTTTCAAATACACTTTCACCGAGAATGGTAATCTAAACCATAGCAAGAGAGAGTAATAAACGACGTAATTCACTTCATGTAATAAAATAATATAAGTGACTTGGTAATTGAGTTAATTATCACTTTAAATGCGCAGATTTGTATTTGGCTTAAATCATTTAATGAGGTAAATTATGTTTTGAGGTATCGGACGATGCGATCTGTTACGTACAGTAAACAATAATTGTTAAAATGTAATGTGTTGTAACTGTATTGACGAGAATAACATTTTTTAAGCGGCTCAAACATGAATCATTTTTGTTCGGTTTGTTTGCTTTAATAAGACAACAAAACGTATTAAGTTTTATAAAAAAAATTCTCATAGAAAATAAACCGAATTTATTTCATTTGATATTTGTGAAATTGTTTAATCCCTGAGACAGCCGATGCCGCGGGGCGATAAAAGCAAACACATAAAATGCGTAAAATTTTTCAGCAAGCGAATATTATTTTATTCAAATTTAAAATCGTGATAAACATAATCCATTACAGATTTACATGTTCTGCCATTAAGTTGCAGCGTGATATTGCAAAATCCCAATAAATCATTTTCTACGCGTTTAGATTTATGGCTATGTATTTAAATTTACAGTTGAGTATTATAATCATTGATTTGGGATATGAATCCGATCGTGAGACCTCATTATCAATCATTGAAAGACTGAAAGACACATTCATTGCGAAAATTGATATTAGATACCGTATTCGGATTAAGTTGACAGGAAAAAGTAATATTCGGGCTTTCTTTGGCTTATTGTGAGCTATGGATAGGTATGGCGAGTCAAGGGGAAAAAAACAACAAAAAATCCCACCAATGATCAGTAATTAAATTTATTTCGGAATATTGCTAAATGTCCATTTATCATTTTTAATCAAATTGTGCATATCCAACATTATCACAGACTCGATATTTGTTCTTAACATTACTATGTATCTAATGATTAGCAATGATGATCTCATAACTACATACAAATTTGAGTTTATGGCATCTAATTCGACAGTCAATATTTTTCCAAAGCATATTTAATCTTGTTATAAACTTCTCCGATTTAATTTTGAAAATATGCATGTTTTCATACAGTTTAAAAAATATAACGTACAATTTTTTTTTTCAATAACTATTCCAGCACTACTTACTCTCAAAAACTTTTTATTGACGAAAGAGAGATTTGAGTGTAATTTAGCAAACACAGCCAATATACGGCTCACATGGGTCTTTATTTACTGTTTCCTAATTTTTCTGCATATTTCAAATTTCGTGTCCTCCGTTAGAAAGCCAATTTTATTATAAACTTTTTTTTATTTATATAATTTTCTCATTAAATACACAAATTTGTACATGTAAATTTTGTATGATTCACATCAATGAAAAAAAAACGATTTCAAAATTACAGTAGATTACAAAAATATTTGGGCACTAATTAGGAAAAATATTTATCCTCATCACTAAATAAATAAAAAATGAGAAACGGGCGAATATCTACTGATAATTATAATAATACGCATTTAAAAAATATTGCAACAGTTATTTGTTTACTGTTTATCAGTTCTCTGGAAAATAACTTATAAGTAACTGATACAGGTGCTATGTATTGTTTATTAAAAAGGAATTTTTGATGTGTTTCATTAATAGAATATGCCCTGAACCTTTGAATGCAATGCAAATTTTCATTATCAAAATTATCTTATAGCGACTATGGTTCTTGAGTAATCATCAGGTAATACTTGAATTTATTTTTCCGGCTAAATCACAATCGGCATTCAACAAACAAAAAATTGAAAATGTACACGACAGAATGTAAGAAATAAGTAATTAATATTGAGAGAATTAATATTAATAATTGATTCTACTTTGAAAAATTTAGTCAACTCCAAATTGCATCTGCATATTTTGCAAGTGATTAATAACAAACATGATTTGAAAATGTACCGGGAACTGATAAGACAAGTGGAATGACCCATCGCATCGTCAGCTTCCGCCAAATTTTTCCAAATCAACGATAGATTTCTGATAATAAAATAATGTTTTATACCGTTTTAGGACGACTTGTAGATTTCTGACAATAAAATATTTTTTTATACCGTTTTAGGACGACTTGAATCCATTACGCAACTTATGCTACCCGGGCGCCGACGTCTTCATTCTTTGCTTCTCCATCGTGAAGCCGAATTCATTCCTGTCCGCTTGTACCCGATGGGCCGAAGAGTTGACAAGACTAGGAGTAGCAGTTGTTCTTGTAGGCACCCAAAGCGACCTTCAAAACAACTCTGACGTCATCCGTGGTTTAAGAGCACGCAAACAACGTCCGGTCCGCCACTATGAAGCCAAGAATTTGGCCGATCGGCTAAGCGCTCCATACGTCGAGACCTCGGCGAAGACTTGCCATCATTTGAAGGAAGCCTTCGATCTCGCAATCACTCTAGCCCTGAAAAAGCACAAAAAGCGGAAGTTTTGGAGACGACTGTGTTGTTTTTAGCATGTTTTTATCATGTTGGAGAAGAACATTCCGATCACGGAAGGTTGTGACTTTGCCTTAAATCTGAAAATTCTCTCTCAAGTATTATACACTGACTGATCCAAATTGTGTAGTATTTTGTTTGTATTCTTCCAGTTTGTGATAATATATTAAGTTATGTTATGGAGGGAGCCGAGTGGGATGTCACAGTGTGCAAGCATTTATTATAATAATTATTTAAGCTGTTAGTTATTGCCGTCGTTTTAATACTCTGAAAGTGTTTGGAAATTAATGTATGTGATAATTTTGAAGTATTTTATGAATGAGTCTGTTGATTGTATAGATTAATGTTCTGGTGTTGATAATTCTGGAACTTTTTAATATAAGATTTTAATAATAATAATGAATTTTGTTTTTTTTTAATAGTGAGTTGTAACATTGTCCATGCCGGGGATGTTTTCCCGGGCAGGTTCGACAACTGCTAACAAAATCATAAAGCGACATCTTTCGATGAACCATTAACCCATTAGCAATTTTATAGTTTTTCTATTATTATTTTTTCGATATTATATTACAGCCAAAGAATGTTACGTCCTCTTTGTTGGGATTTAGAATAGAACAAAAAGTGTCGATAATTATTACTAGATGTAATCCACTATTAAATTTTGAAGATTAAAGAAGCGCTAAAAATAACAGATTTTGTGTGGGTGAAGTTGGTAACGCTGACAGGCTACAACGAAAATGACGGCAGTATACGTTGCAGGGTTGTAAAAATGTATTTCCCAACAAACATTTTCCGCTCGTCTTGAATGAAAAATGTGCAATTATGATTGGCGAAGATTTCAAGAACGTAGTGGCTACCAGCGCTTCGATTTCCACAATTTTGCAGTTTCTCAGTGGAACGTAAGCCGCCCCCTTGTCTCCTATCCGCTTTAGTGTCTAATTTCAGACTGATTTGTATGAAAGTCGTCAAGAACAAGGGTACGGGCGACATTTCCCCATTTCCGTTTATTAGTGGCTGTCTGTCGACCAGTCTGTGGTTGCGTTATGGCTTTTTGATTAGTGAACGGTCGATTATCTTGGTTAATACAATCGGTGCCAGTTTGTTTCTAGCATATGTTATCATTTTTCTTATCTACAGCATTAAAAAGGTACTGCGTGTGTTATCTTCCAGCGCTTTATTTAGACAATTATGATTTCAGTCGGTTGTGTTGCGCCAGGCATTTATATGTGGACTGATATTGTTGGCGACGCTGCTGTATGTAGAGAGTCAAGAGAATTTTGAAGAGGGAAGGAAATGCCTTGGGATTATTTGCTGCATAGTGACGATTCTATTTTTTGCGGCGCCATTAGCCTCACTGTTACATGTTGTTAAAGTTAAAAGTACTGAAAGTTTGCCCTTTCCTATTATCTTGGCCAGTTTTATAGTATCGATACAGTGGCTGATTTATGGTGTCATCTTAGGAGACAAGTTTATACAAGTATGGTGTAGAAAAACTGGTGCACCTGGAATTTAATAATTGTTTGTTTTAGATTCCAAACTTTTTGGGTTGTGCTTTGTCGGCGTTCCAATTGAGCTTGTTCTGCTTTTATCCATGGGCATTAAAGGGACATTCCAGTGAATTTATCTAATGTTAACTTTGTGGTGTTTAAAATACAATATATGTTCAAAAACCACTTTTATTACTGCGTTGGAAATATTTAGACAATTGTAAAACTTGCAATTGAAAAACAAAGAGAGTGAAATGAGTATAATTTTTTTGGATTATTTAATGGGTCTGAATCTGAATATTTTCTCATATCATTTTTAGTAATTATATTGAAAAAAACCCAGGTACTGATCAAATATCGTTCTGGTCCTTCTTATTTTCTTTCCGATGAGTGACCACCTAAATTTGTTTGTTCCTTCAGTGACATTTTCATTCACCTCCAGCTTATATTGAAGGCTTATTTCCAAGCTAAATATTGCCTTTTCATCATTTTTTCAGTCGCACCTGCAATAAATTGTTGCATTTGAAATTTAAAATTCAGTCTGACAACAATTCAACATGAAAGTCACTAAATGGTTGGTTCACTACGTTACCGTCTAATCTTGATATACCGTGGGAAACGATGAAAAAAATTAATTCAAAAAACGGTGCGGTGGTCGAGGACGCCAAAATGTTTTTCTCCGGTTGTAAACCGCAGCCCAATTGAACCAAATTTGAAACAACAGAACTTTGTCTTTTAATAATGTATGAATTTTATTTAAAATAAGGACTACACTACGCCATAGAAAACACAGTGAAAGGATTGTTTTGCGAGAGTTTTTTTATTGTATTGATCTTTTTTTAATCCTAAATTGTATGTCCAATTGAGGTTCAGATTTATTGGAACGTCCTTGCAGTAGTCCAAATTTAACAGGTTATTTGCGGCTGAGTTTTTTTTGTCTTTCTGAAACCCTAAATAATAAAAATAACACTATGGAAAAATATATTGAGTATACTGTTACACTGAAAAAATACAAGAGAAATAAAGTTACAAATTTAATCAATGAATACACGCAATTGTTTAATTAAAATCAATTTACATCGTTAAGACTAGTTTAAAACTTTGGAAGTAAATGCTCAAATGTAGACGCTTGAAGAAAGAAATCCAGTTTAGATTTTGTCATCTGCTGGACTTTTTAACAGACATGAAGAGTAATAATAAATGAAAGCTGATTTTCCAGGTGCAAGTTGTTAAACAGAAATTTATCCTTATGCCCCAGGTAACACTTGCCAGGTACCGAGTGTAATTCGAAAGTTGCGAACAATAATGATTTCGTATAATTTATTCGAATACTTTGTGTATTTCTTCTTTCCAAAATAAATAACCGATTGCAATACAGATAAGTCAGGTCGGCAACCAGTTGCTCGTTTGACGCTAAAGTCACTAAAAAATGCGTACAAAAAAAGGATATAGCATAGGCCATGGAACTAACGTGCGTTCAAAAAAAAAAACGAGGCTGCGTTGGCCATGGAAAAACTTTGTGCATCAATTTAGTGTAGCAAAATTTCAAAGTGTCAGTTCGAGTCTGTTCATGTTTAGGTTAGCTTCCTTGTTGACAATGGGATAAATCATTATGGGATAAAAAAAAAAGTGCAAAACATTTCCCGGTATCGTTGTGAATCCAAACATCAATCTATTCATTGTTACAGCTTCTCCTCTGTTGAGGAGAATATCGGCACGACCAGGACGGTCATTAATTTGATATAACTGTAAGTGGTGAATAGATCGATGAAGAAGAATCAGTCTCAAAACCGAAAAATGTCTTGAGAATATTTGGCAGCACTCAGTCACCCGTCAACCTTCATGGGTCATCAGTCTCTATGCGCAACTCGAGACCTACCAATTCAGTTTAAGAGCAACTGCATTCTCAATTAATATTTCAAAAATCGTTGTATATATAGTTAAACACGGACGTCGACCGCTAGGGAGTTATATTACACAATATACATTAGAAAAAAAAGGTTCGGGTTTGCTTGGAATCGAAGGTTCGAAGGTTTATTATTTTAATAGACCAAAAAATTTAAACGAGTTACGGCAAAAAATCGAAAGCAATTGCGATAAATGTTGTTTGTTTTTGGAGTTTAATTACGGATTGTCTTTCATTAAAGTTTACATTAATTTTTTTTACATGTTTACATTTTATTTAAAGTACAAAAATGTTTTTTCCATCTCGTTCAAGTAATAATAATAATAATAATATGTTTGTGACCTACCAATCGTTGTATACATAGTTAAACACGAACGTTGACCACTAGTGAGTTATAAATTACACAATATACATTAGAAAAAAAAGGTTTGGATTTGTTTGGATTCGAAGATTTAAAAACCAATGATTATTAAAAATGTCCATTAAAAATAAAATTAAACTGTCCTAGCGTTTGGGCTGTTTTATTTCGATGGTAAATTTTAAACTGACAGATCCTGACATTTGTCAAATCTATCTTTATGTTTTCTATGGTTTCTACACTGGAAAGATAAATTCCATGGTCAACGCAGCCTCGTTTTTTTTTGAACGCACGTTACTTTCGAAATTGTGTAAGTGTGAAAAAGGTTTGACCATTTGAAATTATATTTTGATTGTCAAAGGTAGCGGGCACGATGCATAAGCCACATTAGGTGTCTTTTTAAACAAATTCCAATTCCAAGCGTCCGTTTAGGTGTAGTATGAGCAATTTATTGAATATCAAATTATGTCAACGTACACTGTAAAAAATATAACAAAAGCTATATTTCACGGCCTACTTTAAATCCTTTTTTTTGCACATAGACGCGGTTGTAAATTTCTATTAATAAAATATTGGAAATTTGTTTGGTGGGTCAACTAACTGTTGTTTCATTTTAAATGTTGTGTTGGCAAGAATCGACGCGAAAGTCACTAGACCGCATTTAGTTTAGTTTGCCTTTTACGTTTGCCGCCTTTTTCATTTTGCATTATTACGCCCGCTTAGGATATTTTTTAAAAGTTTTTTTTTTTATTGAAAAACGATTTAACCTGTGATCGAACTAACACGCTGTAATAAATGATTAATTAGGTGAAATGGGCGCGTGATTAATGTTTTCGAGTCGTGTTGGTAGCATTGCCAAGCGCTAAATGCAACTTTTCGAGTTTCTGTTCGATGACGCGTAAAATCGTCGCAGCGTGCCGTGCCGCCAAACAGAAAACTAATGAACATCGGTGATTTTTCGTCGTCAACAATGTGTCGCTGCGCGTTTTTTGTGAGTGAAAGTCGGTACAAAGAAGAACGGAATAAAATCTAAAGAGTGGAGCTAAGACAGAGGCGTGGTTAGCGCATTTACACATCCAAAGTGCTGCATTCTACACGCGTAGTTTGTCAACAGTTTGGTAACTTTTATCACGAAGAGAGGGGGGAGCCTCCGCTGGGCGAAGCAACGGTATTATTACAGTGCGCGTCCGCCATTTTGATGTGCAGAAGTGGGGATATAGTTAGCACCTAGCGTTGTCGAAGTAATCGCGAAAAGTGGCCTAGAAGAGTTGAATTTGGGGCAAAAGTGGCCGTCAGCGAGCGATTCGGGTCTTGTGCGAGCCGATTCGGGTGCGGAAAGTGTGGCGTTTATGTGTTTTCCACCGAAGAAAGTGTGTCCGACTTGGAACCTAGCAGCGTGGCTCCTGCCGCTTCTCTTTGTTTCTGTCACGGTTTAGTTCGAAGGTAAGTCGGGGGGCGAGGTCTCGCCGACGCCGCTTCGAGGCCCCCTCGCTGGCCGGGGCGCCGCTCCGGACGCCGGTGGCCCGGTGTGCGTCGGTTGGCCAATCTCCTAAAGTCCGCTCACACGGTCCGATATGTCGGCCGCCGGCAATGACCCGCATTCGCAGACGACGACGCCGCGTTCGCATTCACCTGTCCGACGCTCCACGTTTCTCGTTTCGTCGGACGCTTCGTGGTCGCGGCGGCTCCCGGTATTACCCCCGGCAGGTGCAAGGAAAACGCGCTTTTCTTCGGACGCACATTCCGGGCCCCCACCCCTCCCCCAATACGATTTCATTGCCTCTATTTGCATTCACGCCATAATTAGCCGTAATGGAGCGCGATTATAACGCGCCGTTTGCTGTGATAGAAGAGGAAGCACCTGGAGGGGCCGGCCGTACGATATTGTGTTGAAAAGTTTCGAAGAAAATGGCCAAGAATCGAAGGTCAAAGTGCAAAGCGTTCACGGGACGCTTCGTTATCTCGGTACCTAGCTAGCATCAGGTGCTGACGCCGGTGTTATTGGCGGGATGCCTTCAAACAACTTCTGTAAACACTCTTGGAAATCAAATCAGCAACTTTACGTTTGCCCCTATTCATTTCGACTTCCGAACGAATTGACGTCTTCCAAGAGCTTGCTTCCATTCAAATCGTTAACTTACACCACTTCAATCTCAGACGGGTACATACAACCTTTGCTTAAACTGTATAACAAACTTTGACAAAAACTACCAAAACCTATTGGGGATACGAATTGTGTTATCAATGGGCGGCAAAAATACGACCATCAACGAATGCTTCATTCGTTCATAACAAACAAATACGGTGTAGCTTTATGTATCTAAGCATCAGCAAAAATTAAACAAGTACTTGGTATTGCCACAAAACATGGTAAAGTATTCATAAGGCAAGCCTTTCGGGTGCATAAAAAAACGCAGAATACTTTTTATTGCAGTTGCCGAAACTACTGCATCTTACATAATTTGATATTTACATCTAATTAATCTTGCAACGTACACCTAAAATTGTGGAACTCATATCTATGCAATATTTAAGTCAGTCTCAGAACGTCAAGAACAACAACATGAATTGTATTTTAATTAACTGTATATGCATAAAGCAGCGAGAAAAAAATGTAAAGGTATTATAACATATTCCCCACCAATGGGATAGAACACATTATGCGTAATCTACCGTAGTTGTTTACAAAGTTTGTGAAGAATTAAGAAACAAATATGTACGGCCGTTTTCTAAATATAACCTTTGTGATTATTTGCTTCATTTCGGCATTTACAATGAATCATTAATTGTGTAAATTTGTGTCATCCAAATTTCAGAAAGTCATCGTTGTTTTTCCACCGAGACGCTGCTAAAGAAATTAGAAGACAATAACGATGCATAGATATTAATTTTAAGTAAATGCACGACGGGTAATAAGCAGTTGATGATCGAAACGGGAATCTTTTATTTATGTAGGAAAGTTTCCATCGTGATAATTACTTATACGCGACATTCAAGATTGTAATCTTGACCTAGAGGAGTCGCTTTCTGTATTTTTTCCAGCTGGTAATTCGAAGCACTCGCGTATCGAGTGTTTACAGAAATAGAAAACCGTTCCGAGCGTTGACTAATCGATTAAAATGCGAACGATTTTTGCAAAGGCCTCATCGATTGTAAAATCCATTCGAATGAGTGTCGTGTGACAATAGGCGCGACCTTGTCGTTTTCCTCACATGTCGGTTGTGTTTGAGGGGCCTTCGGTTTGCGCAGTTTTAAAGAGAAAGTCCCGTTTGGGTCGCCAACACGGGGAACGACGCATTGTACACATTCAGGAAAACTCATGATTCATGAATCGTCGCGGTAGTATTTCAGTAGTTTTTTTTACGGCTGCGTCGGTCGCCTTTTGTATTTGTTCCGAATCCTACGTCGGCTCCCGCGCGCATAATTTTTATTAAGTCGGACGCAGATGATAATGGCCGGTGTTTTACGTGTGCGGACGAATCAATTAACGGTAGCCGTTTTGATGGCGCGGCGAAAGTTAATCTGTCCGCGATTTCGCTTACCTAATCGAAAAACGTGAAATTGCAGCTGCAAGGGTGGAAGCGAGGCGGTCCGGACAGATTGAGTCCTCGGGTGTGTGGGGGTGGGGTTAGTCCCGTCCGATGCATTTTTAATGATTATCCATTTCCCGAACGAAAACAATTAAAGTTTTTTTTTTCCGGGGCGCCGCGCCGGTGGAAAACTTGGACGGATTTATAACTTTGCTCATACTTTGGTATAAATTTTTAACGAATTAAACTTTTTTACAGGGGACACAATTTAAACTTTCGTAACTGTTCCGACGATGCGGTAGCGACAAAGAAGGTCTCAGTTAATTTGAAATCGGAGTTTTCGCCGAAATTAAAATTATTGCGGTTCCCTTCCGTAATTATCGTTGTTGTTATTAATATTTTGCTACCGATTTCTACTCGCGTTGTTTATTCGCCTTATATAATAGTAAAGATAGTGTGGCGGGTTGGTACGATAAGATTTTTTTGTTGGGCGAGTTTGTGAGGAAAACGCATTAAAGGCGATTCCGGATTTCGCGATCCACTCGAAATGCGCCCGATTAGGCGACGCGCGAAAGCAATTTTTTTATGCGGTATTGTTGCGAAATAATTGCGGTGACCGTGAATTTGTTTGTCGCATCTGGGAAATTTTCTTTGCGGAATTTTCCGAAATTTCCTCGGGTACTTATCGTATTTTGTTGTGACTTTTTTTCGGAGGCCGGACGGAATTCTTTGCGCGCTATTTTTAGTTGGAACGTTCGTGGTCGGCGTACGCAAACACGTGAAACGGTTTCGATTGATTCGGACCCGGCGGCGGAGTGAGGAAAACGCACATAAAACTCTCGTGGAAAGTGGCAGGTCGCGCTATTAATAGAGAGGTTTTGTGAACGAGCGTTTTCCTCCTCCGGCGTACGACTTTCTTGGCGATTTGTGATGGGTCATGAGAACGGGGGAGCCGTCCAACGGTTCGATGTTGTCAGGTGCATTTGCTCGCCCAAAGATAAGTCGGTAACGAGAACGTGACTCGAAGAGAGTGAAGTGAGAGGGAGGGCGATCACTATACTTTCATACTTGTACTGCTGCTTAATGTTTGCTTATTGTGATTCGATATAGTTAAGACATGTCGAGCGGATAACAATCAAAAGCAGTACGATTCCGGAACGACGCTAAATCGAACACTTTCACGGAAACTTTCGTTCGCGCATCATTTTGTTTTGGGGCTATGTAAACAGTAGTGTAGAAGAGAAGCCTCGCGGCTAAAAAATGGGTCGAACGGCGTTTTTGCAGATGGACCTGATTGTTTTTTAATCGGGCGTTACGAATAGCTCTTTGAATGAAGTCGCGGCGAGCATTACGTCATTTATTGAATCGACATGTTTATTGAAATTAACATGTGGAGAAATGGGTCGACGTGCCGTCGTAATTGAAGCAAACAAACAGTCTAGATGCGTTCAGGTGTATCGATTGTCCGTCGAAATGTCCGGCCCCGCACCACCACGTATTACGGGAGCAACGGCAAGCGTCGCGACGACAAAGGTTTCGGTATCTTTGGCTTTTCCTCGTTCAACAACAAAGATGCCCCTACGAAGCGAGAGAGACGCAGTGCGTCCGTCCGGACGCCAATATTGAGTGTTTCGCAAGGATTCCGAGGAGGAGAGGGTGGTGGTGCGCTGCTGAATCAATCGCGGCTCTCCGGATAAAATAAGCTCGATCCATTTTTTTTTCCTCCCGTCGGCGATGGTTACGATTAAATAAACGACCACATTTCGTCGCGTCTGTTCGTTGTCTTTGTGGAGATGACGGCGGAATCGGGCCGCGGTAGAGGCGGCTGCGTTCGCCTTCTCATTCCTTACCATCCTCCCCGCGGCAATAAAACAAAAGGTATTCCGTTAATTAAACTATATCTGAGAGATTAAAGTTTGCGCGCTAAAGAAGTTGGAAATGAAATAAGCGATAAAGAGAACCATCGGGTTCTCCTTCCTCTCCGCCCCCTTCTTTTACCGCCGGCAGTCAGACAAGGAAAACTCGCGCCCCGTCAGCAAACTTTTTAACTAGTCGCTCCGACACGGGGCAAACTTTGCCCGAGAACTAAAGTTGTTACAAAAGTATAAGTTTATATACTTTATGGCAAAAGTTAGTTCAGGGGAACTGCCGTCGACGATCGATTTCGCCAACTTTTACGGGAGTTTGCCGAGTTTACGGCGACTATTCGATGAAGAGGATTCTTGTCGGTCGGGTCGGGACTCTCGACAACTTTTCTCGCGACTTTGCGCGCGGCCGAGAGGTTTTCTTGCTGGCGGTTGCATTATTAATGCGACAAATCGGCTTTCCCGCGACGATTAAAATGTAGTAGTGATTCCCGGTGACGGACGGACGCGGGAGAGTGGGGGTGCGTCATCCGAGGACGAGTGGTCCCATGCAAAGTTCATCGATTAGACGGGGGTGGTGTCGTCGTCGGAGTTGGAAATTCGACGTCGTCTGTGGAGGGGTGGTCGTGGGACGGAGGCGGAGCGCCGTAGTTCGGGCAAGGTTCCTCTCGGTGATTAACAGCGGAAGTTGGACGAAGAGGGAGATGTCCAAACGGCGGTCGCGGATAACCTTATCCACGTGCGGCGAACAAGGAGAAGCGACGGGAGCGGCGGCGACGACGACGATGATAATTTATTAAAATATCCAAAGTTGGCCGTTGGCGTTCCGCCGCCACACCATATTCCGAAACACATTTCCCAACTTTCCCGAAACCAAACATCGTGCAATAATAGTTGGAACTCTACTAACTTTGCCAGTTTCCCAGTCGAGAGTTGAAATTAGTTTTAACTGTACTAGTAATAGTTGTCCGGGAGAAACGAATCCGCTGCGAGAACCGCACGGACAATCGGCGTGTTTACCACCGTTCGACGTCGTCCGTCCTCTCGCATCCCTCTTTGTTTACGTAGGCCGTGGGCGGCGATTATTTAAAAAAAAAGGGAATTGTTGTTGAATGTCGTCGTCTAGAACCAGACACACGTAACGACCCCGTTATCGATCGGAAATAGTCGTCCGACTTGGATATTATAGCAAGACTAATCGAGGGATGATTTTGTTCGCAGGTGGTCTTCATGTGTCACTATGGAGCTCATATTTTGTCGCGAAGCGTAGTAACCTAAAGCGTGTCGCGTCCGAAGTTTGTGTTCGTCGGTGGTGGACGGCAGGACCAGGCAGGCTTCAGCTCTCACCATCACATCACCATCGTCGACGTCCTTCCGAGTCGGGATATCTCGAGTTCGGAGAGGCAGGCGTGTGCGTCGAGGTCGCGAGCAACAGTTGGTGTGGTGTGCGCGGTGCCCGTGTATGCGGCTCTGGTGTCGTGGTTAGTTAGTGGTGTGTTCAAATGGACAAACGAAAAATGATGGCAAAAAGGCCTAGGGTTGAAAACTTGCGCGGTCCCATTTCGAACGGACCGATGCAGACACGGCCGTTAGTGGCGTTGTTGGACGGAAGGGACTGTTCGATCGAGATGCCGATATTGAAGGACGTGGCGACGGTGGCGTTTTGTGACGCCCAAAGTACAAGCGAAATCCACGAGAAAGTGCTGAACGAGGCGGTCGGCGCCCTCATGTGGCACACCATCGTCCTCACGAAGGAGGACCTCGAAAAGTTCAAAACGTTACGCATCATCGTGCGCATCGGAAGCGGCGTCGACAACATCGACGTCAAGGCGGCGGGCGAGTTGGGCATCGCCGTCTGCAACGTGCCGGGCTACGGCGTCGAGGAGGTCGCCGACACCACACTCTGCCTCATCTTGAATCTGTACCGGCGGACGTACTGGCTGGCGAACATGGTCAGGGAGGGAAAGAAATTTACCGGACCGGAGCAAGTGAGGGAGGCGGCCCAGGGATGCGCCAGGATACGTGGAGATACGCTCGGAATCGTGGGACTCGGCCGGATCGGGTCCGCGGTTGCACTGCGCGCCAAGGCGTTCGGCTTTAATGTCATCTTCTACGATCCGTATCTGCCCGACGGCATAGAGAAAAGTCTGGGTCTGACGAGAGTATATACGCTTCAGGTAACGACGGATCCGCACCTGTGCCTTTTTAATACCATTTTCTGTTTGTTCGCTTCTAGGATCTGCTCTTCCAGTCCGACTGCGTCTCTCTGCATTGCACCCTCAACGAGCACAACCATCACCTAATCAACGACTTCACCATAAAGCAGATGCGGCCCGGCGCCTTTCTGGTGAACACGGCGCGCGGCGGCCTCGTCGACGACGACGCCCTCGCCCAGGCGCTGAAACAGGGTCGCATCAGAGCGGCGGCGCTCGACGTGCACGAGAACGAGCCGTACAATGTGTTCTCGGGTCCCCTGAAAGACGCCCCAAACTTGCTGTGTACGCCGCACGCGGCCTTCTACAGTGACGCCTCCGCCACCGAACTCAGAGAGATGGCGGCGTCCGAAATACGGCGCGCGATCGTCGGAAGGATTCCCGAATGTTTGCGGAACTGCGTCAACAAGGAATATTTCCTGGGCCCGGGCTCATATCCCGAAGGTACAGGTAATTTTATTAATGGCGTAAAAATGTCGAACGTGCGGGCAGCTTTTCGACCTTTTTATCGTTTCGTGCGGATTGTCTAGAATGTCCGCACCGCACCCCCCCGATAATGATCGTGAACGAACGTTGTGTTGTCTGCGTTTAGTGTCCCCGGCCGGCGTGAACGGAGGCTATTACCAGAGCGGTGCACTCCCCGTCCAACAGGCGCACTCCACGACACCTCACGAAGCTCCCCACACGGTAACTCCGAGCGCCGCGCCACCCACACCTCAACCGGCCCCGCCCGTGGGTCCAGTCGTTCCACCCCATGCTCTCGTGAGTACAACCGCTAGACATCACATAATGTAACAAAGATTCTCTGCTTCTCATTGTTCGGACGTGGTTGCATGCGAGCGAACGAACGAGCGTGTCTGTATTTGTCGTCGTCCGTCGTTATTGCGGTGCCGACGAAATAATTAAGTGTGTCGTTGTTGTTGCAGCCGATAAGCACGCCGGATCCTGCGAATCACCACGCAACAAAACCAGAACCTTCGGAGGTCCACTAACACCTCCCCCAAAAAATGGCGTGTTTCAATTTGGGCTGCAAGCTACTACGAATGTGTGAAGAAAAAGTGTATGTCGGTCATATTATATGTATATGTTCATATGTTTTGTTCATCTCTTATGGTATACATATCGTGAAATTATTAATTATTACATCACAGCTACTTTTTGGACGTGTGAATGGTTCGTTTTGGGCGGTCTCCCGAAATAATATATTAGATTATTTTTTGTACATACTATGCGGGACAAATTATTTTTAGCGAGCGCTTATACATACGAGAGAACGGTGGTGACGAAACGGACAGAGGAGGAGGAGGAGGTTTAATTATGTTGTTGTTTGGTTTGCGAAAAGAATCGAGACTTAAAAATGAACCATTTCATTTGTACAATGAATATACTTAACATTTTATTTTGTCATGTTTTGTAAAGAGAACGGTATATTCATGCTTTTTTACTCGTGGACCTGGTGTCGCGTGAACTGATCTCTCAGCGGGTCCGTTTCTTGTAAATCTTGTTATTTCGTCCGTATTCGGGATACCAGTTGACGCTCGCCCCCAAACGTCCATCTGTTAGTAGTGTATTAGTTTTAGTTGTCCAAATTTCATGCTATCAATATAGTTTATCTTGTAAAATCTTTTTAGTTTTAATTAGAATTCTTTTCTAAATAAATAAGTGCATTATTTCGTTGAGCGTCGATAAATACACTGCGGTATTTTTTATATAAACATATTTTTCGATCCGCTGAATTCAATGAGACAGACCTGTCGTCGATCCATACAGAGAGAGATATTTCTACGATTCTTTTTGTAAATTTGTTTATTTAGAAAATGCTGCCTGTGTGTGCATGAGTGAATAGCCCAAACATTTATGTTTAAAATTCTTTAGGAGAATAAACTATGCTAATATTGAAATATAAATATATATATATAAAAGAAAGGTATATATGATAATGACACGAGACTTTGATTTAAAAAGAGGAAAACCAGTGAAGTTGGTTTCAGAAGTGAACTTAAAACAATTTAATGGTGAAGTGCGGTATTGTTTTAATTTCGTATTGTAGAATACATTAGTGATATTTGTGACTTATTTCAGTGATAAACTTTATTTTCGAGCCGCTTTTTGCGTGATGCATATTTTTGTCATTTTCATTTTATTTCTCTTCTACCACAACAAACTAAAAAATATATATCATATAAGCGAAGAAAACATTCCATGGGTTCTTTATTCGCGACGTAACATTTTTCATACCCCCGATACACAACAATAAAGCAGTTATGGTGTGCTATTTGCTAAGTATATTTTTATATAAACACGATTTTTAAATGAAACGATTTATAAATGTAGAAAATGGTTCACCTACTGAATTGGCCGAAAAACGACACGAAAGCCGACAATAATATGCAACACGAAACACAATAGTACAGCATGTGAAATAAATAAAATTGTAGGGCTATTGGACTTCCACAAAATTTTGAAATAAATATCTTCAAAAAATAAACATATGTCCTTTTGTAGTTGCTCGCTTTATTCATCGCCTCACACGTTTACTTCCTACAGCTTAAACCGCCGTCTCCCGGCAGATTTGATTGAATATCGTGCCTCTCCTACCGACCGGATTGCCCCCGAACTCCAACTGTATCTCGACCAAACTCTTTCCTTTCGGTTCCACCACAAAAAAGTAGCAAAAGACTGTGCCCACGTATGTTATGACCGCCATCACGCCGAACCAGATGTACGTGGGGACGTAGAAAACCGTCTCGCCGAACGTCAAGTTGTACAAAAACACCAGCAACCAGAACAGCGCCTGAACTATGAAATTTGCTCGCTTGTACACCTGCAGTGGCATGTACTCCAAAGTCAGGATTCTGGGGTAGTAGTTCAGTCCCATGTCGTAGAAGAAGAGAAAGAACGCCAGGATTAGCATCAGCGACCAGTCTTTGTTGATGGTCACGTCGATTTGCAGCCTCTTCAGTAGCAGAAACAACGCGAGCAGCGTCAGACCGACGGCGCTTATCAGGCAACTGCAAATGAGCAATCCGCGCACTTTCCACGAATACAACGAATGCATGGAGCCCCAAAACAGCTTCGAGAACACGAAGCTAATTCCGATGATGGCGGAGTCGGCCGTGGGATTGACGACTATCCTCTCAACGCCCCACGCCTGCATGCTGTAGAACATTAAAATGAAATATCCGGTGCAGACTTGAAAGAACGTCACTCCGATGATGGTCAACAGCGCTCGATACACCACCTTCGACATTAACATGTAGCGGTACGCTTCAGAGTCCTGTCGACTGGCATCCCAATCCTTCTTGATGTTGTCCATGTCCATGTGGATGTTGCCCGAACCCCTGTACCATTTAAGGGATCTCGCGGCAGCGACGGGACTCCTGGTGTACAACGCCACCGGACTTTCCGGAACGACTTGGATGAGGAGGTAGTGCAAGACGGGTATCATGGCACACATGAACGTTAGCCAAAATTTGGAGAGCACCGAGCCCACGGCGTGCATGGCAAACGCACCCAGTAACATCGTAGAGCTGTGGACCACGAGGATGTAGCGTCGGATTGCGTAATGCACTGTCTGCATCAGCAACTTTTCGCCGCAAATCGAATGGGATATTCCGAAAAATCCGAGAAAAAAGCGAAACGCCAACTCGACTTCGATCTTGGGGATGAGGATCAGCCACCATGCGAGGATGTACAAGGGGCCGATTTTTCGCAGGACCATCTTTGGACCCATTTGGTGCAACATTATCGTACAAGAAGTCACACCGAGGCTGCAACCCAGCAGGACGATGTTCACGAGCCAGATTATTTTGCCCTCGTCTACTTCTAGTCGGGTGGTGAGTGGGTGCGACCACGTCAGAGAAGTGCCAAACGAGAACGACGACAGACAAGCTAAACGATATTTTAGCTTGCTAGAGTTGAGTTTGGGGCAAACTCACCTAAAATTCCGACGTAGATTTGAGTGGAAAGGCGACCGTAGTTGAACTGACGACGTCTTTGTTCTAAAATAGCTTCTGTTATGGAATATGGACCTGGTGATGGTGATGGGGTTTCTTGCTCTGTGTTTGACATTAAATTTGAAATTTCAAATATGTTTGTGACCGCCATCCACAATTTTTAAGTTGGCCACCCTGTGATTTATTTAATCATAAACCGAAAATTTGCTTATAAACATTACTTCAGATAATCTAGAAGCATTTCAGAAGAAGGAAAAAATTAACAATTTTTTGTATAGCATTATTACAGGTTTCTTTAATGTTTTTGTAGTTCGTGTATGTGTCACCTGCTCCAGATTAGCTAGATACCTGCTATGATACCTGTGTTTGATTATTTTAGACTTTGTAAAAAATTGTTTATTGTTTTATGCGGAATTTGAGATTGGCAAATTATGTAGACCACATTTCTCCAGATTTTTAATTTTATTAAATTTAATAAAGTAACGACCGTTTACCGTTTATTTTTCCCTTGCATTTGATAATTTCAAAAAAACTTGAGTTGTAATAGTTTGGACTTTTACATCTTAGAAAATAATTTATTATTTAGATATAATTTCAACCAATATAGATAGTATGTCAGAGATTTTCAAACGCCGAGTGCGTTTGAATTTTTTTGAATTTGGAACGAATTTTGTTGCGCCATAATTCTATAATATTTTATTTGCAATCAAAATGGTTTTTATTATGGGATAAAAAAAAAGTGCAAAACATTTCCCGCTTTCGTTGTGAATCCAAACATCAATCTATTCATTGTTACAGCTTCTCCTCTGTTGAGGAGAATATCGGCACGACCAGGACGGTCATTAATTTGATATAACTGTAAGTCGTGAATAGATCGATGAAGAAGAATCAGTCTCAAAACCGAAAAATGTCTTGAGAATATTTGGGTACCACTCAGTTTGTCCCGTCAACCTTCATGGGTCATCAGTCTCTATGCGCAACTCGAGACCTACCAATTCAGTTTAAGAGCAACTGCATTCTCAATTAATATTTCAAAAATCGTTGTATATATAGTTAAACACGGACGTCGAGCGCTAGGGAGTTATATTACACAATATACATTAGAAAAAAAAGGGTCGGGTTTGCTTGGATTGGAAGGTCCAAAAACCAATGATGGCGTCATTGTACAAAAAATACGTGACGTCGAAAGAAACCCTTTTATGTCATAAGGTGGCTCATTTAAAAATAAAATTAAACTGTCCTAGCGTTTGGGCCGTTTTACTTCGATGGTAAATTTTAAACTGACAGATCTTGACATTTGTCAAATCTATGTTTATGTTTTCTATGATTTCTACACTGGAAAGCCGATAAATTCCATGCCTCGTTTTATTTTTGAACGCACGTTATATATATTTTTCTAGATTCAACTAACGTGCGTTCAAAAAAAACGAGGCTGCGTTGGCCATGGAAAAACTTTGTGCATCCATTTAGTGTAGCAAAATTTCAAAGTGTCGAGTCTGTTCATGTTTAGGTTAGCTTCCTTGTTGACAATGGGATAAATCATTATGGGATTAAAAAAAAAGTGCAAAACATTTCCCGGTATCGTTGTGAATCCAAACATCAATCTATTCATTGTTACAGCTTCTCCTCTGTTGAGGAGAATATCGACACGACCAGGACGGTCATTAATTTGATATAACTGTAAGTCGTGAATAGATCGATGAAGAAGAATCAGTCTCAAAACCGAAAAATGTCTTGAGAATATTTGGCAGCACTCAGTTACCCGTCAACCTTCATGGGTCATCAGTCTCTATGCGCAACTCGAGACCTACCAATTCAGTTTAAGAGCAACTGCATTCTCAATTAATATTTCAAAAATCGTTGTATATATAGTTAAACACGGACGTCGACCGTTAGGGAGTTGTATTACACAATATACATTAGAAAAAAAAGGGTCGGGTTTGCTTGGATTCGAAGGTTCCAAAAACCAATTATGCCGTCATTGTACAAAAATATGTGACGTCATGTCATAAGGTGGCTCGTTAATAAATAAAATTAATCTGTCGTAGCGTTTTGTTTGAAAAAATTAAATAACACTTACCATCTTGTATATTTTTCTGACAAAGTTTGTTTATATTCTGATAGGTAGTTGCCTGAAGAATTTTTTAGGACAAATTTCAGTAAATTGATACAAAGGAGGGTAGCATTATGTTTATGAGAGCGATATATACATGTCCTGCCATTTATTATAAACAATTTAAATAAAATTGGTGCGTTTTATTTTTATGGTAAATTTGAAACTGACAGATCTTGATATTGTCAAATCTATATGTTTATGTTTTCTTTGGTTTCTACACTGGAAAGCCGATAAATTGTTTGGCCAACACAGCCTCGTTTTATTTTTGAACGCACGTTATTATTTCTTATCGCCAATTTGCTACTTTGATGCTCTGTAATCGTGTTAATGTTGGAAATAAAAAATTTCGGGGCATATTTTGTACAATTTATTTCGATTAATTTCCTTAATTTTGTATACATATTGCTAATTGTACGGACCATACGCAAGACGTACATGCAAAAAATTCAGAATAATCCATGGAATCCATTTCGGAATTCGTGTAGAAAATGTTTGACCGTAAGAGAAATAAATTTTTCTGTTAACCGTCTCGGACACAATGCATGCATTTATTGTCATCTTCAATAAATTCAATCTCCAGGTAGCGGTTTAGACATCGTTTGAGCATATTTTTGAATGGCAACTTTTATCAAATGACATGATTTGACAGTGACAAAGGTCTACATTGGAAAAAATCAAACAAAAGTTAGATTTCATGGCTTCCTGAGTCTTCTTTTTTTTGTACGAAATTTGTGGGGATCCCACCAAGGCCTAAATGCAAGAATTGTTGGCAGAACCGTAGCCTTCGTAAAGACAGTTTTCTTACTCTTAAAATATCGTTCTCTTATAGAACTCTGCCACAGCACGGCCACAGACCAACTAATAATTTAGTTTATTCTGTGGCAGGGGCGACACTAAACAACTGTCAAATGTAGAGGGGCAAGAGGTGGAGTAGTTCAGGCCCCAAACATGGCGCTCAGTGTTTGTGTATTTAAACGTTATTTTTATAATTACATATAAAATTTGTGCAAAATGAATGTGTGGGAGTCTGTGCCCGAGGAACAGAGTTTCGGAATCGGTAAGAATCATCTATTGCAAGTGTTAATTATTTTGTAAACATAACCCTACTTTCTTCGAAACTTGTTGATCTTACCCCCAACCCGAACGATTATTATTATCCCTTATCACTCTGCGGGAGTTCAATGATTTGTTTTTCTTTAAACCACCAGTGGTTTTTGGCAATACAAACTCAAAACGGCCCCTCCCACTTTTTATCTGCATCTGATTTACCACTTCCTCGTCAAAAATGTAGCTGTTGATTCATCGGTTGTCACCGAACGTGCATTTAATAAATTAATATCGGACGCTCCCGTTCATTCACTAGTGTGACACGCTCAATTGACTTGGCATTCCTCCAGTAATTAAATCTCCCATGATGTAATGCCATTTACGTGGGAAAGGCCACAAGACAGGTGCATTATCATCGCGTAAATGCTCCCAAGGCCGTCGCGTTGCGCATTTATTTAGGCCCCGACTCGCACCGCATCCTCGTTAATGTCCCCGTTAATTAATTAATGGCAGCGATCTACAATTTCGCCGCCGAGACCGACTTCAAACTCGAACTAACAGTCGGGGATTCCCTCCATCTGCTCGAACACGAGGAGTTTTGGTATTACGGCTACTTGATCCACGACAGACACAAACGTGGCATCTTCCCCAAAAGCTACGTCCACGTGAAACAATGCACGGTGGACACAGCAAGCCCCACTCCCACATTCATCTTCAAGGAACCCCCGATCGCGCAGGAAATCACTTCGGTGCTGCGCGAGTGGTGCACGCACTGGAAGACCTGTTATGTGGTAGTTTGATTGGTAGTTGACAAAGCGCGACGTTAAGTTTCATGCCCGCTTTTTAGAACCACAACAAAGATTTCGAACTGATCAAAAAACAAATCACCGACTTAATAGCTCAGAGAAGCAAAATCGTAAGCGGGACTCTCCCGGTTGACGAGCTGAAACGCGTCACCAAGCAAGTGAGTGAGGAGATCGATAGGGGAAACAAGATTCTCGGCTTGGATCTCTTGGTGAGGGACCGCAACGGAAATTTGATTGATCCCCAAAAGACGAGCACTCTGCAACTGTACTATCAGCACAAAAACGCTACAGAACGCATGAGTAGAAGTGGCAAGGTTCAATTTGTTGTCGGGATTGAAGAGTGCGTGTTTTACACCAGTTTTGTAGAATGAAGACAAAGAGAGTGTTCCAAAAACCGCCATTCAACAGTACTCAAACATATTTATCGTAGCCGTTAAGAATTTTACGTGTAAGATGACTGAAGATGCTGAACTGTTGATGACGCTCTATGACGGGAAAGAATTCAAGCCCATTACTGAAAATTACGTGGTGAAATGGTCCAAGGATGGGTTGATGTGCGATTTGGATCAGATGTACAACTTGAGGGTCATGTTTACAGTAAGTACATGCATAAAAACGTTAAATCACGGATTGTTCAGTTCAGAGAGGATCACAAAAGACTAGATAAAACCAAACAAAATGTAAACTGCAAGCATTATTTCAATCTATATTGTTTAAATTTACCTGAAAATTACTCAAAAACCCAAATATGTTCTAACAGTCCCTCTCTTTTTACAAGTTTTTTAATTACATCAACTGTAATAAACAAGCAAAATAGACGAAATGCAAAGGTAAAGTAACATTGACACTTCTGGATCGAGTATCTAAGCAAGAAAACTCTAAAATCAATACTACTCTACTTATTATATACTTTTTGTTCATTAAATATTGTTAGAAATTACACCCTATACATCTTGTGAGTAAAAACTGAAGCTGCTAGAGCAGTGACAATGAGTGACAAGCAAAATGGAGCACATGGAGGTTGCTCTATAATCGATATTTCACCGAAATTTTAAAAGATGTATTTTTTCCCCATTGCTTGGCCATACAATGGAGTAAAAAAATATGTCTAAAGAGCGCTCTGAAGCACGTATACCTATATTATTGTAGAATTGTACATATTTCCATCTAAAATAAAAGTGCAGCTTTACGAAAATATGAAAATTTCTCTTACATAACTAATTAATTCCGACTAATTAATGAAATAATTAATTATTTAATTTATTTATTATTATATTTAATGTTTTAATTAATTTATGTTTTAATTAAAATTTTTAATTATTCAAATATTTAATTAAATAATTCAATAATTAATAATACTGTACTATCAATTGCCAAGAAAAGCATTCAATGCATTTTAAGCGAATTATGGAAATACTTTCTATTCCAGATTTATTTCTTTAAAATTAACTAACTCGTCTAATTCTATCTAAAATATTTTGTAATTCACGCTTGCTCAAAATTTTCCGCCTAATTCCTTATAGCAGTTTTTTTTAATTTAATTATTTATTTATTGATAAGCTTGATTTAGAAAACAATCCTACAGTGAAAACCAGTTTTGATTTCGATGGATATTAACAAAGTTAGAAGTAATTTCTTTTAGGTAGTGGTACAGTTCTCTTTTCTCCAGAATGGACTCACGGGCTCGATTATCAGACTTGGAGTCTGATAAGTCAAGGAGGTAGAGACAGGTTCTCGAAACAATGCCGAATTAAATATCGTAGTAATCTGAAAATGGGGGTACTGGACACAATAAATGAAAAATTACATTATTGTGAATTGCGAGAAGCGCATCCATGTATTAATTAGGACGTGAAGCGTCCATTATATTAAAATGCAAGGTGCAAAAAACAACTGCAATGTTCTTTATATTTACTTTTGCATTTCCCAGTGGAGATATTAGAATTGTCCCAATTTTTTAATTCAACAAATTGTTACTATTGTCTGTCTGAAAAATTTAATAAAATTATACAAAAACTTGTTTTTTTTCCTTAAATATGCCGTTGTATAATACAATAAAGAGAAGTATAAAATTAAACTACAATAATTGGAGGGGTAATGTTTGAAAAAGTCTTGGAAAAGTGAGGTTGAATTTCGAAACAGAAAATATGTAAACAATAAAAAGGATTTTTCTAAGCATTACAATTATTTTGTTTTACGCTTAATTCTAGCTATGCTCCATAATAAAAATTCTGCTCGGGAATAATACATCTGTCGATTATTGTTGAACTCGAATGATGTAATGTTATAAAGTCCAAAATATACGCATTTGTTTCAAACATAGCGATTTTCATCATTAATCATCTGTTTTCTCCAAAACCTGACACGCTGCAATTACTTTACGTTTACCGTAAAATGAAAAACAAATAAGCAAGAAAGCAAAAAAATGTCTAGTGTATTCATATGAATAATTTTCGGCCGTAGCAAATTTTTTAATAATCTTATATCCGGTGATTGCACTGGCCACTATGTTACTTGATCTTTGTTTTCAAGCCGGCGCCTAAATTGCGTCAGCATAATTTTTTTGAATTAGATATTTATGAAATTTGCTTGTGTGACATTGACCCAAATTTTCATCGCTTATTTGCACAATACGAGTTGTTTGTACTGAAAACGATTAAATTACGATTCTCGAATTTAGGACCTGGGAAAACGCGATTTGGAGCGCGAAAAAATTTATTTGGTATGTTACGTAGTACGAGTCGGAACCATGGAAGTCAAAGAAATGGACCACAGACGCAGCTCTGTGGCTGCGAGCGCCAAAAAAGGCACAACCGACGGTATTAGACGTCCGTTTGGTGTGGCGGCGATGGAAATCACCAATCTTATGAACGGCAAACAAGAAAGCGACTTGGATCAGGAATTTCCTGTACCTTTTGTCAAGTATAATTCAGATCGCGTCGCTTTTTCAAGGTGCTTATTCGATATTTCAGCTGCGACAAAGACAACCTCGAACAAACCCTAAAGAAGATTATGAACAGGGATTTCGCCAAGGCGGAACACAAAAACCAGGCGTTGTTTGTAGGGATGAAATTGTTGCACGGCGACTTGAAGCAAGTGAGAGAGGAAAATCCGCATTTGGTTTTAGGAAACTTGTCGATCGCCAGAAAGATGGGATTTCCCGAAGTTATCCTTCCAGGAGACGTACGCAACGATTTGTATTTGACGCTCATCAAAGGCGAGTTCGGTAAAGGGAACAAAACCTGCGACAAGAACGTGGAAGTGGTGGTGCGCGTGTGCAACGAGAAGGGCGAACCCATTCCTGTACCATGACAATTTCGAGCAGAAGCGACAAATTCTAGCGGTTTTATTTTAGGGGGTCATCGCGCTAGGATCGGGGATTTCTCCGTTGGACGTGTACAAGTCGATGATTTACTATCACGAAGACAAACCCCACTGGTATGAGACATTTAAAGTGGCGATACCAATCGAGGAGTTCAAGACGAGCCATTTGAAGTTCACGTTCAAACATCGATCGTCCAACGAAGCCAAAGACAAGAACGAGAAGCCGTTCGCTATGGCCTACGTGAGATTGATGCAAGAAAACGGAACGACTCTCAAAGACGCCAGACACAATCTAGTCGTGTACAAAATCGATTACAAAAAGTTCGACGAGAAGGGTTTGGATTATTACAAGCTTCCTTCCATCGCCACCGAGACAAAAGACGTGGGACCAAAGCATCAAATCGCCGGTTTGACGAGTAGCAAAGACACGTTTGTCATTTGCAGCAACATCTGTTCGACGAAACTCACCCAAAACGGTAGTTAGCGTCCGCAATTAATAGTCAGCGGTATTAATCAGTTTGACGCAGTCGATCTTCTGGGACTTTTGAATTGGCAGACGGATAAGGATAATTTGAAGTCGTGTCTTAGAGCGCTTCTGAAAGTGGACGGCGAGGAAGTGGTGAAATTTCTTCAAGACATCCTCGACTCACTTTTCAGTATTCTGATGGTGAATTCGGAAACCGACACTTATGATATTCTAGTATTTGAGTGTCTTTTACATATTATAAGTCTAGTGAGCAACGATTGGAAGTACCAACACTTTGAACCGGTTCTGGATATGTACATAAAGGAGAGCTTCAGTGCGACATTAGCTCACAAGTAAGTTTCACATATTTACTATTTTTCTATAGGTAATACAGAAGTGACGCAACACAAAAATATTTACTTTTCAAATTAATTAACAGTGTGCATTATTAAAACAAGACAAATAATATTGTTCCGCGGTTTATACAACCTTTTTCTTTGTCACTGTCAAGTTACAACTAAGATGTGTTCAATCAGACACATTTTACTCTGCAGGGAAAATAACACTTGAGCTCCAATTAGTACAGATATATTCTTGAAACATGTCTAAAGAAAGCACTTTATACTGTATTTCTAGTGAGTTAATTAAAAAATTACCCTTTTTGAGTTGTGTGATTGTGCGATTATGTATTCTAAAATATACATTATTCGGTTGTTTTTGACTTTAATAAATCGGTTGTGATAATTTTGTAGAAAACTCATTGCCGTGCTCAAGGATGTGATTGGGAGGTCCAACAGCAAGACGACGAGCAGCCGAGAAGATTTGATTTTCAAAACCATGAAGTCGTTACAGTATGTCATACGATTCGTTTCCCGGTCGCGTCTACTAATGACGCTGTATCCGGTGGGGGACGTCCAGGACGACTTCGAGGAAAGTCTCCGCGATTTGTTGCAAGATATCACGTTCATGATGTCGTCGACGTCTGATTCTATTCTTCGCGAGCAGGGGGCGTGTCTCAAATACCTACCCAGTACGATCCCCGATATTTTATTGGTGTTTGAACCGAAAGAACTGAGGTTTTGTGCTTTTGCATTTTGATGCGACGAACAGATAAGAGTTTGAATTGCAGTGCGATTTTGTGCGACATCATCAAGCACATCCCGCCGAACCGCCTGACGAAGCAGAAGATGATGACAATCAACGAGATCGTCCATAGCAAGCTGTTTTTGTACGCCGAATGTCGCAAGATATTGCTACCGGTGTTTCTGAGACAAGTGAGGGCGCTGTTTGAGATACACGAGGAGGTGAGGAAAGGCGGCTTTTTTGCTTGCGCGCTTTCATTATGCACTATTGAATCGAAAATGTTACATTGTAAATATTCGGAATGGTTTTTGCATTTTCGACAAAACGAACGGATTTGCAATAATTCGATCTTTTGCACAGTTACCTTGGTCACCGACGATTCGTCTCCTCTGCAATGGTTAGTCTTCCATCACGACCTGTTCTTTTTCTTGCTCAAGTTTGAGTGACTCGCTGTTGGCTTGGCATGATGTTGTTGCATGTCCGGTTTTTTTACAAAGTGCATGAATTTTAGTTGTTTTTAGTCGGCGCTTTAGTGGGTTTGGAAATAAATTAGCGATTCTAATAAGCGGAACTAATCGAAGTGGTGGCGGCTTCATTTTTGCTCCATCAGTTCAGAAAAAAGTGTTATATTATTATTTTTTACGGCTACATGAATTCGGTAAAAAATTAACACATTTTTTTTTATTAGTACAGGTCAGTTTGGCATGTATAAGGTGTAAGTGAATTATACCTACAAAGCCGTTATATTTGATAAACAACTTTTTGAATAATCTAACTATTAAAATAATTGAAAAAAATAAATGTTTCATGAGGACAATATCGCATGGAACTGGCTAAAAGCAGTGTGTAACTGAAAAGTTACGCCTTGGATATTAATAATAAAATTATATGGTTTGAAGTAATTGTAGGTTGCAATGTTGTTAGGACCCAAATAACGTTGACGTAACGCTTTCTTGTGCTAGTATGTACCAGTCGATTGAACGTAGTTGCTTAGAATGAAATAAAACACCATCGACCACATTTGTACTGTGCATTTTTTGTTATTATAATTTTGTTTCCATGTTGAGTATTTCGAGTAGTGTAGAGGTTCGCTGGGTATTATTATAGGGTGACAGAAGACAAGACGGCAGACGACAGAATCGATCGGTGGCTAAGGTGGCTCAGCTTTTGGGAACGACCCAGCATTGTCTCAACCAGCACAGAGGATATTCAGAAGAGGTGAAATATCACAAGACCATTAGATTTCATCTTAGTTCAAATAGCTTTTCTATGCAATTAAACGCCTTGCACGTGTCCACCAAACTAACAAATGTATTTAGGTCGAGTTGTGTATAAAAATCTTGAGCGACGTGTTGGAGTTGCTCTTCTACAAGAACGTGGGTCCGACCTACGACGACATCATGGAGATAATCTTGACGGTTCTGCGAACGGTCATCCAGACGCACATCAACATGAGCAAAGAAGACCCACATTCGGTTGGTTGTCGCTTTTGTCGTGGAGCGATTTTAGCACTTGAAGTTTTAGGGAAACTTAGTTTCTATAATGATAGACATCTTCAGACAGATGTCGGAACATCACTACGACGTCTACATACAACATTTTAAGACGCGCTTCGATATTCTCGACTTTCTGATGGAGATACTGCTAGTTTTCAAGGGCTTAGTGAACGAGTCCGTGTTCCCGCACGATTGGTGCGATATGATAATGCTCCAGAACAGCGTCATTCTGAAGGCGTTGCGCTTTTTCTCGCACACGATCCGCGACAGCTTTTTTGAGAAGTTCGAGCACCAAGCGTGGAGCAATTTTTTTCATTGTGCAATAGCGTTCATGACCCAACCGGCCCTCCAGCTCGAGACGTTTTCGGTGAACAAACGAATGAAAATCAGCAAAGTTTACAAGGACATGAGGCGCGAGACGGGTTTCGAGATCAGATCGATGTGGTTCAATTTGGGCCAGTATAAGGTCCAGTTCGTTCCCAGTCTGGTGGAGTCGATTTTGGAGATGACGCTCATACCGGAATCGGAGCTGCGCAAGGCTACCATTCCGATTTTCTTCGACATGATGCAGTGCGAATTTTACTCGTCGCGCTTCGAGATGGAGAGCTATGGTGACACGAAGCGGGATTCGTCGCACATCAAGGCGAACTTTAACGATTTCGAGAACGAGATGATCGCCAAGTTGGATATTCTAGTCGAGGGAGGCAAAGGCGACGTCGACTATAAGACGTTGTTCCACAATATTATGATGGAATATTGCAGTCAGCACGCCACGATGAAAGAACTAGGGACAAAATTCGTGAAAACTGTGACGCGGCTGATGGAGCGCTTGTTGGAGTATAGATGCATCATCACCGACGAGAATAAAGAGAACAGGATGAGTTGCACGGTTAGTTTGCTGGTAAGTGTTGCGAGGGGCGGAAACGAACCTGGGGGATTTCATAATGGAAATCGCTAGGATTTCTATGCGGAAATCAGCCGGAAGGAGATGTACATCCGCTACTTGAACAAGCTCTACGATCTCCACTTGGAATGCGATAATTACACGGAAGCCGCCTTCACAATCGAACTGCACGCAAAGCTCTTGAACTGGACGGACGACGAGCTGCCTCAGTTGTTGAAAAGCAATCGGTACAGCAAAGCGCACACCCATCGCCAACTCAAGGAGGCGCTCTACTACAGCATCATCGAGAACTACAGCAAGGGAAAGATGTGGGAGTGCGCGATCAAAAAGTGTCAAGAGTTGGCGGCGCAGTTCGAGAATGAAACGTTCGATTACGCTAGACTGAGCGAGTTGCATAAGAGGATGTCCACGTTTTATGATGACATCATGAAGAAGGGACGCGCCAAGCCCGAATACTTCCGCGTGGGATATTACGGCAAAGGGTTTCCGCTGTTTTTGCAGAACACAGTGTTTGTCTATAGGGGGAAAGAATACGAGCGACTCGCCGATTTCAACGGGAGGATTTTGAACGAGTTTTCTGGCGCCGAGCTTTTGAACAAGCTGACGCCGCCCGGCGAGGAGATCACCGAGTCCGACAAACAATGTGAGTTAAAACTGGAAATCTTATACTTGCTTTACTAATTGTGATTAATTAGTAATGATTAAAACACACATTTATTTCGTTTAACTTGATCGACAATTTTGAAACAAGTCGATATTTCTATCCAGACATCCAAATCAACAAAGTCGATCCGGTGATGGACGAAAAAAAGCAGCGGTTTTCGGGCAAACCCGTGTCGGAGCAAATCATCAACTATTACCTAGTGAACGACATCCAAAAATTCACTTTCTCGCGACCTTTCATTCGCAAGGACCCCTCAATCGACGACAAAAACGAATTCGGTCACTTATGGCTCGAACGGACCGAACTAACGACGACTTATTCGTTTCCCGGCATCTTGCGTTGGTTTCCGGTGAGTTCGTCGACTGTCCACGAAATTTCGCCTCTGCGGAACGCGATCGAAACCATGGAGAAGGCGAACAAAACGTTGAAGAATTACGTCGTCCTGTTCAACAGCGACAAAGATATGCAAATTAATCCGTTGAGTTTGACACTGAACGGAATTCTTGACGCGGCAGTGATGGGGGGAATAAAGAATTACGAAGAGGCGTTTTTCACCGAAGGGTACGAGATGTCTCACAAGGACGACGAGTTGTTGCTGCAGAAGCTGAAGGATTTAATCGCCGATCAGATTCCGCTCCTAGAATTGTGCGTGAAGATACACAAGGAGAAGGCGCCCGAAAATCTGCAGCCGCTGCAGAAGAGGTTCGAGGATTGCTTCGCAAAGATGCAAGAGAACGTTGTGGAGAAATATGGGAAAGGGGTTGGTTCCAAACCTTTTTTTTTACTTTCAATTTTATGATATGTTTGGATTATTTCTAGTCTTGCGACATTAAATTAGACACTCAGGTGACGATGAGGAGGCATCACAGCATTATCCACGATCCACGCTTATCAGACATGTCCATCGGTTCTGAGTAAGTTGCAAGTTGTCTTTTTTTGTTGTGTGAGGTTAACGTGTTTGGGCAGTAACATTGAAGGTCGCAGCAGAGTGTCGAGCTTGACGAAATCTCAAGTCGCTTCGTTAAGACAATTTACTGCTAGTTTTAACTTTTCCACCTCTCCCAGTGTGAGCAGGTTCGTATGCAGATGCAAACTTACTAATCCTAATGGTTTTTACTAAAACGATTCTAATCTGATGTATGCGAACTCTGCACTAATGTTAACAATAATAATATTGATATTTGCCGGTGGTGGTTTAACGGGGAGGAACACACTCCAAACTTTAATCTATTATTTTAGAAGCAAGTTATAAGTTTGAAAACTTCTAGAAACAGTCTAAATTTTTCTATAAAAATTTTTAATTCGAACTCTGCACTAATACTTATACTTTGTTATTTATGTTTTTTTCTAATTTGGTACACATATTTATGGTTCCAAATAACGTATGAGTTTAGATTTTTATTTTCCCTTTAACAAGAAATGTTTTCTGTTTTTTGAATATAACGTGCGTTCAAAAAAAAACGAGGCTGCGTTGGCCATGGAATTTATCGGCTTTCCAGTGTAGAAACCATAGAAAACATAAAGATAGATTTGACAAATGTCAAGTCTGTCAGTTTAAAATTTACCATCGAAATAAAACGGCCCAAACGCTAGGACAGTTTAATTTTATTTTTAATGAACACTTTTAATAATCATTGGTTTTTAAACCTTCGAATACAAACAAATCCGAACCTTTTTTTTCTAATGTATATTGTGTAATTTATAACTCACTAGTGGTCAACGTTCGTGTTTAACTATGTATACAACGATTGGTAGGTCACAAACATATTATTATTATTATTATTATTACTTAAATGATGGGGAAAAAAAAATTGGTACTTTAAATAAAATGTAAACATGTAAAAAAAATTAATGTAAACTTTAATGAAAGACAATCCGTAATTAAACTCCAAAAACAAACAACATTTATCGCAATTGCTTTCGATTTTTTGCCGTAACTCGGTTAAATTTTTTGGCCTACAAAAATAATAAACCTTCGAACCCTCGAATCCAAGCAAAACCGAACCTTTTTTTTCTAATGTATATTGTGTAATACAACTCCCTAACGGTCGACGTCCGTGTTTAACTATATATACAACGATTTTTGAAATATTAGTTGAGAATGCAGTTGCTCTTAAACTGAATTGGTAGGTCTCGAGTTGCGCATAGAGACTGATGACCCATGAAGGTTGACGGGTAACTGAGTGCTGCCAAATATTCTCAAGACATTTTTCGGTTTTGAGACTGATTCTTCTTCATCGATCTATTCACGACTTACAGTTATATCAAATAAATGACCGTCCTGGTCGTGCCGATATTCTCCTCAACAGAGCAGAAGCTGTAACAATGAATAGATTGATGTTTGGATTCACAACGATACCGGGAAATGTTTTGCACTTTTTTTTAATCCCATAATGATTTATCCCATTGTCAACAAGGAAGCTAACCTAAAAAACATGAACAGACTCGAACTGACACTTTGAAGTTTTGCTACACTAAATTGATGCACAAAGTTTTTCCATGGCTAACGCAGCCTCGTTTTTTTTTGAACGCACGTTATATAGTTTTTTATTTGAACATTTTTGTAGTCTCAAAATCGTTTTCAAAGATATCTTTATTTTTTGTATGACTTGTTTAAACAAAAAAAAAATTAATATTTAGGAAAGTAGTTTTTTATTTTGCATCCGAAAATGTAGAAATATACTGAGTGTCCTACTTAAAAAACCAAGTAGGAATAATTTCCGGATAAACTGTAAAAAAAAATAATTAAAACATTACAAGTAAATTCGTTGTTTGCAGCTATTTTATATTCATACCAAAAAAACTTTAAGTTATTCCACCGTTCCGGGACTTATTTCAAATGTTTTTTTTTCAAATTTGGTACGAATATTTGTGGTTCAAAATAACGGAACAGGAAATGTTTTTTGACATTTTTGTAGTTAAATAATTAAATAATTTCAGTTTTTATATCAACTTTATTACATTGAAATTTGATAGTAAATCGATTTCGAGTAGAAAGATACCAAATTACATATGTAAAACAAATGATGTGTTCTCCTTCTTAAGCCTCAACAGGATTTTGGTGGTTTATCTGCCTATCTATCCCTCGCTGTTGTGGTGGTGTTGTTGGGAAACGTTGACGAAATCTTAAACGAATTAATTTTTTCAGACGACTTCAGCACACTCCTTCAGTCAGTAACCGCAACACTTCGTATGCTTAGTTTACACTTTAACGTAGCTTAGTTTCTTCTAGTTTAATTAACACGGCTTGGGGGACAGACACAGGGTAATTATCGAGTTGAACTAAATCACTTGCATGATTGAAACACTCGATTTTTGCATGATTCGTCCGCTCGGAGACGATCAAGCTAATCGCGTGGTTTTACAGCAAGTCTAGCGTGAGCGTCAGCACGAAGAGTTTGCTGCTGTCGCCGACGAAGAGTCTGACGACAACCCCGGCGCTCAACCACAAGAAGTCGTTCAAAATTCCGAAGGAGAAGCGACGGTCGAGCAAGTCTGATCGCGGGGCGAGTCCTTCGATTGTCACGACCGCCACTCAGTGGTACACCACGGAAGAGACAACCAACAGCACCCCGATTTTCGAGCTGACGGAAGAGGTGAGTTTGGTCGTTGCGTGAGAGAGTGTGGCCATTAACGAAATGGTACAGTTGACGCCGAAGCGGCCGTTGCGTTCCGAAGTTGAGAAGGAGAAGCGGTTGAGTCGTCCAGTTAGCGGACAGTTCTCCAGGTCTAGCAGTTTGTCGGTGACGTTGAGGGGCACGAGTTCGGGTAGCAGCAGCAACAGGGATTCGGTGGGAACGACTGATTCTAGTGTGAGTGAAGAGGACGTCGTACCGCCGCCTCTTCCGCTCAAGCAGAGAGAAGTGGACTATTGTAGTTTGCCTAGTAACGAAAATGCGAGTTTCTTGTATTCGCAAAGGAATTCGATTCGGACTAGTATTAAAATACAAGAGTCGATTAATTTCGACGACGTACCGCCCACGCCGCCTCCCAAACCGCCTAAAAATAAAAACATATCTAGTACGTAGTAGGGTTGTAAATATTACATAAGTTTTTGAAGATTTACCTGATTGAGTATTTAAGTTAGGAAATATGCAGTGCAAAGTTACCGTAAGTGCCATTCATGTCTTGTTTTATCTGTATTATATACATACATATATATTTTTTATATATTGTGTAAAAACTATTTATGTCATTAACCAAAGATCGTATTTTTTATTGTGAGAATATAATACATTTTTATATTTACGTGCTTTGAATGGTTACAAATCATTATATCCCGTACCAGGCGTTCATTTACAGCGTATCAGATTGAGTTTACAAAACAAAAAAAGCGGCAAAGAAAACTTACCAACACTTTTTATTTATACATGAAGTCCATTCTTCTATTTTTTTTGCTGCAAAATAACTCGACCACCCTGTTGTCAAAGTCGGGTATGGAGTGGACGAATTTTTTTTCGATTGACAACACTGCCAATGCATTGAGCCGATCCTCCGACACAGTGCTTCTTAAAAAAGTTTTTATGCGCTTGAGTGTCGAAAAGAATCTATCGCTCTCACTTGTTGACATTGGGGTTGTGCAAATAATTTCCAAAAGTTTGTAAGTTTCCGAGAATACTTTTTTGAGATTATTGTCCGAAATAAAGACTAAAAGTGGCAAAATACCTCCAACGTCACACATGTCGTTACGTTCGTAAATCGTCGAGAGTTCATTTTTCAACTTGTCCATGTCCAACATGGGATAAGCTGCCACGGTGCAGTCCAAATGACTCTGTGGAAATGCTTCTCTGTACGTTTTGATGTTTCGGGAATCAAATAAATTTGCGGCGGTCAAGTGGCTTTTAAAATCGAAGCGGTCCCGAATTTGGGTTAAAATAGTGTCACATACTTCCTTTGCAACGGCGCTTCTATTTTCTCCAGCGGAAGAAGTTTTCTGTCTTTTCTCAGCAGGTTCTTTTTCTTCGTCAGGTCTATCGGTCTGAGTTGAAGATCTGATCCGATTTATTTGGCGTTCGAATTGTTCTACTGCATTTTGCATTTTGGAGCTTTCAACCCCGCGCGTCTGTGCTTCATTAAAAAATATTTCGACATGCGGCATTATGAAATAAAACAATTTCAGCCAATATAGGAATTCTGGACAATTCAAGTGCTTCAGCAGGCCACTTGCTTCACTTATTGTTTTTGGGTCTACTCCGTCGTCATCCATAATTCTTTCTAAACAATCTTTGAAAGAGTCCCGATATTCAAACAGAGTATTTACCGTTCCACTTTTGAAATTCCACTTGTTAGGAGCCGTACGTGGCAACCTTCGTTTCACCACTTGGTCAAGAACGGCAGTGCGCTTTGACGATCGGGAAAAAAAACTCGCAAACGATTGCATATTCGCGAAAAATATTTTAACATTTTTGTGACACTGTGCAGCTCTTTCCATAAGCAAATTAAATTGATGCGCATAGCAGTGAACGAAATGTGCGTGTGGAAATGTTCTTCTGATGATAGCTTGGACTCCATTAGTTTTGCCACTCATAACTGACCCGCCATCATAACTCTGAGCGATTAGTTTCGAATAATCGGAAGGGTTCAGTACCACTTTAATTTCTTCCAACAATGCATTCGCAAGGGTGTCAGCTGTATATCCTGTCGGTTTGATAAATGACCAGAATCGTTCATGAATTTGTTGATTAAAAACATAACGAATGATAACGACCATCTGTAGCTGATTACACGTGTCTGTGGTCTCGTCGGCTTCTAATGCAATAAAATTAACCGATTTTATTTCATTTATTACTTGTTGTTTGTAGATTTCTAACATTGCGTCTAGCAGTTCGTTTTGAATCGTTTTTGACACACCCTTGAATATCTTTGAGTCTTTCAAATGTATCGCAAGAACGGAATCCAATTCGGCGGCAAAGTTGATTAAGCCCGTGTAAATACCTGGATTTTCCGACGACGTTCTCTCATCGTGACTTCGCAAGGCCAATTCAAATGCGCCACAAAACTTAATATACATAACCAATCGCCGTAAAATTTGGCGATTTTTTTCCACTTCTTCATTGCACTTTAGTTTATTTTGTAAATAAGCACTATTTAATTGTTCACGAATGCTCACTTTACCCAAAATGTTAAAGTCCACACAAGCATTCATGTGCAAATGTGAATTTTCGTGCTGCATAGCCCTCTCCGCTATGTGCTTTAAATCGTCCACACCTTTATTCGTCCACGCAATAAATTTTTTCTTGAAAACCAAACAAACAAAACAAAACAATTTGTTTCTTTTGGGGCAGCCGCAAATCCACTCATATTTGCTGTAAACATTTGCATTGAATACTCTGATGTAAGTTCGTGTTTTGCTGGTGGAAGTGCAGTTTATGTGTAGGTCGGGAGTTGGTCTTCCTTTCTCCTTAATTAAAAGTTTTTCTTCAAACGTTAATGGCATGCACTTTAACAAATGTTCCACTGAATTTATTTCCGGTTGTGGTTCCATCTTATATATCTCCCGTCAGCGTGACAGTACTGAGGCCATAGATAAATAAATAAATCACTCTTGATCACTCTCACCACACTCACCAAACGTTTGATCCATATATCACAAAGTTTAGTGTTTTGTCACTACAATCGGGCTGAATCGGGTACACAATAAGTTCTCAGTTTCATAATCTCATGATTATCACAAAAAACAAGGAGACAAACAACAAAATGGATGATGATAAGTTGTTGTTGTTGTGATCAGAGACCGCTACGAGGTCTCAGCACTTTTCTCCTTTCCGAATTCACACCCACTGACTGTTCGGAGCTGCCGAAAATGACCGAAGCGCTCGAAGAAGGGGCATCGTTTCGGCTGAGCCCCGGAAGAAAATATTGAGTTGATAATGTTTACGTACAACATTGGAATGCGCACGAACTTTTTGTGTGTCCAAAATGGCTCCGGCGTCTTCTACTCATCGCATTTGATAAATCTTGAAGTAATGCAGGTCTTTTCTGTTACGTGTGCAACAGTCGCATGGCTCTTGGATAGTATTTTTTCAGGAATCTGTAATGTTAGGTGGAATTTTACAGGACGTTATAATTTTGGACGCCATGTATTTTGAATGTTTGGGCGTATTTTTAATGTTTTATTGGGCCTTTTCGAGGTGTAAGTGGACAGTTTTCAATTTACTTCGGTTTTAACGGTTTAATTTTTTTTAAACTTGCTCAATTGTCCGATGGAGACATATTCCATCTCTAGGTGACAGTTTAGACATCGTTTGTGCAAATTTCTGATTGACTCTCGCTGTCAAATGTCATGATTTGACAATGTCCGGGGTCTACACTGTAAAAAATAAAACATAAGCAAGAATTCATGGCCTCTTGAGCCTTTGTTTTTTTTTTGTACCCTCCATGATGAAGTGTACTCCTTATCGAAAAAACGAAGATTTTAATTTACATTTCGTAGAGCTTCTCCAGTTGGTCGCTTCTTAGTTTGGGTCGATTTTTTAAATTCCGACCCTGCTTTGTCAAATCCATATCTCTCTTGTCTATGGTCAAATCTGTCAGTCAAAGTTGTAGAACTAAGACGAATAAAAGATTATTCAAATTTTACGCAAATAATAACAGCATTGTATTATTATCCTTATTAAATTACAGTATTATTGAACCGTTTATAGAAAGCGCAACTTTTTGGCGTAACATACTGTCGTCAGTTTAGCGTTTTTAGGTTATGTGAAACCACAACTCAAAAATGTCAGAGTTAAAAATCGGCCTCAAAGTAAAAATCACCGGCAAAGACGTTCAGGGGGTGATTGCGTTCATGGGCCCCACGAACTTCGCTGTAGACACGTGGATAGGCGTCAAGTTGGACGAACCCAAGGGCAAGAACAACGGAACAGTTCAGGGCGTTGAATATTTTAAAGTGAGTCATCAGACAATGTTTTTAGTATTTAATGCCGATGCGTTTGCAGTGCGAGGATAAGCACGGTTTGTTTGTTAAATCGTCGCAAGTCATTCCTGTAGACGACCATGGCAGACCACTTCGTGAGGCTGGAGATGATAATGTCAGGGCACGAGCAAGGCAGAGCAGGTTGGTTCATTTAACACGTAATATAAACCATTTTAACTTTCAAAAATTTTACTATTATAGCGCCGGTACAAAGCCCAAGCCCACAACGTAAGTTCAATCATATCCACTAACACTATAATATGTAAATTTAATGGGGCGCGCAATTAATTGAATAATTTGTTTGTGCTGCGGAATTAGAGTGCGTCGAAAGTCGTCGCCTCAAAAACGGCCTCCTTCTCTATCCGCGTCAAGGTATTTTGGGTTGTGTGTTGTACTTGTAGTGCAGATTTGTTTGCCTTCATTTTACGTGTTTGTTTTTCTACTAGTTCGCGATTGTCGTTGGCGAGTAGCCGTCAATCCTTGGCGGATAGTCGTCAATCGTTGTTGGGCAGCCGCCAATCGTTAGCTGGAAGCAGACAGTCGCTCATGGGGAGCCGAAGTCACTTGGCCTCACCGGTCGTCGAAAAACCAGACATTGGCGATCACGCCACCAGCCAAATCCCCAAG
Source organism: Eledona agricola (assembly GCA_964023215.1). Taxonomy (NCBI): domain Eukaryota; kingdom Metazoa; phylum Arthropoda; class Insecta; order Coleoptera; family Tenebrionidae; genus Eledona; species Eledona agricola. Next base: position 27,189,184 of record OZ026857.1, on the reverse strand, counting down.
CGGTCGTCTTTCGTCGAAGTACGGAACACACTTTCCCACGCAGCACTTGTACCAAATTATTTTGCAGACCGGCTTTGTTGAAACGCTTAAGCCTCAGTTCACTCCCGGCCAAGTCATCACCACGGCTCCCACTCCAATCACGTCAGTGGAGGAGAAGATCAGCTTAATTCAGCTGCAACAAGAAATCGAGAACCGCAACCAGCAAATACGCGACATGAGCGAGAAGCTGGAAACGCTCAAGCTGAAGCGACAGGACGACAAGGAGAAGCTGAAGGAGTTGGACAAGTTGAAGATTCAGCTGGATCAGTTGGTCGAATTCAAGAACAGGATTATGGAAGTGCAGGCTAGTCTTCAGAGGGAGTTGCAGCGTGCAAAGCAAGAGGCGAAAGACGCGATCGAGGCGAAAGAAACACACGCTGAGGAGGTTGCCGATTTGGCCGAGGCGGTCGAGATGGCGACGCTGGACAAGGAGATGGCCGAGGAAAAGGCGGAGACGCTGCAGTTGGAGTTGGAAGTCTGCAGAGAGAAGTTGGAGGAGGTTACTTTGGACTTGAAGATACTCAAAAACGAGTTGCACGAAAAGGGTAGGTTGTGTTAATTAATAATTCGTGAATTTTATGAATGCAACGATCGGTGCAGTTTGCTTATTGAGTTGTTTTCAGCGGGCGGAAGCGGCGCCGACCAAGAAACGGTTTCCACGTACGAAGTGAAACAGCTGCAGCAACAGAACGCTCGCCTACGTGAAACTCTAGTGCGCCTGCGCGATTTATCAGCACACGACAAGCACGAATACCAGAAACTGCTGAAAGACATCGATCAAAAGAAATCCGAGATCGTTGAGCTGGGCAAGACTAAGGAGAAACTAAGCGCTCGCGTCGAAGAAATGGAGCAGACAATCGCCGACCTGCAGGAGCAAGTAGACGCGGCTGTGGGCGCGGAAGAGATGGTGGTGATGCTCGGCGAACAGAAGCTCACCCTCGAGGAGAAAGTGGCCCAGCTGCGCGAAGAAGTCGCAGATTTGGAGGCGCTGCAGGACATGAACGACCAACTCGTGGAGAGCAACGCGGAACTGGAGGCGGAACTGCGCGAAGATTTGGATATGGCACACGCGGCGGTTAAGCAAGCGGTGCGGGATCGCGACGCCGCCTTGGAGACGATCGCCGACAGGGAAGCGACGCTTAATAAGTTCCGCGAGCTGGTGCACAAGCTGCAGGAGCAGTCCTTGCAGTTGCAGAGTCGGCTCGAGAACGAAACGTCCAGAACGGACTCGGCGCTGCCCGAAATCCTCGACTTTACCAAAATGTTCAACGAGACGAAGGCGCACACCAAGGCCATCGACTTGGAGCTGCGTCGCGCCGACGTCCAGCAGCTGCAGACGCACATTAAATATTTAACCGCGTATATGCCCGATTCGTTTATGAATCGCGGTGGCGACCACGACGCAGTTTTAGTCTTGCTGCTGATACCGAGGATGATCCACAAGACCGACATCCTCTTGGGACAGATACGGGACAAGTTCGCGGCCGTCGACAAGATTGAGCGGGCGGCGATCGTGAAAGGACATGGAGTCGAGCAGTTTTCGTTTCGCTGCAGGTCGTCGTTTTACATCTACGCCCTCCAGGCCATCCTGCACCAGTATCATTACGCGTTGAACACTTGCAAAACCGAGTCGCTGCTTAAAGTCGGCGCCACGTTCCCGGAAATGGCGGCGTATGAGAAGATCGTCGACGGGTTCGTCGAGCTGGTGAAGCGTGACCAGTTGGACGAGAACGTGCCCACGGAGGCGTTGGAGAAGTGTGTGGGATACTTCAATACCCTGTTTCCGGTGCTTTTGGGTCCGGAGATTCGGCTCAATCATACGCAGCTGTTAATCGATAATGTCAAAAGTCTGACCTGTGCGTGTGAAGGCTTCAACAACGATTCGATGGTCATCAGAAATCTCATAGAGGTATGTCTTAACCAAATTCGATGCCTTTGGGCGTGGGTTAATGACCCATTTTACGAAATAGTAATGCATTTTATAACGTGCGTTCAAAAAAAAAAAACGAGGCTGCGTTGGCCATGGAATTTATCGGCTTTCCAGTGTAGAAACCACAAATGACAAGAACTGTCAGTCTAAAATTTTCCACCAAAATAAAACGGACCAATTTTATGTAAATTGTTTATAATAAATGTCAGGACATGCGTACATCGCTCTCATAAACATAATGCTACCCTCCTTCGCGCCCATTTATTGAAATTTGTCCCAACATAATAATCGTAAACGAAACCATTGTCAACAAAGAACCCAACCTAAAAACTATCTGACACTGACAGTTCGAAATTTTGCTACACAAAATTGATGCACATGGCCAACGTAGCCTCGTTTTTTTTTTAACGCACGTTAGTTGAATCTAGAAAAATATATATAACGTGCGTCCATCAAAATAAAACGGCCCAAACGGACAGTTTAATTTTATTTGTAAATGAGCCACCTTATGACATAAAAGGGTTTCTTTCGACGTCACGTATTTTTTGTACAATGACGCCATCATTGGTTTTTGGACCTTCGAATCCAAGCAAACCCGACCTTTTTTTTTCTAATGTATATTGTGTAATATAACTCCCTAGCGCTCGACGTCCGTGTTTAACTATATATACAACGATTTTTGAAATATTAATTGAGAATGCAGTTGCTCTTAAACTGAATTGGTAGGTCTCGAGTTGCGCATAGAGACTGATGACCCATGAAGGTTGAAGGGACAAACTGAGTGGTGCCCAAATATTCTCAAAACATTTCTCGGTTTTGTGACTGACTCTTTATCTATCTATTCACGACTTACAGTAATAAAGGAATTAATGACCCGTCCTGTTAATTCAGAAATGGCACAACAACCATTCCTGAATTCACAGCACGAATCATGATTCGCCTCGACAAGAGGTAATACTGTAACAAAGAATAGATTGATGATTGGATTCACAACGAAAGCGGGAAATGTTTTGCACTTTTTTTATCCCATAATAATTTTATCCCATTGTCAACAATGAACAGACTCGAACTGACACTTTGAAATTTTGCTACAATAAATTGATGCACAAAGTTTTTCCATGGCCAACGCAGCCTCGTTTTTTTTTGAACGCACGTTAGTTGAATCTAGAAAAATATATATAACGTGCGTCCATCAAAATAAAACGGCCCAAACGGACAGTTTAATTTTATTTGTAAATGAGCCACCTTATGACATAAAAGGGTTTCTTTCGGCGTCACGTATTTTTTGTACAATGACGCCATTATTGGTTTTTGGACCTTCGAATCCAAGCAAACCCGACCCTTTTTTTTCTAATGTATATTGTGTAATATAACTCCCTAGCGGTCGACGTCCGTGTTTAACTATATATACAACGATTTTTGAAATATTAATTGAGAATGCAGTTGTTCTTAAACTGAATTGGTAGGTCTCGAGTTGCGCATAGAGACTGATGACCCATGAAGGTTGAAGGGACAAACTGAGTGGTGCCCAAATATTCTCAAAACATTTCTCGGTTTTGTGACTGACTCTTCATCTATCTATTCACGACTTACAGTAATAAAGGAATTAATGACCCGTCCTGTTAATTCAGAAATGGCACAACAACCATTCCTGAATTCCCAGGACGAATCATGATTCGCCTCGACAAGAGGAAATAGTGTAACAAAGAATAGATTGATGATTGGATTCACAACGAAAGCGGGAAATGTTTTGCACTTTTTTTATCCCATAATAATTTTATCCCATTGTCAACAATGAACAGACTCGAACTGACACTTTGAAATTTTGCTACACTAAATTGATGCACAAAGTTTTTCCAACGCAGCCCTTTTTGAATACACGTTATATAGGGTGCTTTAAAAAAAACGGCAGGCGCTGTACAATTTTTATTAATTGAACGATTTCAAAAAAGTGAAAACCTGATTAAATGGATTCTAATTTACCTCATAATATGAAAGATTTTATTTAATTGTAATAATTAATAATTTTTTATTTATTAATTTTTTTTTAAATTTGAATTAACCTTTTTTTAATTTTAATAATTTATATTTTTTTTAATTTTAATATATTTTTTTATTTTAATTTTTATTTTATTTTAATATTCAATTAATTATTTTTTTTTAATTTAATAAATCATGTTTGTAAATTTTATTAATTAATAGTTTTAATAATTAAAAATTATATTATGAGTAAAATTAAACAAATTGTATATGGATGTATCAAGAAAAAAAATATTTTCCAAATTATGTAAAAAAAATGTGGGTCCGAATTAAAAATTATAGGTCTGCTGCAAAAGAAGAAATCGAATCATGGGTTTCTAAGAGTTTCTGTAAAGATTCAACAAATCTTAGGAAAGTGATTTTTAAAGGAATATGCTCGTATGTCCATAAATTCCCAGGCGAAGTAATTTGTGTGTAAACGAAATAAGTTATTTAAATTATTTTTATGATACCAAGACAGAAATGCAAAATAAGATTGTGGTTGACAAATATTTCAGAGAAACTCAATTCGAGTTACACATAAATATAAAATCTCTGAAAATTCTGATTGGATCGAGGTTATCATTGTTCAACAGTTTCGTTCGTCCTGAATCAGTCTTTTGGGGATTTCAGGGTGCCAATGTAGGCGACGTTGGTTTGTTGGCCCAGCACGTCATAACAACATCTGAGCAGATGTTGCAACAATTAAAATTAGTCAAACGTCGACTTCCCGCCGAGACCTCCATTGCTAACATCGGCCTCAGCAAGGAAGTGTTTGATAATTTGTATCAGTGTTACCAGCATTCTGGACGCATTCTCAAAACTCTTCAAGACATTGTGAAGAATTCAATTCTTCTGCTGACGTCCAGTGGAGGTTTGTTTGGTGAAGAAGCTTAAGCTGGGGCACTACAAACGACACGGTTGTTTATTTGAAATACTGTTACAGCTGTTTTTCTTGTCCCTTCCTAGGATTATCTAATAATATTCTCTTGAAGCTTCTGATAATGCAGGAAAAAACATTTCATGAAACAACCATGTCCTTACTTAATGTCCCACTTGTAGCAATATTACTTTTTTTATATGTGATTGTCGGCAGAAGTGGAGAAGGGAATCACACAGGATAAAATGAAAGAATTTGCACTGAACGCGAGCGACAAAGTCTACGAACAGGACGATTTGGGGCCGGTACAGAGCGTGAAGAACTCGTTGTCGTTCGTCGTCACTCAAATAACGCAAATTTCTCAATTTTTGCAAGATAACGAGTACGAAATAAGTACAGCGAACAAGAAAGAGGATAAGGTAGTGGTTGTTGTATTATTAATTGTATAATAGATTGTCAGTTGTTAAAATTTTTAGGCGGTTCCTCCTATTCAAACACGAGCGGAATCCGTCAAAAAGGAGCTGGAGCAAACGAAAACGTTGACCAGCAAGCTGCAAAACAAAGAGTCGGACATAAAAGAGTTGCGGAAGGCTTTGAAAGAGAAACAGGAGCAACTATCTGAGATGACAATACGCAAGGATTTGGCCGAAAAGAAGTTGGGCAATGTGAACAAGGACTACGAGTTGACGATCGAAAAGCTGCAACGCAAGCTGGAGGAGGCGCACAATAACTATAAGAAGAAAGAGAAAGAGTTCGAAGAGACGCTGGATCATCTTCAAACCGACATAGATAGTTTGGAAAACGAGAAGGGCGAAATGAAGGAGAAACTAAAGCTGTTGTCGAAGAAGACTCAAATGGAGCTATCCATGTCAAAGAGCACGTCAGGTTCGCAACTCACGTCCTTGCAGTCGTCCGTTGGTCCCAGTCTTCCGGCGGTGGTCAGGGACTCGCCTCTTTTGATGCAAGAAATCAGCAACTTGCGAAAACTCTTCCACCAAGAGCGCAACCAAAGAATCAAACTGGAAACGGCGAATATCAAACAGGTTTTAGACGCTTTGGCACCGATCCCGTCGTTTAAAATCACGCCAGATGAAGTTCTTGACGGACTATTCAAAGAAGGAGCCGCCCTGAAGCAGGAGATTCTGCTGGCGTTGGCCAGACCGACGTTTCCACAAATTTACAAGAGCAAGCCGGGGAACGGACCGGCGGCTTGGCACAAGCATTTCGCCGAAGAAAACGACAAAGTTATCGACTTGAAGAGGCGAGCTAAGGAGTTTCAGAGTAGAGTCTCGAACGAGATAGTGCGGAGGAAAATGGGAGGCCGGGTCGACGCAGACTTTACGGTTTTTCCAACGGCGGAGATGACCAAAGCTTTGGGTGAAAGCAAACCCGTCAACATCGGCTTTGTTAAGATACCATGTGGGAAGAAGAACGCGGGCATTGTCAACTTGGAGCTGGACTTTCTGCACTTGCAAAAGATACTACAATCGCTGTCTGCTTAACTTGATTTGTTAATTTATTTATAGTTTAATTTGCTAATTTTGATGATTATATCGATCCGTATATTGATGAAGATTGTGCTTTAAAAATGAGCAAACCCATCCAAACGCCTGTAATTAAAAAATATCGTCGGAAATTAATTTCTGTAAGAAATTTTAGTTGAAACATGAAACGAGAACGTTTGTTAATAATGAGATGTGGAATGAACGGTCTAGACCTGGCGGTGTATAAAAAATAGAATATCGGAGGAGTGTCGGTTCGTGGAAGCGATGAATTTTTTACGTAAACTCTACGTAGGGAGTGGGGGTGTCTGCGGCAAAATCCATACGTTACGGCTCTGCCGAGAGTTCAAACTCCCGAATGAACCTGTGACGACCCCTCGCTTGACGTCACGACGCGCAAAAATCAATCGACATTATTTCATTAGTTCGCACATCGTGAATGGGCTTAGGAAGGGTCGGTCGGTTGGGGCAGCTCGCGTCTTGAACCAGCGACCGCCCCGAGACAACCTGGGGGCGCCGGGGATGGTGCGTGACCTCTTCATTCGATAACGGTCGCGTTCGGCGGCCGCAATTAGCGTCGATTTGATCAAATATAGTGGCGTCGACGACGACGTCGACGTCAGAGAGTGGCAGTACGGTCGGAACGCTCGTCGAGTTCGGTGCTGTGCTTGGTTGCTGCGATTCGATTTTTTAACGCCTAAATGGAGTTTTATCGTCACGTTTTTGGGCCAAACTGATGCATGTGAGTAGGACTGCGAGGCTGGAGTCGGATAGGGCGCGGCGCCTCCTCCAATGACGCCTCACGAGCTCCGGGAAAAACGCACTTAATTGCGTCTCCGCCGCAATTGCATGCATTGATCAGAATAATTCGCGTGTTTGGGTTTGGCGTGTGTGTGTGTGTGTGTGGGTGGATGCACTACTCCGACTTGGAAGACGTGCGTTTTTGACGACGCAATTGTTTTGTTGATATTGCGGCGGCTTCCGTTCACTTTGCGAACGCGACCGGCGCTCAATATTTTCATCGAATTTAGCGAGGGGTCAAGTGTCTGTTTATTTATAAATTCGTTAAACGGACTCCTGATGGCTCCATAATACATCAAAATGAACTCTGATGACAATTGTTAACATTCATGCTTCTGGCTTCCTTCACTGCTACTCCTGTGATGAACTGTGAACTGTAAAGTATATTCCAATAAATTGTTTGATAAACATTTTATTTTTTTACAAATCTTGTTTTTGAATTCTCTTGCGTGATGCAAACTTTAAGCCTTCAATTTCAATCCGATTGACTTGCATTATCAAATACTTTTTTACGTTTTCTCGCTTGTGTTACTACTCCTTTGTGAATGTCACCACTTCTCATTTTTTCTTCATACTTTATTTCCAATTATTGAACTTTATGGGTTTCGTCTGTCTTGCGGTTTTAGTAGCTCGTTTTGTGAAAAGTTTCTTCGGTCAATTTCGTATTCGAGTTTGCAGCCAGGTCCTAAAGGAGAATGACCTCACATGCGGGATTTTTGTTTACTTTCAATATGAATACGAACATTAAAACGAAACTCTATTCATATAAATTTTAATAACATAAGTATACATTTAATTCTGTACTAAATGGGGTTTGGGGGAATTGCATTGGGGCAGCGTTATATTTTAATAATTGCCTTACAAAATTTTTAGGCATTTATCATGTGCGTAATATCTGCTTTGTAATCAATTCGCCATCAATCACTGACTGAAATATTTTGTAGTGTTTGCTGCCAAATTTTGTGTTTTTGTGCTAATCTCATACATAAAGTCAATCTCATTACCGTTCGATCAATTGATCAATAAAAAATGGTTGTGTCAAAACTGTCCCTGTTCAACAATTCAATAGGCTTGATTTATTAAACTAATGACATAACGAAGGAAAAACTCGGAAACAAGAAAAAGTTTTCCTAGGTTTAGCTAAATGTGCTAAAAGCCACAACAAGGCGCTCGAGATTTCATCCCGAGACGTTGGAAATCCTCGCTCCAAGACACCATCCAGACTGATAAGTAACCGCAATCTGCTAAACAATGCAACACAAATTATTAATACCTCCTCGGGGGTTATTATATCCTCACACAATGCGATACGAAATCTTCATGAAAATATCTTACCTAATCTTAAAGAGCAAAATACGTGTAATGCAATCGTAACGCAATAGAAATATGAATTTGTTTATTTATACATATGCAGTACAATACATATAGTTACATATACAGTACAATAAATTTGCCAGTTTTAGCTAAAATTTTACCACTTTAAAGCAGTGTCCGACCGAACTTTCGGTTTCGGCCTAGTTTCGGCAAAAAAACTGGTTTCGGCCTAGTTTCGGTTTCGGCTGTCATCCGGCCGAAACCGAAACTGCATTTGGGAGGTTTTGCAAAGCTTTTTTTATTTTGATACATTCGATTGAAGGATTATCTGCATCAAAAATATTTATTTAATTGTTGTATGTGGTAGGTAGGTAGTTATTAATTTGAATTTTATTATAGTTTGTTAACAAGAGTACCATACAAAATGACCAAAGTTTTGTTGTTAAGATGAAAAATTGTTTTTTTTTGTATACCTACCTACACATATTTACTAGGTAATTTCTTTTTACTTTAAAAGCATTAATTTTGTTTTGTAGCTTTTATTTAATTTCATAATATTAACTAAAAAAAGTATATTTATTTGTGCTTTTTTAAATAAGGGGGGTAATAATATGATATGATAAATTAATGATTATTTAAAATATCAGAGGCTGAATGATTAATATGTGATTGGTTTAAAAAATAATAATAAAAACTGATTATGTTAATTTTTATTTTGTTCTTCCCACGAAAACATAAAATTTCGGTTTCGGTTACGGCCGTAAAAACTAGTTTCGGTCGGACACTACTTTAAAGTCAAAATTTTGACAAAAAATGGCAATATATTTCAATCAGAATTTTTGCATTTCTCGTCAAAAATTTTATTTTAGTGAAAATTGTAGCTTTTTTAGTCAACATTTTACCATTTTTTGTCACAATTTTACACTTTCTAGTCAAAATCTCTAGCATTAAAAAAATTATTTATTGGGAAAAATATTCATCATTTTTGGGAAAGAAGGCCAGGGAAAATTTCAACATTTTGCATTCTTGCGACCATGTGTGCAAAAATGAAATATATATTTTTTAATTAATAAATTAAAATAATACACTAATACAAAAAAAGGACCAAACAAACACTGAAATATATATTTTTTAATTAATAAATTAAAATAATACAATAATACAAAAAAAGAACTAAACAAACACTAAAAAGATCACGGCATGCATTATGTTAAACTAAAAAGTTTTGTATTAAAAACTTCTTCATTCATTTCATTCTTCAAATAAAAAACTTACAGCCATTATCTGATTGTTTTGTTCCAGTTTGTATATATTTTTTTAATCTACCCGATTACGCTTTACGATTCGACCAAAATTTTGAGGCTTTCTGATAGGTTGCTCAGTTTTCGTTTTTCTATGATTTTATTGTATGCGTTATATTTGTATGTGTAAAAAAAATGTTTTTCGAAGGGGGCCGTGGTGTGATGGCCATCATCGCCGCAGCGCTTTCCGGGGATGGATAATGAACAACCCCACCAGGAGCTCGTCAAGTGCGTGGTGGTGGGCGATACGGCCGTGGGTAAAACTCGTCTAATATGCGCTCGGGCATGCAACAAACAAGTGTCTCTGGCCCAACTGCTCGCCACCCACGTTCCCACAGTATGGGCCATCGACCAATATCGCATCTACAAGGACGTCCTCGAGCGCTCCTGGGAGGTGGTCGACAGCGTCAACGTCTCCTTACGCCTCTGGGACACTTTCGGCGACCACGAGAAGGACCGCCGCTTCGCCTACGGCCGCTCCGACGTCGTCCTCCTCTGCTTCAGCGTCAACAATCCCGTCTCGTTGCGCAACTGCCGTCTCATGTGGTTCCCGGAGATCCGCCGCTTCTGTCCCAGCACGCCCGTCGTCCTCGTCGGCTGCAAGAACGATCTAAGATACATGTACCGCGACGAGGCGTACTTGCGTTACTTCCGCGACCGCAGTCCGTTCGTGCGGGCGACGCGAAAAAGCGACCTGGTGATGCCGGACGAGGCGCGCGACGTCGCCAGAGAACTGGGGCTTTACTACTACGAAACGTCGGTACTTACCTATTACGGAGTTAACGAAGTTTTCGAGAACGCCATCCGCGTCGCGTTGATCGCGCGTCGCCAGCAACGCTTCTGGATGACCAATCTCAAGAAAGTGCAGCGACCGCTTCTGCAGGCGCCTTTCAAGCCGCCGCCGCCCATGAAACCCAAAGTGTTGGTGCTCGCCGGGTGCTATGTCGAACACATGCGTCAGCTGTATCTAGACCGCGCGCATACGGACATCGTCCTCGTCGTGGGGTCGGTGGGTTTTCCGGCGCACCGCTTCGTCTTGGCCGCTTGCAGTCGCGCGTTCTACCGCCTCCTCGCCGCCGATCTCATCGCGCGCAGCACCAGCGACTCCAGCATGGTCAGCTCGTTGGGTGACTTCGCCGACGAGACCGAGTGTCTGGTGCGCGCCGAACAAAAGACGTGCAAGCGACGCGCCAGCTGTCAGGCGCTGCCGTCCGCACGGGAACTCGACCATCCGGCCTTCCACTGCATCCGCAACGTTCAGCCCGAAGGACAGACAGTGGTCACGCTCAGCAAGCTGGTGACTCCAGCGGCGATGCTGCAGTGCTTGCAATTCGCGTACACGGGCACGGTGGACCGTAGCGCGCTCCCCTTGCAGGAGACGCGCGAAGCCGCCGAGTTTCTCGAGCTCCCCCAGCTGCTCGTCCTCCTCACCAAGCACCCCTTCGTGGGCCCGGACTGTCCGGGCGAGGGTTACGAGAGCTTCTTCAGGCGCCGGTTGCAGGACGTCTGTTTGGATCAGGGGCTGTTCGCCGACGTCATCTTCGAGCTGGACGACGGCGCCTGCGCTGCACACAAGGCGATGCTGACGGCCAGATGCGACGTCATGAAGGCCATGTTCAGCGGGGATTTCCGCGAGAGTCAAGCGAAAGTCGTACGTTTGCATACCCGACCCGAGCACTGCTAAATTTTCAGTTTCACAAATTGTAGATCGAGTTTCCAGGAGTTAGAGAGTACACGTTCCACAAGCTGTTGTGTTTTATATACACGGATGAAATTCCGGCGGTGTCGGCGGTTCGCTGCGTCAATTTGTTAGAACTGGCTAATAGGTTGTGCTTGCCCAGGCTTGTCAATCTGGTGGAGCGGCGCGTCATCGAAGATCTGGAAGGTCTTCAGCCGGCAGAGGCCATCGAGCAGTGCTTGCGTCTCCTGGAGCCGGTCAAGGTAAACTCCCCACTGACTTATAGAACTCGTCACTTCCCGATCCTCTTCTTGTCTATCTGCAGCTGCACAACGGACACCAACTTGCCGACTGGTGCATGAACCACCTCTGCGTCAACTACAACAAACTGTGTCGGATGTCGCCGAGGAGTCTGCGCCTCCTGCATCCCGACAACCAGGCTTACTTGGTGGAACACCGTTGGCCCCCCGTCTGGTACTTGAAAGACTACGACTATTACCAAAAGTGTTTGGCGGAGCGCGACAAGGAACTAAAGCCCGCGATCAAAACCACCTCGGGCTGTCTGTGCTTCTCTCGAAAATCCGAATCAGATCCCGCCCTCTCGTCCAGCCAGCTCTGACCGAGACTTTGGTCCCTCTTCGGATGCATTTAACCTCCTTCTTGCACGATTTAATTCCGGCGGACCAGACCGACTCCGGCGCTTGAAGCAAGAACAGCAGTAGACGGCTTCGTTAGGGCGATCCGGACGTATAAAACACGTATTTTTCTACATCAATTCTAGACGCGTCAATTTTAGTTTTAGGTATGTACGTGCGAGTCGGTCTCGTCTCCGCAACTCATCTTTTAAGACTTTTCTACTCATCTACGATTCAACGTCAGTGTCTCGTTTAGAACCAACGTGTTCCCTGCGTTTATTATGTGTTCTTTAAGTTAGCGTGGACTGTACAAACTATACTGTGTTAAATAGACGTAGGTTTTTAGTTCATCGTACCATTTGCCCCAAACTGGAGGCCTCACCTCATTCAACAACAAAGTTGGTTACATTTTGCAGAATTTTATGCCCGGCTAAATGAAAAAGAAACAATTGTTAGATGAAAAATTCATAAATAAAACCTTCCATTTTCTTTATCGTTATCTCTTATTTATTACCAAAGTGGACGGTTGAAGGTGTCTCGGTTTTTCTTAGGGACGTCAATTGCATTTTTGACACTAATGAACATTCCAAAACCCACCAATTTTATTGTGATAATGTGTATGGGTGCTAATGTAACCAACCAAGTACTGTTAAAAAAAGTGAATTTATTAAATTTGGGACGTGGTATGAATCACACGACACCATACGCTCGAACTGTAGCCGACAAACAAATTGCTTTCGCTATGTTTATAGATGACACTAAAATTTATATTCCGCCCACCGTTCAATTCGCCACGACACTTAGGAACTCTGCACGGGCGGGATATAAATATTATCGGTTTTGAGAGGGACTTGGATTCGTTTTCGGTTTAGAACGGGATGTGCATAATTAGCCCAAAACATTTACCTACTCAACAATCATGTATGTGTGCAATAATTTGCTATTCTAATAAATATTTGTATGAAACCTTTCACAGTTTTTTATTTCTTAATATTACAATTCCACGGCCAGATTCGTTATTTCCTGTTTGAGTTCGTTGAACGTGTCCTGGTAATCCTCGTGTGGCCTCACCAACACCATCATGCAGCCTCTCATCACTCCAAGAGCCCCTCCCAGGTCCTTCCTGCTCGGCACATACACGTAGGGAATGTCTTTGTCTTCGCAGACCCCGGGCAAGTGGCACATAATGTCAATGGGAGAGACATCTCCGGCAAAAATAACAATTCCAGTTTCACCTTTCCGGATTCGCTTTTGGACGTCTTTCAGGCCGTTTCGCACGTACGTTTTGTGTTTAACAGCTGTATTTCATTTGATAATCATAATTACTCTAACAGTTTTATTTGTGTTTGCAATTACCTTTCTTGACCAGTTTGTAACATTTTTTGGTTAGTTTCTTCGAAGCCATGGGTTTTGAGATTGCATTGCAGTACTGTAACTTCTCCTCGTGAGTCAGTTCATCTGTTTTTGGCTCAATTTCAGATGAATCAAGCGGTTCCGTTTTAATTTCGCCCATTTAAAAATAATTGGAAAACACACGTGCCCCTCAAAACATAAAAAGTGAGGTTAAGTTCAGCGTTGTTTAGATGACAGTTTAACAGTGGCGGCTCGGCGGGTTGGGCACAAAAAAAAAGTGGCAAAGAAAACTTTTTATTTGTATGTACATGAAGTCCATTCTTATATTTTACTTGCTACAAAATAACGCAATCAAATAGAATCGATTCGAATCGAATTTGCATTCGTCATTTTAGTTAAAATTTGACTATTTTTGGTCAAAGTGTTTATATTTATCAAAATTTTGGCAATTACAGTCATTAGTCTAATCGATTTGATTCGAATCGATTTTATCCACCGAAAAATTGCCAATTTTTATTTATAATCTTGCAATTTTAGTCACAATGTGACAATTTTAAGTCAAAATTACCATAATTGACCAAGCAACGGCAACCCAAAAAATCCTAATTTTTTATTATAACTTTATATTGTGGATGTCGTAGAATCAACAACTATAACTGAGAAAAAACAAAAATTTGCTGGGCACATTTCAAAAATTGTTGTACATCGGCGCGGACCTGTTAAATTAAAATCTTCCCACAAACCACAATTGCAAAAAGCCGATTCAATTTGATAGGTATAACAGCGCGGGATCAAAATAAAATGATAAATTTTAATTACTTCCAGTCGAAACGTTATCAAAATGATTGTTTAAATTAGTTTTACATGGAGGCGGTAAACAAATCACGGTGTATAATAACACCCACGGCATTACATGTAAATAAATATCGAATCAAAGTTGGCAGTTGCACCATAGTCATGAAGCTCTTCGTAATTTTTGCAAGTGCTCTGTTCTGCCTTGCGCCTGTATTTCCACTCCAGTCCCCAGGTAAACTCATTTGAATTTCAACATTTTAAACATACCGATTTGCAATTAAAGTTGCAGGCACGGGTCACTACTGGCGTGATTATGAACCTCCACACATTCCTGTCGATGCTCTCATTGCCGGAAAAGATAAAAATGGTCATCAGGTACACATTGGGCAAGTTTACATTCCAAACGTCGGTTTAGAAGTAACTCAAATTAACGAGCGCGAACCTGGAATTAAAACCACTTACGGCGGAAATGTCTATAAAACCGACAAGTTCATCAAGGTCTTGTCGACAACATTTTCAATCGCAGGAATTTGACGGGACTGATTTTAGATATTGTGCGGAAATGAGGGCGATTTTATTTTTCTAGCTTCGAACAAGACAATATTTCCACAACAGTTAGAGACATATCGAGCTGTGATTGGTGGACACCGACAAGATCGAGAGAACAGCGTCATATACATCGGAAAAACACAATATCATAACCACACGAAAATTGGAAGAGTCGATACTTATGGTAAATATACCGGAGAAATGCGTTTCGAGCACGGCAATACATTTCATGTAGCTGATACCTATGAACTGCTTATCTATAATAATAAATAGGAGATGAAAGAGCAAATAAACAATAGTTCTTACAATGTTTTTTTATTTTATATATTTTTTAAATGAATTTTTTATTATTGTCTTACACTAACATGGGAGACCAAAATCTGGTACACTGATTAGCAAGTAGTATCTTCCTCCCACAAATAACTACTTCAAAACGTTTTAATCAAATTGTTCGATACGACAATCAAGTGATAAATGTTAATTAATTCGAATTGATGAAATCAATCACCTATCACTATCATATTGTTTCATAACGTCCACGTGCGTAATTACTTTGGACTTTGAATTAAATTAATAAAACAAATTATAGATAAGTCATTACAAAGACACCTCTCACACATATATAAATAAAATGTTAATTAAATTTGAAAGTCCACACATCTGCTTCGAACAAAGCATCAGTATTAGATTGAAACCCTCCAATCTGCAGATATATCATTTCCAAACCTCCTAACTTAACGGTAAGGAAAAAAAAATCTGAAAGTGTTATTTTCACCATTCATCCGTAATACACCCGTTGAGTTTTTGTGAAATCAACAAACCTTGAAATGATTCTACCAAAACATAAAATGAGAAGAAAACTCAAAAATGTATTCAACGAATTGTTAGAAAGTATTAGGGGATTATAGTAAAAATTGGGTTCGGTAGATTTTCATCAATAATAAACTAAAACAAAATTTTATTTATCTGCTCAAATACAGAATATGTTGCAAACAGCCTTTAGAAGATTTTCTTATTGTCGCTTATTATGCGCTATTGGGAGACGGAAGCTACTTCAAAGCCCCTTATTAAAATAAACGTACTCGGGAGGATTGTCGGCGAATTGTTTGTCGAGCTTTTCCTGTAAAAACGGGCGAGCGTAAAAAGTTAGACACGTTTAAAAAGCAAGTACCCTGAGTTCTGGTTCTAAGTTCTTGTAGGCGATCTGTGCCTGTTGCTTGAAGAACGCACATGCCAGCGGCGTCGCAAACGTTAAACAAATCCCAACAAAGCCAACCTGCACCGGAAGATTGATCCACGGCCGTCTTTGCAGCGATCCCTTCTTCTCCAAATAATTCATCAGAATCGGAGTCAGGACTACAAGACAATCAATCAATCAATCGATTCGCTCGATTTGAACACACCACGTCTTACCCATGCCCGGCGTGGCCATGCACACTCTACTGAAAATAACTTGTGCGATTCCAGATTGTGCCGCCTTCTTCGAGTAGCCCAACTTGTTGTTGTTGGTGTCGTAGACAGGCGTCCCGTCTTGCAGCTCCTGGGACCGCATCAACGGAATGTTGATGCAGTTGGCGGCGGCCACAGCTACTAAAGGAACGAGTCGTCCCAACAGCGGCGGTGCGCTCTTAAAACCGTCGTTCAGTTGTGTAAACTTGTATTAATAAAACACCCACCCGACAGGCGCGGTTCAAGCTGAGTGCTGTTGCAACAGCACCTCCTGTTGCAAGAACATAAGAAACGCCGATTTGCTTCTCGGTGAAAGTGGCGTCGCCGCTTCTGTTCGTATAATTAACGAGCGCGTTAAACGACTGATTCAACCACTGCCAGAAAATAACAGCCGGAGTGGTTTTGTAAAACGCCATCATACCACCAGTTATTAGCATGTTCATGGGTACTTGAGCCGACATCCGACCTATGATGGTCATTTTTTCTCCTGTGTCCGGGTGGAAGGCCGAATCGTACAGCGTTTTGGCCCGCCATAAGTCGGCTTCGGTGATGTCTTTAGGTAGGGATTGCTTGTTTCTACACACATCTCTTGTAAAAACAAAGACGAGTTGAATAATTCATGTTACCTGTATTTGACGACCAAGTCGCGCGCTTCTTCCAACTGGGCGTTGGTAGCGAACACGTTCAAAGGATTTGTGGTCAAGAAGAAGTGTTTGGCTCTTCCTGAGTAGGTTTCTTGGTCGTAACGGGGTTTGTCGATGTTGATGGTGATGTCCATGTTGCTGGTCAAGAGTGACGTATGCGCATTATGTGTTAATGAGGATTTGTTAGTCAAACGAACGGTATTTGCTTGGAGGCAGTGTCCTTGGGTTTGATAACGATATCGTATTGAACTTTGATATTGCTTCGGCGACTTTACAGTGGAACTGAACGATTTTACGAAGGGGTTGGGGAATTATCAAGCGCCGACGCCGAATTATCGATATTTTGTAAATTATAGTACGAGCCGGACATTACAAAACGATCTGATTTGTGCGATTATCGGGCGGATAATAGCGTTATCGGATTTTCACTGCACATGATGTAAAGTCGACCTTATTTTCTAGAAGCGATAAGTGTAAAAACACACAAATTAAATGTTTACGTTCGTGCTCGTAAAAGTGTCTATAAAACGAACACATGATTAAGGACTGAAGCCTCTAAGCGACTAAATGTGCAGAATTTTTGATAGCAGAAGAATAGATTGATGGCACGTGTGCACAGTTCGCTCACACATAACCAAAATTACGAATAACAAATATTATTCACAAAATTAGATAAGCTGTTTAAATTAAAAGATAAACAATAAAAATATTTAATCTCTAATTAATCGTTTTCAAGTAAATAAATTACAAAATACTGATTGCAAAAAAATTGTTGGACTACAGGATTTCAAAATTTTATATGTCTAAATATGTTTTATGTACTTAAATCTGCTGGTTTCTGGTTTGATTAAAACTGTAGAATCTCCAAGTCTTTAGTACCTTTTGTAAATGTCTATATGGTATTTGTTTGGATTTTTGGAACATGTGGATGCATAAATAAGGCAAAAATGTGGAAATTATTATATATTTCTTGAAGGGGTTTTTAATTTTTAGATCATTCTAAGGCATGTACCTTTATGAGTTTTCGTACACGCGTTACAATTTAATGTCCTTCACACTTTGTCCTTCTTAAGCGTTATTTACTGCAAGTTTGAATTCCATTTCTAAGGTCGTAAAGGTTCAATGCTTTTATTCAATACAATTAGAATTATGATAATTACCGAGAAATGGAATCTAGTTTTTGTTTTTCAATCAATACTTATTGATTTGGCAACATCAGTCGAATGCGAATACATAGAGCTTGTCTCAGAATCTGATTTAATAAAAAATGTTTTTTCTTTAAAAAATGAACAAAGAGTAGAATGAAAGGTAGCACCCCTTCATAATGTAAAAAGGCACTTCAAGCACTCATTTTAATTCACGAATCACTTTAAGGTTCTCTCAGCTCATTTAATCAGAACAAATTTACGAAAAGTTCTCCTACAAATACTTTAATGAAACCAATTTGTATAAAAATAATTATTTTATGTACACGATTTTCGAACAGGTAATATACAATACTGCACATAGTAAATAAATAGATTAATATTTACAATTCGTTAGAATCATTTGAGTTTGGATACTTATTCTAAGTTCATAAGTAATCCTCTCTAGGTAATGTAAAAAATTGAATACCGATTTATAAACGTGTCAAAATTTCGAGCACTTGTTACAAAGCTAATCTGCAGATGACTAGCGAGAAGAGTTTTCTCATTGATTATTGCCATGGGACTAGTGTAAGCCCTTCATAAATCATAAAATTTACACATAAAACCATCACTTCAGACAAACAATAAATTACTACTGCTGGACTTTGAGTTATAAACAAACGAATTGTTGTTGTGTGAGCCGTTCACAGCAACGAAACCGTTTTGTTTCTTATAGTCGTCGCCACTTTGCATAACACTAAAGTTAGTTCGGTCCTGCCAACTGTTCTGGTTGAATGGAAGAAGCGTTGTCTTTTTCTCCGACTGTTTGGCGTCGTACTTTGCCTGCAAAATCACAAACATAACATGCCAACTAGTTACGTCTTCAAACAAACTACCTTATTATAGAACAAAACACCAAAAATTGCAAGTAGCATTCCCAACACGTTTACCCCTGTAACGGGGTTGCCTAAAACAAATAACGACACCACTATCACAAAGATTCTTTTACTGGCATTGGCAACGGCGTAGGTGAGGGGCGTGACGAGGGATAAGACGCTGAAAGCGATGATGTTCTGGAGCCAGTTGAGGATTCCATCGATTATTAAAAGACCGACGACGCGATAGTCGTGGTATTTCTAAAACATCAGATGCAGTATTTCTTTTCGTAGGACCACCAAGACGTACCACCGTCTCGTCCCTTAGCAAACTAAACATGTCGACAAACACCCACACTGGAAGGAACATTACTAAAGCAAGGCGTCCGAGTATGTGAAGCAGACGCAAATGGTGGACGTTTGTGTCGTGGAGAACTTTCTTTGAGAAAATGTTCATGAGCGAGAAGCCCATGGTCGCCACCAAAGCGCTAACCAGGCCAATTACATCGAAGCTAATCTCCGTGATTGTAGCGATGGCCACTCCCGCTATAATAGGGATTAGGCTGAGGTAAACTTTAAGCGTTTGCTTTTCTTTCATGAGGAGTCGAGACAGGACAACGGTGAACAGGGGCATTGTCGCTTTCACTACGGTTAAAACAAAAAACATATGTTAACCTCAAAAGATCTAACCTCAAACCTGTGTGAGCGTACGACACTGGCACCTTCCAAATGCTGACGTGAGAGAAGACCGATGCGATGAATTTACCGAATGCTAAAGGAACGATAAGGGTGAAGTAATACCGCCAGGACATGTCAACGTATTTGCGGATGCCCCAAAGGTTGAAAAGGGGTCCGCTGAAGACGGTGATTGACAGCAGCTGCACCATTGTCATCGTCATGGGATACGGGAATTCGTTGAGGAGGGTCTTGCCGATGACATTGTTGCTGGAACTGACCACGTACCACAAAACACACAGACCTAACACCGTCAGTATTTCTTTGGTGTGTTTGCGGTCGGCCATGCTGGCAAGTCACAGCTGGCTGTCACTTGTCACGTTGACAGAAAAGTGACACTTTGCCAGCATCGCCAACGCATGAACACACCAACATTGTAAGCCGACAAATCCCCAAAATTATTATTTATCTTATGTATTATTGATTGCAGCACTTAAATATATATATAGTATTGTTTTTTTATAAAATAGTTTTTGTTGTTCTCTGATTAATAATATAATTTTCAAGTGTCGTATTTAATCGATGGTTTTCGTTTTTTTTAATTAGACTTTTTTCTCGTGATACATACAATTAAAAAAGGATTCAGAGTAGGGCCTAGGGCATATAATCTAAATTTTATTTTATTTTTTACAGTGTAGACGTTTGATATTGACATTTGACACATTATATCAGTTTATGCTAGACATCCTAGCGCTGGCAGCTTCACTGATTTGCATTTGACGACAGACTAAAAGTGAAAGTAAAAAGCTAGATAGGTTCCCATTGAATTTGTTTGCTACAAAACCAAAACTAACAATTTCCTATGTCATCTTGTAGGTCACCATATTTAGAAATTAAAAGGCACACGCTTTTACCACTATGTCCGATATTGTTAATTGAACCATGAACACAATTTGCACTTTAAAATTTGTTGATTTTCAATGTTTATCTTCAAATTTACCCCAAATTTATCTTGAAATTGATTAACTTAATGTAATGTAATAGCTTATTACAATTTTATTGGCACTATTCGTATTATCTCGTTGCTCGTTGGCTTTAATTGAATACACTTTCTTGCTTTGGCTCTTACTGAAATATAACTGCATTCGAAATTTTGCTTTCCCTCGAATTGTTTTCGGAGTGATGAATTATTTTGGTTTTGTATTATTGATTGTTTTATTATTTTGTAATAAATGATTTGATATTCGTTAATTGAAATTTTAAAAATGAATCTATTCACGTGGAATTATTTTGCACAAAAAGATTACTACCACTTCATATCATTTTGTGCGATTGTTGTAGTCTTGTAGGATGAAATATTGCATTTATTTAGTGCATAATTTATTTTGGGTTTATTTTTAAAATTTGTGAGATATCTATAGTATTCACTATAATTTACCCGATTGTTACACATTTTAACGTCCATTTTTTGGATTATCAATCCGCCAAAATAAAAAAAAAGAAATGCTTATTTCTGTTAAAAATAGTTTTTGCATTTTTGTCTGTCTGTTTCAGTTTAAACTAATATCTTACCATGTATCTTTTATTTGATTGTGATAAATGTTATGTTATGTGTTAACTAAAAGAAATTGATTTTTTACTTCACGTATACGTTCCATGTTTAAATATTCTTCCAATATATACGGACGAATATATGAAGTTATGCTTAACTTTTGTCACCAACTGTTTTATTTTACTGATACCTAAGCATTTCATTTATTATATCCTGGGTGTGGAAAATCCTAAGCAAAAGCTTCCTGAGCAACTCGAGAATCCCGAGCAAAAGCTTCCTGAGCAACCCGAGAATCCCGAGCAAAAGCTTCCTGAGCAACCCGAGAATTTTGAGCGAAAGCTTCCTGAGCAACCAAAGAATATCGAGCGTAAGCTTCCTGAGCAACTTGAATATCCTAAGCAAAAGCTTCCTGAGCAACTCGAAAATCTTGAGCAACTTAAATATACTAAGCAAAAGCTTCCTGAGCAACCTGAGAATCCCGAGCAAAAGCTTCCTGAGTAACTTGAATATTCTAAGCAAAAGCTTTCTGAGCAACCTGATAATCCCGAGCGAAAGCTTCCTTTTGTTTAATTTTAATTAATTATGTTTAATTTTAATTAATTAGGTTTAATTTTAATTAATTATTTTTAATTTTAAATAATTATATTTAATTTTAATTAATTTTATTTAATTATACTTAATTTTAATTAATTACGTATAATTTTAATTAATTACGTTTAATTTTAAATATTTACGTTTAATTTTAAACAATTACGTTTAATTTTAATTAATTACGTTTAATTTTAATTAATTACGTTTAATTTTAATTAATTACGTTTAATTTTAATTAATTACGTTTAATGTTAATTAATTAGGTTTAATTTTAATAAATTATGATTAATTTTAATCAACTATGTTTAATTTTAATTAATTATGTTTAATTTTAATTAATTACGTTTAATTTTAATTAATTACATTTAATTTTAATTAATTACGTTTAATTTTAAATAATTACGTTTAATTTTAATTAATTACGTTTAATTTTAATTATGTTTAATTTTAATTAATTATATTTAATTTTAATTAATTATACTTAATTTTAATTAATTTTATTTAATTATATGTAATTTTAATTAATTATGTTTAATTTTAATTAATTATACTTAATTTTAATTAATTTTATTTAATTATATTTAATTTTAATTAATTATGTTTAATTTTAATTATGTTTAATTTTAATTATGTTTAATTTTAATTAATTATGTTTAATTTTATTTAATTATGTTTAATTTTATTTAATTACGTTTAATTTTAATTAATTACGATTAATTTTAATTAATTATGTTTAATTTTATTTAATTACGTTTAATTTTAAATAATTACGATTAATCTTAATTAATTACGTTTAATTTTAATTAATTACGATTAATTTTAATTAATTACGATTAATTTTAATTAATTATGTTTAATTTTAATTAATTATGTTTAATTTTATGTAATTATGTTTAATTTTAAGTAATTATGTTTAATTTTAATTAATTTTATTTAATTTTAATTAATTTTTATTAATTATACTTGATTTTATTTAATTATGTTTAATTATAATTAATTTTATTTAATTATATTTGATTTTATTTAATTATGTTTAATTATAATTAATTTTATTTAATTATACTTAATTTTAAATAATTACGTTTAATTTTAATTAATTACGTTTAATTTTAAATATTTACGTTTAATTTTAATTAATTACATTTAATTTTAAATATTTACATTTAATTTTAATTAATTACATTTAATTTTAATTAATTACATTTAATTTTAATTAATTACATTTAATTTTAATTAATTACATTTAATCTTAATTAATTACATTTAATTTTAATTAATTACATTTAATTTTAATTAATTACATTTAATTTTAATTAATTACATTTAATTTTAATTAATTACATTTAATTTTAATTAATTAATTTAGTGTAGTGTAGTTGCGTTTACTCAGGAAGCTTCTGCTTAGGATATTCAAGTTGCTCAGGAATCACGGGTTGTTCAGGAAGCTTTTGCTTAGGATATTCAAGTTGCTTAGGAATTTTAATTAATTACATTTAATTTTAATTAATTACATTTAATTTTAATTAATTACATTTAATTTTAATTAATTACATTTAATTTTAATTAATTACATTTAATTTTAATTAATTACATTTAATTTTAATTAATTACATTTAATTTTAATTAATTACATTTAATTTTAATTAATTACATTTAATTTTAATTAATTACATTTAATTTTAATTAATTACATTTAATTTTAATTAATAACATTTAATTTTAATTAATTACATTTAATTTTAATTAATTACATCTAATTTTAATTAATTACATCTAATTTTAATTAATTACATTTAATTTTAATTAATTACATTTAATTTTAATTAATTACATTTAATTTTAATTAATTACATGTAATTTTAATTAATTAATTTAGTGTAGTGTAGTTGCGTCTACTCAGGAAGCTTTTGCTTAAATATTCAAGTTGCTTAGGAATTTTAATTAATTCCATTTAATTTTAAGTAATTACATTTAATTTTAATTAATTATGTGGCGGCCGCGACCTTCCCACGTCGCAGGCCCCAGCTGCAAATTGTAAAAATGTAAAAAGTGTACATATTCAAATAAACAAGTCGTGCCGCCTCCAATTTCCAACCCGGTCATAAATCCATGTCAAGTTGACCGTGAGAACAACCCTGTTTCACCCTTCTTCCTTCAACACCAAATTTCCATCCTTCCAACTAAAAACACCAGTCAGTCCAAGTCCAGCTCCACGACAACACCTTCCACGGCACGACGCCCAAAACACCAAAAGCTGACTTTGATTGCACTCCTTGCGCTCAACAATATCGCCCGCGCTAAACACCCACAATTACATTTAATTTTAATTAATTACATTTAATTTTAATTAATTACATTTAATTTTAATTAATTACATTTAATTTTAATTAATTACTTTTAATTTTAATTAATTACATTTAATTTTAATTAATTACATTTAATTTTAATTAATTAATTTAGTGTAGTGTAGTTGCGTCTACTCAGGAAGCTTTTGCTTAAATATTCAAGTTGCTCAGGAAGCTTTTGCTTAGGATATTCAAGTTGCTCAGGAAGTTTTTGCACGGGTTTCTCGGGTTGCTCAGAAAGCTTTTGCTCAGGAATCTCGGGTTGTTCAGGAAGCTTTTGCTTAGGATACTCAAGTTGCTTAGGAATTTTAATTAATTCCATTTAATTTTAAGTAATTACATTTAATTTTAATTAATTACATTTAATTTTAATTAATTACATTTAATTTTAATTAATTACTTTTAATTTTAATTAATTACATTTAATTTTAATTAATTACATTTAATTTTAATTAATTACATTTAATTTTAATTAATTACATTTAATTTTAATTAATTACATGTAATTTTAATTAATTAATTTAGTGTAGTGTAGTTGCGTCTACTCAGGAAGCTTTTGCTTAAATATTCAAGTTGCTCAGGAAGCTTTTGCTTAGGATATTCAAGTTGCTCAGGAAGTTTTTGCACGGGTTTCTCGGGTTGCTCAGAAAGCTTTTGCTCAGGAATCTCGGGTTGTTCAGGAAGCTTTTGCTTAGGATATTCAAGTTGCTTAGGAATTTTAATTAATTCCATTTAATTTTAAGTAATTACATTTAATTTTAATTAATTACATTTAATTTTAATTAATTACATTTAATTTTAATTAATTACATTTAATTTTAATTAATTACATTTAATTTTAATTAATTACATGTAATTTTAATTAATTAATTTAGTGTAGTGTAGTTGCGTCTACTCAGGAAGCTTTTGCTTAAATATTCAAGTTGCTTAGGAATTTTAATTAATTCCATTTAATTTTAAGTAATTACATTTAATTTTAATTAATTATGTGGCGGCCGCGACCTTCCCACGTCGCAGGCCCCAGCTGCAAATTGTAAAAATGTAAAAAGTGTACATATTCAAATAAACAAGTCGTGCCGCCTCCAATTTCCAACCCGGTCATAAATCCATGTCAAGTTGACCGTGAGAACAACCCTGTTTCACCCTTCTTCCTTCAACACCAAATTTCCATCCTTCCAACTAAAAACACCAGTCAGTCCAAGTCCAGCTCCACGACAACACCTTCCACGGCACGACGCCCAAAACACCAAAAGCTGACTTTGATTGCACTCCTTGCGCTCAACAATATCGCCCGCGCTAAACACCCACAATTACATTTAATTTTAATTAATTACATTTAATTTTAATTAATTACATTTAATTTTAATTAATTACATTTAATTTTAATTAATTACATTTAATTTTAATTAATTACATTTAATTTTAATTAATTACTTTTAATTTTAATTAATTACATTTAATTTTAATTAATTACATTTAATTTTAATTAATTACATTTAATTTTAATTAATTACATTTAATTTTAATTAATTAATTTAGTGTAGTGTAGTTGCGTCTACTCAGGAAGCTTTTGCTTAAATATTCAAGTTGCTCAGGAAGCTTTTGCTTAGGATATTCAAGTTGCTCAGGAAGTTTTTGCACGGGTTTCTCGGGTTGCTCAGAAAGCTTTTGCTCAGGAATCTCGGGTTGTTCAGGAAGCTTTTGCTTAGGATACTCAAGTTGCTTAGGAATTTTAATTAATTCCATTTAATTTTAAGTAATTACATTTAATTTTAATTAATTACATTTAATTTTAATTAATTACTTTTAATTTTAATTAATTACATTTAATTTTAATTAATTACATTTAATTTTAATTAATTACATTTAATTTTAATTAATTACATTTAATTTTAATTAATTACATGTAATTTTAATTAATTAATTTAGTGTAGTGTAGTTGCGTCTACTCAGGAAGCTTTTGCTTAAATATTCAAGTTGCTCAGGAAGCTTTTGCTTAGGATATTCAAGTTGCTCAGGAAGTTTTTGCACGGGTTTCTCGGGTTGCTCAGAAAGCTTTTGCTCAGGAATCTCGGGTTGTTCAGGAAGCTTTTGCTTAGGATATTCAAGTTGCTTAGGAATTTTAATTAATTCCATTTAATTTTAAGTAATTACATTTAATTTTAATTAATTACATTTAATTTTAATTAATTACATTTAATTTTAATTAATTACATTTAATTTTAATTAATTACATTTAATTTTAATTAATTACATTTAATTTTAATTAATTATTTTTAATTTTAATTAATTACATTTAATTTTAATTAATTACATTTAATTTTAATTAATTACATGTAATTTTAATTAATTAATTTAGTGTAGTGTAGTTGCGTCTACTCAGGAAGCTTTTGCTTAAATATTCAAGTTGCTCAGAAGCTTTTGCTTAGGATATTCAAGTTGCTCAGGAAGTTTTTGCACGGGTTTCTCGGGTTGCTCAGAAAGCTTTTGCTCAGGAATCTCGGGTTGTTCAGGAAGCTTTTGCTTAGGATATTCAAGTTGCTTAGGAATTTTAATTAATTCCATTTAATTTTAAGTAATTACATTTAATTTTAATTAATTACATTTAATTTTAATTAATTACATTTAATTTTAATTAATTACATTTAATTTTAATTAATTCCATATAATTTTAATTAATTACATTTAATTTTAATTAATTACTTGTAATTTTAATTAATTAATTTAGTGTAGTGTAGTTGCGTCTACTCAGGAAGCTTAGGAATTTTAATTAATTCCATTTAATTTTAAGTAATTACATTTAATTTTAATTAATTACATTTAATTTTAATTAATTATATTTAATTTTAATTAATTACATTTAATTTTATTTAATTACTTTTAATTTTAATTAATTACATTTAATTTTAATTAATTACGTTTAATTTTAAATAATTACGTTTAATTTTAATTAATTACGTTTAATTTTAATTAATTATGTTTAATTTTAATTAATTATACTTAATTTTAATTAATTTTATTTAATTATATTTAATTTTAATTAATTATGTTTAATTTTAATTATGTTTAATTTTAATTAATTATGTTTAATTTTATTTAATTACGTTTAATTTTAATTAATTACGATTAATTTTAATTAATTATGTTTAATTTTATTTAATTACGTTTAATTTTAAATAATTACGATTAATCTTAATTAATTACGTTTAATTTTAATTAATTACGATTAATTTTAATTAATTATGTTTAATTTTAAGTAATTATGTTTAATTTTAAGTAATTATGTTTAATTTTAATTAATTTTATTTAATTTTAATTAATTTTTATTAATTATACTTGATTTTATTTAATTATGTTTAATTATAATTAATTTTATTTAATTATATTTGATTTTATTTAATTATGTTTAATTATAATTAATTTTATTTAATTATACTTAATTTTAAATAATTACGTTTAATTTTAATTAATTACGTTTAATTTTAAATATTTACGTTTAATTTTAATTAATTACATTTAATTTTAAATATTTACATTTAATTTTAATTAATTACATTTAATTTTAATTATTTACATTTAATTTTAATTAATTACATTTAATCTTAATTAATTACATTTAATTTTAATTAATTACATTTAATTTTAATTAATTACATTTAATTTTAATTAATTAATTTAGTGTAGTGTAGTTGCGTTTACTCAGGAAGCTTCTGCTTAGGATATTCAAGTTGCTCAGGAATCACGGGTTGTTCAGGAAGCTTTTGCTTAGGATATTCAAGTTGCTTAGGAATTTTAATTAATTACATTTAATTTTAATTAATTACATTTAATTTTAATTAATTACATTTAATTTTAATTAATTACATTTAATTTTAATTAATTACATTTAATTTTAATTAATTACATTTAATTTTAATTAATAACATTTAATTTTAATTAATTACATTTAATTTTAATTAATTACATCTAATTTTAATTAATTACATCTAATTTTAATTAATTACATTTAATTTTAATTAATTACATTTAATTTTAATTAATTACATTTAATTTTAATTAATTACATGTAATTTTAATTAATTAATTTAGTGTAGTGTAGTTGCGTCTACTCAGGAAGCTTTTGCTTAAATATTCAAGTTGCTTAGGAATTTTAATTAATTCCATTTAATTTTAAGTAATTACATTTAATTTTAATTAATTATGTGGCGGCCGCGACCTTCCCACGTCGCAGGCCCCAGCTGCAAATTGTAAAAATGTAAAAAGTGTACATATTCAAATAAACAAGTCGTGCCGCCTCCAATTTCCAACCCGGTCATAAATCCATGTCAAGTTGACCGTGAGAACAACCCTGTTTCACCCTTCTTCCTTCAACACCAAATTTCCATCCTTCCAACTAAAAACACCAGTCAGTCCAAGTCCAGCTCCACGACAACACCTTCCACGGCACGACGCCCAAAACACCAAAAGCTGACTTTGATTGCACTCCTTGCGCTCAACAATATCGCCCGCGCTAAACACCCACAATTACATTTAATTTTAATTAATTACATTTAATTTTAATTAATTACATTTAATTTTAATTAATTACATTTAATTTTAATTAATTACTTTTAATTTTAATTAATTACATTTAATTTTAATTAATTACTTTTAATTTTAATTAATTACATTTAATTTTAATTAATTACATTTAATTTTAATTAATTACATTTAATTTTAATTAATTACATTTAATTTTAATTAATTAATTTAGTGTAGTGTAGTTGCGTCTACTCAGGAAGCTTTTGCTTAAATATTCAAGTTGCTCAGGAAGCTTTTGCTTAGGATATTCAAGTTGCTCAGGAAGTTTTTGCACGGGTTTCTCGGGTTGCTCAGAAAGCTTTTGCTCAGGAATCTCGGGTTGTTCAGGAAGCTTTTGCTTAGGATATTCAAGTTGCTTAGGAATTTTAATTAATTCCATTTAATTTTAAGTAATTACATTTAATTTTAATTAATTACATTTAATTTTAATTAATTACATTTAATTTTAATTAATTACTTTTAATTTTAATTAATTACATTTAATTTTAATTAATTACATTTAATTTTAATTAATTACATTTAATTTTAATTAATTACATTTAATTTTAATTAATTACATGTAATTTTAATTAATTAATTTAGTGTAGTGTAGTTGCGTCTACTCAGGAAGCTTTTGCTTAAATATTCAAGTTGCTCAGGAAGCTTTTGCTTAGGATATTCAAGTTGCTCAGGAAGTTTTTGCACGGGTTTCTCGGGTTGCTCAGAAAGCTTTTGCTCAGGAATCTCGGGTTGTTCAGGAAGCTTTTGCTTAGGATATTCAAGTTGCTTAGGAATTTTAATTAATTCCATTTAATTTTAAGTAATTACATTTAATTTTAATTAATTACATTTAATTTTAATTAATTACATTTAATTTTAATTAATTACTTTTAATTTTAATTAATTACATTTAATTTTAATTAATTACATTTAATTTTAATTAATTACATTTAATTTTAATTAATTACATTTAATTTTAATTAATTACATTTAATTTTAATTAATTACATGTAATTTTAATTAATTAATTTAGTGTAGTGTAGTCGCGTCTACTCAGGAAGCTTTTGCTTAAATATTCAAGTTGCTCAGGAAGCTTTTGCTTAGGATATTCAAGTTGCTCAGGAAGTTTTTGCACGGGTTTCTCGGGTTGCTCAGAAAGCTTTTGCTCAGGAATCTCGGGTTGTTCAGGAAGCTTTTGCTTAGGATATTCAAGTTGCTTAGGAATTTTAATTAATTCCATTTAATTTTAAGTAATTACATTTAATTTTAATTAATTACATTTAATTTTAATTAATTACATTTAATTTTAATTAATTACATTTAATTTTAATTAATTACATTTAATTTTAATTAATTACATTTAATTTTAATTAATTACATTTAATTTTAATTAATTCCATATAATTTTAATTAATTACATTTAATTTTAATTAATTACTTGTAATTTTAATTAATTAATTTAGTGTAGTGTAGTTGCGTCTACTCAGGAAGCTTAGGAATTTTAATTAATTCCATTTAATTTTAAGTAATTACATTTAATTTTAATTAATTACATGTAATTTAATTAATTACATTTAATTTTAATTAATTATATTTAATTTTAATTAATTACATTTAATTTTATTTAATTACTTTTAATTTTAATTAATTACATTTAATTTTAATTAATTACGTTTAATTTTAAATAATTACGTTTAATTTTAATTAATTACGTTTAATTTTAATTATGTTTAATTTTAATTAATTATGTTTAATTTTAATTAATTATACTTAATTTTAATTAATTTTATTTAATTATATTTAATTTTAATTAATTATGTTTAATTTTAATTATGTTTAATTTTAATTAATTATGTTTAATTTTATTTAATTATGTTTAATTTTATTTAATTACGATTAATTTTAATTAATTATGTTTAATTTTATTTAATTACGTTTAATTATAAATAATTACGATTAATCTTAATTAATTACGTTTAATTTTAATTAATTACGATTAATTTTAATTAATTACGATTAATTTTAATTAATTATGTTTAATTTTAATTAATTATGTTTAATTTTAAGTAATTATGTTTAATTTTAAGTAATTATGTTTAATTTTAATTAATTTTATTTAATTTTAATTAATTTTTATTAATTATACTTGATTTTATTTAATTATGTTTAATTATAATTAATTTTATTTAATTATATTTGATTTTATTTAATTATGTTTAATTATAATTAATTTTATTTAATTATACTTAATTTTAAATAATTACGTTTAATTTTAATTAATTACGTTTAATTTTAAATATTTACGTTTAATTTTAATTAATTACATTTAATTTTAAATATTTACATTTAATTTTAATTAATTACATTTAATTTTAATTAATTACATTTAATTTTAATTAATTACATTTAATTTTAATTAATTACATTTAATTTTAATTAATTACATTTAATCTTAATTAATTACATTTAATTTTAATTAATTACATTTAATTTTAATTAATTACATTTAATTTTAATTAATTACATTTAATTTTAATTAATTAATTTAGTGTAGTGTAGTTGCGTTTACTCAGGAAGCTTCTGCTTAGGATATTCAAGTTGCTCAGGAATCACGGGTTGTTCAGGAAGCTTTTGCTTAGGATATTCAAGTTGCTTAGGAATTTTAATTAATTACATTTAATTTTAATTAATTACATTTAATTTTAATTAATTACATTTAATTTTAATTAATTACATTTAATTTTAATTAATTACATTTAATTTTAATTAATAACATTTAATTTTAATTAATTACATTTAATTTTAATTAATTACATCTAATTTTAATTAATTACATCTAATTTTAATTAATTACATTTAATTTTAATTAATTACATTTAATTTTAATTAATTACATTTAATTTTAATTAATTACATGTAATTTTAATTAATTAATTTAGTGTAGTGTAGTTGCGTCTACTCAGGAAGCTTTTGCTTAAATATTCAAGTTGCTTAGGAATTTTAATTAATTCCATTTAATTTTAAGTAATTACATTTAATTTTAATTAATTATGTGGCGGCCGCGACCTTCCCACGTCGCAGGCCCCAGCTGCAAATTGTAAAAATGTAAAAAGTGTACATATTCAAATAAACAAGTCGTGCCGCCTCCAATTTCCAACCCGGTCATAAATCCATGTCAAGTTGACCGTGAGAACAACCCTGTTTCACCCTTCTTCCTTCAACACCAAATTTCCATCCTTCCAACTAAAAACACCAGTCAGTCCAAGTCCAGCTCCACGACAACACCTTCCACGGCACGACGCCCAAAACACCAAAAGCTGAATTTGATTGCACTCCTTGCGCTCAACAATATCGCCCGCGCTAAACACCCACAATTACATTTAATTTTAATTAATTACATTTAATTTTAATTAATTACATTTAATTTTAATTAATTACTTTTAATTTTAATTAATTACATTTAATTTTAATTAATTACATTTAATTTTAATTAATTACTTTTAATTTTAATTAATTACATTTAATTTTAATTAATTACATTTAATTTTAATTAATTAATTTAGTGTAGTGTAGTTGCGTCTACTCAGGAAGCTTTTGCTTAAATATTCAAGTTGCTCAGGAAGCTTTTGCTTAGGATATTCAAGTTGCTCAGGAAGTTTTTGCACGGGTTTCTCGGGTTGCTCAGAAAGCTTTTGCTCAGGAATCTCGGGTTGTTCAGGAAGCTTTTGCTTAGGATACTCAAGTTGCTTAGGAATTTTAATTAATTCCATTTAATTTTAAGTAATTACATTTAATTTTAATTAATTACATTTAATTTTAATTAATTACATTTAATTTTAAGTAATTACTTTTAATTTTAATTAATTACATTTAATTTTAATTAATTACATTTAATTTTAATTAATTACATGTAATTTTAATTAATTAATTTAGTGTAGTGTAGTTGCGTCTACTCAGGAAGCTTTTGCTTAAATATTCAAGTTGCTCAGGAAGCTTCTGCTTAGGATATTCAAGTTGCTCAGGAAGTTTTTGCACGGGTTTCTCGGGTTGCTCAGAAAGCTTTTGCTCAGGAATCTCGGGTTGTTCAGGAAGCTTTTGCTTAGGATATTCAAGTTGCTTAGGAATTTTAATTAATTCCATTTAATTTTAAGTAATTACATTTAATTTTAATTAATTACATTTAATTTTAATTAATTACATTTAATTTTAATTAATTACATTTAATTTTAATTAATTACTTTTAATTTTAATTAATTACATTTAATTTTAATTAATTACATTTAATTTTAATTAATTACATTTAATTTTAATTAATTACATTTAATTTTAATTAATTACTTTTAAATTTAATTAATTACATTTAATTTTAATTAATTACATTTAATTTTAATTAATTACATGTAATTTTAATTAATTAATTTAGTGTAGTGTAGTTGCGTCTACTCAGGAAGCTTTTGCTTAAATATTCAAGTTGCTCAGGAAGCTTTTGCTTAGGATATTCAAGTTGCTCAGGAAGTTTTTGCACGGGTTTCTCGGGTTGCTCAGAAAGCTTTTGCTCAGGAATCTCGGGTTGTTCAGGAAGCTTTTGCTTAGGATATTCAAGTTGCTTAGGAATTTTAATTAATTCCATTTAATTTTAAGTAATTACATTTAATTTTAATTAATTACATTTAATTTTAATTAATTACATCTAATTTTAATTAATTACATTTAATTTTAATTAATTCCATATAATTTTAATTAATTACATTTAATTTTAATTAATTACTTGTAATTTTAATTAATTAATTTAGTGTAGTGTAGTTGCGTCTACTCAGGAAGCTTTTGCTTAAATATTCAAGTTGCTCAGGAAGCTTAGAAATTTTAATTAATTCCATTTAATTTTAAGTAATTACATTTAATTTTAATTAATTACATTTAATTTAATTAATTACATTTAATTTTAATTAATTATATTTAATTTTAATTAATTACATTTAATTTTATTTAATTACTTTTAATTTTAATTAATTACATTTAATTTTAATTAATTACATTTAATTTTAATTAATTACATTTAATTTTAATTAATTACATTTAATTTTAATTAATTACATTTAATTTTAATTAATTACTTTTAATTTTAATTAATTACATTTAATTTTAATTAATTACATGTAATTTTAATTAATTAATTTAGTGTAGTGTAGTTGCGTCTACTCAGGAAGCTTTTGCTTAAATACTCAAGTTGCTCAGGAAGCTTTTGCTTAGGATATTCAAGTTGCTCAGGAAGTTTTTGCACGGGATTCTCGGGTTGCTCAGAAAGCTTTTGCTCAGGAATCTCGGGTTGTTCAGGAAGCTTTTGCTTAGGATACTCAAGTTGCTTAGGAATTTTAATTAATTCCATTTAATTTTAAGTAATTCCATTTAATTTTAATTAATTACATGTAATTTTAATTAATTAATTTAGTGTAGTGTAGTTGCGTCTATTCAGGAAGCTTTTGCTCGGGATTCTCGGGTTGCTCAGGAAGCTTTTGCTTAGGATATTCAAGTTGCTCAGGAAGCTTTTAATTAATTACATTTAATTTTAATTAATTACATTTAATCTTAATTAATTACATTTAATCTTAATTAATTACATTTAATTTTAATTAATTACATTTAATTTTAATTAATTACATTTAATTTTAATTAATTACATTTAATTTTAATTAATTACATTTAATTTTAATTAATTAATTTAGTGTAGTGTAGTTGCGTTTACTCAGGAAGCTTCTGCTTAGGATATTCAAGTTGCTCAGGAATCTCGGGTTGTTCAGGAAGCTTTTGCTTAGGATATTCAAGTTGCTTAGGAATTTTAATTAATTCCATTTAATTTTAAGTAATTACATTTAATTTTAATTAATTACATGTAATTTTAATTAATTAATTTAGTGTAGTGTAGTTGCGTCTACTCAGGAAGCTTTTGCTTAAATATTCAAGTTGCTCAGGAAGCTTTTGCTCGGGATTCTCGGGTTGCTCAGGAAGCTTTTGCTTAGGATATTCAAGTTGCTCAGGAAGCTTTTAATTAATTACATTTAATTTTAATTAATTACATTTAATTTTAATTAATTACATTTAATTTTAATTAAATACATTTAATTTTAATTAATTAATTTAGTGTAGTGTAGTTGCGTCTACTCAGGAAGCTTTTGCTTAGGATATTCAAGTTGCTCAGGAATCTCGGGTTGTTCAGGAAGCTTTTGCTTAGGATATTCAAGTTGCTTAGGAATTTTAATTAATTCCATTTAATTTTAAGTAATTACATTTAATTTTAATTAATTACATTTAATTTTAATTAATTACATTTAATTTTAATTAATTACATTTAATTTTAATTAATTACATTTAATTTTAATTAATTACATTTAATTTTAATTAATTACATTTAATTTTAATTAATTACAATTAATTTTAATTAATTACATTTAATTTTAATTAATTACATTTAATTTTAATTAATTACATTTAATTTTAGATAATTACATTTAATTTTACTTAAGTACAATTATTTTTAATTAATTACATTTAATTTTAATTAATCACATTTAATTTTAATTAATCACATTTAATTTTAATTAATCACATTTAATTTTAATTAATCACATTTAATTTTAATTAATTACATTTACGCAACCCGCAAATCCCGAGCAAAAGCTTCCTGAGCAACTCGAGAATCCCGAGCAAAAGCTTCCTGAGCAACCCGAGAATCCCGAGCGAAAGCTTCCTGAGCAACCCGAGAATCCCGAGCGAAAGCTTCCTGAGAAACTTGAATATCCTAAGCAACAGCTTAGGTTCCTGAGCAACCCGAGAATCCCGAGCATAAGCTTCCTAAGCAACCCAAGAATATCGAGCTAAAGCTTCCTGAGCAACTTGAATATCCTAAGCAAAAGTTTCCTGAGCAACCCGCAAAAAATGAGCAAAAGCTTCCTGAGCAACCCGAGAATCCCGAGCAAAAGCTTCCTGAGCAACCCGAAAATCCCAAGCGAAAGCTGCCTGAGCAACCCGAGAATCCCGAGCAAAAGCTTCCTGAGCAACCCGAAAATCCTAAGCAAAAGCTTCCTGAGCAACCCGAGAATCCCGAGCTAAAGCTTCCTGAGCAACTTGAATATCCTAAGCAAAAGTTTCCTGAGCAACCCGAAAATCTCGAGCAAAAGCTTCCTGAGCAACTTGAATATCCTAAGCAAAAGTTTCCTGAGCAACCCGAAAATCCCGAGCAAAAGCTTCCTGAGCAACTTGAATATCCTAAACAAAAGCTTCCTGAGCAACCCGAGAATCCCGAGCAAAAGCTTCCTGAGCAACCCGAAAATCCTAAGCAAAAGCTTCCTGAGCAACCCGAGAATCCCGAGCAAAAGCTTCCTGAGCAACTCGAGAATTCCGAGCAAAAGCTCCCTGAGCAACCCGAGAATCCCTAGCAAAAGCTTCCTGAGCAACCCGAAAATCCTAAGCAAAAGCTTCCTGAGCAACCCGAAAATCCCGAGCGAAAGCTTCCTGAGCAACCCGAAAATCCCGAGCAAAAGCTTCCTGAGCAACCCGCAAATCCCGAGCAAAAGCTTCCTGAGCAACCCGCAAATCCCGAGCAAAAGCTTCCTGAGCAACCCGAGAATCCCGAGCAAAAGCTTCCTGAGCAACCCGAGAATCCCGAGCAAAAGCTTCCTGAGCAACCCGAAAATCCTAAGCAAAAGCTTCCTGAGCAACCCGAGAATTCCGAGCAAAAGCTTCCTGAGCAACCCGAGAACCCCGAGCAAAAGCTTCCTGAGCAACCCGAGAATCCCGAGCAAAAACTTCCTGAGCAACCCGCAAATCCCGAGCAAAAGCTTCCTGAGCAACCCGAGAATCCCGAGCAAAAGCTTCCTGAGCAACCCGAGAATCCCGAGCAAAAGCTCCCTGAGCAACCCGAGAATCCCGAGCAAAAGCTTCCTGAGCAACTCAAAAATCCTAAGCAAAAGCTTCCTGAGCAACCCGAGAATCCCGAGCAAAAGCTTCCTGAGCAACCCGAAAATCCCGAGCAAAAGCTTCCTGAGCAACTTGAATATCCTAAGCAAAAGTTTCCTGAGCAACCCGAAAATCCCGAGCAAAAGCTTCCTGAGCAACTTGAATATCCTAAGCAAAAGCTTCCTGAGCAACACGAGAATCCCGAGCTAAAGCTTCCTGAGCAACTCAAAAATCCTAAGCAAAAGCTTCCTGAGCAACCCGAGAATCCCGAGCAAAAGCTTCCTGAGCAAACCGAAAATACCGAGCGAAAGCTTCCTGAGCAACCCGAGAATCCCGAGCAAAAGCTTCCTGAGCAACCCGAAAATCCTAAGCAAAAGCTTCCTGAGCAACCCGAGAATCCCGAGCAAAAGCTTCCTGAGCAACCCGAAAATCCTAAGCAAAAGCTTCCTGAGCAACCCGAGAATCCCGAGCAAAAGCTTCCTGAGCAACCCGAGAATCCCGAGCAAAAGCTTCCTGAGCAACCCGAAAATCCTAAGCAAAAGCTTCCTGAGCAACCCGAGAATCCCGAGCAAAAGCTTCCTGAGCAACTCGAGAATCCCGAGCAAAAGCTCCCTGAGCAACCCGAGAATCCCTAGCAAAAGCTTCCTGAGCAACCCGAAAATCCTAAGCAAAAGCTTCCTGAGCAACCCGAGAATCCCGAGCAAAAGCTTCCTGAGCAACCCGAGAATCCCAAGCAAAAGCTCCCTGAGCAACCCGAGAATCCCGAGCAAAAGCTTCCTGAGCAACTCGAAAATCCTAAGCAAAAGCTTCCTGAGCAACCCGAGAATCCCGAGCAAAAGCTTCCTGAGCAACCCGAGAATCCCGAGCAAAAGCTTCCTGAGCAACCCGAGAATCCCTAGCAAAAGCTTCCTGAGCAACCCGAAAATCCTAAGCAAAAGCTTCCTGAGCAACCCGAGAATCCCGAGCAAAGGCTTCCTGAGCAACCCGAGAATCCCGAGCAAAAGCTTCCTGAGCAACCCGAAAATCCTAAGCAAAAGCTTCCTGAGCAAACCGAAAATCCCGAGCGAAAGCTTCCTGAGCAACCCGTGAATCCCGAGCAAAAGCTTCCTGAGCAACCCGAAAATCCTAAGCAAAAGCTTCCTGAGCAACCCGCAAATCCTAAGCAAAAGCTTCCTGAGCAACCCGCAAATCCCGAGCAAAAGCTTCCTGAGCAACCCGAGAATTTCGAGCAAAAGCTTCCTGAGCAACCCGAAAATCCCGAGCGAAAGCTTCCTGAGCAACCCGAAAATCCCGAGCAAAAGCATCCTGAGCAACCCGAGAATCCCGAGCAAAAGCTTCCTGAGCAACCGGCAAATCCCGAGCAAAAGCTTCCTGAGCAACCCGAGCATCCCGAGCAAAAGCTTCCTGAGCAACCCGAAAATCCTAAGCAAAAGCTTCCTGAGCAACCCGAGAATTCCGAGCAAAAGCTTCCTGAGCAACCCGAGAATCCCGAGCAAAAGCTTCCTGAGCAACCCGAGAATCCCGAGCAAAAGCTTCCTGAGCAACCCGCAAATCCTAAGCAAAAGCTTCCTGAGCAACCCGCAAATCCCGAGCAAAAGCTTCCTGAGCAACCCGAGAATTTCGAGCAAAAGCTTCCTGAGCAACCCGAAAATCCCGAGCGAAAGCTTCCTGAGCAACCCGAAAATCCCGAGCAAAAGCATCCTGAGCAACCCGAGAATCCCGAGCAAAAGCTTCCTGAGCAACCGGCAAATCCCGAGCAAAAGCTTCCTGAGCAACCCGAGCATCCCGAGCAAAAGCTTCCTGAGCAACCCGAAAATCCTAAGCAAAAGCTTCCTGAGCAACCCGAGAATTCCGAGCAAAAGCTTCCTGAGCAACCCGAGAATCCCGAGCAAAAGCTTCCTGAGCAACCCGAGAATCCCGAGCAAAAGCTTCCTGAGCAACCCGAAAATCCTAAGCAAAAGCTTCCTGAGCAACCCGAGAATCCCGAGCAAAAGCTTCCTGAGCAACCCGAAAATCCCAAGCAAAAGCTTCCTGAGCAACCCGAGAATTTCGAGCAAAAGCTTCCTGAGCAACCCGAAAATCCCGAGCGAAAGCTTCCTGAGCAACCCGAAAATCCCGAGCAAAAGCTTCCTGAGCAACCCTCAAATCCCGAGCAAAAGCTTCCTGAGCAACCCGAGAATCCCGAGCAAAAGCTTCCTGAGCAACCCGAGAATCCCGAGCAAAAGCTTCCTGAGCAACCCGAAAATCCTAAGCAAAAGCTTCCTGAGCAACCCGCAAATCCCGAGCAAAAGCTTCCTGAGCAACCCGAGAATCCCGAGCAAAAGCTTCCTGAGCAACCCGAAAATCCTAAGCAAAAGCTTCCTGAGCAACCCGAGAATCCCGAGCAAAAGCTTCCTGAGCAACCCGAAAATCCTAAGCAAAAGCTTCCTGAGCAACCCGCAAATCCCGAGCAAAAGCTTCCTGAGCAACCCGAGAATCCTGAGCAAAAGCTTCCTGAGCAACCCGCAAATTCTAAGCAAAAGCTTCCTGAGCAACCCGAGAATCCCGAGCAAAAGCTTCCTGAGCAACCCGAAAATCCTAAGCAAAAGCTTCCTGAGCAACCCGAAAATCCTAAGCAAAAGCTTCCTGAGCAACCCGAGAATCCCGAGCAAAAGCTTCCTGAGCAACCCGCAAATCCTAAGCAAAAGCTTCCTGAGCAACCCGCAAATCCCGAGCAAAAGCTTCCTGAGCAACCCGAGAATTTCGAGCAAAAGCTTCCTGAGCAACCCGAAAATCCCGAGCGAAAGCTTCCTGAGCAACCCGAAAATCCCGAGCAAAAGCTTCCTGAGCAACCCGCAAATCCCGAGCAAAAGCTTTCTGAGCAACCCGAGAATCCCGAGCAAAAGCTTCCTGAGCAACCCGAGAATCCCGAGCAAAAGCTTCCTGAGCAACCCGAAAATCCTAAGCAAAAGCTTCCTGAGCAACCCGCAAATCCCGAGCAAAAGCTTCCTGAGCAACCCGAGAATCCCGAGCAAAAGCTTCCTGAGCAACCCTAAAATCCTAAGCAAAAGCTTCCTGAGCAACCCGAGAATCCCGAGCAAAAGCTTCCTGAGCAACCCGCAAATCCTAAGCAAAAGCTTCCTGAGCAACCCGAGAATCCCGAGCAAAAGCTTCCTGAGCAACCCGAAAATCCTAAGCAAAAGCTTCCTGAGCAACCCGCAAATCCCGAGCAAAAGCTTCCTGAGCAACCCGAGAATCCTGAGCAAAAGCTTCCTGAGCAATCCGCAAATTCTAAGCAAAAGCTTCCTGAGCAACCCGAGAATCCCGAGCAAAAGCTTCCTGAGCAACCCGAAAATCCTAAGCAAAAGCTTCCTGAGCAACCCGCAAATCCCGAGCAAAAGCTTCCTGAGCAACCCGAGAATCCCGAGCAAAAGCTTCCTGAGCAACCCGAAAATCCTAAGCAAAAGCTTCTTGAGCAACCCGAGAATCCCGAGCAAAAGCTTCCTGAGCAACCCGAGAATCCCGAGCAAAAGCTTCCTGAGCAACCCGAAAATCCTAAGCAAAAGCTTCCTGAGCAACCCGAGAATCCCGAGCAAAAGCTTCCTGAGCAACCCGAGAATCCCGAGCAAAAGCTTCCTGAGCAACCCGAAAATCCTAAGCAAAAGCTTCCTGAGCAACTCGCAAATCCCGAGCAAAAGCTTCCTGAGCAACCCGAGCATCCCGAGCAAAAGCTTCCTGAGCAACCCGCAAATCCCGAGCAAAAGCTTCCTGAGCAACCCGAGAATTTCGAGCAAAAGCTTCCTGAGCAACCCGAAAATCCCGAGCGAAAGCTTCCTGAGCAACCCGAAAATCCCGAGCAAAAGCTTCCTGAGCAACCCGCAAATCCCGAGCAAAAGCATCCTGAGCAAGCCGAGAATCCCGAGCAAAAGCTTCCTGAGCAACCCGAGAATCCCGAGCAAAAGCTTCCTGAGCAACCCGAAAATCCCGAGCGAAAGCTTCCTGAGCAACCCGAGAATCCCGAGCAAAAGCTTCCTGAGCAACCCGCAAATCCCGAGCAAAAGCTTCCTGAGCAACCCGAAAATCCCGACGAAAGCTTCCTGAGCAACCCGAGAATCCCGAGCAAAAGCTTCCTCAGCAACCCGAGAATCCCGAGCAAAAGCTTCCTGAGCAACCCGCAAATCCTAAGCAAAAGCTTCCTGAGCAACCCGAAAATCCCGAGCGAAAGCTTCCTGAGCAACCCGAAAATCCCGAGCAAAAGCTTCCTGAGCAACCCGCAAATCCCGAGCAAAAGCTTCCTGAGCAACCCGAGAATCCCGAGCAAAAGCATCCTGAGCAACCCGAGAATCCCGAGCAAAAGCTTCC
Source organism: Eledona agricola (assembly GCA_964023215.1). Taxonomy (NCBI): domain Eukaryota; kingdom Metazoa; phylum Arthropoda; class Insecta; order Coleoptera; family Tenebrionidae; genus Eledona; species Eledona agricola. The sequence continues at coordinate 27,148,276 of OZ026857.1, read as the reverse complement.
TGAGCAACCCGAAAATCCTCAGCAAAAGCTTCCTGAGCAACCCGAGAATTCCGAGCAAAAGCTTCCTGAGCAACCCGCAAATTCTAAGCAAAAGCTTCCTGAGCAACCCGAGAATCCCGAGCAAAAGCTTCCTGAGCAACTCGAAAATCCTAAGCAAAAGCTTCCTGAGCAACCCGCAAATCCCGAGCAAAAGCATCCTGAGCAACCCGAGAATCCCGAGCAAAAGCTTCCTGAGCAACCCGAAAATCCTAAGCAAAAGCTTCCTGAGCAACCCGAGAATTCCGAGCAAAAGCTTCCTGAGCAACCCGAGAATCCCGAGCAAAAGCTTTCTGAGCAACCCGAGAATCCCGAGCAAAAGCTTCCTGAGCAACCCGAAAATCCTAAGCAAAAGCTTCCTGAGCAACCGGCAAATCCCGAGCAAAAGCTTCCTGAGCAACCCGAGCATCCCGAGCAAAAGCTTCCTGAGCAACCCGAAAATCCTAAGCAAAAGCTTCCTGAGCAACCCGAGAATTCCGAGCAAAAGCTTCCTGAGCAACCCGAGAATCCCGAGCAAAAGCTTCCTGAGCAACCCGAGAATCCCGAGCAAAAGCTTCCTGAGCAACCCGAAAATCCTAAGCAAAAGCTTCCTGAGCAACCCGAGAATCCCGAGCAAAAGCTTCCTGAGCAACCCGAGAATCCCGAGCAAAAGCTTCCTGAGCAACCCGAAAATCCTAAGCAAAAGCTTCCTGAGCAATCCGCAAAAAATGAGCAAAAGCTTCCTGAGCAACCCGAGAATCCCGAGCAAAAGCTTCCTGAGCAACCCGAAAATCCCAAGCGAAAGCTTCCTGAGCAACCCGAAAATCCCGAGCAAAAGCTTCCTGAGCAACCCGAAAATCCTAAGCAAAAGCTTCCTGAGCAACCCGAGAATCCCGAGCTAAAGCTTCCTGAGCAACTTGAATATCCTAAGCAAAAGTTTCCTGAGCAACCCAAAAATCCCGAGCAAAAGCTTCCTGAGCAACTTGAATATCCTAAGCAAAAGTTTCCTGAGCAACCCGAAAATCCCGAGCAAAAGCTTCCTGAGCAACTTGAATATCCTAAGCAAAAGCTTCCTGAGCAACACGAGAATCCCGAGCTAAAGCTTCCTGAGCAACCCGAAAATCCTAAGCAAAAACTTCCTAAGCAACCCGCAAAAAATGAGCAAAAGCTTCCTGAGCAACTCGAGAATCCCGAGCAAAAGCTTCCTGAGCAAACCGAAAATCCCGAGCGAAAGCTTCCTGAGCAACCCGAGAATCCCGAGCAAAAGCTTCCTGAGCAACCCGAAAATCCTAAGCAAAAGCTTCCTGAGCAACCCGAGAATCCCGAGCAAAAGCTTCCTGAGCAACCCGAGAATCCCGAGCAAAAGCTCCCTGAGCAACCCGAGAATCCCTAGCAAAAGCTTCCTGAGCAACCCGAAAATCCCAAGCAAAAGCTTCCTGAGCAACCCGAGAATCCCGAGCAAAAGCTTCCTGAGCAACCCGAGAATCCCGAGCAAAAGCTCCCTGAGCAACCCGAGAATCCCGAGCAAAAGCTTCCTGAGCAACTCGAAAATCCTAAGCAAAAGCTTCCTGAGCAACCCGAGAATCCCGAGCAAAAGCTTCCTGAGCAACCCGAGAATCCCAAGCAAAAGCTTCCTGAGCAACCCGAGAATCCCGAGCAAAAGCTTCCTGAGCAACCCGAGAATCCCGAGCAAAAGCTTCCTGAGCAACCCGAAAATCCTAAGCAAAAGCTTCCTGAGCAACCCGAGAATTCCGAGCAAAAGCTTCCTGAGCAACCCGCAAATCCCGAGCAAAAGCTTCCTGAGCAACCCGAGAATCCCGAGCAAAAGCTTCCTGAGCAACCCGAAAATCCTAAGCAAAAGCTTCCTGAGCAACCCGAGAATCCCGAGCAAAAGCTTCCTGAGCAACCCGAGAATCCCGAGCAAAAGCTTCCTGAGCAACCCGAAAATCCTAAGCAAAAGCTTCCTGAGCAATCCGCAAAAAATGAGCAAAAGCTTCCTGAGCAACCCGAGAATCCCAAGCAAAAGCTTCCTGAGCAACCCGAGAATCCCGAGCAAAAGCTTCCTGAGCAACCCGAGAATCCCGAGCAAAAGCTTCCTGAGCAACCCGAAAATCCTAAGCAAAAGCTTCCTGAGCAACCCGAGAATTCCGAGCAAAAGCTTCCTGAGCAACCCGCAAATCCCGAGCAAAAGCTTCCTGAGCAACCCGAGAATCCCGAGCAAAAGCTTCCTGAGCAACCCGAAAATCCTAAGCAAAAGCTTCCTGAGCAACCCGAGAATTCCGAGCAAAAGCTTCCTGAGCAACCCGAAAATCCCGAGCGAAAGCTTCCTGAGCAACCCGAGAATCCCGAGCAAAAGCTTCCTGAGCAACCCGAGAATCCCGAGCAAAAGCTTCCTGAGCAACCCGCAAATCCCGAGCAAAAGCTTCCTGAGCAACCCGAGAATTTCGAGCAAAAGCTTTCTGAGCAACCCGAAAATCCCGAGCGAAAGCTTCCTGAGCAACCCGAGAATCCCGAGCAAAAGCTTCCTGAGCAACCCGAGAATCCCGAGCAAAAGCTTCCTGAGCAACCCGAGAATCCTGAGCAAAAGCTTCCTGAGCAACCCGAAAATCCTAAGCAAAAGCTTCCTGAGCAACCCGAGAATTCCGAGCAAAAGCTTCCTGAGCAACCCGCAAATCCTAAGCAAAAGCTTCCTGAGCAACCCGAGAATCCCGAGCAAAAGCTTCCTGAGCAACCCGAAAATCCTAAGCAAAAGCTTCCTGAGCAACCCGCAAATCCCGAGCAAAAGCTTCCTGAGCAACCCGAGAATCCCGAGCAAAAGCTTCCTGAGCAACCCGAAAATCCTAAGCAAAAGCTTCCTGAGCAACCCGAGAATCCCGAGCAAAAGCTTCCTGAGCAACCCGAAAATCCCGAGCGAAAGCTTCCTGAGCAACCCGAGAATCCCGAGCAAAAGCTTCCTGAGCAACCCGAGAATCCCGAGCAAAAGCTTCCTGAGCAACCCGCAAATCCCGAGCAAAAGCTTCCTGAGCAACCCGAGAATTTCGAGCAAAAGCTTTCTGAGCAACCCGAAAATCCCGAGCGAAAGCTTCCTGAGCAACCCGAGAATCCCGAGCAAAAGCTTCCTGAGCAACCCGAGAATCCCGAGCAAAAGCTTCCTGAGCAACCCGAGAATCCTGAGCAAAAGCTTCCTGAGCAACCCGAAAATCCTAAGCAAAAGCTTCCTGAGCAACCCGAGAATTCCGAGCAAAAGCTTCCTGAGCAACCCGCAAATCCTAAGCAAAAGCTTCCTGAGCAACCCGAGAATCCCGAGCAAAAGCTTCCTGAGCAACCCGAAAATCCTAAGCAAAAGCTTCCTGAGCAACCCGAGAATCCCGAGCAAAAGCTTCCTGAGCAACCCGCAAATCCTAAGCAAAAGCTTCCTGAGCAACCCGAGAATCCCGAGCAAAAGCTTCCTGAGCAACCCGAAAATTCTAAGCAAAAGCTTCCTGAGCAACCCGCAAATCCCGAGCAAAAGCTTCCTGAGCATCCCGAGAATCCTGAGCAAAAGCTTTTTGAGCAACCCGAAAATCCTAAGCAAAAGCTTCCTGAGCAACCCGCAAATCCCGAGCAAAAGCTTCCTGAGCAACCCGAGAATCCCGATTAAAAGCTTCCTGAGCAACCCGAAAATCCTAAGCAAAAGCTTCCTGAGCAACCCGCAAATCCCGAGCAAAAGCTTCCTGAGCAACCCGAGAATCCCGAGCAAAAGCTTCCTGAGCAACCCGCAAATCCTAAGCAAAAGCTTCCTGAGCAACCCGCAAATCCCGAGCAAAAGCTTCCTGAGCAACCCGAGAATTTCGAGCAAAAGCTTCCTGAGCAACCCGAGAATTTCGAGCAAAAGCTTCCTGAGCAACCCGAGAATCCCGAGCAAAAGCTTCCTGAGCAACCCGAAAATCCTAAGCAAAAGCTTCCTGAGCAACCCGAGAATCCCGAGCAAAAGCTTCCTGAGCAACCCGAAAATCCTAAGCAAAAGCTTCCTGAGCAACCCGCAAATCCCGAGCAAAAGCTTCCTGAGCAACCCGAAAATCCTAAGCAAAAGCTTCCTGAGCAACCCGAGAATCCCGAGCAAAAGCTTCCTGAGCAACCCGCAAATCCTAAGCAAAAGCTTCCTGAGCAACCCGAGAATCCCGAGCAAAAGCTTCCTGAGCAACCCGAAAATCCTAAGCAAAACCTTCCTGAGCAACCCGCAAATCCCGAGTAAAAGCTTCCTGAGCAACCCGAGAATTTCGAGCAAAAGCTTCCTGAGCAACCCGCAAATCCTAAGCAAAAGCTTCCTGAGCAACCCGCAAATCCCGAGCAAAAGCTTCCTGAGCAACCCGAGAATTTCGAGCAAAAGCTTCCTGAGCAACCCGAGAATTTCGAGCAAAAGCTTCCTGAGCAACCCGAAAATCCCGAGCAAAAGCTTCCTGAGCAACCCGAGAATCCCGAGCAAAAGCTTCCTGAGCAACCCGAAAATCCTAAGCAAAACCTTCCTGAGCAACCCGCAAATCCCGAGCAAAAGCTTCCTGAGCAACCCGAGAATTTCGAGCAAAAGCTTCCTGAGCAACCCGAGAATTTCGAGCAAAAGCTTCCTGAGCAACCCGAAAATCCCGAGCAAAAGCTTCCTGAGCAACCCGAGAATCCCGAGCAAAAGCTTCCTGAGCAACCCGAAAATCCTAAGCAAAACCTTCCTGAGCAACCCGCAAATCCCGAGCAAAAGCTTCCTGAGCAACCCGAGAATCCCGAGCAAAAGCTTCCTGAGCAACCCGCAAATCCTAAGCAAAAGCTTCCTGAGCAACCCGCAAATCCCGAGCAAAAGCTTCCTGAGCAACCCGAGAATTTCGAGCAAAAGCTTCCTGAGCAACCCGAGAATTTCGAGCAAAAGCTTCCTGAGCAACCCGAAAATCCCGAGCGAAAGCTTCCTGAGCAACCCGAAAATCCCGAGCAAAAGCTTCCTGAGCAACCCGCAAATCCCGAGCAAAAGCTTCCTGAGCAACCCGAGAATCCCGAGCAAAAGCTTCTTGAGCAACCCGAAAATCCTAAGCAAAAGCTTCCTGAGCAACCCGCAAATCCCGAGCAAAAGCTTCCTGAGCAACCCGAGAATCCCGAGCAAAAGCTTCCTGAGCAACCCGAAAATCCTAAGCAAAAGCTTCCTGAGCAACCCGCAAATCCCGAGCAAAAGCTTCCTGAGCAACCCGAGAATCCCGAGCAAAAGCTTCCTGAGCAACCCGAAAATCCTAAGCAAAAGCTTCCTGAGCAACCCGCAAATCCCGAGCAAAAGCTTCCTGAGCAACCCGAGAATCCCGAGCAAAAGCTTCCTGAGCAACCCGAAAATCCTAAGCAAAAGCTTCCTGAGCAACCCGAGAATCCCGAGCAAAAGCTTCCTGAGCAACCCGAAAATCCTAAGCAAAAGCTTCCTGAGCAACCCGCAAATCCCGAGCAAAAGCTTCCTGAGCAACCCGAGAATCCTGAGCAAAAGCTTCCTGAGCAACCCGCAAATTCTAAGCAAAAGCTTCCTGAGCAACCCGAGAATCCCGAGCAAAAGCTACCTGAGCAACCCGAGAATCCCGAGCAAAAGCTTCCTGAGCAACCCGAAAATCCTAAGCAAAAGCTTCCTGAGCAACCCGAAAATCCTAAGCAAAAGCTTCCTGAGCAACCCGAGAATCCCGAGCAAAAGCTTCCTGAGCAACCCGCAAATCCTAAGCAAAAGCTTCCTGAGCAACCCGCAAATCCCGAGCAAAAGCTTCCTGAGCAACCCGAGAATTTCGAGCAAAAGCTTCCTGAGCAACCCGAAAATCCCGAGCGAAAGCTTCCTGAGCAACCCGAAAATCCCGAGCAAAAGCTTCCTGAGCAACCCGCAAATCCCGAGCAAAAGCTTTCTGAGCAACCCGAGAATCCCGAGCAAAAGCTTCCTGAGCAACCCGAGAATCCCGAGCAAAAGCTTCCTGAGCAACCCGAAAATCCTAAGCAAAAGCTTCCTGAGCAACCCGCAAATCCCGAGCAAAAGCTTCCTGAGCAACCCGAGAATCCCGAGCAAAAGCTTCCTGAGCAACCCTAAAATCCTAAGCAAAAGCTTCCTGAGCAACCCGAGAATCCCGAGCAAAAGCTTCCTGAGCAACCCGCAAATCCTAAGCAAAAGCTTCCTGAGCAACCCGAGAATCCCGAGCAAAAGCTTCCTGAGCAACCCGAGAATTTCGAGCAAAAGCTTCCTGAGCAACCCGAGAATCCCGAGCAAAAGCTTCCTGAGCAACCCGAAAATCCTAAGCAAAACCTTCCTGAGCAACCCGCAAATCCCGAGCAAAAGCTTCCTGAGCAACCCGCAAATCCCGAGCAAAAGCTTCCTGAGCAACCCGAGAATTTCGAGCAAAAGCTTCCTGAGCAACCCGAGAATTTCGAGCAAAAGCTTCCTGAGCAACCCGAAAATCCCGAGCAAAAGCTTCCTGAGCAACCCGAGAATCCCGAGCAAAAGCTTCCTGAGCAACCCGAAAATCCTAAGCAAAACCTTCCTGAGCAACCCGCAAATCCCGAGCAAAAGCTTCCTGAGCAACCCGAGAATCCCGAGCAAAAGCTTCCTGAGCAACCCGCAAATCCTAAGCAAAAGCTTCCTGAGCAACCCGCAAATCCCGAGCAAAAGCTTCCTGAGCAACCCGAGAATTTCGAGCAAAAGCTTCCTGAGCAACCCGAGAATTTCGAGCAAAAGCTTCCTGAGCAACCCGAAAATCCCGAGCGAAAGCTTCCTGAGCAACCCGAAAATCGCGAGCAAAAGCTTCCTGAGCAACCCGCAAATCCCGAGCAAAAGCTTCCTGAGCAACCCGAGAATCCCGAGCAAAAGCTTCTTGAGCAACCCGAAAATCCTAAGCAAAAGCTTCCTGAGCAACCCGAGAATCCCGAGCAAAAGCTTCCTGAGCAACCCGAAAATCCTAAGCAAAACCTTCCTGAGCAACCCGCAAATCCCGAGCAAAAGCTTCCTGAGCAACCCGCAAATCCCGAGCAAAAGCTTCCTGAGCAACCCGAGAATTTCGAGCAAAAGCTTCCTGAGCAACCCGAGAATTTCGAGCAAAAGCTTCCTGAGCAACCCGAAAATCCCGAGCAAAAGCTTCCTGAGCAACCCGAGAATCCCGAGCAAAAGCTTCCTGAGCAACCCGAAAATCCTAAGCAAAACCTTCTTGAGCAACCCGCAAATCCCGAGCAAAAGCTTCCTGAGCAACCCGAGAATCCCGAGCAAAAGCTTCCTGAGCAACCCGCAAATCCTAAGCAAAAGCTTCCTGAGCAACCCGCAAATCCCGAGCAAAAGCTTCCTGAGCAACCCGAGAATTTCGAGCAAAAGCTTCCTGAGCAACCCGAGAATTTCGAGCAAAAGCTTCCTGAGCAACCCGAAAATCCCGAGCGAAAGCTTCCTGAGCAACCCGAAAATCCCGAGCAAAAGCTTCCTGAGCAACCCGCAAATCCCGAGCAAAAGCTTCCTGAGCAACCCGAGAATCCCGAGCAAAAGCTTCTTGAGCAACACGAAAATCCTAAGCAAAAGCTTCCTGAGCAACCCGCAAATCCCGAGCAAAAGCTTCCTGAGCAACCCGAGAATCCCGAGCAAAAGCTTCCTGAGCAACCCGAAAATCCTAAGCAAAAGCTTCCTGAGCAACCCGCAAATCCCGAGCAAAAGCTTCCTGAGCAACCCGAGAATCCCGAGCAAAAGCTTCCTGAGCAACCCGAAAATCCTAAGCAAAAGCTTCCTGAGCAACCCGCAAATCCCGAGCAAAAGCTTCCTGAGCAACCCGAGAATCCCGAGCAAAAGCTTCCTGAGCAACCCGAAAATCCTAAGCAAAAGCTTCCTGAGCAACCCGAGAATCCCGAGCAAAAGCTTCCTGAGCAACCCGAAAATCCTAAGCAAAAGCTTCCTGAGCAACCCGCAAATCCCGAGCAAAAGCTTCCTGAGCAACCCGAGAATCCTGAGCAAAAGCTTCCTGAGCAACCCGCAAATTCTAAGCAAAAGCTTCCTGAGCAACCCGAGAATCCCGAGCAAAAGCTACCTGAGCAACCCGAGAATCCCGAGCAAAAGCTTCCTGAGCAACCCGAAAATCCTAAGCAAAAGCTTCCTGAGCAACCCGCAAATCCCGAGCAAAAGCATCCTGAGCAAGCCGAGAATCCCGAGCAAAAGCTTCCTGAGCAACCCGAGAATCCCGAGCAAAAGCTTCCTGAGCAACCCGAAAATCCCGAGCGAAAGCTTCCTGAGCAACCCGAGAATCCCGAGCAAAAGCTTCCTGAGCAACCCGCAAATCCCGAGCAAAAGCTTCCTGAGCAACCCGAAAATCCCGAGCGAAAGCTTCCTGAGCAACCCGAGAATCCCGAGCGAAAGCTTCCTGAGCAACCCGAGAATCCCGAGCAAAAGCTTCCTGAGCAACCCGAAAATCCTAAGCAAAAGCTTCCTGAGCAACCCGAGAATTCCGAGCAAAAGCTTCCTGAGCAACCCGAGAACCCCGAGCAAAAGCTTCCTGAGCAACCCGAGAATCCCGAGCAAAAGCTTCCTGAGCAACCCGCAAATCCCGAGCAAAAGCTTCCTGAGCAACCCGAGAATCCCGAGCAAAAGCTTCCTGAGCAACCCGCAAATCCTAAGCAAAAGCTTCCTGAGCAACCCGCAAATCCCGAGCAAAAGCTTCCTGAGCAACCCGAGAATTTCGAGCAAAAGCTTCCTGAGCAACCCGAAAATCCCGAGCGAAAGCTTCCTGAGCAACCCGAAAATCCCGAGCAAAAGCTTCCTGAGCAACCCGCAAATCCCGAGCAAAAGCTTCCTGAGCAACCCGAGAATCCCGAGCAAAAGCTTCCTGAGCAACCCGAGAATCCCGAGCAAAAGCTTCCTGAGCAACCCGAAAATCCTAAGCAAAAGCTTCCTGAGCAACCCGCAAATCCCGAGCAAAAGCTTCCTGAGCAACCCGAGAATCCCGAGCAAAAGCTTCCTGAGCAACCCGAAAATCCCGAGCGAAAGCTTCCTGAGCAACCCGAAAATCCCGAGCAAAAGCTTCCTGAGCAACCCGCAAATCCCGAGCAAAAGCTTCCTGAGCAACCCGCAAATCCCGAGCAAAAGCTTCCTGAGCAACCCGAGAATCCCGAGCAAAAGCTTCCTGAGCAACCCGAGAATCCCGAGCAAAAGCTTCCTGAGCAACCCGAAAATCCCGAGCGAAAGCTTCCTGAGCAACCCGAGAATCCCGAGCAAAAGCTTCCTGAGCAACCCGCAAATCCCGAGCAAAAGCTTCCTGAGCAACCCGAAAATCCCGAGCGAAAGCTTCCTGAGCAACCCGAGAATCCCGAGCAAAAGCTTCCTCAGCAACCCGAGAATCCCGAGCAAAAGCTTCCTGAGCAACCCGAAAATCCCGAGCGAAAGCTTCCTGAGCAACCCGAGAATCCCGAGCAAAAGCTTCCTGAGCAACCCGAAAATCCTAAGCAAAAGCTTCCTGAGCAACCCGAGAATTCCGAGCAAAAGCTTCCTGAGCAACCCGAGAACCCCGAGCAAAAGCTTCCTGAGCAACCCGAGAATCCCGAGCAAAAGCTTCCTGAGCAACCCGCAAATCCCGAGCAAAAGCTTCCTGAGCAACCCGAGAATCCCGAGCAAAAGCTTCCTGAGCAACCCGCAAATCCTAAGCAAAAGCTTCCTGAGCAACCCGCAAATCCCGAGCAAAAGCTTCCTGAGCAACCCGAGAATTTCGAGCAAAAGCTTCCTGAGCAACCCGAAAATCCCGAGCGAAAGCTTCCTGAGCAACCCGAAAATCCCGAGCAAAAGCTTCCTGAGCAACCCGCAAATCCCGAGCAAAAGCTTCCTGAGCAACCCGAGAATCCCGAGCAAAAGCTTCCTGAGCAACCCGAGAATCCCGAGCAAAAGCTTCCTGAGCAACCCGAAAATCCTAAGCAAAAGCTTCCTGAGCAACCCGCAAATCCCGAGCAAAAGCTTCCTGAGCAACCCGAGAATCCCGAGCAAAAGCTTCCTGAGCAACCCGAAAATCCCGAGCGAAAGCTTCCTGAGCAACCCGAAAATCCCGAGCAAAAGCTTCCTGAGCAACCCGCAAATCCCGAGCAAAAGCTTCCTGAGCAACCCGCAAATCCCGAGCAAAAGCTTCCTGAGCAACCCGAGAATCCCGAGCAAAAGCTTCCTGAGCAACCCGAGAATCCCGAGCAAAAGCTTCCTGAGCAACCCGAAAATCCTAAGCAAAAGCTTCCTGAGCAACCCGAGAATTCCGAGCAAAATCTTCCTGAGCAACCCGAGAACCCCGAGCAAAAGCTTCCTGAGCAACCCGAGAATCCCGAGCAAAAGCTTCCTGAGCAACCCGCAAATCCCGAGCAAAAGCTTCCTGAGCAACCCGAGAATCCCGAGCAAAAGCTTCCTGAGCAACCCGAGAATCCCGAGCAAAAGCTTCCTGAGCAACCCGAAAATCCTAAGCAAAAGCTTCCTGAGCAACCCGCAAATCCCGAGCAAAAGCTTCCTGAGCAACCCGAGAATCCCGAGCAAAAGCTTCCTGAGCAACCCGAAAATCCCGAGCGAAAGCTTCCTGAGCAACCCGAAAATCCCGAGCAAAAGCTTCCTGAGCAACCCGCAAATCCCGAGCAAAAGCTTCCTGAGCAACCCGCAAATCCCGAGCAAAAGCTTCCTGAGCAACCCGAGAATCCCGAGCAAAAGCTTCCTGAGCAACCCGAGAATCCCGAGCAAAAGCTTCCTGAGCAACCCGAAAATCCTAAGCAAAAGCTTCCTGAGCAACCCGAGAATTCCGAGCAAAATCTTCCTGAGCAACCCGAGAACCCCGAGCAAAAGCTTCCTGAGCAACCCGAGAATCCCGAGCAAAAGCTTCCTGAGCAACCCGCAAATCCCGAGCAAAAGCTTCCTGAGCAACCCGAGAATCCCGAGCAAAAGCTTCCTGAGCAACCCGAGAATCCCGAGCAAAAGCTTCCTGAGCAACCCGAAAATCCTAAGCAAAAGCTTCCTGAGCAACCCGAGAATTCCGAGCAAAAGCTTCCTGAGCAACCCGAGAATCCCGAGCAAAAGCTTCCTGAGCAACCCGCAAATCCCGAGCAAAAGCTTCCTGAGCAACCCGAGAATCCCGAGCAAAAGCTTCCTGAGCAACCCGCAAATCCTAAGCAAAAGCTTCCTGAGCAACCCGCAAATCCCGAGCAAAAGCTTCCTGAGCAACCCGAGAATTTCGAGCAAAAGCTTCCTGAGCAACCCGAAAATCCCGAGCGAAAGCTTCCTGAGCAACCCGAAAATCCCGAGCAAAAGCTTCCTGAGCAACCCGCAAATCCCGAGCAAAAGCTTCCTGAGCAACCCGAGAATCCCGAGCAAAAGCTTCCTGAGCAACCCGAGAATCCCGAGCAAAAGCTTCCTGAGCAACCCGAAAATCCTAAGCAAAAGCTTCCTGAGCAACCCGCAAATCCCGAGCAAAAGCTTCCTGAGCAACCCGAGAATCCCGAGCAAAAGCTTCCTGAGCAACCCGAAAATCCCGAGCGAAAGCTTCCTGAGCAACCCGAAAATCCCGAGCAAAAGCTTCCTGAGCAACCCGCAAATCCCGAGCAAAAGCTTCCTGAGCAACCCGCAAATCCCGAGCAAAAGCTTCCTGAGCAACCCGAGAATCCCGAGCAAAAGCTTCCTGAGCAACCCGAGAATCCCGAGCAAAAGCTTCCTGAGCAACCCGAAAATCCTAAGCAAAAGCTTCCTGAGCAACCCGAGAATTCCGAGCAAAAGCTTCCTGAGCAACCCGAGAACCCCGAGCAAAAGCTTCCTGAGCAACCCGAGAATCCCGAGCAAAAGCTTCCTGAGCAACCCGCAAATCCCGAGCAAAAGCTTCCTGAGCAACCCGAGAATCCCGAGCAAAAGCTTCCTGAGCAACCCGCAAATCCTAAGCAAAAGCTTCCTGAGCAACCCGCAAATCCCGAGCAAAAGCTTCCTGAGCAACCCGAGAATTTCGAGCAAAAGCTTCCTGAGCAACCCGAAAATCCCGAGCGAAAGCTTCCTGAGCAACCCGAGAATCCCGAGCAAAAGCTTCCTGAGCAACCCGAGAATCCCGAGCAAAAGCTTCCTGAGCAACCCGAAAATCCTAAGCAAAAGCTTCCTGAGCAACCCGCAAATCCCGAGCAAAAGCTTCCTGAGCAACCCGAGAATCCCGAGCAAAAGCTTCCTGAGCAACCCGAAAATCCCGAGCGAAAGCTTCCTGAGCAACCCGAAAATCCCGAGCAAAAGCTTCCTGAGCAACCCGCAAATCCCGAGCAAAAGCTTCCTGAGCAACCCGAGAATTCCGAGCAACAGCTTCCTGAGCAACCCGAGAATCCCGAGCAAAAGCTTCCTGAGCAACCCGAGAATTCCGAGCAAAAGCTTCCTGAGCAACCCGAGAACCCCGAGCAAAAGCTTCCTGAGCAACCCGAAAATCCCAAGCGAAAGCTTCCTGAGCAACCCGAAAATCCCGAGCAAAAGCTTCCTGAGCAACCCGCAAATCCCGAGCAAAAGCATCCTGAGCAACCCGAGAATCCCGAGCAAAAGCTTCCTGAGCAACCCGAGAATCCCGAGCAAAAGCTTCCTGAGCAACCCGAAAATCCCGAGCGAAAGCTTCCTGAGCAACCCGAGAATCCCAAGCAAAAGCTTCCTGAGCAACCCGCAAATCCCGAGCAAAAGCTTCCTGAGCAACCCGCAAATCCCGAGCAAAAGCTTCCTGAGCAACCCGAGAATCCCGAGCAAAAGCTTCCTGAGCAACCCGAGAATCCCGAGCAAAAGCTTCCTGAGCAACCCGAAAATCCTAAGCAAAAGCTTCCTGAGCAACCCGAGAATTCCGAGCAAAAGCTTCCTGAGCAACCCGAGAATCCCGAGCAAAAGCTTCCTGAGCAACCCGAAAATCCTAAGCAAAAGCTTCCTGAGCAACCCGCAAATCCCGAGCAAAAGCTTCCTGAGCAACCCGAGAATCCCGAGCAAAAGCTTCCTGAGCAACCCGAAAATCCTAAGCAAAAGCTTCCTGAGCAACCCGCAAATCCCGAGCAAAAGCTTCTTGAGCAACCCGAGCATCCCGAGCAAAAGCTTCCTGAGCAACCCGCAAATCCCGAGCAAAAGCTTCCTGAGCAACCCGAGAATTTCGAGCAAAAGCTTCCTGAGCAACCCGAAAATCCCGAGCGAAAGCTTCCTGAGCAACCCGAAAATCCCGAGCAAAAGCTTCCTGAGCAACCCGCAAATCCCGAGCAAAAGCATCCTGAGCAACCCGAGAATCCCGAGCAAAAGCTTCCTGAGCAACCCGAGAATCCCGAGCAAAAGCTTCCTGAGCAACCCGAAAATCCCGAGCGAAAGCTTCCTGAGCAACCCGAGAATCCCAAGCAAAAGCTTCCTGAGCAACCCGCAAATCCCGAGCAAAAGCTTCCTGAGCAACCCGCAAATCCCGAGCAAAAGCTTCCTGAGCAACCCGAGAATCCCGAGCAAAAGCTTCCTGAGCAACCCGAGAATCCCGAGCAAAAGCTTCCTGAGCAACCCGAAAATCCTAAGCAAAAGCTTCCTGAGCAACCCGAGAATTCCGAGCAAAAGCTTCCTGAGCAACCCGAGAATCCCGAGCAAAAGCTTCCTGAGCAACCCGAGAATCCCGAGCAAAAGCTTCCTGAGCAACCCGCAAATCCCGAGCAAAAGCTTCCTGAGCAACCCGAGCATCCCGAGCAAAAGCTTCCTGTGCAACCCAGCTTCTTCTTCGCACATACATATATAAATAAATAAACCAGATAAATACCGCTCCTACTTTTTATGGCTTCTCCTGAAATATTTCTTTTTTTATGTCGAGATTTGTTGTTAACTTTGAAAAATGATGGAAAAGTATTAAAAATATTTCGAGTTGTTCGCGTTCAATGTTTGATAGCAATAAAATACGAAAATGAGTCTCCAAAAATTTAAATGAGCAAGACTAATTCCATCATGTGTAATTTAAAAAAAAAGTTTTGCAAAATCTCATCGATATACTATCTTCTTCGCACATACATAAATATATAAATAAATCAGATAAATGGCGCTCCTACCTTTAATGGCTTCTCCGGAAATTTTTCTTTTTTTATGAACGAGATTTGTTATTTCTTTTGAAAAATGATGAAAAAATATTAAAAATATTTCGAGTTGTTCGCGTTCAATGTTTGATTTAAATTAAATGCTAAAATTACTTAAATTACTTTCTACATTCTAGCAATTCAAAGAGCAAGTTTGTGTAATTAGCTAAGAAAGTGTGACAATATGGACATCTCATGATCATATTTCCACATATCAATCAGGTAAAGAAGATCTAACGTTCATGGCTGATTATTATTAACAATCTTGGAACGGTGTTTGTTCATTTCAAATATAAAATTTTGTACGCGTTCGTTCACTTCGACAGCTAAACTAATAATGCCACTTGTCGCCCAAAATCTAAATACTTATTAGATAACTTCCGGTCCGTTCAGGTAGTCAAAATGGCGTTTTTTGCGCCTCGACTGAGTCAGTATCTTTTACCGAAGACTGAGATTAGTTATTAACTTTGAAAAATGATGTAAAAATAAATGATAAAAATTTTTCGAGTTGTTCGCGTTCACTGTTTCTTTGAAATGAAATACGAAAATAAATTTTTAACAATTAAAAGAACAACAAATAAATAAAATATGGAATCAATACATTATTTATTGATTATTAATTCAACTTTCTGCTTAATCTAAGTTAATGTTAGATAAACGGCACAAAATGTGCAATTAACTGCATCGCAATTATTTAACATCAACAATCACGCAATAACGCAGCGAAACTTAAACGCGCATAAAAGCTCGCACACTCTGCGAACAAAACGAACGGGGGACGAGTAAATTGAGCAATTTAGCCGATTTCTATATTTGATTCTTACAACAGGTGCCACTGATTACTTTTCACTTTCTTGAATCATTCATTGTTCGAGAAGGAACACGCAAGCACCTGTGGTAAATGCTTACGCTTCTCCGCAGGTCAAAGTACTTCCTAGTTTAGAAAAAAAGTGGGACGCATTGTGCAACCTTGGCCTCAAGGTAAGTGACATTATTTTCAACGAATTATGTCGTCTTCGTGTTCAATACTTTGAACGTTTCTATCTGAATTTTCCTATAACAAAGTTGATTGGAATTGTGTGTTCGGTTTCGTTTCGTCAGAAAGAGAAAGTAATGTTGAATTATTCAAATCACCGCTCAAACGAAACTAATTTAATAGCGATTAATATAATGCCTAATGAGTCTAAAGTATGGTAACTGTAATTAGTATCGACATTTTCCCCGGGGAAGATCGTCAGACTTGTTCCGAACTTTGTAAGTATGCCACGAAAATAATTTGGGTCTTTACCACATCCCTGCCCCGAACCACAAGACTGGTTTACAAGGCTAATTTATTTGTACTAGCATGCTTCTACTTTTATCGGGTTTGATCACTGGCTGCGTCCTACTCGTCGCAGTCGCGTCCATCAAACTCTACAACAATATAAAGTGCATCAATCTGAAAAAATTGCCAAAAATGGACGGAAAAACTGTTATTATAACCGGAGGCAATGGAGGAATTGGGAAGGAAACAGCAAAGGCGATTGCCCAGAAAGGCGCTCGAGTTATTTTGGCCTGTCGAAACATCGACACCGCTACAAAGGTCAAAGGTGAGTGGTTTTTCCCACCGTCAACAATTTTAAACCTCTTTAAAATCTCCAGACGAAATCGTTGCTGAAACCGGCAACCAAAACTTGGTAGTAAAGAAACTCGACTTGGCATCGCAGAAATCGATCCGCGCCTTCGCTGAAGATATCACGAACACAGAACCGCGTCTAGATGTGCTTCTCCACAACGCTGGGATTGCCACCGAGGACATTCAAAAAACCGAAGACGACTTGGAGTTGACGATGGCCACGAATCATTTCGGTCCGTTTCTCCTCACTCATCTTCTTATCGACTTGCTCAAGAAGTCGGCACCGGCTCGTGTGGTTGTCGTTGCTTCCAGTCTCTATTGCTTTGCGAAGCTCGACTTGGACAACATCAACCCCACGAGTTCGTGGTTCCCTCCGTATTTGTACTACGTGTCCAAGTATGCGAACATTTGCTTTACAAAAGAACTGGCGCGGAGGCTTGTGGGGACTGGGGTTACGGCGAATTGTCTTCATCCGGGTCTCGTGGACACGGAGATTTGGCAGAGTGCGCCGTGGTTGTTTCGGTGGCCGTTGAAAATGATCGCTAGAATGTTTTTCAAGACGACAAAGCAAGGAAGCCAGACTAGCGTTTACGTTGCTTGTGCCGAAGAAGTTCAAGGAGTAAATGGAAAATATTTTGTCGAATGCAGAGAGCACGGATTGTGCAGAGGAGCTAACGATCCCAGCAAAGCGAAGAAGTTATGGGAGTTGACGGAGAATCTTGTCAACTTGAAAACAACAGATCCCAAAATTTGAACTACCGTGTTATAGTTTTAAGTTAATAAAATAAACAAAAATATGTATTATTTTAATTTTAATTAATGTACGGGTCAGATAATGTTGTCAGTGCTTATTGCAGGAGTGATTTAATTTATTAAAGTACTGGGCGTTGACGTCTCGAACATGTTTCGTTTTATTTTGTGTTCCATCCACTTCTTTGTTTTAGTTTCTGTAATCACATACAATAGAAACATTCCCAAATAATATAAAATTAATCTAAACCAGTCAGTTAATTACCCTATTTAAATAAAGACTTACGAGATGGATAATTGTGTCCAGTTTTCAACAAGATCAAAAAATAATATTTTGAGCTGCTCTAAGGTACTTTTCAAACCAAAAAGTATTAAAGTGCTTATGTAGTAAATTTTTGATAAGCAGAAGAAGACACATTTATGCCAGACCAATAAAAATGTCCGATTTTTCGATTTTTTTCCTTGTTTTAATCATAATTATTTCTATGATTTTTTTAATGCGTTTCTTAAAATACAATACGCGTTTCTACTGCAAGCAGTCGTCAAATAATGTTTGGACGAGATATGGTTTAATAAATAAAAACTTAAAAATTCCATTTTATTACACAAATACAACCAAATGGTTAATTCGCGTGGGGTTTGGACCAATCTGCGGTCAAAATAAGATGTTCGTAACCATGCCCTTGGAGCCCAGCGATCGCAGCGGCTGCATCATTCCTAAACTTGAAATGAATATAGGCGAACCCTTTACAGAACCCAGTCTGTTTGTCTTTGGCCAAATACAATTTCTGTATAGGTCCAAACTGCTTAACCAAGTCTTCCAGATCGCTTTCAGTGGTGGATTCGCATAGATTAGTGACACGAATTGCAGTAGCATCATCGCGTCTTGCCATATTAAGATTGTCGCTACGTTTGGCCGCACCATCGCGCATACTGGGAGGAATGTATTTCGATCCTCCAGCTTTGCTCGCATCGACGCCTCCCGAAGCTCCCCCGCTTGCCGGTCCTTTCTTGTCATCCGGTACTTTGCCTCCGGGCAACATAGTGTCTTTCCACGGACACTTTGAGGTCCAGTGGTCGCCACTGCAGGTACGACACTTGACGACGTTTTTGTCTCCCAACGCTTTCAGCTTATCCAAGCCATCGTCTTCTTGCTTATTGTCCTCTTCTTTGCTGCTGATGTATTGCATGTACACATCTTCGGCCACGATTGTTGTCGCTGGGTTAGGGCCAGGCTTGTCGTTCCCGCTCTCACCGAACTTTTTCCACGTTTTACGAAGCGCTATCGATTTGGAGACGACTCGCTTTTCAATTTTGTACGTGCGCACGATTTTTACTTTCTTATCGTCTTCGTTGTAGGAATACTCGGTGACGATTTTTAGACCATTTTCTGATACTTCGGTGGGCGGAGGAAGCGAACCACCCTCCAACTCCACCTCGTCGGCCCAACTTGACTTCACTTCTTCGGCCACAGGCATTTTAGTTTTACAAAATCGAGAAATATGCTGCAATTTGAGAGTTAACCTCAAATTATTAGTTGGTTTGACAGGTTTGTCAGTAACACCAACTGTGCAGTGAATTTCTTCTGAATCACCACAGCCATTTTTATGTAAATTTTTAGAGTTGTCGTCTCAAGTCACTGTGGCGCTGTCTCTCGTTTTTGCAAGTTAATCATATTATTATATTATACAACACTTATGTAAATTACAGTTTGTGTGCGGATTAAATGCATATAAAATTTATATTTAATTAATTTGTTTTAAATAATATAAAAATTAGTAGTTGCGCCACTTGCGTAGTTTCAAAACTATTAAATAAATGTTTCCTAGAAAGCTATTGGTTGCACACTTTTGCATCATCTGAATAACCATTCAAATGAAATAATAAAATAGCCACAAATGAAACTATAATCAGTTTCTCGTATTTTTATTTCAAATAAAATCTAAATTTATTATAAGCTACACTATGCTTGACTCGCGCCCCTGTCAGCCCCACAGCGTCTGGAAGCAAACAATCCCTGACATACACGCCCCGCTTTTCCGGCGTCCACGCTTGAAAATTATATTCCTGTTTGGTTCGTCCCGTTATAGCAATCCAACCTGAAAATATAAACGAAAAAAAAATTTCAATTATTATTTGTGGTTTTTAAGTTACCGGCACTGGACAAAACTACATCGTTGGCAGACCTGCGCCAGTGAATCCCCGTAACTTTGAAACTTTTCCCAATTTCTAATGGCGGCCATTTTGAAAGTCGTTCATTATTTCCTGTGGGAACTTTAAACAAGTCGGTTCCAAGCAGTTCCCGGTAAACTTCTTCAGCATCTTGTACGTCACACACTGTTATCGGCAACTCATTTGAGGCGAAGACTGTCAGACGTACAGATCCGTCCCCAAATAAATAGTCCAAGCGTGCCAACCCAGCAATGAAGAGACTAGAGTTGGGTTTGAGACAGAACGTTCTTGGGAGGATTAGTTCCTTTGGTAGTGTTAGCAACAACTCTTCGGTGGTAAGAAGGTGGATGAGTTGGTCAGGTTGAACAACGCCTGGTGTGTCAAAACACCATTTCCCGAAAGCATAATCCATGCTTGTTTCGTTTATTCCCATTTTTAACTTTCCACTAGCATTGCCGTGTCCCTGAATAGCAAACAAATCGGGTTTATCGTCGTCCACTTCGTACGGATTTCTCGTAACATCGATGTGTCCAACTAAAGAGGCGTAACGAGGATTTTTCGTACTTCTCAACTGATCCTTCCGCAGACGGTCCTCTTCAGTTTGGATTTTGTGTAACGACATTAAACGCTTGTTCCGCAAATATTGTCGATACCCCACCGGTCTCTTGATGGGAAATTTCAAAAGATTTAAAGTGGTGCCGGGCCACACGCTCGTCGTGGCTCTTTGTATAAGATCAATGGCTTGCGTCTTGCAAAAATCTGACTGTAGAAGGGCATTGAACAAGCTGGATTTGCCCACGTTAGTGCACCCAACAATATAAACATCGCCTTTCATCTTATGCAAGGTGTTGAGACGAGTTATCAAGTCCTCAACCCCATAACCGGTTTTCGCCGAAATTAAAGCCACTTCTTTAATGTTGAACGTGGCGAAACCTTCCAGCTTGATCATGTTCAGCAGTGTCTTCTTCAAGTGCTTCAAGAAATCAGGGGCGTCTTGAGGTAACAAGTCGACTTTGTTACCGACGACGACGATGGGCATTTTGTGGCCGAAAATATCGCCAATTCCCGGCCAAATCGAGCACGGAAAGTCGAGCAAATCAACCATCAAAATCACGAGGCCTTGTTGTGCTTTAATCGAGGCCAACACTTTGGGGTAGTCCTCCGGAGTGACTTGGACTTGAAGAGCCAGATTGTAGTTTTTGAGAAAGTGACATCTTTGACACGTAATAGCTTCGAGGTTGGCGCCTCCTTTTAAGTGAGCATTCTTGAAAATCTCTGAAGGAATATACCCGGGAATGGCGGTGTCTTTACAGTGAAGCAAGGCCCCACAACCGCCGCACGGGACGTTACTTATTTTAGCCTTAGGATCTGGGGTGCCATAATTCACACCAGACACATCCAACTCTTCTGTGTCCTCTGAAATAGTGTCGTCGTAATTGTCATAGTCCACCATCCAATTCTTCATTTGCTGGTACCGATTTTGCACTTCTTCATGCGCTTGAGATGCCACATCTGCCGTATTTACACTACTGACGTTGACTTTTTGCTCCAGGTTACAATCTGGAGCCACTTCATGTGTCTTACTTGTATATGGAAAATTAAGCCTCTCGTCAGCTTCGCTTTTCTTATCAAATTCGGTCTCGATTTCGTCACGTTTTACAACAATATCGTCGGACAAATATTTTAAAGTGAGGGGGAGCGGCTCTTCTGATTCTCGTTTTGTACGCTTCTGGCGCCGTTGACTATTTTGGTATTTCACTACGCATGATTCTACAACGCTGTTGAATATTAGTTTTGGGGCGATTTTCTTAATTAATCCGTCCAAATTGGTCTCATTGTCGAATGAAGCTGTTGTCTGGTACAGTTTTGATTTGAATTGACTGTAGTGGCGAAATGAGGTTAGTCTGAGACCGTTGGGTTGTAGCAGCTTTAATAACCAAACCATTGCTGTTTTTTGTAGTTGTCTTGACACAGATACTGCACATATTCTATTTTAAAAGTCGAGGAATTGAATTCGCATTGTACTTTGAGGTTATGTTTCAGTGTTTCAAAATTGTATGAGCAAAAATAATGAGCATCCATACCATGCATTGACCATACTTAAAAATTTCCTATAAAAAAAGATGCAAAAACAACATATATTAGACAGGGGCGGATTTAAAATTTTTAGTAAAATACTAATTGTTATTGCGAAATTTATGGGGAGCAAGCGTAAAAGAGGAAATATAATTGCTGACTGCTGAGGTGAAGGAGCATAAACTAGGAAGGGGATTGAGACGGCAAAAGAGCAAATCCTCACTGGTATTGGAAACGAATACCTGTTATTCATTTTCATCTTGTAATAAAATAAGTGCGAAAAAAGTTTCCGTTGAACACATTTTTCAAATTCAATGTTTTATTTTACCACTGCTACTTAAGACATTTACAATTAAACGCGGACATGTCTTAAGAAGATGCCACCATCGCTCGTTACAAAAATGGCACCAACGTCGAAACGTAAGGGAATATTGGTTTGGTCCGTGATTTGAAATTCAAAATCTTTGATAAGAGCAGCTAGGCTCAGTTTAAGCGCCACCATTGCGAATCGTTTGCCTACAACAAAAACAGATAGGGATTACTTTTTATGTTGTTGCGATTAGCAAACCGATGCAGTTTCTTGGTCCATCTCCAAATGGCAGGTAAGTGTACGGTATAATATTATTTTCGTTTCTAAAACGTTCGGGGTCGTATTTATCTGGATGAGGAAAGTACTCCGGGTCGTAGTGTAAGCCAATGATGGGAATCATTACCGAGGTTCCTTTTTCGATAATAAAACCAGTATCGTCTAGAGTATAATCCATTGAAGCGGTTCTGTTAAGAAACGGTGCAAGCGGATATTTTCTCAAAGTTTCTGTAATTTAATTTAGAAACTATATGTATTTTTGGGAGTGTTATTAAATGCGTACCTTTTAAAACCATGTCCAAGTATTTCATTTCACAAATCATCTCGAATGTCCAGTCACCGTTCTTGTCGAAACTTTCCCGAATCTCTTGTCTCAGCCGATTTTGTATGGTTTTATTCAAAGCCATTTCGTATAAAGTAATTGCTAGTGTTATCGCAGTCGTATCGCTACCTGCAGTGAAGAACGCTATCGCTTGAGCCGCCATCTTTACTTCAGAATCTTAAAACCACAATTGAGCTTCTTATATGTAAACGCAAACGACACCAACCAAATTTATAATCGTCTGTTATTCTTTCGGTTTTCCTCAAATTTTTGAGAATATCCAAAAAATCGTGCCGCTCGATTTGATTCTCTTGTCGTTTTTTTAACGTCTCATGGAACAAGTTACACAAAAAGTCGGACGAAGTCTTGTCCAAAAATCTCAGCTTGAAGATGTTAACAAACAAAGGAAGGAAGAAATAACTAAGAATCGACAGGCTTCTAGTGATTCTTTTCGTATTGATCAGCTCCAACGACATATCATAAATTTTGGAATCGTCATTTTTAAAGCAGTGTGAATTAATTCCAAAAGCACACGACGATATTATGTCAGTAGAAAATTTCTTCATAACTAGTCTAGTATCGATAATTTTACCACTAGTTTTGTCCAAATAGTTGCACAACTCTTGCGTGCACTCTTTCATCAGAGGAAACATGAGTTTCATTTTTGCCGGAGTAAAAACGGGTGAAAATTTGGAGCGCATGTTCCGCCAAATCTTGTCTCGGGCTATAAAAAGCGTGTGGAAAGCTAAAGGGTCGGCGGCTTCGTTTTTAGCCAAATTTCTGTTAACAAACTTGTCAAAGTCCTTAATTAACACTTGTTTTATAAGTTTCGGGGAGCGGAGTAGGAGTTGGGGTTGGTGAAATATGAAAAAGCCGACATACGGTGAAGTGAATTGAAGATACATGGCGCGGATCGGACTCAGGATGTGCTCTTTGCGAAAGATGACTTTGTGGAAAATGCCGAAAATGAAAACGGACGGAACGAAAGGGATTCCCTTGACTTTCCAGTAATTATAGTGTCGGTGATAAAAATAATACAAAAGGGCTAGGAGAAGCGGTGCGTAAAATAAAATCATCTGAAAGAATAAAATTACGATGGAAAATGAACTAAACGCACTCACTACTGCTTTGTGTTGTAACACACACTCGAAATGAATTTTTCGGTTAAAGGTCCGGCTAATATTCACTTCGTTATCGCTGCATCGTAATAAATTCGGACAAAACTTAAACCTAATGGCAGCAAATGTGTGGGTTTATTGCAAAAATTATCCACTTATAAGTTTCTGTATCATTTTAAAAGTGATATGAATGTGACGCTTTTTGGAAATTACTATATCGCACATATTAATTTCTTACATAAGAACAAATTGAAACACTTTATTCTGGTAATGCCCGATATAAATATTCCTTTATTTTTATGTCCACCGATGGTATGTACAAAAACTGAACTAAAACAAAACGATTATATTTCCAACTACTAATAATAATCAGAGAAATCATAAGAAAAACACATAATATTCTTATTAGTAAAATTAGTTTCAATATTGTTTGCTCTTTGTCTTTTTTTAGAATCTCCCACATTTTATCACTTACAGAACTACCACACGGTCTTTTTGTTTTAATTCCACATATTGTAGGAATAATATCTCGTGGATATTATAATGCTGTGAAAAAAGGCTATTGTTAAATTAGGTAAAAGCTAGATTCCAAGGCCCACTTTGAATATTTTTTTATTTGTACGCACTTCAGACAATTATCAAAAATAAGGAAATGGTATGGGAATAAATATAGATGTATTTACTAAAATAGACGAAACATAATATAATAAAAAAAATCGCAATTGGGTGCTGTACTTGCTTGATGTGGAACCACTGCTTTGATAATTTTTTTGAGAATTGGCGATTGGTATCACTGCGCTCCACTGACAGGAGTTGTCAACAGTCAAACTGTCAAACATCAATACAATCAGAAAAAAATTTTCGGCATTGTCATGAAACAATAATACAAATTGTCTTAAGTTTCGTTGTTGCATGCGTTTGATGTTGTGAAATTAACAATTTAATTGTCTTATCTCGTATCTTATGAGGTAAGCAGATGATGAGTGTAGGTGCAACGGGTCCTAACTACAGGAGCAACATTGTAGAAATGGCTCATTCCGGCGTTGCCCCGGCTGGAAAACGAAAAGAAATCTACAAATACATAGCGCCATGGCCTTTGTTCAGTATGAACTGGTCTGTGCGGCCAGACAAACGTTTTCGTTTAGCTCTCGGGAGTTTTGTTGAAGAGTACAATAATAAAGTACAAATCGTGTCGCTCGACGAAGACAGCAGCGAGTTTTCGCCGAAAAGCACCTTTGATCATCCGTACCCCACAACAAAAATTATGTGGATACCCGACAGTAAAGGCGTCTACCCCGATTTACTGGCTACCAGGTACTGTGAGACGCACTCAAGTAAATTATTATAATAATTAGTGCTCATTTCCAGTGGTGACTACTTGCGAGTGTGGCGTGCAAGCGAACCCGACACTCGCCTGGAGTGTGTTCTAAACAACAACAAAAACTCAGACTTCTGTGCTCCATTGACTAGCTTCGACTGGAACGAAGTCGACCCCAATCTAGTAGGGACTTCATCGATTGATACCACTTGCACGATATGGGGCCTGGAGACGGGACAAATAATTGGCCGTGTAAATCTCGTGTCGGGCCATGTCAAGACACAACTGATCGCACATGACAAGGAAGTGTATGATATTGCGTTTTCGCGAGCAGGTGGCGGCCGTGACATGTTCGCATCAGTGGGAGCCGACGGTTCTGTCCGAATGTTTGATCTGCGACACTTGGAGCACTCCACAATTATCTATGAAGATCCAGCGCACACGCCTCTTCTACGTTTAGCTTGGAACAAGCAGGATCCCAATTACTTGGCCACAATTGCAATGGACGCTTGCGAGGTTATCATCTTGGATGTGAGAGTGCCATGCACACCTGTCGCAAGGCTGAATAATCATCGCGCTTGTGTCAATGGAATTGCGTGGGCCCCACACTCGAGTTGTCACATTTGCACGGCCGGAGACGATCATCAAGCTCTGATTTGGGATATACAACAGATGCCGAGGGCAATCGAAGATCCTATTCTGGCATATACTGCGGCTGAAGGCGAAGTCAATCAGATACAGTGGGGCGCCACACAACCCGATTGGATTGCGATTTGTTATAACAAGTGTCTAGAAATTTTAAGAGTTTAAGTGAATGGACCCAAGGACTTTCGCTTGCATTGTATTTCAGAGTGGAGATCGTGTAAACATTGTGCATCTATCTTGTATTTATTTCATCTCATTTCCGCGTAATCACATTTTGTATTATTAGTTTTACAATAAAATGTTAATTTAGGGGCTGTGGTGTTTCTTATTGGAATCAACCCCTCCAGTGGACAACCAAATCCTTGATATCATTTCAACTTAAAGTTGAATTCCATTATTGCGATATTCAGATACGAGTTAAATTTACTACAGTTTAAAAAAATTAATATAAATAATTACATTTTGTAATTTATATCTCGGACTCAAACCAAATTTGACATATAAAATTACTTCACAAATGTTAGGTTAACTTGAATTAATTGTTTTTATTTAATAAAAGTGTTATAAAAGTGGTTGTGAAATGTCGAATTTGCGGCTATTGAAACGAAGCACTTCTACTTTAACATCGTCGTTTTTTGTGACAACCCCTATTTATTACGTAAATGCAGGTAAGAAATCATAACCTCAAATTTTATGTACCTGTTTTCTAGTCTGTAATCCATTTTGGGACAATATTATGTAATATACGGCTTTATCTAGTGCGTTTTAATTAATGTATAATAGGTAAATCATCATTAAAAAAATTCAAATGTGTGTTCAAGTTGTGCATGTTGCGGAGAGATGGAGCGTCGGTATAAATGACAGTAGTCTCAACGTACAAAACTCATAATAGTAAATTTTACTAAATGTATTAAATTTTTGATAATTTAAAATATTATAAACAATATCAGAATAAGATGAAATTTGACTATTTCTTAGTGTCGAAGATGTTAATCAGCAATTGAAAATTGTAGGTATAAACATGCATTTTTTTAATACATTACATATGTTGGTGCTACTGTAACAAAAACCCGTTGTGGGAGTTCTGCTTTGTCATATAATTTTTAGAACGTTTGTTAAAATAATTTAGAATTTGTATGGCCGTTCCAACTGAAATAAATTAATAAATTGATTATGTTGGTACTACTGTAACAAAAACCCGTTGTGGGAATTCTGCTTTGTAATATAATTTTTAGAACGTTTGTTAAAATAATTTAGAATTTGTATGGACGTTCCAACTGAAATAAATTAATAAATTGATTAAAGATCCACACATCGGCCATTTGTACACTTCCGTGATCTCAGACGCCATCGTCAGATGGCAGCGCATGTCAAAACCGGCGGCAAATATAAAATTTTCGACCGGAACCGACGAACACGGTTCTAAAATTCAACAAGCTGCATCAAAGCACAACTCAAATCCCGCCGATTACTGCACGAAAATCTCGGCCCGTTACCGAGAGCTGTCTCGGCGATTTGATATCGATTATACTGATTACATAAGAACAACGGACGACGAGCACGAAAGAGGCGTCCGCAAATTCTGGGTACAAATAAAAAAAAATGCGTGCAATTCAAATGCAGCGAAATAGTTTGCAGAACGTTTTAAAAGAAAAAGGCAAAATCTACTCTGCCAATTACGGAGGTTGGTACTGCGTTTCCGACGAATCCTTTCTCACCGAATCGCAGCTGAAGGAACGGATCGAGCCGGATGGCCGTAAAACAATTATTTCCGGCGAAAGCGGTCATCCAGTCGAATGGATAGAGGAGTTGAACTACATGTTTCCGCTCCGTTCTCTTCAGGACGATCTTAAATATTGGATCAGGAGGAACGGTGAGTGCGACATGAGACGATGGCATTTAGATGGGTTTTTAATAAGAAAGGAGCACTGTTAATATTTACACAGGTCACTGGGACACAAGGTAATGTTTGCAATAAGACCAGACATTTACTTTTGATCGAATTAATTTATTTTACAACAAATATTCCCTTTACATGTACCAAGAATGTATTTTTCTTGCTTTTAAAAAAACAATTGTATTTTAATTGTAACGTTATCAAATATCTGTTTTTCGATATTTTCATAACCAATTTATCTATAAAATTAAATAGTTGAAAGACATTTGTAAAATATATTTTATTAAATAATATAAAATAAATGTTACAAAATATATTTAAAAATTCCTTTTCAGTGTTTATGATGATGCAGATCGAGATTTTAAATTAAGAAAAAGAGGATGTCTCTTTTTCTTTGTCGTCCTCTTTTTTTTTCATTTAAAATATATTTTAATTAATAAAACATGTCACTTTAAATTCGGACTCGCTTGTTTTTTAACGGAAGTTTATTTTCACACTTGAAATGTTCAAACTTGGCACTTTTTGAAAACCTCTTGACTCCCAGTCCACCATTTAATCTAGGATGCAATGAAAATTAGCAGAACGAAGCGGTAAATAACTAAGTTGATGAAGCAGCGAGGGACTTAATTAGCAAGCGTATTCCGTGTTTCAGAGCAGTGGGTAAAGCCCGCCAAGTTCCACAAAATCCTCTTGGACATGGTGAACGACGCCCCTTTGCCGGACGTGTCTATATCGAGGCCGAAGACTCGTGTGCATTGGGGGGTGCAAGTGCCAGACGACGAAACTCAGACGGTTTACGTGTGGCTGGACGGCCTCGTCAGCTACTTAACGGCCGCAGGATATTCGGACGAAAATCCCTCAAGTTTCGAAACATTCTGGCCGCCGAAGGTTCAAGTCGTAGGAAAGGATATACTCAAGTAAGCGAAACGCTGGCAAGAACGTGCATGTCACGTCCGAAATTATGTAAATTGTGACAGGCACCGAAATTTAGAGTGAAATTAAAAGCGCCCAGCTACGCATTAATTAGCAAGAAACAGAGGGGGGCTTGTTATTATGATTGACGCTTAAAATATAACAAATTGTGAGTGTTGTGCGTGATCAATAAAAATAAGTGGCGAGGGATTTAAGGAAAGGGTCGACGAGTGGTGGAGCGAATTCAGAAGGAAAATAATTTACAAGCGGAGTTAAGTTGTTCGGATGTCAACAAGAGGGAACGGGAAAACCGACGATACTGAATCTCGGTTCAAATGTTAAAATATTCGGACGCAAGTGTCTAGTGCATTCGGAAGTCAACTTTGCAATCAGTCGATCGAAAATACTTGCCGAGAAGTTATAAGTGGCATTCTTTTTATTGCTAAAGTGCGATCATTCGTTTATTGGATGCCTTCACAAAGCAGCTTTGATTCCCATTAAATTTGGACCTCTCTCCGGCAAATAAAACAGAACCGATCGGATTTTAATTGGAATTATCTTTGTACATGCATTTCTTGATGAGAAATATGCACCGGCTCTATTGAATCCTGTGTACGATAGCTGAAATCAAATCTGCGGGATTTGGATTTTAATTTAGGGACGAAGTTTGGAACATGTTTCATTACGTTAACCCATGTATTGTTTGGTTGCTCGTTGCGTTTTTTATGAATGCGACACTGGCAAAGGATTTAAAAAAAAATATTTAGCAATCATCAAATTGAGAGATTTGAATTGTTTGGTAGCCACAATCTCTCTGAAACTTCAATTTTATTGAAAGCTTACCGATTCATATTCATGGAGAATCACGAAAATGCTCGGAGAAATTTGAAATACTTTTATGGAATTGGTACACAACTGAATTTATTTTCATGTTAAAGACAATGCAATGTGAATGATTAAAATTTCTGACTTAGGAATAAATTTAGGAAGTCAATCTTCTTTATACCTAAATTTACATTCAGTTTTGTTTGAAAATTATTGATCGGCAATATGTTGAAAATTAATTCATTGGGAAATTAATTTGTTTTTCGTAAATGTTTCTCCCCCAACATCAACTTCTTCTTTGTTATAATTTCAGGATAAATTTATATTCGCGAAAAAAGTCATTAATCATCTGAAAATCTAATTGGCAAACTTCATATTTTTTCAATTTTTTCATCGCAAAATTTAATAACAGTGTGCTTTGTTTAAAAATTAGCTTCTACGGTGAAAATTTG
Source organism: Eledona agricola (assembly GCA_964023215.1). Taxonomy (NCBI): domain Eukaryota; kingdom Metazoa; phylum Arthropoda; class Insecta; order Coleoptera; family Tenebrionidae; genus Eledona; species Eledona agricola. The sequence goes on along the minus strand of OZ026857.1, from coordinate 27,119,527 downwards.
AAATTACTACTTCAGAAAAGGCGATTACTTTGTAAAACGTATGCTCACTCCGATAAAAAAATCACAATTACATAATTAATTTCAGGGAATTTTTTAGTATGGTCATTGTTTAGGTTCACATAAATAACTTCTTGGATGCTTCCAAAACTGTATAATTGATGACGTGTCACATTGTCGAATTGAAATATTATTCTAATTTTACTGTTAGGCGCAAAATGAATTTTTAAGGAAGGTTTACTCAAACTGAAATATAAAGGTTTAAAATAAAAGGACACACAAAAAGCATACCGTTTTTTTATACCTATTACATCATATCTCTCCTTTTTTAACTAAATGTGTTTCACACTTTGACAATTTTGATTTTCGCTTAATACCTACTCGTAGTTTGATTTAAAATATTTTCAAATTTTACTGAAATCAAAACAATAAAAATACATGTATCACAGAAGTGTAATTTTATTTTAACTAATTTTATGAAATAATCGTGATCGATTGATATTTTTTTTAATGAAAGACAATTTTTTTGGTGTTTCGGTTTCCTAGTTTTTCCAAAAACTGTCAATGTTGAAATGAAGCAAGACGCAAAATGTAACCAAATTTTCACAATTTTTTGAGAATGCCACAAGAGCCAGAAGAATTAATAATTTGTATTTCATGGTCCATTAAATTGTAACACTAGATTTTTGTTATATTGTTTGCACAGATTTAGGGCAGCTCTAATATGACGTTTCATAACAGACACTACTAATAATTGGGGTGAATAGGAAGGCCAGACTAAACTTTTCCTCAAATAGTTCGCTTTTAAAATGCATCGTTTCCGTTTCGTATTCAATTTTTACTGTGTCTTTTCCAACTATTACAAACGACAAAAACGTCATTTTCTTTAAACTTATAATGAAGCCGCTGCAGGCGCCGCCCGACTAGAATATGGAATAAAATAATGATTTATGACAAAGTGGAATGAATTGAAATGTCACGCAATGCACGATATGTAATTTAATGCACCTCCGCGTTCCACTTCTATTAATAAATATCTCCACGTGTTCTTTTTTACTGCTACACGTAGTCGGCAATTCGTTGAGGATTTGATATCCGCGGACTGAAACACTGAAACATCTGCGATCCCCTCAATCAAGTGAAATCCTCTCCATTCAAAAATCATCACAACCCTAATACTTTGATATCGCTGCATCAGGTTCCACGCGATTTATTGGCCGGCCTTCCTGATGGCCGCCGACCTGGAGCCACCCTCTTCCATATTATGCCACTCGCATTGGACGGTGGATGGCGAGAAGATGTCGAAATCGAAGAACAACGTCGTCTGTCCGTTTCAAAGAAGCGAAATGTACACTCGGGATGGTCTTCGCTATTTTTTACTGCGCGAAGGTGTCGCCCACAGCGACGGCAGTAAGTAGATTTATGTCTTTCCACATTTTACGAGGGTGAGATGATTAGTACGCATTCAGTCGAACGTGCCACAAATATATATTTTTTGTATTATTGTGTCATAAGCATTTCTAATTTCGTTCAATCTACCTAAATCAGTTTTTCATATTTCAATATACCAAATGGAGGGCAAGAAAAAGGGAACGATGAAAGAGCGGTTAAATTAGAAAAAGCGAGCAAAAAAATGAAAGTGAAGAAATGTTAAATTCAGTGACGAGAAGCGCCGAAATATTAATAAATGTTCTTACATTTTGGGTGCGATACACTGACAACTTTCCATCCAAACCTCGTACGACTTCCGAAGATGATGTACGGAGGCCGCGTTTTTATCTCGTGTTTTTCAAGATTACAGCGACACCAAAATCGTCCGCCTCCTGAATTCGGAATTGGCCGATACTTTGGGAAATTTATTGAGTCGATGCTGCGGTGCAGCCCTCAACCCCCAGCAGACTTTCCCGGAAATAGAAGCGGATGCATGGAGCGTCGTCTCCGAGAGGGACGTAACGAAACAGCTCGTCGAAGACTTGAAACAGCTTCCAGGTGAATCACTCACGGGCTAACGGTCTCGAAACTCAAGTTGCGTTTTTAGACGTCTGCAAGAAACACTACGACGAGTATAACTTCTACAAAGCCGTGGATCAAATCGTGGCCACTCTCCACCGGGCAAATTTGTTCTTCGAAACTTTGAAGCCGTGGGAGTTGAAAAAACGGCCGGACGCCGCTAAGGAGTTAGACGTCGTTTTACATCTGGCATTGGACAGTTTGCGAGTTTGTGGCATTTTGCTGCAGCCCGTAATTCCAAATCTAGCGGGTAATTTGTTGAATAAAATCAATGTGGAGGTGGAGCGGCGTCGTTTCGTTGATGCTAAAGAATTGTCCTGGGAGAGTCCGAGCTTTAGACGCAGAGAATTATCGCCGGATAAGTCGGTTCTGTTCCCGCGACTTCTCCGCGAAGGTTCCGGCGTCAAGACGAAGGAGACAAGAGCGGCGTAGATGAAGTTGTCATTTATTTATGTACAATAACAGTTAACATCAATAAAGGGTATAAAACATTAATCTCGTTCTAAACCATAGAATCTGGATAGAAAGAAACATTGATTAGGTATTTACAAACTTCTACACACTTTAGCGAGATATGCAAGAAGCGATCGAATAAATCGCGTTGTTTCATTAAACCCTGTCTCGAAGTAATTTGGGTCCGAGCGGATATTTTCGAGAACGAGTACATTCCGGCCTAATGGGCGGCATTCGGTGGGGAAGTGGTCCGAATTCCGCGAGTACGTGCTCCATAATGACGCAGAAAAACGAATTTCCGACAAAAATACTTCAACAGACGTCCCAAAAAAATGGGAAGATTAACGGAGCATTTTGCCAGTGATAATTCATTTGCGTTCTTTAGTGTTGTTTATTTTTTCTGATGGGACAAGAGCGATTTTGTAAGCCGAAATCAATTACTCGGATAATGAGCTTTTTATCGTCCGCCAACCGATTTACTTGCACCGGGTTTTATTGAATTGTTGAATATTCCAACTCTTTAGGTATTTATTGGGCACGGATTACATGCACAAATCAAAACGTTGTCGGGATCAAGCGTCAAATTTGTTTGTACTTAAAAAAAATGGAGCTCGAAAGGTATAAATTTCGTATTTTCAGAGAGCGTTTTTTAAAACTGAAATGAAATGTGCAAATTTATGTAATTTGGATTGCTTCTGACGTTTTATCACGGAATTTAAATATGACGAAATAATCTCGCGGCGGATTCGTACTCTGAAATTAAAAATATTTAAGACTGTTGTAAAATTGTACTGATTGTGATTGCACCTAAATAAAATTTCGAAAAACCAATAATTTCTTCGTTTTTATTTTCCTGGTTCGATATTTTATTAATTGGTCTCCAAAAGTTTTAAGGCAAATTTATATTTTTAAAATAAAAATTATATTGCGTGTGCCAATTTATGTAATTTGGATTGTTTCTGACGTTTTAAAACAGAATTTAAATATGACGAAATAATCTCAGGGCGGGTTTGTAATCTGAAATTAAAAATATTTGAGACTTTGTTGTAAAATTGTACTGATTGTGTAAACATTGTACCTAAATAAAATTCTCAAAAACCAATAATTTATTTGTTTTTAATTTCCTGGTTCGATATTTTATTAATTGGTCTCCAAAATGTTTAAGGCAAATTTAGATTTTTAAAATAAAAATTATATTGCGTGTGCCAATTTATGTAATTTGGATTGTTTCTGACGTTTTAAAACAGAATTTAAATATGACGAAATAATCTCAGGGCGGGTTTGTAATCTGAAATTAAAAATTGTTATGTAAGCGCACTCGGTTGGTGACTCCCCTTATGTCGTCGGAGTCCGCGGATGTGCACCGTACACTTTTGTTCGCGTGGTTCGCGCGTTGGATTACAAAATTAAAATGATGGCGATCTAACTGTACAACACTTTATTTACACATTTACACTTTTGGAATTATTTATACAAGGATTTCGATTCGTCTGCTCGGTAAGACTTGTTAAACGAGACTCTTCGAATTTTGTCCCGAGACCACTGTTTTGGTCAAGGGGGTGGGAAACCAAGAGCCTCCAAGAGGGGGTGAAAACAACCACCATGTATAAGCTGTTGCCTATACAAAAATATTTGAGACTTTGTTGTAAAATTGTACTGATTGTGTAAACATTGTACCTAAATAAAATTCTCAAAAACCAATAATTTATTTGTTTTTAATTTCCTGGTTCGATATTTTATTAATTGGTCTCCAAAATGTTTAAGGCAAATTTAGATTTTTAAAATAAAAATTATATTGCGTGTGCCAATTTATGTAATTTGGATTGTTTCTGACGTTTTATCACAGAATTAAAATATAACGAAATAATGTCACGGCGGGTTTGTAATCTGAAATTAACAATATTTGAGACTTTGTTGTAAAATTGTACTGATTGTGTAAACATTGTACCTAAATAAAATTCCCAAAAACCAATAATTTTTGTTTTTATTTCCCTGGTTCGATTTTTATTAATTGGCCTCCAAAATGTTTAAGACAAATTTAGAATTTTTAAACAAAAATGGTATTGCGTTTATAAAAAATTGTCAGTGATTCGTAAATATTTTGAGAAAAAATTGACAAAAAGCAGTAGAAACTATTTTGTGTTGGGATTTACCGATTTTGCTATTTTATGAATAGTGTATTAAAATATTAAGCTTGCTATTGAAATGATGTTTGATAAGCTTTTGGGTGATTTTGTTGCAATTAATAATTTTATAAATAATTTTCCACTCGATTCATGCAAATGAATGGAGAATGATAGGGTTGATATAATAGCTTTAATCCGTTTCGATATCCAACATGTCATTTAAATTATATTCATAGAAATAAAAAATTAAAATTGAAAATGTTTATTAAACGATTCCGGACATGTACTCGTTCCCGCTGTTGAAGAGACCAAATAGTGCCACGAGTGGAGCTAAAACATATCACAACCGCAAAAATATTGCTACTCGACGAAGATAGTTTTGATATGGTCCGATCACATAAACCTCGAAAGATTCGTCCGTCTTTAAGCCATGAAATGACACCGAGTGATAGTGTGGCTCACACCACTCTACAAAATACCACAGCCGTTGGAAGAGTCAGCAGAAAGTTAAACCATCGTATCTTGAAGATGGTCGCAGTCGTGTCAAATGGCGCTCGCTCCCTCACCGAACAAGTCCCTCTCCGTCGAGTTCAGCCTCGTCTGGTGCACAGACTCGGCGCTCAAATGCTCGCTGGAGAACTCTCCGAAGGATCCGTTTCGCCGCGCGTTAACGATCACCGTCTTGGCACCATAATCCGTGATGAATTTGTCGTTGGTGTTGAGCGAGACGGATTCGTAGCCGCACCTGCACCACGCTGGATAATGCGCGGTCAAAATTCTCTTGAACGCCTCCCGGAATTCCGTGTTGAAGATCGAGTAGATGATGGGGTTGAATGCGGAGTTGGAGTAGCCGAGCCAGGTGAGGATTTTGAAAGTGATGTCTGGGATGCACGTCTTGCAAAACGCGGCAACGATGTTGATGCAAAAAAACGGCACCCAGCATATGAGGAAGACGCCCATGATGATGCCCACGGTCACGGCGGCTTTGTGGTCGCTCACGTGATACGGCGAGCTGTGATGGTTGTGTAAGTGAATGTGCAGGGCTTTGTTTTTCTGCTTCATGCTCTTTTTCGTGTTGACGTTTTCGGGGAGATCGATCGGGCGAGTTATGGCGCGGATGTTTTTCACGTGCTTCTGAGCGTAGCAATACAGACGGCAGTAGATGCCTGCAAAATGATTCATTTTTACAAATACGGGAGCTCCCTACAAATTATTATCATTTTCTAGTTCCCCTCTATAAAAAAAAGCTGTTAAAGCGCTCAATTGAGTTTCGTAATAGAACTAGTGTAATTAGGTTTTCTAGGATGGTATATCATGATTATAAATGTCATGTCAAACGTCAATGTAAACGCCAACACAAAACGTTACAATATTTTTAATTTAAATTAGCTTTTCCCAATTGTGTCTTGAGCACTTAAATTAATCTTAGATATTCATCTTGTTATAATATTTTGCTGAAAATTATTTTCACCGCCGCCTGTATTTGTCTAACTGATTTTTAAAACCGAAATTTCAAATTTGACAATTATTGTCGACCAACACATGCAAAATTCCCCAAATTTTAAAACTTCGCCACTCGTTTTATAAATTTGGATTCGTACAATAAAATATACCATATGAAACTCGTTTTGTAATATAGTGTTGTATGACTGACTACCAGCATTATATTTTCGTTAGATCTTTAGTAGTCATCTGTAGTAATAAAAATTATTTGACCACTAGAGTCTGATAAGGCACGTTATAAATTGTTTGGCATCTTGTCCATTCATTTCAAAGACAACAAGTAATTTGTTCTTGTTTTTGAAATAAAAACTGTTTGAATAATTTACAAGACGAGTGTTAAAAAAGTTTGAATTATGTATGAAGCCATGCATTCAATAACGTCATTTACATAACTAATTAAACTCTGGGATGAAGTTAAGCAATTACGGTCTGCAACATATGTTCGGAGCCCGGATTGAATCATAACCGAACGACTTCTTTTACTAAAGAATTAAGGAACAAGGAACTAAGATCTTTTTTTGGCTAAACTACGTCCAACATTTAAGCTACACATAAAGACTATTTCAAGTCGTATTTTACGATGAAGCAGTTTATCTTAAATTGCCATGGAGGGTGAGTTTAACGACGGCTCCTTGTCATTTAATAAGAGGAAAGATCTGGAGAAAAGCGACATTTCTACTAGACTGCAGCATCCTCGAAAATAATTTAACGAGTTATTTATATGTTCAGCAGTTTCGGATTTACAAAAGAAGTAATTTAGTCCATTTTCAGATTTATGCGAAAATGTTTCCTTTACATCCTTGAAAGATCTCGACTACGCTTTAACAACTTGAGTTTTTAAAATGTTCAATTTATGTTTGTATATCAACCGCTTTCATTTACTGTTACAAAGCCGGATGGAATTTTTTGTGTTCTTAATTTTTCAGTCCTTAGTATTCATCAATTAAAATAAAGAAAAATTATTATCACATTGAGAATTTCAATGCAAAAGATTTTCACAAAATTACATCAGATTCAAAGTCGGCCAGGAAGGGGAAAATAGTCAAACGAAGATGGAGCAATGGATATTTCAGAACGGGACCACTAAACCACAAGTGAAGCTTTTTGATCCCATCGGAATGAAGTAGTGAAAGATTGCTAGCTGCATTTACCAATCATGACGATGCAAGGTACGTAGAAGGAAATGCAGCTGGAGACGACGGCGTAAGTCGGTGTTAGATCCAGGGCGCAAGTTGGGTAATTTTGGCCCCCAGCGTTGTAGATGAGGGGCTGGGGCGGCCGATGCAAGCCGAGGGAAATGGGAACGAACGATATGAGCGCTGCCAGAATCCATATCGTCGCTATTGTTCCTGAAGCCACTCGTCTTGTCACCCACCGGCCGTATCTGCAATCAAATCAACAAATTATGATTTCTTGGAACCGTTCCGATAATACTCCGCGACTGCGAATTCACCAAATTGTTCCGGAAATGTTGTTCACTCGCTTCCCCACCAACAATAATATTAGCTAGCAAATCCTAAATTGTTGTGATTGTCTGCTCCACTCAACTTAATTCCACGGTAACGACTCCAATTCAAATCCAACAGTTTACTGTACACAAATGTTACATAATAACGTGCGTTCAAAAAAAAAAACGAGGCTGCGTTGGCCATGGAAAAACATTCTGCATCAATTTAGTGTAGCAAAATTTCAAAGTGTCAGTTCGAGTCTGTTCATGTTTAGGTTAGCTTCCTTGTTGACAATGGGATAAATCATAATGGGATAAAAAAAAAGTGCAAAACATTTCCCGGTATCGTTGTGAATCCAAACATCAATCTATTCATTGTTACAGCTTCTCCTCTGTTGAGGAGAATATCGGCACGACCAGGACGGTCATTAATTTGATATAACTGTAAGTCGTGAATAGATCGATGAAGAAGAATCAGTCTCAAAACCGAAAAATGTCTTGAGAATATTTGGCAGCACTCAGTTACCCGTCAACCTTCATGGGTCATCAGTCTCTATGCGCAACTCGAGACCTACCAATTCAGTTTAAGAACAACTGCATTCTCAATTAATATTTCAAAAATCGTTGTATATATAGTTAAACACGGACGTCGACCGCTAGGGAGTTGTATTACACAATATACATTAGAAAAAAAAAAGGTTTGGGTTTGCTTGGATTCGAAGGTTTATTATTTTAGTAGACCAAAAAATTTAGACGAGTTACAGCAAAAAATCGAAAGCAATTGCGATAAATGTTGTTTGTTTTTGGAGTTTAATTACGGATTGTCTTTCATTAAAGTCTACATTAATTTTTTTACATGTTTACATTTTATTTAAAATACCAAATTTTTTTTCCCCATCATTTAAGTAATAATAATAATAATATGTTTGTGACCTACCAATCGTTGTATACATAGTTAAACACGAACGTTGACCACTGAGTTATAAATAACACAATATACATTAGAAAAAAAAGGTTCGGATTTGCTTGGATTCGAAGGTTTAAAAACCAATGATTATTAAAAATGCTCATTAAAAACAAAATTAAACTGTCCTAGCATTTGGGCTGTTTTATTTCGATGGTAAATTTTAAACTGACAGATCTTGACATTTGTCAAATCTATGTTTATGTTTTCTATGGTTTCTACACTGGAAAGCCGATAAATTCCATGGCCAACACAGCTTCGTTTTTTTTTGAAAGCACGTTATATATTTTTAATATATTATCACTAGATAACTATTATTTCTCAAAGGTGTTTTTTGTCGTTACGCCATATCTCCCTTAATATTTCATCAAAATCAATAATTGAACCATGATTTTAAAGATTACCTTCACCGCCATGTACGAAAAATAAACAAATAATTTAAAATGTTTTTTTTTATTATTAAAAACTGTATTTTGTCATGGCGTCATCTATTGATTCTTAGGTTAATTAAAAGTGCCACTTCTAAGTAGTATTTTGTATATATTATATTTTACATATTTTTTTAATATATTATATTTTACATATTTTTTTAATATATTATAATTTCAACAGTTTACCGTACACAAATGTTATATAATATATTTTTCGTATATGTTTTGTAAATTTTATTTAACCATCATTTTAAAGGTACTAACACCCGTTTCGTAAAAATTTTCTTACAACGTTCACCAGAGGCGAGCATTTGGATTTGATCTTTAAGCAGGCTGCCGCAACATAAATATTGAAGTTCCATGAAATGCCTGGCAGGGGCAAACGGATTAAGTTATTTGCACGAAGGGATTTATTAGATTGATAACAACATTTCAATTTCCACATGCATGATGTGGGTTAGTCATTCTCTCAGACACCGCGTCTTAGAGTTAAAGCAGATTGTGATTATTACCAACGTATATAATTTACATGAGTCTAGAAATTGCAATTACAGCCAAGTACCTCGTTATTCTGAGAAAATTTGCAAACGATTTCTAAACCGTTAAAAAAATTGCATTGAATTTTATATATGCATTATAATCTAAAAGTAGTATGAAACTTTTTTGGAATCTGATAAAACTCCAGCATTTATAACATTATGGAGGATTGGTATTGTTGCTATTGCCATTTACCTTTATGTTAAAATCTCATCGCAGCGCTTGAATACTTAAATACCCTTTCATATAATGAGTTTCTAAGACAGCTTCCTACAACTATAAAAAGTTAATGAAAAGGCAAGAAAGAAATAAATTTAACCGAACACCTATTTCAGAAATTAAAATATTTTAATAGTTTACTAAAAGTGATCACACCACTACCAAGTAAAATCAAACAGCTTTACATAAATTAGTTATGCTGCTTCATTCATTAAAAACTTCATTCATTTAAAAGTTGAATGAATATATCAACGTGGGTCGGTTATCGTAAAAAAAAACAAGAAAATGACCAGATTTTAGAGATAAAAGTGCAAATTATATGCATTGTTCAAAACCAATTTTTGGTATTGATCATTATTTAGTCAATTATAGATATATTTATTTAAGCAGTAATTGTAATTATTTTAGATTTTTCAAAAGGAACCAACAATGATTTTGTTCGTAGTATTACAAAGTATTATGAATTAAAATTTCAAAAGAATGTTTTTCTCGGAAAAAGCAACTTCCACACAAACGGTTTAAAATGTAGGAAATGTAATTGTAAAATCCATTATTTCACATAATATAATTTGCATTCTCATTACTGCCTTAATAATTTAGCTAAATAATTTCAAACTCACTTGCGCCACCATTCAAGCTGTGCATACAATAACATTTTGTGATTAAATTGTTGGGAGAAAGAAAAAACCACAATTAAAAAAAATAAACAAAAATTGTTGTAAACTTTTTATTTTCTTAAACTTGTTGATACTTACATAATATGGTATATTTCATTAAATTATTTGAAATATCTTTACTTTTTTATTATTTTATTTTCCTTGGAGCCCTCTGTTAGATCTCTTGTTTAGAGTTACTTTTTCTTTGCATTCCTTGAGAATTTATCAAACTGTAAATTTTCCTAGATCATTAAATTTCCATTTCATGTTTTCTAAACAATACTTATTTTAGAATTTTGTTCTATGTTTTTTATTAATTGTTAGTTTATCACTCATTTACTGCCTACCCTGTTTTGATCATATTTTTTTTAGATAAGGCAGTTTAATTTTTTCCGTACTAGTTGGAAACCGAATTTTGAATAAATTTGATTAAAAAAGGCCGGTACTATAAAATGGGAACAATATAATTTGGATCGAGCAAATTCTTTTTAAAATTTACAAATGTGCCAACCGCATTAAAAAAAGCACACCAATAATAGTTGTTACGAGTTTCACTCAACAAAAGCAAAGTAAAGTTTGAAATTGCTCCAAATCTAATAATAACTCGAGTTATGTAAGCTCGAAACTCATTTGCACCGTACCGATTAGTTACCGCGTTCTGTGTCCGACAAATTCCAAATACAGAAACTGAAATTTAGTTGGTGCTAGTTCAGGTTGCCCTTATCCCGTCTCTTGGGAATCGGATGCTCCAAGCGGTCATCGAATGCGATGACATACATACAATAAATTGTACTGGAGCTTATCCGTTTATTTTGGATACAAACCCCCTTCTAAATTGGCCCGTAATAGAAAAAGGGCTGCACCATCTCAGCACTTCCATGCATGCAAATTTATTTATTAGGTATTATGTGAGACGCGCTCGGCGAAAAATTCCCAGACCAAAGAGGAAACCCATTACGCGCCGAAATGGAAGCGAGATTTATGTTTATATTCAGTACACAAACACGCACAAAGAATTGCAAACCCAGAATGTGCTACGTTAAAATCGAATTCACGCATGGCGTGTTTCGATGTTGGATCGTTTCAAGTCCGGCTCTGTCTTAATTACACGTAAATCGTTTGCGACGAATCAAAGGAAAAGAGGATTTGAACGCTCTTGTGAAAAATATTGCAGTTTGTGGAAAAAGAAACCACAGCCGGTGCGACGTAATGAAATACAGTCTAAAAACTCTTCTGTAGAATGTACAATATTCTGGCAACAACATAATTTTAATTACCTAGTACGACTATTGCGCCTTTGCAAGAAAACTGCTGCAGATAAAATTCTGACGAGATACATGTGTATGCACATTTTATTCAAAGAATTATTAAATAAATTAGCAATAAACATTCACTGTGTTTTTATTGAATATCTTGGGTTCTTGTTTTTGTTGCGATTCACATTTTGGGTTAAATTTTTTCTCCTAGCAGAGCTACTTCAAGACGAGAACTTGCGATATAATAACCGCAAATATTCATGTCATGCTTGAAAAAGAAAAAATATTTTAAATCAAACATATAGTCTGCACTCTAAAGCTTTCTACGCGATTGGTGCGTGTGAAAACGAAAAGAAAGCTTCCAGCTCGTAACGGATTTATTTTTTATGGGCATATTTGGACTGCTTTAAAACTCGCAGGTGCGGTCTTGCGTCGAGCTAATGTTTTTAATGAAGTGCCACACACCTGCGATCCCTGCTAATTAAGTTGAGAAATTTGCAGCTGCGTTTGTGCTGTGTTCGTAAACTGTTTGGAGCCCGTCTAATTAAACAATCGTGCAACCGAACAGCAGAAAAAAATTAAAATGGCCCGGCGCATCCACCATATTTCACGACCGAGCGTCATAACTTTCTAGATGAAATTCTTCACTTAATGTGGTATTGATCGGACCAGCGCCGAAGTGAAATGATTTGGGAATGGAACATTTGCGTAAAAAGTATTTACCGATCGGATCACGATTTTTAGAGCGAAGGAAAAGTTTTCTGTTATTTTAGTCGACGACAAAAGACCATTCTGTGCGCGCGGCCAGAGAAAATGATCCCCGGAGTCCGATTGTCAAATTTGCTGGAAGTAATTCCCAACTGGCCGGCTTCGCTTTCTAGGGGATATAATTTCATACTACTGAAAAATGTGTCGACAAAATTCTTTCGAAAATTAAATTTTAGTTGCTTTGTTGAAATGTTGCCATTTAGGTGATGCAAGTTGATAAAAACCGTTCTGTTTTTAAATGTGTAGCTGCGCAGCGAGCGATGAACAAATTTGAAATTTAATCTGGGTCAGAATGAAACTGTAAAAAAGTTTAACGGTAAAATACTAAAGCTAACACCGGACATAAATATTTTCAATCCGTAAGATGCAATAACGATCAGCCTTTACACATCACTCTCCAAGCTTTCGATAGAATCTAAGCGTGACATCTTGACAGGGGAATTAAAGCGTCCGGTCCGCTCCGGCGACTGAATGTCTTGACTCACCTGAGGGGGTCTTTGATATGGATGTATCTGTCCAAAGAGATGGCGCACAAATTTAATATGCTCGCCGTTGAACACATCACGTCGAAGGCTACCCACGTGTCGCAGAACTGGGCACCGAAGATCCAATAACCGAGAATGTCGTTAACTCCGGCAAAAGTCATGACTAATGAGGCTACGAAGAGGTCGGCGATGGCTAAAGATGCAAGGAAGAGGTTGCCGATGCGTCGCAGACCGCGATCGGTGTAGATAGCCACACAGACGAGAATATTTCCGGCCACTGAGAGGAAGATGAGCAGAGACAAGAAGGTACCTGAAGTAACACCAAGTCCAAGACCGAGTTGTAGGTGGTTGAAAATTTTCTCACACAAATAACAACACAATGAAGTAAAAAGTGTTAAAACAACACAATGGATACAATGCAGAAGAAAAAAAAGTGCTTTTAATAAAAAAAGAACAAATGAAACAAAAAGTACTATGAGCAAAGTTAATAAACGATGACGAAAGTTTGAAGTAAAATTTTTGAAACAAATTTAACTGACGCTCCAGAAATTGTTACGCAAATTTTGCAAAATAAGGGTGGATGAAGAGTGGCGAAGAAAAATGTTTGAGAAGAAAAGTGGAGGATAAATAAGACTACGGTAGCTGGCCTCGCAATGAAGCAAGATTAAATAAATCATTATAAGGGAATAGAAAAACAACAAATCAATATAGTAAAAAGTATAATACAACACTTACAAGTACAATACAAAATAAAAAGAAATGCGCTTGTTAAAAAAAATAGAACAAATGAAACAAAACGTACTTCTTGTGCAACGTTAAAAACGAAAACGAAAGTATGAATTAAAATTTTTGAGACAAACTTAACTGGCGGTCCAAAAATTGTTATACAAATTATTCGAAATAAAGTCGAGGGTGAAGAGTACAAAAGATGTCGAAAAAAATTATTTATAAGAAAAGTGCGGAGAAAATGAGATTGCGGTAGCTGATATTGCAATCAAGCAAAATAAAATCATTATAAGGAATAGAAAAATTGGGGCTTCGTTTACATAATTACGGGAATAATTTAAAAGTTATGTTACTAAATAGCACCACAAATTATGCTGTATTGAGTATTATGTTTTGGCAGCAGAAAATTAAGTGCAGATTTCATTAGTGCCGACCACATTTTGGGCCATTTAAAAATTAACATACAAATTGGTTGTTTGTCCTTTACATTTTAATTAAATTTACTAAATTATGTTTTGGGGAGTGTCAAGAGTCGATGACGACGTCTTACCGACTACGAGAATGGACATGGTGGTGATCGCGTCCTGATTTTCAGGAATTTCATTTTCCATGTCGGTCTCATTGATGATCAACTGAAACAGAATTATATATTTAGTCGATGTTCCATAATTATAGAAATCCGAAATTTTGACTGTTGTATCATGTTGAACTAATTAAATCGCATCCTGAAATTTTATTACCGAGGGAATTTACACCGTGGACTCGCCTAATAATAATTGAACCTGTACAGGTTGTTAGTGTTTCATTAGCGCTGATTACTGATTCTGATGTATATTTGCAAGCTGATTGGAAAATATCAGATTGACGCAAAAATTCGACACATGTCCAGAGAATTGCATTTTCCTATAGTAAATTGAATCGATTCACATGTTGTATATTGCATTCTCTAACATGCTTCTAAATTAACTGGTCGCATTTATTACATTTTTCAAATACCTTGCTACACCAAAAATGTATAAAATATGCCACTAACTGAAACGAGTATAATTAAATTACGAATGATTTTATTAGTGCTTGGTCAAACCTGCAATGGTCAAAATCCCTCGTCCGGCCGGGTTGTAATTAATTCTTGAATAATTTAGAATTGCCGCAGTTGTAAGGACAATAGAAAAGTGATTTACATAAATCTGTATTATTTGAAACCGTAAATTAAAATTCTATTATGATTCCAATTCAAAAAACGGAAAATAAAATAAAATTCACTTTTATATAATACGTGTACTGTTTTGCATATATTTGCGTGTGAAGCAATTTTATCGTGTCTTCAACTTCCTCAAGTCTCGGTTCGTATAACTATTACGAAATCGTCGCTCCCTGCATAACTTTTAAAATTTCCTAAAAACTGTTAAATCGAGACTTGCTTGTTCTAACTTTGACTCTTGCCGAAAGTTAGAATCACACGGTCTATTAGCTTTCCAAGCATATTCTTTATTGGCGAGTTTTCAACGAGTGGCTGATTAGCTAACGAAGATGAGTTTGGGCATCCAACAAGTCCCTTCAAGTAGATTTAATAAGTTTCTAAAATAAACGCCACAAAAAAAATTGAATGAACGGACATCAAATGATTTTGAGGTCTAGATATTTAAGATATATTTTTAGTCGGCATTGAAAAACATATATAAGTAAACTAACAAATATGTCTTGATATTAGTCAAGATAAATTAAAATCAGCAACATAAACGCAAGCTTGAAACATGTAAAATGGCCTGAGTAATTACGATAAACGAAATATTGTTGTTCTCTGCGAGAACAGAATTTTTCCAATTTAGATTGACAACGTTGCACGCTTGAATGGACTAGTTGCTTCGAATGTGTATTTCATTTGGCTTTCAGAAAAAGTAATTAAAAAAACGAATTCTAAAAGATTTTCCAATCAATCTAAGAAAAGTCGATTACCTGCCATTTAATATATTGCAAACGAATTTCTTATTATTGAAATATGTGGTCTCAGAAATCTCTAAATTTACATCTAATAATAATTTTTTGAAATAAAACGAAAAATGTTTGTTTAATTAGCAAATTTTTTAATTATTTGTTAACTAATTAGCTGTGCAGGTTTTAAAATTTATATATTATAATTCAAGAATAATGAACATATTTTAGCCTAATGAGAATGTCTGATTCTGTCGTTTTAAACTTTGTCGCATTATTTTATTAAAAAGTAAAATTTAATTATGACATATCCGTCATTTAAAAGTTTAGGTTTCCTTTTATAATTTCTGTTGGTAACTTTTTCGTGTTATTTGTGGTCAATTTAGATAATTGTGATTGTGGAATTTATGCACCAATTAAATATAAATGAGCTCAACAAACGACTGAATAAAAATTAAGGACGTTGAGTAACGCTTATTTCATTTTGTATTAATAGAAGGGTTTGATAATAAAATAGGCAGACTTTTATTTCGTAGTCGGTCATGTCAACTTCTTTACAAATGTTGCTTCAAAACGTACTTACGCAATTCGATTTAAAAATGTAAAAATTTCGAAAAGATTTTACGAGTTTCCCAAAAAGTTGAAAATGTTGATATGTGAAAGTACAGATTTTGTGGTTCCAGTCAGATAACTGTTCAAAATATAAAAAAAACTATAAACCTTAAAGCAATTAAGCACAAGTGTGTAGTATTGTAGTAGGTATATCATGGTATTTTTTGAATCGTTAAATTTTTGCAGGAATTTAAAGTAAAACATATTCAACGTGTAAATTCTGTTACCAAAAATTCCATAAGTTCCATTTCCATTTACAAAGTTTAAAACGAGTTACGATTTCTGCTCGTCAAATTCCTCATCATTCTAATACGTAATTCCATTAAAACGTAACGAAATGTCGAACTGTTACTATCGATAAAGAGTAAAGTAATAAAACAAAAATATTTTATATAACTTGGCTTTAATCTTATTAGGCAAAGATACATAGGATTGAAAAGGTAAAAGACCAAATTTTCATTTGACAATTTCGGCAAAACAAATTTATAATTTTAAAAGTAAATTTTAGAATCCTTAGAATTGTATAAGATTCAATTTCCTTAGAATTTTCCGTCTTCATTAAAGCAAGACATTCCAAATTCGTATTCTCTTTTGACTAGCGATCACCCACCGACACGAATTTATCCCATGTCTGCGCCAATCATTACCAATTCTCTGTTTGAGTAGAAAACTTTTAAAGCCGTCCCAATCACGTATTCAGCCAGCCTCGGGCCAGAGTTTTTTCAGGAAACTTAAGTGCAGCAACACTTTCCACTCCCTTTTTCTAATTTAAAGCAAGTATTAAATTTACAAATGGCTCTTCAATGCTCTCTGACACTCTTCGTCATATGATCGATGATCCCTAACGCCGCTTATAAAATCTACGAAAATTTGTCATCTGCACGACGTCATTCCGCTCCCGACATCTTCACTCGAACATAAAAAATTACACAAACTTCCGCGTCGTTAACCCTAAATTGGACATAAAAGACAGTCGATTTTAAGGTTCCATAAACCGGAACAAGTCGTCGTCAATTTTTTAATAGACTCTTGTTTCTGCATCGATTGGCGAAGACATGATTCGATGCAAGACTGACACTGTTAAGCGCCTTGAGAGGTAATGGAACGACGTTATCGTATGTTTTGCGGCTGCCTTAATTATCAATGTAATGCAGACGCAGGCGTCGTTCTTGTGCCGCGATGCCAAAACGAAAATTTCATTAAGCGCCCTATTAAGCGAACGGCGCCGTTTTCCGTTCGGAATCAAGTTTAAATTGGGAAAGCGAAAACAATGACGGAAAAGCGACGTTTCGCGTCTTGACATCCAAATCGATTCCTCCGGTTCACCTCACTAATCGATTTACTTTTCCGGATTTGACTGCACAAAAATCAACATCTCGTCAGATATTTCGTATTTACAATCGATGATGTTCGCTTATGGAAAAAAAATTAATGAAAACAGGTTTTTGTACTTGACTGCTTGAAACGTGACTATTGTTATCAAGTTTCTTGAAAGTATTTGTAAAGTTGTGTGGCCACACACAATCGTTTCAAAGTCATTCCCGACGTGTTCGACAGTTGGAAAATTAGATGTCGTATAAAGGCCAAGAAGGAAGGCAAACTCGATGATCAGTTTATGGGCATCAAATAAAACTTGTTGTGGGGTCCCTCTGAATCAGTTCTCGTAATTCCCATCAGGTTGGGTTGGGAAACCACGCGATAAATATTCATATTTACGTGTGACGCAATCCGCTTTGATTAATCGAGTGTTTTTCAGTGGAACTGAAACTAAGCGCTTCAATCAATCGCTTTTAGTGTGTGAATGCGCCTGGCGATTGTGATACAGTTGTCCTAATGAGTTACACTAAATAAATAATCGAAACTCATTCGGCGGATGTAAATTTGCAATCGATTGCCGCGGCCATTCACAATTCGGTTTAATCCCGAAAACTCGAGACGCAAGTGCGCTATTAATCAGGTTACAAGTTAATGGAACAATCTAAAGGTCTAATTCCACAATATTGCGGAATAATCTCGTTTCGGGACTGTTAATATTAAACGAACGATTTCAGACCCACAATCATTTTTGCCGGTCGACTTATCAGCGAAACCGACGCTCCCGGGACCCCAATTAAAACTTTATTTTCATCTGCAAATGGCGCTAATTTGATTTGCAACTGCAAAATATTAATCAAGACGCGTGAAAAGTATTAAATTAGGAGAGTCGTTCTAATTGGGCGCTTTGTGTCGTTGCAAAAATGCGAAAGGTCTTACTAACAAGGGTTGAGCGAGGATTAATTGGCGAGGAACGTCTTAAGACCGATTAATCCGCGAGCTATTTGTCTAGAAATGATAAGCGGCTGGTTCTCCGTACTGGAAAAAGTAATTTCGTTTTTAATAACTCCGGATCCGGTTGACATTAACATCCGCATCGGAACGGTTGGAAATGTAGGTGTCGTCATCATTTCATTTGCCATAATCACGACTGGCACTGACGTATAGCGGATAAGTAAATGTCGCGGATTTTGATAAATACAAAAAAAAGACGGATGAGATTTGGCAATTTCAGATAAAAAATTGACGCGCGTATATAACAGACATATTGACAGATTGCTGATGATTTTTCAGGCGCAATGAAATTTATTAGCTGTTATCAAATGTCGGCTACAAATTGGACGATTATTGCTTTAACAAGCACTTCGCATTTTCTCGTTAAAACTGAGCCTGTTTTGATGCTTTCCAATATTTTTTTTAGTATTAATTTGTTGCTTATATCTCATCCAGTCATCACTTATATGCAAAAATAGACAATTAAAAACGTACAAACTGTTCTAGTTAAATTACAACACTGCAAGACTAAAATACTACATTAAATATTGATCATTTGTCTGATTAATCTAATCAACAATGGTCTAAAACAAATCAAATTTTTTTAGTAATATACTTTTTCCTGCATGTCTCATCTAATCATCCATCCGTTCAAACTAATAACAAATCGTTTTAATTACGCTTTCAAGACTAAGAATTGACATTAGATGAATAAATCAATAACTGGTGATTAACAGTTAACAGCTGATAAAAATACAAACAATTCTATCGATCTGAATTTGGGAGGTAAGGCAAATTTATTTTCGACAATAAAAGTCAATCACCAAATGTTACAATTTTGCGCGGTCGCATTTTATTACAGTTTTCCGAAGTAAAATGTCTGCGCTATAATTCCACAAGTCAGTTTTAGACTAAAATTCCATATTTCTTGCTCGTTAATGTTTGACTGCTTCATTTCTTATTGGCTTGTCTCTGCTTTGCAAACTTTTATAAAGGCATCTTCCGTCTCCAACAGATTTGTGATTTTTGCGTTTCACAATTGTCTTGATGTCTTTTCCACCTTATTGCAATTCAAAGAAGTTAGAAAGCGTGCAAGACATTGAAAATATACATAGGCAATTAGGCGACTTAAAAAGAACATTGAAAAAATGCAGTTAATGGAAACAAATCCAGACAAGTAATTTGAGATTACCTGATATGTTATGTGGTGCAGACAATAAAACCGAATCGGGCATTTTGCAATTTTACGCAATCGGATTTTATTGTCTGAAGTCTATGCTAATATTCCACATGTCACTTTCAATCTGAAGTCGTAACCCGTTTATATCCCTCTGCATAATTTTTTATTGCCTTGTATTTATTTTTTAACGTCTCCTGTCTTGTTCTGGACTAAGTCTGGTTTTTACTTTCACTCATAACTTTTCCGTGCAATTAGTTTAATTTTTTCACGGTCCATTTTGCAATCTTAGTTTATTTATTAGTAAGTAAATAAACGAAACTAGACTTGTACAGTCAGAAAGCGGTCGTTTCGGGCTTGGTTGAATACAAACGATTATAAAAATTAAAAAAACACACAACATCAACCGACAATTATAATTTAAGCCACGTAGAATTCT
The DNA here is from genome assembly GCA_964023215.1 of Eledona agricola. Classification (NCBI taxonomy): domain Eukaryota; kingdom Metazoa; phylum Arthropoda; class Insecta; order Coleoptera; family Tenebrionidae; genus Eledona; species Eledona agricola. The sequence continues at coordinate 27,099,482 of OZ026857.1, read as the reverse complement.
CTCGGTTAAAAATTTCAACCGGCTAACTGTGAATATTCAACAAACAAGTGACACATTTACCAATATGTTTTGAAACGTAACAAAATTTATAGTCTATTATCATTTTGCTGTCACCAAATCAGATTACTAATAAAACGTGCTGTCGGAAATAATAGTCAGTAGTCATGAAAAAAATCGGATCCGCGCCACTAATAAATTTTCGACACGACAATTCAAATAATTTTCATAAATCACAAACCGCATTTGATGTAAGCCTTGCTACAATCCGCATTAATACAGATTTACGTTGTGAAAACTTGTTGAACGGGGAACTTTCAAAGCGATTTCAGCGAAATAACGGACGCTTTTTGTTTGCCAATAACTAAACACACACCCACACAGTACACTTAAAAAGTGCAGATCCGGTACGAAAGCTCGCAAGATAAATGACCAACCCGAAACCGGGGCCGACCTCTGGTCCCATTAGGACTGAACGACTAACTCGTAATTTTTCCAACATGCTAATTTTTCAGATTATCGCAGAGATTCCGCCGATAAAAACTCCCCACATCGTTTGAGGACCGTTCAATCTGGCTGTAATTGAACGAAAAAACGGGTTGGAAATTATACAAACTGTTAATCGTTTATAAACGCGCCGATGTAATTATTAGTGTATTTGAACACGGGAGAATGAAAATATCCTGTCTGTAACAAGGTGTTATCATTTAACCGCAGGCTGAAGCGGATGACATGCGGTTTAGCAGCGTCATCAAATGCGGCTGAATTAGGTAAACTCCCGGGAACCGATATGGGAGGGTTCCTCTACGTTCTCCAGCTTCTGGAGCGATGTTTACCCTCCCACAATCGTATCGCTCGCGATTAGTTTACCCAACACTGGTTTCCTTGTTCTCTTCTTCAGTTTAGGATACGTAACAACTCATCTCCGACAATCAGCAAAGCTTTATTTGTAAACCTCTGGCTACGCTTAAACGCACACGCAAATTAATTTGTCGTCTCTGACAGCTCGAAAATGCCTTCCGCAAATTTTTGTGGTTAAATGAAGCCTTCGCGAACCAGAAAAGCGAATTCGCTCTACGTTTCATGTAACAAATATAATTCAAAAAAATAAGAGCCAAGGGCGACGGGAACATGTTGGTATAATACAAACGTTTGTCTTTGCCCGGCGCCTCCACCAAAATTATTAACGAGCTGAATTGTTCTTTCTGTAAATGTCATTTGTTAAAAACAGGCGAGATGAATTTAATTTTAATTAAAATAATATGGTTAACTAGTTCGAGGAGGAGTTGCTTTAGGATTTTGTAATATTTGCACCACTCAGTTGGACAAAAAATATATTATATGCCCTATCCCATTTTTTAAGTACGCTAATTACTTTATATAATTTTTAATATAGAGAACGTGGTAGTGATCTTCATCTTTGTAATAAGATCTCAAATGATTAATTTAGTATTCCAAGAAAAATATTCTTTTTAAAATTTATAAATCAACGAAAATGAAGTTAACTGTAGAAGATATACTATCGCTGGCTTGTTTTTAAAAAGTGTGTGTTTATTTAAACTTTATAATAAATCTATGAAACATAATTTATGTGGTGTTTTGATAAACGCGTCTGAAAATTTTTCCTCATTTCCTCATATCTTTAGTAAATCAATTGCCAATTAATTATTTTAGACGTTTTATGACTTTATTCAGTGTTATTCCAATTTTATTTTTTTTATATAGCATTTATAACTATATTTGTAGCAGCAAGAAGTAGTCGGATTGGCTATTTTCTCAATCAACATCATCTAGTAGGTATCCCATATATCCCATATATTCTTACTTATTTATAATAAATATTAACAAATAAAAATATGTTTCTTGTGTTTGTTTGTAAACTTCCTACCTAGTTTTTTCCACTTTTTAAACAATTAAGTTATATAAAAGTTTTTCTCATTAGCTTTTGGATTTTGTATATATTATTGTTCCGGTTTTTACGTAAACTTTTTTTTCATAATTCTTCATAATTTAAGCTGATAAGTTCGCATTTGCAAAAATGATTTGAAATATTTCCGTTAAATCCAGATATTTTACTTCAGTTTTTTTTCTTTCGCTTGGTTTCACTTTTCATTGCCGTTTCGTATAATCAAATAAATCATTGCTTTCACGTTCAGGACATTTTATAATTAATTATTTTAATAAATCTGTGGCCACAACCGTTTATTAGTAAATGAGAGAGAGCTTCTAAAAAATTGATTATAAATTTGTCTGAATTTTGTAAATAGATTTTGTTGTCAGATACAACACACGCAAATCCATAAATTTACCTTAATGGCGCTGTGATAGTTAAACGATAACGAAGTTTGAGATAACATTTGCAACAAATTTTTGATATCCTTTAATTACAATTCAGACTATAATTTGCAAATATTACAACTTGAATGATTAATAACAGCATCGTTAGTTTTCAGAAAAAGAAGTTTGTGAAAACCATATCGGCAAATTTAAATCTTACATAATTCAAACATAAAAAAATTGGGAATTAATAAATAATATCTAAAACATTACAGTTAAGTACGTAGTGCTTTGAGACGTTTAAATACCACAAAATAGTCACCGCTTAATAAAGCTTAAACAAGTTAAGATTAAATACGTTAAACGCCTCAACAAACTTTCGACCACACATGCTATAAAGTTGGTCCAGCGCTTCCACCAAAATATTAATTGGCTTTCTGCTGCGATAAATTGGTGTTAAAAGGAGATCAAGTGCACTATTAGGTTTAATTTTATATGCACAAATCTGCAAAGCAAATACATTGTTAACATGCTCTGAATCCAAGCACGAAAGCTTATCAACTTACTAGTTTATTATTTTAAATTTCACAACTGAATTATTAAATGTATTCACCGAGTTAAAATTTAAAAAAAATGTAAATACAATACAAAAAAAGTTGCAGTTGTAATTAGCACTTTCAATCAATGACTCGATTACGATTGAGATAACACTTAAACCATCTGTCAGCCCAAAAATGGATTGAGCGAAATGAAACCTCGCCGTAATTTAATTTAGTTTGTGTTTGAGGAATCAGTGATCGGAGTAAAACCGCATGAAATTTCCATACATGTGGCAAACTCTTGTTCGTCTTAATCAAACATTTATTTAGTTCGTCAAACATATTAATATCTTAAGGTGAAGTTACATTTAAGTAACTTTGCTTGTCAACTTAAGCGAGTCAACTTCTGACGCACACAAGAGGAATGCTGTAGGATGAGAAAATGGTTGAAATGTTAGAAGAAAAATCGGAATTATAACCACAGAATACAACTGATGTTCAGAAGCTTTACTATAACAACTTTATCTGTATGCATATAATACTTTGTAATTTACGATTATACTTTGACACAGAACTAAAATTGTCGCAGTATCTATGCGAAACATTTCTAAACAACTCCCTTTACAAGCTTATTTATGATAATGTGGCGTATCAAATTGAATGTAGTGCATTAATAATTTTGGAACGGTATTAGTTTGCATAGTTTGCAATCAATGTTGATTCGGCTCACAAATAGGAATATAACAAAAAAAAAGTTGTTTGTATCTTAATTAAACTCTATTTACATTATTATTTTAATTACGATGTCGCTGAAAATATGCAACAGTTGTTTTTCAGGTCTAGTGCCTTAAAATAGCTTTATTCAGCTAGAAGGAAGAAGTAAAGGTGCAAAGCTGCTCCAAGCTTAATCTTTTGTGCTTATTTGGGAAACGCTTTTTAAATTATTAATTAATTGGCGACCTTTGTAGTCCCAAGTTTTTATAAATACATAAATACTACAATCTTTCGAACAATATTTAAGTTGAGAATTACGCGTCAGCTAATTTCCAAAATTCTATGTACGCTTATAAAATAATTCAGTCCATCAAAAATATATATTTTGCAACTTATTAAATTATTCAGTCGTCAGCACCTATTTCTAATTAAAAAAAAAGTTGAATACAAACTCTACTCCAGAGGGATTTAATTTAGAGTCTGCTTAATTGAATCGACTCCGTTTATTATATTTTGCGCTGCTGCTGAAAATATGAGATGCCGAATTTATGATTTAGTGTTTTGAAACGGCTTCTTTCAATTACAGAATAGAAATAACGTGGACAGCTTTTCAAGCGCAACCTGTTGGGCTTCTTGGTACTATAATAATTGTTAAATTACTAACCAATTAGTGTTTGCTGTATCTTGTAGAAACGTAATTGTTGGGACTAAAAATTTGTATAAAATTTGTTAGCACGTTACGCAAAAATATTCTTACGCGCGTGTAAAAGTATAAAAAGAATACAAGGTTGATTTTGTCGGATTTGCCCACTTTCAAATTAAAAATAAGTTTGAAGTTTGAGGGAAAGCTCTGGGAGAAAGGACAGGAAGGACGAAGGTTCAACAACGCTAAGTTCAACTTTGGACATGATTTTAAGGGCCGAATTAATATGTTTGACAGTTTAATTAAGGCCAAACCGGTGCATGAAGTGTGTTGGTCAAAGTGCGCAAAGCGAGTAATACCGTTTTTAGTTTATTATTAAAGTAAAACAAATAAAAATTGACTCGGCGACGAGAACAAACCGCCACAAATTGAAGACGAATAATTCGTTTTGAAAATTGGCTTTGACTGGATTGGGATCTGTCAAATCGGATCAGTCCCTCGCTTGTCGTGACATTTTTGACACAATTAGATAAATTCCATGTCATGTGTATCTGACAATTGCAACGTGTCATCATTTCTATAAATTAACGGACTGGTAATTAGGTTAGCGGGTGCATGCAATTTCGAGAGAACAATAGTTATGAAGGGCCGCTGTTATCGCCAGAGATTGAAGACAGATATTTGGGAAACCGGAGGGAGTGGTGGAGATGGCAAGAACAACATCAAACAGTAGTAATCGCGAACCGATTTGAATAATCGAAGTTTTGAGGCGGAAGCCCCGATAACTTCTACTCGTTTTAGCATGATCGATGCGATTTCGAAAAGTGGGAATTTTCGTGCGTCGGCCCTACGAAACTCCACGTGTAACGATCGCCGCTCCAACGACATCAAAGAGTCCCGCAGATTCGTTCACGTGGCATAATTGCAAATATTGATCACCTCTTTCATCGCGATCCTGCGGCGGCGACCGGTGTCATCGCTTTCCGTTTACGAAACTATTTTGTCGACAACAGAAGGAACAAAGTCGGTCATCGGAGATAATTAACGCGAGCGCCGGAAATCTTCAGGCTTGGCTCGTACCGTCCGTAAAATCATTTATAAAAAGCAAAATTCAATTACTTTCCGGCTCTTCCGCGTATTTCCTTCGGACTCGAGCCTTAGAGCCGGAGAGCGATGTATTTTTGTCGAATAAACGACAAGAGATGCGCCAAATCCTCTATTACTTATTCAGGACACGACTTTTTCGAATGGGAATAACCACTACAGGCGGACGCAATTTAATCACCTACCTGTAGATAAAGGAAAGCCATTAACTCAATACGGACAATGGCGTGCGCGTTTTTCTTCCCGCGCAAAGATCTTTCTAAAGAAACCGTGCGGCAAAGAGTGACGACACTCGTTATCCACTGAAGAATGGCACAAATTAAAAAGGAAAACTTAATAAATCCTGCTCCTACTTGACAACCTTTTTTCATATTCATTTTCATCGTAAGGTTGAACTAACAAATCATTAAAAATTCTTTCAGCTTTAATAAAGAACAGAAAACGAGGCGTGACATTTGTGAATGAAAAGAATATCTGATTTTCAATTAAACTCACTGAATTCAAATATTTTTTAAACACTTTTGCAATTACCAAAAAAGTCTCAGTGGTCGATTATTTTTGAATTTGATTTTCAGTGAACATTTTTCGAGTCAAATTCTCACTGAAGTCTGATGCAATCAATTTTGCTTAATGAGAAATTTTTTGTCGGACGAAAATTATTGCTTTCTCAAAATTTTTCGCACATAGGTACCTAAATAAATCTGTTTTAAATATGTAACAATATAATTAATATTAATGTTGTCGTAATAAATCTGTTGTTACTAAAATTGATTTTACTAAAATCTCATTTAAATAGTGTTGCCGATAATTTTTATAGTTTATCATATTTGTAAACAATTATTTACACGCTCATCCGAGCATTAAATTTTTTTCAATTTTTCTAAAGAAATTAAAACGCTGTTTAAAATGTGTGAATAATACGAATATTGGACTTTAGATTCTAAAACCTTGATTTAAACACTTTAATTCTTTTATTCTCGTCAGCTGGTTGTCAACAAAAGGCAAAAAAAATATTTAGTTGCCCGTGAGCAAGCATCTTTTTAGTCGGTTACTTCTATATTCAATTTAGTACCAATAAATTTGTGTTATTCAATCATCGACTAAACTACCATCACTACTGTTCTGCCAAAAATGTACGACCATAACTGCTTCTACAAAATCTTATTTAATAAAACTGCCAGCTTTTTGATATACAATTCTTCAAGTTTCTCACATAACACCTCGTTTGGTTTATAATAAATTTGATATAAAAGAACGTCGGCGTCTAATAAAAACAAAGACGCCAGTGCCAAACTCAAACTTTATAAGTGAATGTAACATTTCCTGTAAGATGCATGTAGATGTTTAGTTGTAGCTACTAACAGAACATTTGAGCTCGTTGCCAAACATTGGAAGACTTGCTAATGGATAATTTTGTTTATTTATGTTTTTAGTTAGGAACTTGATCGTGATTAGCTCTCGAGCCCGCTATAAATATGTATAAGCAACAAGAACTAAAACTTTGTAACTTACTGCAAGATACGCCGTCAGAAGAAATCGAAGCACAAATGTAATAACTAAATTGGTTCGAACGTTTTTTATATAACAAATTATAGCAGTGGTACATTTTTGCTTGTCTGAAACTGCCTGGAAATATTTGTCGGGTAATTTTTTAATTTTAATCGAATTGTGGGGGGTACATGGCGCTTGAGAAGCTTCAGTGAAACAACCCGGTTATCTTAACCCCAAACAGCATCTAAGCCGCCCTTTATTACCCCGAGCAATGAATACATTAATTTGGAACCGGAGTGGCGCGAGAACAATGCGTGAAATGTCAACCGCTTGTTGTAGATTATTCCAAGTGCAATGCATTTGCCATTTTTACATAAAACACACTGTAAAAGCTTTGAGTTACAGTAACCTTGAGTAGAATGTACAAAGTGTTAAAAAGACGCGCATTCTGTTAATTTTTAAAAACGTTTTATTTTTAATGAAGGCCAGGCCTCGTCGTCATTTCGATATGCATTAGCGTAAAAGTTTTTCCGGATGGACGTATGCGCATAAATGTTAGTCAAATTTATATTTGTGAAAAGTAGACGTAACCTGATTCATTTCTAAAAGCTTTCAATGTTATTTACCTAAATTGAGGCGTTAAAGTTTCGCTGAAAAAATGTTTTAAGTGGGTTTCACAAGTAAGACTGTAGTCTTGAGAGAGTCGTTAACGGCGCAGACACGTACAGTTTAATGTCTGTTTTCATAAAGCTGACAAGTGATGTAGATTGCGTGTCTCACTTCGTAGAACAATAACACAGCAATTTTACACTATAAAATATGTTAGCAAGTGTCTATTACTGGTAAAATTATAACAAATAACACATGAGCGGTTAGTTGGGAAAAGTCCGGCAAGGCTCCCGTTTAAAATTATAAATTTTTTAATTTATTTTTGAGATTGCTTCAGATATGTACTTAGATAAGACGCACACTTTTTTATGAATAAGTGTCTAAAACTATAATATCTTAATCCGTTTATGTTATAATATTTATATAATAATAGTTTGCTTTCGATCAATATCGATGGATTTCAATATATTTCTCCTGTAGAATAATATCACGCGAACCTATTTTCCAGCTGTCCTCTCGGCGCTCGAAGAAAATGTTCAAATCATACCTTTGTCAATACACTGCTTACATTTGCAGAAAAATGTGTAAAACAGTACTAGATTGTACAGATTTTCCGTTTTTTTTTCACATAGTAGTTCTAGATTTCGTTTCGTTAGATATTCATCTTGGATAACTTCAGACTATATTTTTAAATTAAAAGTCTTTGTATCAGTATTTTCATTTGTTATCATTCGTTTTTAGACTTAAATATTCATGTTATTGGCATAGCTAACATTTTACTTTAAAGTATAAAGATTAATTAAAAACATTTGCTTTGCAGTTTTTACGTAGTCAGACATCATATATTAGAAAATTGAAATTACCTAAAGGCAAAAAATATTTTGTAAAAGCTTATCAACTTTTCACACGCTTTGAAATGCACGCCTATTTAAAACCTGTCACGACTGAAATATCTATTAAATATTTTCTAAAGAGTGGAAGATTTTCATTAGCTGAAATATGTTTTAAACCATCGGCAAGACTAGAACGTCATTGTAAGTAATCGATTTTAGATAAAGTGGCTGATTGTACCGAAATGACAAAATACAGAAAGCAGAACATAGCGTAATTAAAACAGAGAATGTGTGGATGTGATTTGTGGTGATTATGAACCAAATCCGCTTAAGCTGGCGTATATTTTGCGTAAGTTTTGAAAGAAAGCAATGAATATATGAAAAGCAATTCGGATTAAATCTCGAATCGTTGTATTTTATTAATTCAGGAGAGCTACAGATCCGCTTCGAATCAAAGAAGCTGCAAAGCGGATGCATTGTAAATAACGAATTATGCTTACACAACAAAAGAATCGCAATTTATACAACCTTTGTGAAGTTGTTTCGAAGCGATTGATTGTAAAATTCGACTCTTCGGAAGTGTAAGATGGATAAGTGCTTCCGGATACTTTAGGCTCCCGGATTTTACCGCCTAAGTGAAATTTCAAACCCAATTGGGAAATCTCGGCGAGGGATTTGATTTTTTCGTTTTTTGTTCGTGGAGGTGGATCGACAAACGGTTGTAAAGGTTTATATTAGCGACAATTAGAATATTAGCAGACCGAATAGTAATCGTAAAAATCCAGTATAATCGTGACACGAATTTCTGTTTCACACGTGCTTGGAAGTTGTACGAATCGGTTTAGATGACAAGCTTAATAGGACAAGTATTGTGTCGCAATTTCAAACATATTCTTTTGGCTGTTTCGTTTTTTATTAAAATCACTAGATAATCCTCGGCGGTTAGTCAACACCTAAGGACTTGGAGATTTGTAATTTAAATTGCAAGCGACATTTTTCGATAAACTCCTCTGTGTTTGCTCTAGAGAGTTTGAGCGGAATTCCCCGAGGATCTGTGCAATTCAAAAAAGTAATTTTTAAATACCGACTGCAATTTCGTCTTCAAAAAGGTCACGTTTCCGGCTCGATTTTATATCAGCATTCGTTGCCTTGAGTCTAGTCGAGTGGTAAATTTATACACCAAACTTGCGCAAATTGGGTTTGTTTTAAAATCGACAGGTGACACGAAAATTTCCAACAGCCGGTGCATTAAAAATTTGGAATTTTTTTGGCAACTCCGCGAATCTCTATCTATGTTCCGCGTGTGTAAAAATTTGGGGCAGACGCCACAAAAATATGTTTTAGTTCCGGCGGCCCATTAACCAGTTCATTATCGTGCTCGCGGAAATAAATGATCATTATTGGTATCCTTTTATATTGAAAAATCGGTTTTACGAGAGGCTTTACGGTCATTTTATATGGCGGACTTCACCGACAAGACCATAAATTACGGCCATAGTTTTCCTTATTACCTCAAACTTTGCCAATATGAAGCGCTTCCAATTACCGCACGTACTGAGGACCCGGAAAGAAATTTCAGTAATTCCGACCGGCGATGATGAGTTGGGAAAAAGAAAATTTCCGTCGATTAAATCGCACGGGTGGTTGCCAATTAAGGGATTTTCCGCTCCTCAATCTGAATTTCCATTTAGATTTGCTTGAGGGATGCAGTCCTGCTTCTGCTTTTTCTTTTCACCACCTAAATCAACGGAGGGAAACACCTATTGTACGTAATAAATCCACTTTGACGTGTGTAATTGCACGACACGCCACGTCTAAATATGTAATTTGCATTTTATGAAAAGGTTAACGCCTGCCACGAGGGCTCAACGAACCTAAGAAAATGAGATTTGCGACCTCAACTAGATTTGAAAAACAAACAAGAACATGTCTAAAAATGCCTCATTTCCCAAAGTAATCTACCCGAAGTTTCTTACATAACTGCGGCGTCTTAAAGACTGTTTTTACTTTACACCCTTTCTAACCCTAAAACATTGTTGAATTTTAAAAGGCTTCCATCTAGTCAACTTAAAATTTTGGTCAAAATATGTGAATTGAAATACCCACAAATTGTCAGCCAGTAAATAATAAATTCAAATGTTTACACCCAACATGTAAACCAATGGAAAAAAGTACATTTGATTAAAGATAGAATTAGTCGAGCGGGCAAATATTTGTCGAACGTCTCAAAGGAATAAAAACCAATATTGACGATAACTGAACTTGTTTCCAAGTTTTCTTCTCATTTCTCTTCCGCGTTTTAGCATTATTGTACTCGTATATTGATAGTAGGAAAGTGTAAACAAATTACAAAGAAATAATCTCGCTAATTATAATAATGAGATAACGCAGAATAAAGCAATTTATTTGTACAATTATTACACAGATCGGCATTGTTCCAATTAATTTCCCGTTGACGTAAAAGGGAAAAACCCCTATCTGGAACCCTTTTATTTAATTAATTAGTTCATTAATTAGTCAAAGAAAAATGAACAAGCGAACAGATACAAAGATAAAAGCAAAGTGTCAGGAGTACCTAATTTAGCCGCAATCATATTTCTCATAAAAATGGGAAAATCACAACGCTTCAAATTATTAGGGGACAAAAATGGGCAGCGTAAATATTGTTAGTATCGATATTTTATGCATGACAAAAATAAATAACACCAACAAACCTGACATGATAATTCGTACGGAATATTCATGCATTATTAAAAAGTTTTGCATTTGATTGATATTAATTTGGGTATTTCAGTTTTAAATTGGAGTTTCTAATAAAAGTACAAACTTGCAACCCAACAAAAAATATATTTCACGTAATGGGGTTTTAGCTCACCACAAGTTGTGTAAATTTATTTATACTGAACTTGCACTAAAATAAAATTGAAAACATAACTTTTGACATTTTAACATTAATAAATTAAAACACAAAAGAGTTGTAATTCACAAATCGCTTCAAAGCAAACGAGTTGGACTACAAAATATTAATTTATTTAATTCATATAATGTTGAATGAAAACTTACAAACTCCACAAAGCATGGGGCAATAGGATAATACCGGGTGATTATAAATGATTGACATTTTTTGTGGTAGGTTGGCAATATTTTTTAACTCTTCCATTGGGTACACTGATTTTCAAATTTGATCGTGTCAAATAAACGTCAAATTTAAAAATTGCTCATATCAGAATTGTTTTTAAAATGGTTTTTACAACTGGAAGATCGTTTCGATCACTCGCTGTAACCATTTTCTCCGTTATTTGTCACTTTTCGTTCGCCATTATTCGTTATCTTACACATTTTGACAACAATATTCTAACCTGAACAGTTAATAGACATAAATCACGACGACTGTTAATCTGGTACCAATTCCTCCCTGTTGCCAATTACCTAAATTGAAGTCAATCATTTATAGTCACCCGGTATCTTGGCTTATGTTTGATATATATTTCATATTCAGATAAAAAAATTATTTGGGGAATTATTTAAATAATCATGCTTTCCACTCGAGTATACGAGTATAAGAAAATTATTATTAAATAAAAATTAAATTTATTGTTGCACCCCTCACACTTGACGGGAAATTTATTTAAAGTATACCCTTGTGCTCCTTGTTGGCAGTTTTCATTGTATATGCCTCAGTGGCTGCGTTTGTTTGCAATCTCAAGTATGTGTTTGTTTTCTTTTGTATTTTCTAGATTTTCGCCCCTTCCGAAACACACCCCGTGTGATTCTAGCCAAGACGCTATTTTTAAACATGCAAATGGATTCATTCGATTCACGAAATAACAAGACTTTACCTCGCAGAGGTTTTTCCGACAAGGTTTTGCTCTGGGTTACAGAGAAAATCAGCTTCCAAGCGTTAATTCCGACACGAAATGTGTTTTTAAAATTCGTTTAAATTCAAAATAGTATTCATCAGAGCGGCTTTCATTACTCTATTTCAAAGCTAGAGAACTTCCGACAGGATTTCGACCGTCCCGAAACGATTCATTTTTTGCATTAGAATTCTAATAAGAACGCCCAAAACGGATTATGGAATTTAACACCAATTATTAAAACGCTTTGAAAACGATTCCGTTCGACTTAATCGAATTACTCGGCCAACAATCCACCTCAGCCGGGACTGTGTTTGTTGCTGCTCGCAAATCCCCTGAAAGCTCTTATTTGAAACTGCGCTTTTTCGGGGCCCCGTGTGTTTGCAAAATATAAGAGGGTCGGTACGACAATGGCTAATTGAAATTGTTAATCGACGCCCCTAATGCGGCCGAATTTGATTAGCGGTGCTTTGTGGTGATCGGCGTCTTAAAAAGCGTCTTTATTAATGGCGGCTGAATTTTGCATCTCGTGTGAGCGTCGTTACGATAATGACAGTCAACTTTACGAGATTGAGTTACTTCTTCTGAAGCATATCGAATTTAATCCGATGGCGCAAGATTGGGCGACCTAGAGCGGAATTTTGAGGGGTGGGCAATGTGTCATCGCAAACATCCCTGTTATTTATAGATTGTTCAATAGAGGTCAAGGGATGGAAATCGTGGGATACACACAAAAACACCCGCTCCACATTGGAATCGATTCGATTTATATACAGTGAGTGGGTAATTAAGAGAGTAAACGCGCCGTCGTAAATTGTACGATTAAATTGGCAAATTTTTAAACACCAAATTCGATGTAATTTTTAAAAGTCAAACTGAACAATCGACGAAAAACTTAAAACTTTTACACGAAATACAAACGTCCAAGTTACTTCAAAGCTTATTGACTCGTTTTTAAGTGTCAATAAAATTTGTAATTTTGTTAGGACCACTCCACTCAAATGCAAACGAAATTATTTGCGCAATGATCATGTGAAGTGGATGGAATTCCTGACTTTGTTATTAAATTAACATATCAACGCCGATTTCCAATAATTATATGGTTTGATAATTTGATACTAAGGCCTCTCGATTTAACGCTAAATTGAACCAGTACTTTGCTGTATTTATAGCCCTGCCAATTTTTAATTTATGGTCAGAATCATTCTCATTCGCAAATGGACTGAATAAAAAATTCAACTGCATTAATGCTGACTAGAGTTGTGCATTTGGAAACATTTTAAAACATCGCTATCTAAAACCTGTTAACGAGAATTGAGGGAACGGATAGAGAAAGCAGATAATTCTGGCCACTCGAGGCATTTTAGGAAGATATAAAGCTCATTTCTTTAGAAAATCCATAAATTGTCTCGACTGTAAAACATTTACTTTAATCACTTTTCGTTTTACTATTAAATTAACGACTTATCTGGGTTTTATGGTAACTTCATAAATGTGACTTAAATTTAATATTTTTTCTCCGACTGAAATAAAAATCGGCAGACCGCAGAATTTTTCAAATATTTTTATAATCGTTTATGACTAAGCATATAATAATAATTAATATTGTGTTATATTAAAAAAAATAAAAATATATATTTGACCCGGCGCATCCACCACAATCAATTCCAACATAAATATTTTTCCATCACCAAATGAGGTTTCATTTCCACTACTACTCAAACCTTTCAAAATGTGTAAATATTGGTCGCTCATTAAACTGATAAAAATAATAAAATCCATGTTTTTTAAAATCACGAATTTTTTGTTTCCTGAAACACTGGTTTTAGGTTTCATTCATTTGCCAGTGATCGTTTAAAAAATTACTTTATTCGATTTCGCTTCAATACAACTGCTGAACTACTGAAATGCACCAGCAATTGGTTATTTTAAGAAATAATTTACAACCATTCTTAGATGTGCTGAACTGATAGTTTAAATTTATGGTTCATGCAAGGTCGAGTTTCTATATATTTTACAATTGCTGTCGAGAACTTCTTCCACGAAAACGAGTTGGTTAAAAACGACGATTCAACTACTTCGCTAATTAACTCACCCGATCTAACTCGATTTGCATTTTTCGCTTAAAACCAATTTAGAACACTAATTTCTTCAAAAGTTAGCATCTTTAAATTACGAACTAAGCAATTTGTTGCAATTGCTCAATTGAGCATGATTGCTTCACAAACCTTCAGTATTAATTTTTCATACTATTTCCCTGTTACGGTGCCTTCATGTGGTAAATAATCTATCTGAATAACCCTATCAAAATCAAAAGGAGTTGTTGTTCAAATATTACCGTGGAAATTTTCGAGCCATGAATGAGCCATTGAATGCTCTGACGTTTTGATTTTTAATCATTTTTTTAAAACCAAGTTAAATATACTGGCACAATTATTTGCAAAACATTATCTAGTTTTTGTTTAAAGCGCTTCCGATTTACTTTCACACACTTTTGCCAAGATTTTGATTTATTGTTATTCCCATTTCAAGAAGCTTAATTTTTTAAACGTTTTTATCAGAAAAGCCGTAATAAATTTCAACATATCATGGGACACACTCTACTTCAAACAAAGTTTTGAGTATTCAATATAAATAATTAACAATTCCAATAAAAAATGTCAGTCAATCCCAATTATGTTAATAAGCAAGCAAATTAAAAGGCATTGTTGTCTTGGTTATAAATAATAATATTTTCTCAGCGAACTGAAACAAGATAGTAAAGAAGTTTTTTGCTTTGGATAAAAAAGGCTGTTAAAAATGAACCAACTAGTGTAATAATATTATAACAAGATAACTTTTAAAAGAAAATTCAACAAGCTGTGTATTCTAATAATAAGCTTTGCGTTTTTACACTGCTCAAACTCGGTAACTTTGTTGCTGCGTATTTATTGTCAATTATAGTTGATTCACGTTTACTAAACGTAAAAGTTTTCTAGTAGAAAATGAGAGAATGCATGATATCAGCAGGTATCAGAAATGTATGGGTGCGTGTTTATTGTGTGCCGCACAGTTATTGATAAAAATATGAAGAAACGCTGATAACCCGGAATCCATTAAAGTTGGTACATGTGCATAGTCAGATACGTTTCAAATACTCCCTCTATCGTTCCTTTTAAAGCATTAAAGCATCAAAATTCAATATGAAGCAAAATGGTGGATGCGCCGGGATAATTAAGTTTATTACTTTGGAAATATTTTTTTCGCAAATTAATTAAACAAATCTCAAAATGAAGATAATGAATTTTTGTGATGGAAACAATTAGAGCGGCAATTATGAGCCCGGCAACTAATTCCGGAGACCGGCGTTCGCCTCCGGAATTTTAACAAATCGCAAGACCCAGCCGGCGACGGATCAATTCTCGTAAAGCATAACTGGAAATTCACTTTACGACCGACTTGGCACCGGCCGTATTTCCTTCCGGTCAAGTCGGAGACTTGGAGCGGACAAGAAGGCGGTTTATTTATGAAAATTGCGGCGCGATTCACGTGTTGCATCTCAGAACCTCCACTACCGATACGATCACCGAAAGCTTTCCAGTACATTATTAATCCCCAAAGGCCGGCAATTATTTGCTCAGTGGCGTAGAACGAAATGGGCGGGTGGCTTGAAATAGATTAGTCAATACCTCAGTTATCGCGGGTCTATCGATCACACGAGAACTGCGAGTAACATTTGGGATTTCATTCATCACTCGCCGGCCTCATTTAAATTGCTAAATTTCGTGTCAGACGTCTTGGGAAAACATTTAAAAAAACTCGACTTGTCTGGATGGAATGACAAATGACAAATAACGACTTTAGACCTGCGACTCAGTCAACACCGAATTTAAGTGCACGGCCTTGTTGGGCTAGGTTTTAGCTCTTGCTACAAATAAACCAAACAAACACACGCAATTAATTTTCGTGAGTGTATTTTGTTGTGTAGTTTTCCCACAAACCACTACTTTGTTCACACAATTTTAGAAACGCGAACAAATACATTTAGGTTTAGAGACCATCGAAAGCAAGCGCGCTGTGATCATTTGCAACAAATTACTGAACGTGCAGAGAAATTTTTTGTACGTGCTTTAGTAAGCCAACATCAAACGAGCTCCTCTAAAAATACCAGCGCAGCGTTGTGTTCTCGCTCAATGAATATAATAAAAAATTTTTTTTTTAGATTTGGACAATGTGTAGGTGGTTTCTAAGTTTTGAAAAGAAACGAATTAACGAAACTAAACATTCACTAATTTTAATGCTGGCGGAAACCCAAAGCGAAAAATCACTGGCTATTAAAACACAAAATATTAAAATTGTACAATGTTATTATAAATAGTCGAAATGCGTTGTGTTACCGCTCCATACAAACATATTTGTAATTTAGGTACTTTTATTTTGCAACTGAACTCTGAGTTGTCAATTGCCGATTCGTTATTCCTATCATAATTTTTTCGTATTTGCGTTTTGTCGTTTTTTGTCATTTATTGTGGTTGTCGGCACTTTTGGTTGTAAATATGTATAAAAATATTATAGTCTGTTTTGTACAATTTTGTAGCGATGGAATCAATAAATAAAAAATAAATTTTTATTAAATTCTAATCAGAATTTTGTCTACATGCATTTATAAAATGACCCTAGACACTAAAACACTTAAAATAGAATGAAAACGTATTTAGCAAATATATGGTTTGTGAATAAAGACGTAGATGAGTTGTTTGATTTCGAATCGCACCACTCCACTTCGAAAAGAATTAGAAAACGTTTAATATTTTTTACTCCCCTTTTATAATGTTTGAACTTTGCCCACATCTATTGTTTAAAAGTGCTTAGCGCATGCATTTAGTAGATGAAATAGTTCAAGCAGATATCGAAACCCAATAAACAATGTTTCATTTGATTAATAGTTTTGAAGCACGCCAGTAAAACGTAATCAATCTGGGAAATACAAGAACGACATAGAGGGCGGTTAATATTTAAATTCATATTAGCGCCATTCAGGAAGTCAACCGAGTTTCACTAATCGAAACCCCAAACCCACAATATGTCAGCCGAAGTCCAATTCAGACGTATATGTCGACAAATCTCATAACGCAAAAGCGGAATCCCGAATAAATCAAATACAAACAAGATTCCCATCCCCAAACCGTCGTCTATCAGTCAACCGATAATTTCATTTATGCATCGTTCCCACGTCACTTATAAATAAGGCGACCCGCATTTTTCGGACACGCACCCTTTTATGTGATTAAATAGATTTTAGAACGCAGCAATCGTCGGTCACGCAATTTCTTAAATTCGCACCGGAATTAATCGCGGCAAACTGTAAATAAACGCCGTAATCTCGTCGGCAATGACAACGAATCGATAAGAGCTGAAATTCACTTCTGGCGCTGGATTTGCATTTAGATTAATGGAGTCTGCACTTGTGACCGCGGCTGATTGAAAATTTCTGTCTCAGTTTCGGGGAAGTTGAGAGAAAAGTGTCCGAGGCGAGGTAAGCACGAGGAGGTGAAAGAGGTGAGACAAAGCATTTCCGCCATCAACGGGAGGAAGCGCCAAATCCGGGACTTGAGACAAGGAGAGGCGTTCCAAAGGCCAAATTGCAGCGTAAACATGGTAATTGGGCTTGGTACGGAACAAATACGGCGAGTAGAGGTAGAACGGGGAGTCATGGCCCGAAATTATTCGCAGTGATTTAATAATTTCAAGGAAAGTTTTACACTGGAAGGATTTCATTGTCTAAACAAATATTTGCAAAGATTTCTTTTATTTCACAAATTTTTTCATCCAGGTTAATAGTTAGATCCTTAATTATCAAATATTAACTTTCCGCATTTCAGTCAAACATCTCCAAATATATATGTACAAGACCTTTCATAACCGGTTAAAGATCATTGCCGACAAACTTGGTAGTTGCTGAACTGCACATAGTATCTGAACTCTGCATTATAAATTCGTCGAAATCAGCCACAGAAACATTCTCAAATAAGAACACGTACGAGCACCAATTTACATTAAACATAAATGTGGAACTTGATCTGCGATTTCTATGCATTACACGCTTTTAATTCTCAAGACATAAAATGTATCTTCCTGTCTACCAAATTAAACAATAATTCAATAATTCAAGCTTACGTTTAAAAAGGTGGAAGACTATAAAAAAAGTCGGGTATTGATTAGCCCGAAAATAGTAAATTTGCAGTTTTTTGTGATAAAAGCAAATTTTTGTATAAATTGTCACCTGAGACATAATTTATAACGGCAGCTAAAGCTGCATAACTATTAACTTGTTTTTGAAAAATGGGAGAAATAGGAATAGGGAATAAAGAATCTAAGGTGCATATCTAAAATTTGAAATCAATCTCCAACTAATATAACGTGCGTTCAAAAAAAAACGAGGCTGCGTTGGCCATGGAATTTATCGGCTTTCCAGTGTAGAAACCATAGAAAACATAAACATAGATTTGACATATGTCAAGATCTGTCAGTTTAAAATTTACCATCGAAATAAGACGGCCCAAACGCTAGGACAGTTTAATTTTATGTTTAATGAGCATTTTTAATAATCATTGGTTTTTAAACCTTCGAATCCAAGCAAATCGGAACCTTTTTTTTCTAATGTATATTGTGTAATTTATAACTCACTAGTGTTCAACGTTCGTGTTTAACTATGTATACAACGATTGGTAGGTCACAAACATATTATTATTATTATTACTTAAATGATGAGGAAAAAAATTTGGTACTTTAAATAAAGTGTAAACATGTAAAAAAAATTAATGTAAACTTTAATGAAAGACAATCCGTAATTAAACTCCAAAAACAAACAACATTTATCGCAATTGCTTTCGATTTTTTGCCGTAACTCGTCTAAATTTTTTGGCCTACTAAAATAATAAACCTTCGAATCCAAGCAAACCCAAACCTTTTTTTCTAATGTATATTGTGTAATATAACTCCCTAACGGTCGACGTCCGTGTTTAACTATATATACAACGATTTTTGAAATATTAAATGAGAATGCAGTTGCTCTTAAACTGAATTGGTAGGTCTCGAGTTGCGCATAGAGACTGATGACCCATGAAGGTTGACGGGTAACTGAGTGCTGCCAAATATTCTCAAGACATTTTTCGGTTTTGAGACTGATTCTTCTTCATCGATCTATTCACGACTTACAGTTATATCAAATTAATGACCGTCCTGGTCGTGCCGATATTCTCCTCAACAGAGGAGAAGCTGTAACAATGAATAGATTGATGTTTGGATTCACAACGATACCGGGAAATGTTTTGCACTTTTTTTTATCCCATTGTCAACAAGGAAGCTAACCTAAACATGAACAGACGAACTGACACTTTGAAATTTTGCTACACTAAATTGATGCACAAAGTTTTTCCATGGCCAACGCAGCCTCGTTTTTTTTAGAACGCACGTTAGTTGAATCTAGAAAAATATATATAACGTGCGTCCATCAAAATAAAACGGCCAACCCACGTTATTATATAATTTATTAGTACAGCAAATCAAAATCTTTTGTAATTGTTAATTTTAAGCCCAAAAATAATTAATTTCCAGTTTTTTTTGGTATAAATTGTCATAATTTATAACGGCGGCTGATTAAATATTAACTCGTTTTTGAAAAATCCGAGATTAAGGAATTTATATAGGGAATAAAGGATATGAGGATCTCAAACGTGAAATAAATCTCCAACTAATATATTTTATAATTTATTAGTATAGCAAATCAAAAACATTTTTTCGTAATGCGTCAACTATTTTAATGTGAGTTATCTCTATTGCTCTCCTGGCCTCTTCATCTTATGTTTATTTAACATACATTTTTTCCGATTCCGCCTTCTAAAAATGCAAAACAGTTTATTTATCTATTTCATTTTTTCACTTACATTGTTTGCTTCGCAAAAATAATAACTATATATTTTTAGTTACACTCATAGCTTCTTCCTGTTTATCTAATTCATTGTTTTGTTTTCTTACCTACTTCCAATCGCAATTGCTAAATATACTGCCTCGTATTAAAACTACTTGTTTTTTTATTTTGTCATCTTTTCTAAAAAAAATAAAAAATAAATAATAAATTTTATTTCAAATAAAAACGTGTATATCTAAACAAATGTTTTACAAATTTTAAAAAGTGTTGTAATTAATGTTTGTACGCACGCAATTGTACAGCGAGAAACAAATAAAATAAATTAAAACATGTGAGTGGGTACAATTGGTTCGCTTCATCTCTCAAGCTTCATTACTAATGAATGTGGAAAAGCTTGGGAAATGAATCTTGGTCCGCCTCCAGAAGTTAGAGCTTTAGATTTGGTCAAATTTAATTAAATCCACAAGAAAGCGACCTAATAATTAAGCTACTGAAATATACAGAAAAGTTAAAAGTTTTGATTTAATTCAGCAAAACACTTTGTAATACTTCCCGTCTATTAAACAAACGCCGTCACAAAATCATTATGGTAATTACTAAGTCAAAGAACCAGAAAGACGTTTTTCTTAATAGGAACCTAAAAGCACTAACTTGAACTGAGATAAAAAATATTACAAGGCCACAGCTGTGATTTTAAATTTTTTTCGAATGAAAATTAACGATGGTTTTTTTGCGAGAGTAAGGAACGTTATGGGCATGTCGAGTATTTTAACGGCCTTCCATTATTTTTTATAGACGAAACGAGATTAAGACCACAATTTCGTCAAGACGCTAATGCTAATTTTATCTTAATTTAATTTTAAATTTAAAATTGCATTTTTTCCTCTAACAGTACCACTAACTTTATGCTTTATTTTAATTTCACCTTTACAAAAATTCATATTGTATTTGCTAATTTTAGATTGTAATTATTGTACAAATTTCTATTTGCGGAAATTTTCAGTGGTAATCTCCATGTCTCGTTAGGCTTTAGAATCTTTGCGCTTCGCACAAAGGATTACTTTAAAGCACAAACTTACATTTCTAAGAACTGGTAATCAGTCTCCCATACAATCACACAATGTCGTTTGTTTTAAAAGACTAAACCTCTTCTCATTTCACTCAGTTGATCAAAACAACAAATTAATACAATAGTTAAACAAAAACAAAATATTAACTACAAACTAGAAACGGTGGAGTTGTTTCGTCCCATTTATGTGCTAAAAGGAGTAAATTATGCGAAAATTAAAGCAATCCCCAGCAAGCACTTCCGCTTCTTAATCGCAAAAACGTCACCAACGAAAAGAACGGTCCCCAACCACCCGATACACCTTCCTACTTTCGCAACTCGTCACATAGCTAGATTTAAGTAGCAAAGTTAAACTCGTCTTATTAAACTTCCTAGATTAAATTAATGATTAACGCCATCCATTTATCACCATGACTACTAAATTCACGTTCAAACCGGCAGCAAATCACAATCAATCCACGCATTAACCGCTGAAAAAATCCCCCGGAGATGAGGAAACGCCGCTATTAGTTCGTCCTCCACTGATGGAGTTAAGACCTCGTCGTCATTTGTTTCCGTCTTTGTGTAACATCCAACAGGCTGTTGGCTCGCTCGCCCCGAAAAACATTTTCTTATTCTTCCCACACAGCGCACAGATAAATCTTCGGTTGATTGTAATAAATTATTTCGTGAAGCCTCCCAAGCTGCACTTCTCAGAAATGAAATCTGTTGTTGCAATCTGAATAAGTGTACGAGGACGACATCTGCCGCGCCACATAACGCTTCCTACGTCACAGGAAAGTCGCATTTATCGCACACATGTGGTGAATTTTATTAAATAACAATCCGACAAAAACGTTGACCAGTTTTATTAAAATTCGCTATTTTAACTCGCCCGGCGCCTCCACCATTCTTGTTTATGGTCCCTCGTCTATACATAAAATATATGCGTCCTGTCGTTGATTTTATTAGCAATTCTCCTAGCACCAGCATTGCAATTGTATCCCTAGTGTATGCATATTTATTAAAAAAAACAATAATAAATATTTTTTTAAAATTTAAAATAATTAAGATTTTTTTTTATTGGCCGTTTTTAAAATGAAAAGGAACGTCTCTTCTAATCAGAATAAAACGTAGTAAAAAATTCCCATTGTAACCCTTTATTTGTTTCTTAAGCATTTATTTTTTATAATTTTGAGGTTCTACCTCACTTGCTATTTATTTTTTGCCGCATTTATTAATTTTCCGGCGAACAATTTAATGTCCCAATTGAGAACAATTGTAAACAGTTCTGTAACAAGTTGTTGTGGTCTTCCCCAGATCTGTTTGAGACTCAGATTTGGTCGAACAACCTGATATTGCAGTCTCAAGGGACATAAAACACTATAATGGAAACACTCGCCGTTAAATAATATAATGCGTAACATAAATAAACGATTTGATAACTGTGTGCAGCTTCGGTGCAAATTCCACTTTTAATACTTTTTTTGTGAATCCGCGTACACATTAGCTATTTCCCGACTATGCGCTCCGGAAATTCGAATGATGGATTCGTTCGAGCCAAAAAGGCCATTTCTACAATTAGTCAGGATCGAAGAACGTACATGTTGCTCAAACCCGATTTAATTCCGCTGATTCCGGGCGCATAAAAGACGGCGGGAATTAAACGAAAGCGTCATCTATAA
This sequence comes from Eledona agricola, assembly GCA_964023215.1. Classification (NCBI taxonomy): domain Eukaryota; kingdom Metazoa; phylum Arthropoda; class Insecta; order Coleoptera; family Tenebrionidae; genus Eledona; species Eledona agricola. The sequence continues at coordinate 27,076,776 of OZ026857.1, read as the reverse complement.
GCATTACCGGGAGGAAAAGCGTCATAAATAACTGACGGCTTTTTATAGAAGCACTCGTTAACGACATAAAGCAGCTTTGATTTACAAGATAACGGGAATTAAGCTCGGTTAGGGGCGGTCGTGTCGATTGCTCCTCTGTGAATAAAAAGCCTCGAATAGTGGTAGTGGTTTTGTTCATTTTCGTGTCACCGCTTCGTATTCAACTCGTCGAAAACATTGGGATAAGTGCCATGTGTAGCTTTCAGAGCGTTATTGTCGCTTGTTCAAACTGTTCATATTGGAACGAAATGTCTGTTAACTTTCTTGCAATGTTCAAGTGTCAAATGTCGGTGAAACAAATTGTTGAAATGCATGTGCTAAACGAACCATTCATCACTCTTAACCGGAAGTAATCATTTGTCATCCCATCCCGATATGTCTAATTCCTCAAGTTTGTTCGTCTGTGCAAGAGATAGCATTTAATTGACGGACGAGTCGAAAACTCTTGCAACGAACCAATAAGCCAAGAAATTGTGTTAATTATCTTAATGCTGTGATATTTTAAAAAGTTGTCTTATCTTAGTTACATTCGTTTTACGTAGTCGTTTCTTCGCGCTCTTATCTTGGACGGAATTATAACGCGCTGTCCTCCGTTGACACAAATTGGCTGAATTTTACTTAATTTCTTCTTTGTTGAAGTTTTTGTACACGCAAGCTATTAATTTATTTAACTAATATACATAGAAAAGTATCACGATATCACTTAATAGATTATAAGTTATTAAATAATTATTATTATAGTAAATAATTTAAAAAAATATATTAAAACTCACATTACAACCAAAAAACGAAGTAATATCTTACAGTCCGAATGTTAGGTAAGGACATTAGGATGCAAATGTTATTTAACATGCAAGTATACAAGATGCAAATTCAATTTTAACAGTCATATAATGAAGGTTTATTTTGTTAATTCTAGAAAAAGCCAGAAACGGTAACGAAAAAATCTAGATTTACTACATAAGATTTACAAAATTAGCATTATATCCAGAAGCAGCAAAAAACCAAATTTTTGTGCAAACTAAATAAAACTGACGCAATTCAAGTTGGAGAAAGTATAAAAAATCCTAGTTGTTTTTTTATAAAACTATTATTTTTATTTGGAAGCAAATAAAACCTTTATAATAATTTCCGAACGCTTCTAACGCTCCCTCACGACTACTTCCAGTTAGCTGAGCTAAGTTTCCTAATCTAATCAGGCAGCATCCAAAGTGAATGTACAGTTTTAGACTTTGTTTCAACCGAAGTTTGCACACCTGTCAGGTGTAACTCAAAACGAGCAGTAACTCCAAACTTTGACAAAAATCCTTTGATAATGTGCGCATATTCTAAGCAAATTTGCGTCTGACTTTTGCCAATAAAACTAAAAAGTTCTGTTCCATGTTACACTCCAGAATTTATTTGAGTATAAATTTCAGCGCATCAAATTTATCAAATTTCAGAGTTTGCCTTTTATTTTTCAAAAATTTAAATTTGCCAACGACTACGAGCATATAAAATGTTTGTCGTCGAAGTTGTAGGGTTCATAACTTTAACACACAAATTATGTAAAGTGTCGCACCTTAAAATTATTTAAAGGTCGTACATTTCGTGTTTCAAAAACGCTTTGGCAGGCAACGTGTACGTCAAATTACAAAGTATCTCCTCCAATGAAGTGTTAACACGACACAACGTATTTATTTTTTTATACATTTTGTTAGAATACCGCGTAAATTACGGAAAGTCGCCGCTAGAAACACGACTCAAGTGTGGAGAAAAGAATCGCCAAAGTTGGTGACTGGAAATAGGAGCGATATGTTTTAACGTGGTTATGGTCACGACATCCGGTAAACTTTTGGTGCTGAGGTCCGCAAGCCCATGTTATTGCTGACTGAAATACGTTTTTCTCGCACAAACTTTCACGATTACAATTGAACGTAGTTTGAATAGTTTGTGTGAGTTGTCATTAAATTTTCACCGGGAAACTCTTTGTGTTTAATTAAAGTAAATGGAAATGAGGATATCCTATGTTTGCAAAGAACACATCGTAATTTAAGTGTGGACTTTACCACCTCAAATTGTTTCTCCATAAAGTATTGAACGTTGGAAAGTTTGGGGCGCGCGTCTCATCTCATTGAACTTTTCTTACATACTGATATTAATTAGGGATTTTTCGGCGCCGGAAAACTAATTGAATGACGCATTTCCCATCAAACTTAATTTTACACGTCCTTTTCAGAATTTTAGGGTTCGTGACTAGTCCGCCGTACCGAAATTAAGTCCAAGGTAGATCGGCGGAAATGGTTGTTTATCGAATTTTCTTCTTAAAACAATCAGCATCTATCACATCGCCTCCGCAGGCTGAAACGCTCTCAGGAAGCGAGTGCCTGGGTAAAACACTAAATTTCGGTCCGAAGTATCTATCATAAATTATGTGCATACATTTGAATGATAAAAACGTACAAGAAAAGGAGTCGTTGTAAACGTAGTTTCTTGTGGAATTCCACTGGGATTTGTAAGATTTTTTCAGGCGAGTCGATGTCAGACGAGATTCTAGGCGGGGACAAAAAGCGGATGATTTAATTCGGCCGGAAGTGATTAGGTTAATTGTTCTATTAAAACTCGGGTTGGTTTTTGGCGCCTTAAAAATGCAGACAACTAGAAGACAAATGCTGCACGACGCGGACGTGATCGAATTTTTAAGTGGGTAATCGGAAAAAGTTTGCGTTATCTGTTAATTTGACACAAGTTTTCTCACCACGTAATCGGAACGATCCATTATTTGGGTTCGGCTTCTATTCTCGTTTTCGGCGAAGGCTTTCAGCTCCATGACGCATTTTTAATAACCTGGAAAAAATTGGTAATATTGTCACATATTCAACCAACCTAACAGGGAAAAAAAGGTGCAAAATGGTGGAGGCGCCGGGCAAATTATTTGTTTTATTTTTTAACTATTTATTTTTAATCGCCTTGAAAATAGTGCCTACGCCAGATAAACTGTTACATTTCTTTTTTCAGACGCATTTGTGTGGTAATTAAAATTTATTCGAGCTCTTCTTTCTCATTAAAATGTAATTTAGCTCGGCACAGGTTTTAATTGCAATAATGTAGTGACGCGATTTGTGCTAAATTGTTTAGTTTGATACTCACCCTCTGGGAAATGAATGCGCGGCGCGTCCAGAACAATCCCCAGGACTCTGTGGACTCACTCGGTCACGATCGCAACACGACTAGCGCCTCCGTGTTCCTGCTTGCTTCACCTGCTGCCTCGGAGCGCATTCGTATTATAAACCAACCCTTCGCCCTTATTCAGCCCATTTATAAAACGAACAAACGGCTTAGGTTTATACCGCGTCAACAACTTATTGTCTTCGTATCTCGGAAAGTAGACCACCAATAATAAAGCCCTAGTCTCGATTCAATTATCCTGCATCGCGGCCGGGGCAAGTAGTTTTTTTATTTACTTAAGAACCGACATGAGCTCGGGGTTTTGTCCCCGAAATTAATTTGATTTTGCTTTGTAATTTAGAGAAGTACGGTGCCTAGTTTTTAGTATTGCTCCAGTTTGCTTCGAAGCCGATGCTTCCGACAAACATATGAATTTTTAGTGGATACGTCAATCTCCTCTAGGGATCTTTCTAAGCTCTTGACTTTTACGGTTTTCCATTTAAGTCTACTGCCTCTGAGTTTATAAAAGCTAGAAAACCTTATCAAGTGCACAAATTTTATTATTTTTATATTGTGTCGTAAGTTTTTTGTCGGATTTAATTAATTTTCTATTCGTTGCTTACACGCTTCGTTCGTTTTTTATTTTTATTATCTTAGTTCTTATCATATTTATACGGGCACAGGTCACAATTTTCGTAATTGATTTGTAATTCTAAACACCAGTGATTGATTTATGAAAGTCTGCCGTTCACAACGAATTTTTCCGGGAATGTTTACTTGGGGAGCGTCCTTAATTAATTACACGTGTTCGGGGAGTCGAAAAACAATAAATAATCCCAGTCAAAGGCAATGATCCAATTGGCTAACCGAATGGCTCTTGGCGAACCTCTCGATGACCACAGTCAACATGATACATTACATCCTGCCTCTCAAAATTGCCACACGGATTTCAAACAAAGCAACGTTGTTCTCTCCACTGTACCTCGCACTTTTGAGCAATCAACCAAATTGCATTAAAGTCAACATCAGCGACTACCATAAACACGCAACCGAACCACAAAGACGTACTCGTCTGCACGAAAAAAAGACAGACACGAGAAAATCAATTTCTCAATCAAGTTTCGGCAAGTTTGATTAAATTTTCAAAGTTGCGTATACAAAATAAGTAAAATTAAAATTACGCGACACGGTACCGATTTTTCCTTTTGGTTTTGTTTGCTTCTCAATTATATGGCACGACGTCCTGGCATCATTAAGCTACTAAACGTTTCAAAAGAGTTTCGAGAGAGTGCAGCGCGGAACTGATTTCGTCCCTCAGATAAAAACTTCTTTTTCCGCATACAAATCTAAAATGAAATTCTTTAAACGAATTGAATTTCATTGAAAAAACTATATCTTTCAAGTCGCAACTCTGTTTCTTCATAATCCTGCCAGAGTATATTTTAGATGTATGTTATACGTATAACAGAGTGGAAACTAACTGTAATAAATTCAGTTTCTTGAATAAAAATAAATTTACAAAAAAATCCCGAAACACGTCGATTTTTGTTTTTAACTACTACTTTTCAGCTTAATCACTTTTTCATTTTTTTACTCCGGGGGCTATAACCACCCTTAACTTTTATTTTTCAAATGAAATGATATGTCAATTGATATATCATTGTTTTTAGTTATTTTATTTGTTTTCTTTATTTATTTATTTATTTTTTAGCTTGGGTTTGTATTCCGTTGCCGAAACTAATAAAAATATCACATTTTTATTAACAAACACTACTTATTTGAGAAATAAAAGATGAGGAAGGAATTAAATTTGCAAAACTCGCGTTTGCACAGCATAAAGAAAAAGTAAAACATTTTAAAAACAATTTTTATTATTTATTTTTTCTCTCATAAAGACATGAAAACGTAATAAAAATATATCGTTGTACTCTTTTTTTATAAATAAATTCACATATCTTGGCATTTGAACAAAAAGAGGGGTTACAGCCCCCGAGTAACAAAAAAGGTTAGCCTGAAAAGGCAAACTAAAAATATATAAAAAGCAACGTGTTTCAGGAATTTTTCGTAAAATCATTTGTATTCAAGTAAGTTCTGAATTTATTTCAGTTAAAGTTTCCACTCTGTACATGTTAAATGTACTACCCAGCAAAGTTTAAAAATTGTCATAAAGCGAAAACGGTTTTTATATAATTCAGTTCCATTCACTAAAAATATTTCATCTGTCACACTCACATGACATGGTTTTCGTTGTTCTTAATCGTAGGTACTCGAAACAAGTGCACTGTAAATTTTATGGTATGGTCTGGACGCATATGTTATTAAATTTATTTGACAAATTCCCAGAAAGTGTTCTTTAAGGTGGATTTAATTTTGCACGAGGAAAATTAAGATTCAACGAGGACATAAAAAATCCAGAATGTTTTAAATGCGAGAAGATTTTAGTAAAGTGTCCTAGGGCTCTTGAAAAGATTTTAATCTTGCACGAATTAAATTATTATTAAAATATATCACAATGAGTGGTATAAAAACATAAGGATCTGTTAAAAATGGGAGGACTTTCATCTTTTCATAAGAACTGTACAAAATACGTAAACGTGAATTTTATTTACGTATTATGTATTGTGTATTTGAAAATTGCTTTCACAATTTGCAGCATGATTATTGGTAAGTTGAGACATATGTACCTATAAATATTTCTAAAACGAAGAAAAATACCACCACTTTATATAAAAAATTTTATTAAAACATTTTACACAAATTGTTTTTAAAAATGTCACATGAAATGAACAACAAACTGCATAAAAAATCCAGTTTGTCATAAAAAATAAAAATACAAGTTGGCGCAAATATTTCTAATCCAAAAACAGCGCCGCTTCATATAAAAAAAAATTATTGAAACATTTTACACAAATTGTTTCAACAAATGTCACAAAAAATAAACAACAAACTGCATAAATAATCCAGTTTGTCTTAAATGTGGGAGAAATTAAAAAATAAAAACAATAAAATTAATTTGTAAGATTTTATTCAGAATGGATTAATTGCTTGCAGTCTCTTGATTTCGATGATGTTAATTATACAGGCTCTATCTGGTTGTATCCAGACATTTCCATCGTTGTCCTTGACTTTTTTTAACTTGCTCTTCTCATTAACTCATTAATGGGAAGATCAATTTCCATTCATCCATGTTTTTCGTGGAATTATTTAGAAACCTTCAATCCGTCTGATCGTTATTGCCTCGGCAGCTTTATTTAAAACATTTTGCGAAATACGCGGAAATAATTTGGTCGGTGCACTTGTAGGAAAATATACAGAGTGGACGAAAATTAAATATCCCAGCCATTAATTTTTTTCAATAATTCTTGACTCAGTAAAAACATTGCAACATTAAAACTAATAGTTTTAATAATTATGTTCAAGAAGCCCTCCATTTACCAAAACACTTTGCGGGCAGTAAATGTTGCGCTTCTCGTACGTGATACAGATACGACAACTTTAACCGTAAAATATCTAATACATTGCTGAGTGCCACTTGAAATTTTCATTAAATATATTTTCTACTTCTTCTGCTCTGATGTAGTAATCTGACACATTTAGTCGCATGTTTCGTAGCAAGCGACTGTTCGGCACGAGCATTAAATTGTGTCCATTTCACGGAATTAATTTCGTCGCGAAGTATTTTATTGGTCTAAAATTGCGTGCTTCCCAATCCGTTCCCAAAAACCAGTAAAAATTAATTCAATCCAATATTTACATAATTAATTTTCTTCCGGTAAATTTTATTAACATTTGAACTTGATTTGGCTTTCAGATTGATGTGTGACATTTTTGCTTCCAATTTGGTATTATTCCTGATTTGTAATCTCGTTATTTTTGTAAAAATGAATTTGTATGCGAAACGCACGAAACTACATTTTTTATACCCCAATTTCTTAGCCCGGTGAGTAATTAGTTGCTAAAGAAAATTTAATCGCACTCTTAGAGATAATAGAAGACGCAGGTTGTGGCGCAACAGCAGAAAAAGCCATTTCGGTATTGCTCCGAAATCGGATTGCATTGTCCGACGACTTATAACTCCGAAAGTTTTCAACTTAAAAATGTTTCTGGTCGTCCGTTTTATTCTCGCGCGAGCTTTATTAAAAAAGCGACAACCCAACCACGGGCGCATTATTATAATTAAACTCGTTGCAAATCCATGTGGTATTAATTATGACGGACACAACAATTTCGCCCCATTCAATTCCAGTCCGTTTTTGCTGAACACAATCGATTAGCGGTTATTAGAGGCGATTGCCGCGGACCGACTTTTGAAAGGAAAATTCACCGGAGGGTAGATGCGTAACCGATAAACGAATTTCGAGAAATTTGCTAAGTTGAATGGAATAAACTTGAGGCAAGTGCAATTTCGAGTTGGAGTTTATTCCAGACGTGCTTGAGCAACAGTTTTATTCTGTTTGGTGAAAGTTTCATGCTAAATCGAACTTTAATTTCACACCAGAAAACAAAGCAAAAAAATGCAACAACGACTACACTTTTTTACCAGAACTTCACAAACCGTAATTGCTGCGTGCCCTGTCATAATGAAAAAACAAACCCACGTGTTTTATTTTATTTTTTATTCTTTGTCAAATGCCTAAAGTTGATATAAATAAACATAGTCCAAAGTTAAAATTATCGAATGAAATCTCGGGCAACGCAGACTTTAGCCGGAGTTGAATATTTGGAGACAATCTCGCCGCTTATCTTGGGATAATCCAACAAGTGTTTAACTTTTATATCCAATTCATGAGTAAATCGTTTAAAAATTACTTCCTCGAGCAGATGAGAGTCGATGTACGACACAAATCCGACACTATCTCTGTTATGCTTAATCAAAGCGATATATAACGCACTCGCTGCCAAGATTGACGGAAGCGAAGACGAGAAATCCAACAAAAGCGTAAAAAGCTCTAACAAAAACATGGCACTGTTTCTAAGGACCTGAAAAATGTATTAGCGATGTGCTGTTGTCACATAAAAATATTACTTCATTATTTTCCAGATTCTCGTGCCTGAGATAGTGATATAAGAATGTTTCTGGTTCAGGGAAGTTCAGATTGAAATTAACCGTTTTCAAAATGTCGTTTTCCGTTGTGATAATTTCTTGTCTGGAGAACTTACCATTACATAGAGCGTACAGCTTTGAGACCTACAAATGTATCAACTAGGACGTGATCGATTTGGTTATAAACTAGAACACACCTTAACGTAACGTACCCCTAAATATTTGTTGACAATCCACAACGTGACTACTCCAATCAGGCTATATTTACAAGTCTCTGTTTCTAAACGAATTAGCAAATAATCTAACATGCGGACTGTCGCAAAGAAAACAATTTCAGTCAACTCTAAAACTTGCTAAAATTTTGTTAATTAAAACGAACGCCTCGCCTCGTAACTTACTTGGGCGTAGCTCAACCAGTGAACGACCACCATTCTGAAATTTGCGTCGATACTTTTCTTTAAATAGTCTTTTCGAAATACGAATTCCACCTCCGAAGTGAGCATGCATCGGTAACTTTCCTGTAATTTATCCACGTACATGGCTTTAAAGACACAAAAAAATATACCTCAAAATATTCGCTGTCGTATAAGCAGTTCGAAAATAACTCATTTGCATCTGTAACAATTCCGCAAATCAAAATAACGTTTCAAATTTGTATAAATCACCTGGATGATGTTGCCTATTGCTGCTTCTTCTAGCTAAGGTAATTTTCCGCGCTGGTTTTCTACTAATTTCCTCGGCAGTCCGAACGACGGGGAGAGGTTGTTCAATTTGGGGAAGTGAGTATTTAAGTATTTTTGGTTGTTTATTTTGCGACACATAATTTGAAAAATGCTCCTGACCATCCACAAAAACCTCATCGACATTGTCGGCGTAGACGTCTTCGTGGTAAGTTTGGCGTTCGGTGACTTTTTCAAATTTACGACACTCCAAACGGGCCCGTTTCCTGGGTTCAAAATGTTTGATGCAAGTTGCGGTACTCACCGACCTCCGGATTGAAGAATATTTGGTAATTGTCGAAAATGTGTTCCCTTGTAAATCTGCCAGCGGATTACGTGAAGCGATGAATGTTTTCTTTTTTGTTCCATTTTCTACTTGCGTGTTTGTTACATTTTCTTGTTCCCTGTTCGTTACAGTTTCTTGATTTGTGTTCGTCACTTTTTCTTTTAATGAGCACCGCACGAAATTACGATTGGGATTTTCTAAATTCATCGAGAACTGTCGCGCAACTGCGTGTTTGAAACAACTGTATTTGGGTAGTAAAAATTTGTAAAAGATAACTTTTTATCGTTTTTTTGGCGACCGACTCCAAGTCTCCTCCAGCAAAACATTCGAATTCCAAAATAAATTCTGGAATTTACACACAGCTGCTTTAAATATTTCGACTCCATTTATCCGACCTGGACGACTTCTTCGATAATTGATTTGTTAGCCTTGGTTGGTTACAATTAATGCGGCGCGGTTATTATGTTAACATTATTGGCGTCCATTTAATATCATGGTTTAGGTCTGATAGCTTCTATTATACGATCCATCACCAAATTAAGGGGATAAGCAGTTCTCTGTCGCATCGCTCCGAGGACATAAATTGTTAAAACAATAATTTACACAGTTGCTAAATAATTCAGCCAATAGCGTAATGATGAAAATTGAAACTAAACTTGGAATCTAGCTTTTGTTTTAATTTTTACAGTGTATGGATTTTGACACCTGGAGATGAAATTTGTTGAAAAAGACATCAAATGAAATGTATCTTTTCTATTATGTCCGAGAGGGTTATTAAAGAATTTGATTTCAAATTTTTCCAACTTAAGGTTTACATTTTGTTACACTTTTTTGAACGTCAAAAAGTTATTCCTTGACCTACGCACCCTCATTATATTTTTGTACGAACATTGCATATAACGTAAAGCTTTGTAGCAGAAAGAAATAAACACAACAAACGAGAAAATACCAAAAGTGACTGTCACGACTGAATTCGAATGTAATGTATGTATACTTTGAAAAAACTTGGCCCTTTTACTTTGTGTTCAACGTATCTAAGCAGTAAGCTGATTCGAAAAAGGCTGCATCTCTGAACTGGCGCAGCTTCCAAAGAGTTCAGTCAAGCAAGTTTATCCATGTGAAAAAGGTTAACTTTGACCTCCCGTGTTTAAAGCGAGCCGGGTCGATAGTTGGAAAACGAGTTCAAACTGAATTGATTCAAACGTGTTAATCGCAAACGTCAGTTAAATTAAGACGAATCGATTCCCATTACTCTGGTAATTAAGTATTAACGTCGGAAGCACCACATTGTACCAAACTACGTTAAGTGATAACGCTGCCACTGTCGCTGATAATGAATTTCACAGCGTTTCAAACCGAACTATAGTGCTTGGTGTTTGTTTTCTATAAACGTTGCTTGGGGTTGGGTTCAAAATGGAGTATAAACATTTGTGGTATATTTAAATTTTAGATTTTTGGAATAACGTTCCATGCGCGTTCGTTTCTTTTTTTTTTGGAGACATGCGTTTTAACGATATGTTACATAAATTCCAATTGATTAGAAAAAATTTGGCAATCAGTATTTTTAAGACGTTCTACTGCCATCTGTTGTGCGTTCGAACCGAAACAGTAATTTACAGAGCGGTGCAACTTTTAATTTTTTGTCACAGTTCTGCATTCACCAAATGTGAATCGATATCAATTATGTCTACTGATAAACATAATTTTGATTTTTATTAAACTATGCATGAATATGTTTCGACTTTTTCATTTACAGTTACAAAAGGTGCGGATTTAGCAAATAAACACAAAAGTTCTAACGCGCATAATTATTTATACCTCTGTACGTTTATATTTTGAGTCATAAGGGAAAAAATGCCACGACTATTTACAGCGTGAAAAGAAAATATTTAAGAAACAGGGTCGTCAAATACACAACACATATACCGGAGAAGAAATTGGATTATAGTTTTTTTTTATAATTTAAAACATCAATGTATTTATTTTATTTTTTGACTCGTTGGAGTATTTTCACTTTTGTAACTAAGCAACATACTTAAAAGCTATGAGTTAATTGGTAAGATAAAAGTTATCAGTTGTGTTATTTGCAAAAAGTTAAAATACAACAATAGCTAATGACAAAAGCAGTTGAAGCATGATAAGATTGTTTCCATTTTTTGTATATCCTGATTATACATGTTTGACATAATTTAGCATCACTTGCAGAAATGATACTGATTTATCTTAAACTTGGTTTTCATAAATTACAACTCAGCACAAAATAGATGTAAGTTTATGAAAATGCATCCAAAAGACCAAATGTAAATGAAATTAACGAGAAATGGAAAAATTAGCAACGATTCGTTAATAGAAGCGGTGATGAATGACATTGGTAAATAATAATAGCGATTTTGATTTGAACGCAATTTACACTATTTCCAGTTTCTAAGGTCCAACGTTGTGTCTGTAGAAAAAAGATGTTCCTCAACCACAAATATTTAAAAAAGACTAAATAAATCAAAAATTTTTAATTAATTGCATGAGATAGCAATATCGGCCAATGTTGCCAATTATTTAAGTAGAAGTGGGTCACTTCCGCTATAAAAACTTATAACTATAATAAGTAGAACACCTCCGTTTTTATTACATATTCTTCGCAGTAAAATTATATATTTATGTAATTTTCCTATATCAAAACCTAAATCTAACACTTTTGCACACAAAAATGACCTGCTCGAATCAATGATGACCACTGAAGACGTCTATAGTCGGAAAGTCCAGAAGCTATTCCAATGGACCACTGCAACAAAGCCAGACACGAACACAGACGGTGAAAATCAAATATTTTCATTAAAAAAAACAATAACATAAAACACAATAATTTTGAGAAAGCGAAAGCAAATCTTGATGCATTTCGCATCAAGTTTATTAAATTTAAATAGGATATCAATCCATATTTTTTGAGGTTTTTTGCTGAAAATAAATAATTATTAAGCTTACACGTTTGTGGCTATTGTATAAAAATAATCAAAAACAGAAAATGGCAAATAAATTTAATTTTTTTTCGCTTCCCGACAATTTCTCGTCTTTAGCCAACCTTGGGCCAAGTGGATGACGACACCCATTAAGTACGCCCCTGGGACGTAATTTACCATCGATTCCCTAAACCTTGAAGGCATAATCACACATTACGTGTCCCTTTTTAAATAAAATATTAAGCGTTACAACGCGCAGGTGCGACATCATAACAGTTACCCTCCATCACCAACGAATTCAAACTATGTACTTATAAAAAATATTTATTCAACCAACTTAAATTTACATAAATAATAAAGAAAATAACGTGACTTGCAAATTATAATGCACAACACCAGAATCACTCCCTAATTTAACATAAATTCCTCAGTTCTCACTTAATCCTCCCCTTCAATCTCTTCGCTTCTTCTGCGACTCCTGTTCCTGCAACAACACTTTCATAAGAATCCATTTGAACAAAAACAACTACCGGGGAAAAAAAGGACTGGAAGGTGAAAAGGAAACAAACCTGTCTCTTATTACCTTCTGTGTGAGAATGATTAGGACTCGGCGGAAAATGCCGACGAAATCGACGAATAGATCCAAAGAGTGCGTGACAAAGTCTTTGCTTCCCATCCTCCGCTTCTCGATGATGAGCTGTGTATCATACAGAACAAACCCACACATCGCAAACAACCCCAAATACAGCTGGATTTGGAACAGCATCGTCGATCCGAAGAACAAGTTGGCGAGTGAGAGTACCATGAGGGTGGTCAACAAAGACATGAGCGTGCCCCCCAAGTACAACCACTTGCCCCTTTCGGCAAGAAGTGCACAGATGGAGAATGAAACAAAGACCACCGCTGTGCCCACCAGAGCCGTGACTATAATGCTAGGATCCACTGCGATTACGTGTTCCAACAGGGGCCCCATTCCCACACCCGTGAGAGTTGTGAACCCCAGTAAGTAGCCGATGCGCATCTTCAAACCTTTGCCGTTATCATCGGGCGTGGCCATCAACAAACCGAAGAAGATCAAAGCCCCAATTCCAGATAAGAAACCGGCCTGGATTATGTTTGTAAACAGATGAATGGACGCCCCAATTGCGGCGGCCATTGTAGACATGGCCAAGCAGGCGTACACATTCTTCAGGTGCTGTCTCACCGGGGGTTCCCTTCGCAAAGCAACAAAAACTAACTCATTCCCATTTCAAACAACCTTTCGTCATACTTACAGGGAATTACTAAAAGAATTTAGAAACGTTTGTATTGACGGAGCCATAATGCTTGCACTTTCAACTGTTTTGAATTTGGACAACAGGCGACTACTTGATTACTCAAACGCGCTGATTTGTATAACTGTTTTGTTCGTTTGCACGAAATTTGTTGATTATCTGCTCACAGACACTCGAAGTTTACACTTTAAAGCTCTCAAATACAAATGGAACAATACACGTCATGTAAAATACTACGTTCTAGAATAAACTCGAACCACTCGTAAGCTTTCCTATTGGTGCACGTACCCACATGCGTCACTGCTCACGTGACATATTTTCCTGAAAATGTCAACATTCAAATTAAGTTATGCACCAAAAACACATTAACTAACAAATGCAATGTTGCAATTTTAAAGGGACGCAAGTAACAAAACAGGGCGCCTTACGACAGAGGGTTTTTAATTTTTTTTTGATTTATTGTAACACAACTTATGAAAGCGACATCTGTGAGCTATTAAAACACACAAACAGGACACGTACGCTTCATTTATGCGAATTCCACTCAGAATTTATGCTACAAATAAATAACAAATACTGAAACAAATCAAGCACACCATAAACCGGTAAAATTGTAAAATAAAAGTAGTAAAATTGTGTACAATAGATAATTTATTTTGTTTAATTGTCGTTAAAGCAGATTACTACGATACCAGTGTTGGGATAAAGTAGAATTCTGCGCTATTTTGAACAGTGACAGATGACCTAACCTCTTTGATTTGTTTTGTAATGAAACACGTGTCGATCAAAAATGGGTAAAAAATCAAAAATTGGAAAGCAGCGTAAAGATAAATATTATCAATTAGCTAAAGAAACAGGTAATTATACCCTTTTTGCAAGTCGCCCATCCAATTGTTACATCATTTTTAAGGTTACCGATCTCGTGCCGCGTTCAAGCTCATTCAGCTAAACCGCAAGTTTGAATTTTTGCAAAAATCTCGAGTATGCATCGACTTGTGCGCCGCCCCTGGCGGTTGGATGCAAGTCGCCAAACAAAACATGCCCGTGTCCAGCATAATCATTGGTATCGACTTGTACCCCATCAAGCCAATCCCTGGCTGCATCTCGCTTACTGAAGACATTACGACCGACAAGTGCCGCGTGGCCCTCACCAAGGAACTGCAAACATGGAAAGCGGACGTCGTCCTGCACGACGGGGCCCCAAACGTGGGAAAAAACTGGCTGCACGATTCTTACCAACAGGCCTGCCTCACGCTCAGTTCGCTCAAGCTGGCGACTCACTTTCTGAAAAAAGGGGGTTGGTTCGTGACGAAAGTTTTCCGCTCCAAAGATTATCATTCCTTGATTTGGGTGCTGAAGCAGTTTTTTAAGAAAGTGCACGCGACCAAACCGCAAGCGTCGCGTAACGAATCGGCCGAAATTTTCGTAGTTTGTCAGCACTACATCGCGCCGGATAAAATCGATTCAAAGTTTTTGGATGCAAAACATGTTTTTGAGGAGTTGGAAATTGAGCCACAAAACAAACTCAATATTTACCATCCCGAGAAGAAAAAAAAAGATAAGGCGGCGGGTTATCCTGAAAACGATTACACGTTATATCATCGAGTGAACGCGTCAGAGTTTATTAAGCATCCCACTGGAATCGAGTTGCTGGAAAAAGCGTCTGAGGTTTGTTTTATCACATTTTATGAACTCTTACATATGAGTTCTTGTAGATTGTTTTAGACGATCCGGAAATTATCAGCAATGAAAAAACCACTAAAGAAATCCGCGAGTGCTGTAAAGACATCAAAGTCCTAGGGCGAAAAGATTTGAAAGCGTTGCTAGCATGGAGGAAAGCACTGAGTGGTGAAGTCAATGATGTAAAGAAAGAAGAAGATAAAACAGAAGATGTTAAACCCAAAAACGACGACGACGACGACGAACTGGATAAAGTCCAACAAGAAATTCTAGAGTTGGAAGTATAAACCAACAATTTCAATTCGATTTATTATTTGTAAAATTTATAGAGTGAAGAACAACACGAGTTGAAACGCAAGCGAAAGAAGGCGCAGAAGGAACGTAAAAAGCTAAACGAAAGACTCAACTTGAAAATGGTATTGAAAGGCGACAGCGGGCCCACGTTGGAAGGCGACGGAATGTTTGAATTGAAGCAATTAAACAACTTCAAGGAAATGAAAACAGTCGTTGATCAAACACCTGAGATAACTGCACAATCTGACGACGACGAGGACACGGCAAAACCCAAATATCTACGTTACGACAAAGACGAGCAAAAGTTGAGCAGTTCAGGTCTTTACTACAAAGACTCTGACTCGGAACTTGAACTAGAAAGCGAATCCGACGACGATGGTTCGCAGCCGAAAGAAGGTTTAGGTTTCAGCGACAACGAAAGCAACGACGATGACATGGACACCCACTCTAAATCGCAACGAGATAAACATCCTCTAATCACAGATTTAGATTACCGAAGCAAAGAAGAGAAAAAAGCACACAAAGCCGAAATGTGGTTTGAGCGCGACGCTTTCAAGAATCTGGTCGACGAAAAAGACGAAGACGCCGATTTAGATCGCATGGTCACAGAATTTAAGAAGAAGGGAGCGAAAATAATCGGTGAGGAACCAGAAGAAGAGGAAAAAGCAAGTGAAGAAGAGAGTAGTGGAGATTCAGATACTGATTCGGATTATGACGTGGAAGAAGCGGTGTCCGTTCCTGTAAACAATGCAAAGAAAGACGGTTTTGAAATCGTGGCCAAAGGCGAGAAGGTCGCAAAAAAAAGAAAGCAAAAACTAACTGAGGAGGAACTGGCAATGGGAACGCTAATGATTAACAGTAAAAAGATGAAACGTGACATAATCGACGGTGGTTGGAATCGCTACGCTTTTAACGATTCGAATTTGCCGGATTGGTTTGTTCAGGAGGAGCAAAAACACATGAAGAAAGCAGTGGCGGTTCCTAAAGTAACACGTGATAGATGCTAGTTGTTGAATTTTATTAAGATTTGTTTGTAGGAGTTGGTTCAAGACTATAAGAAACAACTGGAGGAACTAAACGTCAGGCCCATTAAAAAAGTAATAGAGGCTAAAGCTAGGAAGAAGAAGAGGGCGGTGAAGAAGCTAGAGAAGGTGAAGAAGAAGGTTGAGAACTTGATGGATAATGTGGATGTAACTGATAAGGAAAAGGCAAAGCAAATAAAACAGTATGAATCAACAAAATGAAGTGTGTGTGGATTGAATGATTTGTTGCAGGTTGTATAAAAAGGCGCGACAGGAGCCCAAAAAAGAAGTGACGTATGTGGTGGCCAAGAAGCACATGGCGGCGAAGAGAATGAAGAGACCGGCTGGGGTGAAAGGCCATTATAAGGTCGTGGACGCAAGGTTGAAGAAGGATTTAAAGGCGCAGAAGGCCAAGATGAAGACACAAGGCAGAGGCAAAAAAGCCAAGATGAAGACACAAGGCAGAGACAAGAAGGCAACGACGAAGAGTAGGAAGCCGAAGCGCGCCTGATGCAAATCAATATAGTGTTACATGTCGCGTTCTATTGGATAAAATTTATTTTAATGGCTAAATGTTGGCGACTTTTACTTTTTTATAGTTTCAGCCGTTATAAAATTAACTGTCAAGGTTGTTCAGGTTGCATTTTAATATTCGATTTCTAATAAAGTGTATAATTATGCGACGTCTGTAGGTAAGAGAAGAGATGGGGGAAGCGATTTTTACATTTAAAGCGTGGAATAATGTGCGGCTCGTAATTCGCGTGACAATGCAATAAACCATCAATTTAAATAAACGTGTGACATAACTAGTCGTAAATTGTTTATAACATCCATTGACCATCACCTTGAAGGCACTTCCCGCAGTAAAAAAGTAATTTTCCAAACGGCCATTGTCGCGCAGCACAAACCCATTTATGTCCTACACGCAAATTGAATTAAACGAGTATTATTAACTAATTATCTCTATCAGTTTGACCATGAAAGCGATTACGAGCGGCCGCTGTCCTTGAACCCCTCCTTATCGCCCGATGAAGGCGCTCCCAAAACAAAAGCGCGCGCGATGGGGTCGAGGGGCGGCGACGCGCCCTTCGCACGCACATCCTTGAACCTCTCCTCCGTGTAGCAGGCATCGCGACAACAAGTTCGTAAAAAAGCGCTAAAAACAGAACTTTGCTTGTTGACGGCGCGCGTCAGAGGTGGAATATGGGGGGGCGCACGGACACCCACCAACGGCCCCGACGCGACCGCCCGACCGACCTTGCTAAACTTGACCTTGCTTTATTTCAGTAGCGCACCTCAGGGACTCGGTACGTTCGCCGAATCCGACTCACTCCACCAAGACACGCGCTCCTTCTTCATGTGCCCCCTTCTCGTTAATCTCAATTCTAGGTGCCGCTCCGCTATTATCATTATTAAGCGTCATTACTCTATTACAGGAAATAAATGATTCATGTCGCTTCTGTTTAAACGCCACCGTTAAGTGATTCCGCTCATGCGAATAATTAATTGAACGAAATTTGCATCGTTCCGTGACTAATCCAGCCTCACCAAATTTTTGAACAGTTCGACGCGACTATACCTGCATATGCATAATGGCAATTATTACAACGGAACTAATCTGCAGTTTTTTTTTTCATTTTCAGTTTTTAAAATATTATGTAGAGCATACAATAAAACTGATGCTCAGTAGACCATGGAATCTAGAGTTTATTTAAATTTTTACAGTGTAGACATTGGAAAAATTGTGACAGGATTTGTTAGGAAATAAAAAATTCTACAATGTCGCCAAGTGATTTGCAGGTGTGTAACGACGACTGATACTCACGGTCGTTACTACTTTGTAGAAATAGTTGGTTGGTTTGTTTTTTATTAGTTCATATTTTACTTGTTTTGAACAAAACCAATGTTATTGTAATCATAATGAACTTGAAATTTGAAATTTACATACCAAATATTTAAAAAACCATAATACTGACAATGTCACGATGCGATTTACACATTGAGTAATGACGACAAATCCTCACGGTCAATACGACATAACTGGTGCAAACATCTCCGTGATTTTTTTTTACAACTGCGATATGAAATTGAATCGAAATTATTAAATCTCACGAGAAAAGGCCACGCTAGACAATCCGTGGAAAAAAAGAACAAATCGCGATAGAAAAAACAGAGACGCGTAGATCTTGCGGTCACTTTGAAATTAATAAGAGTTTTAGAGTATAGGAAATTTTCAACACTGGGTTGGAAAAATTTAATAAGATTCTCTGTCGACAACTGTTTCGGATAAGTATCACACATTTTATTTTGGGGTATTTGTACGAATTTCCTTCTCTGTGTCGGTTTGAACATTGTTTGGGTACATTTATTGCCTTTTGTCATAATTTGTAAATGTCAAAAGACTACATTGTAAAAGTACGTGCAGATAGTTAAAATATCGTGAATCTGCGTATGCGTAACTTAATCCTTATTCAACTTAAATTTGCAAAAACTCAACTTTCTAGACGTTTTATCTTCATTTGGGGACGCACACGTTTTATTAGTTCGTGTTTACTAGTTTTTTAACAACAAAAAAATGCTATTGTAATAAACGAATTGGAATTGCAAATTTTACGCACCAAATAATTTAAAAATCATCCATACTCGCAATGTCACGATATACACATATAAATAATGATTTTCTTGCATATTTTCCATGTGAATTACTAAATGAAAAACCAAATATTGCATCTTTTGCATGCCGAACTAAATCTTACCTAACTCAAGCCAACATAAATCTGAATATTGACTCTCCATTTTATGTTTTTCTTTATTCTGACAACGTCAGAATGTTGTCAGAATAAATTGTTTTAAATTAATTTAAGAACCTATACTTTTTACCCATACACGTTTTACTTGTTATTTTATTGCTATTGTAGTCAACAATAAAATTGAGATTTCATTTTTCATATAACAACACATTTGGATATTCTTTTGTTTGATTCCAGTGGTGTAACTCTAAACCAGGGAGTAATAAGTCATTAAGCACGACCTTGACGAATAAATCGCGCACATAATGGGAAACTCATGTATAATTGATGGTATTATTACACAGCAACAAAAAATCATATTTACAAATAGTTTTGGTAATCTTATAAGAATTTTACTATAAACAATCGTACACATGTGTTATAAATAACTAGTCAACATATACGGGGTGTTCCATTCTGATTCAGTCGTAATCAATTTACATGCATAGTCGTAGTTATTTTACGACTCAACAACGGCGACCCATGAGGCCATAGAATTTAGCTTTTGTTTTATTTTTCTGTGTAAATTGTTGAAGATGTCAAATCATCACATTTGACAGGAGCTGTATTCAAAAATTTGCTATGATTTTGTCGAAGTTTTTAGACAGAATACTGTTTCGTCATTTGACCAATTGGCAACAATTTGTATAAGCTGCGTTCGTTTTTTTACATATCGAGGAAATAGATAAACTCAGTACGACTTTGCGTCCTGGGCCACCTTTTTTATTACGCTCCACAATTTCTGCCCGATTTACGTTCAAGATATTTAACCCCCGCCACTAATCAGTATTGTTCTTTCAGTTTAGAGTTGTTATTTTTCAAGCATCCTTTATGGGACAGGTAGGATTTACGATGTTCTATTCTTGTCTGTGTACTGACATTTGCATTTTTACCTCTTAGTCAATGAGGCAATTTTAATCATTCATTACCGCCCTAGGGTGTTAAAGTACAAGGTCGCGCTTTTCGCTACCGCGTCGACTGAGATGACATCTGTTCCAGTTACGCAAAACCAATTAGAGATGCGCCTAAAAATGTTACAGTCAATTTGTTTTTCTAAGTCGAACCATACGTTTATTTCCCCTTCTGTTTACTTGGCGAATTCGCGGAACTTAGGCGTCGTCACAGAATCGATCCGATCTAAATTTGTTGTTTCGTCGTTCGTGATGTACTTTGCTTTTTTCGTCTGCTTCGTATCGCACTTGTAATTCGACACACACGTCGACTTGAAAACTTGGTGATACAGAAATCGGAGCCGGTCGCTGTTTACGGCGCCCATGAATGTCAGCGAGGTTAGTCAAAGGTTAATATAAACGAAATATGATCACGTAGGTCGCACCTGCTCGACTCATCTCTATTTAAATCCCCTCCCGACCGTGGCGTTTGCTAATCAAATTCAAGGTCGCGCCGTCCAGGGCCGACAATCGGACAAAAAAAAATCAAACGAGTGTCAATCAAAGACAGTCGTTTGAATGCGACGACGTCCTCACCTTGGCATTACCATGAAATTTTCCGGTTCGCTAATAGCGTCTTCCCGGTTCACGATGCACCAGCTTCGTTTCACCGTTAACTCGGCGTGGGATGAAAAAGTTGGATTTGTTTTTTGGGGGGGAAGAACTGCATCGATTTGGGTGCTTGATAATCGGCAGTGGCGCACTGGGGGTAATTGGGTCATACGAGTCACCCTTCATTGCAAATCGATGCAGCTGCACCGGGCCCAAGGTCGAGGACGCCACTTGTCATACATGTTCCATATCTACCGCATTTAGATGAGGATAATGGAATGACGCCAATTGCCCAATGGACGAGGGGAGGCACGCGAGGTGTGGGGCCCATAATGGGAATGTCATTGAATGCACCGCACGATTCTTTACAAACCCTTCCATTATCATAAGAACTAAGGGGGCAGTTATTAGGTACATAGTACATCAAACCCCTTCAATTCATCCACCTGATCACCTCTTGAAAAGTCGAGCACAAGTCAGTTGAAACTAGTGTTTTGAGCAGCGGAAGATGAAGTGAAGAAAATTAGAACATACAATTTAGCTGTAGCATAAAATTCAAAATCTGCCAATCAAAACGAGCACATCATTCTTGAATTAGTATAGCGGAACCAATACTAAGAACTGAATTCTGGAAGATGAAAAGACGGAAGCGAAGGTATAGGAAGTTAGAATAGAGATTTTGCAATTAAAACTGGAATGTCTTAGTTAGTCCAGGGCACCTTATACGTAGAAATGACAAAGATTGTTTTTTTTAATCAGAACAATTGTGAGGTAAGTGAAGTACCTACTAGCAATAGTCCCAAAGTCTGCACATCCAAATTAATAAAGAACACGAAAGCAAAGTAAAATTTACATATTTGGTAATAAAAGAACCGAAGCTAATTAATAGAAGAAGCTGAAAATGAGAAGAAAGAAACCGAGGAAGTGAATTTGCATTTCTGTCTGTTCAAATAAATTGGGGAATATGAGAGTTGCATCATAACAGATAATAAAAATGCGGTGCTCGATGCTTGTATTTGTTCAGTGAACCCATATAAAAAGAAACGGAACCAGTTTTTGTAAGCCTTAAAGAAAAAGACACGATTACGTGCCACATATTGATATCATGACAAATGAAATAATCTACACATTTTCTAATGAGAACGATGGTACTTTATTCTTTAATTAGTTTGGGTACTTGTATAGATCAGAGCATAACATACAAGTGAGATCTGGCAAAGAGAAGGAAAATGTCCGACACTGAACCATCACAGAGTTATTTGGTACAGACCACAGCTCTCGTTACCTAGTTAAGCTGATGAATCTGTATGACTTTCTATCGAGACAAGAGACGAGGGGTATTAGCATGGGGATATGATGACTCTTAAGAAATCTATGAAACGGCTTCGGTGGAAGAATAAAGTGAAAAGTGAGGTAGATGCAAGCGAGATTGTGTTCAGACAGGAAATCGTTCAGACGAGTCCTGTATTAGGCCTTGGTCAATTTTGGGCAGGAGAGATGATGAATCATGGCGCAATCCTCCGCGTGCGGCCCCAAATCCGCCTATTTTCGCAGCCGTTTACAGCGGCACGCCATAGAGATTGATTGTGTAAAAATAACGTTTTTACATAACCCGTACTGAATTTAGCCGGTTGAACCAAAGTGCAGCGTAGAAGCGCTAAGGTCAAGGATTCGGTGCCCGGGTATTGATTTAGGGCGGCGCCCCAATGCCAAGGCCCCGCGGTCACGGGGAAGGTCGACCGGGGCCTCTTGGGAGCCACCAATGTTGACACAAACACCTTAATTATCCCGATCCGAACGGATTCGAGCGTCCCCGTGCGTGGAAAAATAGAATTCGCATATCCTGGTGCGAGCCGGGGAAAAGTCGTCGATCGGTGGTAGTGTTTTGCATGCGCAATTTTATTAGAGCGAAGGTCTGTCGGCGGTCTTGGACACTATCGGCGCTGCATTTTCAGTTGTGCAACGATGAAAACCGCCGCCGATCGGCGAGCTTGGACCGTTATATAAATAAATAACTGGCTTTAGTTCAAGGCTGGAGTTAAGTTCAAGAGCGAAAAAAGACATCGTGACATCGGCTCGGATTAGAGGGTGTAGGTGGCATTTGCAAATGTCAAGACCGTCCGTTCGGATTTTTCCTTTATTGCCGCGATCCCCATAATGTTTAGATTCCACGGCGCGATTTCCTGGTTATGGAAAGTGATTTCACCTTGCTTTTCAACCTTCCGTCACCTCCGACCTCCATCGGGTGGCTTTCACTTTTCGCTTCCTGCACCGAAGAGGGACCCCAATTTTAGGCCGATATTTATAACAATCAGGATGCAAACGAGACAAGCGCCGACCTTGTCTAGGTCACATCGTCCATTAAGACCAAGTCCGAGATTAACATGAATTTTTGTCATAACGAGTCGCTCCTACAAGGAAATGCCATTGATCGAGAGCAATTCGTCCGACCTTCGAATAATTGACATTATTTTAATTCGAGACAAAGGGGTGGCTAAGTCCAAGGCCGAACTAATCCCGATTTATGTAATATTGTTGTCGTAACGAGTGCTAAGAGCGCTAATTGGCGAACGACACCGTGCCAAGCCTAGAATACATAAAAAATGTAGTATCGGTTTTTGGGTCAAAGACTACTCGGCCCGGCATTGTTACGCTTCTTCCCCGACCTCCAGGGAATCCGCTAAAAGGCGCAATGCCACAATCCGATTATTTATGAAGCGCCCTTGGATCGCGGAAAATTCTCTCCGCCGTAATCGAACGTATTCACTGTTACGAAAGGTTAGGTCACGTCGAAGGATTAATTAATTTATTTTTTCAACTCCTCTCGTTCTCCGTTACTGTAATAAGTATTCCTGCGGACAACAATACGGAACTTGCGTTTCACATAAAAAGAACGGCGAAATGTCAAGGATGTATAAAATCGAACCGAACGATTTTCTTTTGCGTGCACCTAGTTTTGAAACAATGGACTCTCTGTGCCGAAATATCCTCCGCTTGTGTTTGACGTTCGTAAATCTGGGTCGCGGAAACGGGGTCAAGGCGACCACAAATTCGGGTCATCTTCACCCGAGAGAAAAAAAAGCGATAAAACATCGAATGGCCCACGGTTAAATTTTTTATGGTGTGCCCGAAATTCGGGTCGGTTATGTGTAGTGAAAGAGAAAGTATGAAGAGAAAAACGCGGCACACATACCCACTTTTCCATGATGGAAGAGATCGGTAAAAGTGAAAGCCCTATTATTGTTTTACTTTCTCGCGGGACGAGGAAAAAAATTGGTTCAATTTCGTGCGAGAAATTCTCGTGTGGGAGTCAGATGTGACTGAATTCGGTGACATGGAAGGGCCACACACAAATAAAGAACCGGATGTGAACCTTTGCGACGTCGATGCGATTGTTATGAAACTGCGTCCAACGACTATGACCTTGCACAAACTAACGGAATTCTAACCACCGTTCAAGGCTCGGTAATCTGCATGTTGTGGATTCCAAGCGTTATCGCCTCGGAGTATTACCACCAGGCGCCCTCGAATCTCCGGTCTTTGTTCCCAGAACTGGCGAATGAGAATGAATACTGCAGCCGCTGCACATTGCAGGAGTTACATTGCGACATTTTCGTCGTTTCGTCGATGAAATAAATGATTGTTTGGCGACCTTGCGCTACCTGGAAATCGTTTTCAACGTAACAAGGTTGATTAGACTTGCGTAATATGGAACGGACGCTTTTACAATTATTCCAATCCGCATAAAAAACGAACCACCCATGGGCTATTAGCTAAGGGCTATTGACCATTTCATTTTAAAATTTTTACGAAACAAGGCATGAATTACTGTGCTCTTAATGTACTGGAATCTGAACTAAATTCATGATAATTTTTGCTATTGATAATGCTAAACATTTACGTTAAAAATTATTATTTTTTCAAATTGTCTGTTCACGCTGGACTAAACATAAATCTAAACAACATCAGCTTTTTTACACTTCGGCACCAATTTCTTTACTCTAGTTTACATGCTAGTTGTGCTTATATCAGCGTCAAAATTATTTACTATCTTTCGCAGCTTGTCACAACTTTATTTGGACGACGGAAACGACCAAAAGCTTTCCAGGTTCATCTTTTAAGATACATTATAAGGATAAATTCATTGAAAAACATTGCCTTAATTTGCCTTACTCAAATCCCATTATTATTATTATTCCTTTATTTTATCTAACGATGACATATGAATTGGAATTGGAAATGGAACGCGACAATTTCAGCCATGTTATCTTATACCTTTGAATACATTTTCTGTTTTGATCTATGTTGCTTGTGTTGTTTTCCGCGTGTGCTTTATGTGTGCTTAGTTCTTTATCTTCGTAAAAACAAAAGCGCGTTGCGAAATCGTCGCCTACTACAACTGGATTACTCCAAATTATTGTATTTTCGATAGAGCTAAAGTTGCTATAAAAAAATGTGGTATATTACAGCAAAACTATTTTTTTTCAGTTGGTCGTTTGACTTACGTACTTTCAACATCGACATAATTTATCAAGTTGTAGTATTAAAAAGAGCGTGAAAACTTAAACTTTTTGAAAGGATTCAAAATCACACAATTTCGATTTATCCAGTTGTAATTTGGCGACGAAATATTGTTTAAAATTGTATAATTATTTGTATTTTCTAAACTTTCACGGTCGTTTTTTATGCCATAGTTTCCAACAATTATTTTAAATGAACGTTTGAGTCAAAGATCATTTGAGACGTCTACCGAATATTTTTTTAATGGATTTCACACATTTTTTCTCGCGTCGTTTTAAATAAAGCTATTTTCTGTTTCGATACCTTATTTATTTTCTATATTTCTTTCCACCATTATTAAGAAAAATAAATTATTTGTGAATCAAAACACAATTAATAAGGAACAATTATAATGCATACACGTGACACTGTGTTGAACCGATTAAATATTTTCCATTTCTTGATGTATTATATTTTTATATCTTGTTTTTTTATTTCATTCGCCTTTACTCCTCTTTCTGTAAAGTTCTCTCATTCATCATACCGGGTAAAAATGAATAAATGATTGAAAGAAATTTAGTTGAATCGAAACATTGAGAGATTAATTGTCATTGTAAAAAAGTAATTTATTCAACAATGGCAAACACAACGCGACAAATAGCGGAAAAAATGGTTACAGAAAGTGTATGTATGTATATTTTTGTAAAGTTACAAAAACCATTTTGAGAAATAAATGGTGATAATGGCATTTTTTAAATTTGACGTGTGTTTAATAATTTGAAATGTTAAAATCAGTGTACCCAATGGAAGTAGTAAACATTGCCAACCTTACAAAAATGTCAATAATTTATGTCTATAAATTGTAAATTTATGCAAAAACTAAAACTTTTAAAAAGCTGCGTATTAATTTGTTACAACAATTTTTTATCGGATACGTGCAATTAAATTAAACCGACATTTTTTCGTAATGAAATTCGTTCCAGTAAAACCCAAACTTGGTTTCAAATTTTCAACGGAACATTGTTTTGTAACGACTTTTAATTAATCGATTGTTCTTATCGAAACAATGATACAAGACACGTCTTAATTTTATGCACCGTGCGAACCTTAACTCGTTTTTTGTCACCAGGACCTTAAGTTTTTTGTGATCACCCTGTAGATTGTCCGCCAGAGTTGTTTGGCAAATTTCGGCGCATCCAATAAATCATTTAATTCGCAATCGCCATGTAGCAAATATGTGCCGTTGATAAGACAAGGTTATTATTAGCGCGCGCACAACCTTGAGCGTGCACTTGAGCCTCTTATCAGTACGGGGAATTCACGCCGTTAATCCACAAATGGCATGCGGCGTCACATATTTTCCGGATAAATCCGGGCGCGAAAACTGCTCAACCTTTCAGAGGAGGCCACGTCGCAGTCCGTGTGTGGGTGGCAGTCTTTAAAAGCTTTCGGAATAAATTTCCAGGTTGCCTCCCGTCTCTCCTTTGCCCCGCCGCAGTTTTCCGCAATATTCCAGGAAAGCTCGTGCCCGGTCAAGGCCGGCCGGGACCGCCACCCCGTCAATAACGAAAGGGGAATCTCCCCAGAGACCCCGGAGAAATGTCCGACCGGTACTCAATTGCAAGGGTTTAAACATTTCAACATGGACACATTTTCAAGCTTCGGATGGAAGCTTCGACTTGATATGAAAATGTATGTTTGACACCCCGCTCATTCATGACCGACCTTGCTCATGTTCATTGTGAAACAGGGGGTGAGTAGAGCAGGTCAAGGTTTGACGCCTCGCCACGGCGCAGCATTGTTACGCAGGACGTCGACGCCGCCAGGAGAACCGGAACTAGAGTCGAGGCTAAATTTCGGTTCCTTGTGCGCATTCAGGAAGCATTATATAAAAAAAGTCAAGCACCAACTTTGACCTTCGTGTGAAGCTGGAACAGGAAGAAATGTGTACGTTTATCGATGGGAAATTTTACAAGTCCATACCACAAAGTGCGGTTTAGTCCGGGGAAAAACCGACATAAAAATAGAAACATCGTAAAGAAAATCTACCCACATCACAACCATCTTACTACACATATTTATAAGTTTAAAGTAATAATAAGTAATCAGTTGCAAATTCGTTGAGAATGCAACATGCAGAGAACTGTTTGATTATATTTTCAGGACGAGCTAAAGATTTATTTTACAAAATAAATTTAAAAAATTTAATGCTATGTTTACGTAACCTGCCAGAAAGGGTTATTTTTAAGACAAATACTATCTGAAAAAATCCAGTGTTTTACTTCAACCAAGGAACTAGAGAGTCAGTCTTTTAATCGAGAAATTTTAGCACAAGATTTGAATAGCAATAAGGTAGATGTGGCAACCTTTCCTGAAGAATTATAATTTGGTAATCACACTCAATTTGTAACAGCACTGGCAGCATTAATTTCCAAATTTTCTAATTTAACCGTATTAGGTGAGTATTGAAATAATATGTAAACTTTCACGAACATGGTTGCAGTTATTTAGTGAGTTTTTGAAAGAAGATTACAGTGTACACTGATATATTACACTATCCGAAAAAGATATATTTTCAAACAACAGTTTAGCGTTGTCGAAACTAAAACAATATTTTCTCAATACTCAATACAACACGAAGATTGTAAAATCATGTGAAGATTTAGAAATCAGAGGGTAAAAATGAAAGCGATTTTGAATAGAGAGTTAATTATTATAAAAACGCACAATGACACTAGGTAAGAGTAAAAAGTAATTATCCACTACTTAACAGTGAAAGACACTGTTTTCGTCACAACAATGAAAGTGAGCGGTACGATTATTAAACCTCTTTGTGGACGCATCTCCTTAATAATAAAAGTAAAACGGTTAATGTTAAAAGAATTAATTAAAGATATGTTTGGGATTGTAAAAGGAAATGATGATTAATTCAATTTCCAGTTTTTAATATTTGTGGTTCCGTATTTAAAAAGCTTTTAATTGTTTTAAAAATATTATAATTAAACTATGAAACATTTTTTCTTCCTCTTGTAAAATTTTTAAATAAATTGAATTACGAGTTTTTGCAGTTTAACCATTGCATTGTTCCCTTTTTACTAAAACTTCCTTTCTTTTTTCATTTTTCCCATTCTCTTTACGTTACATGTCTTCTGTAGATACTGTAGACTTCATCATCTATTAGCGTTTTCGAACAAGACAACGACAAAGAGTACACTGTTTCAGTTTAATTTAATTAGAGCGAGTTTTCACTTTCTGACCTCAGTCAAATATTTATTCTTCTTGGCAGGTGTTTTGCATTCATTTTGCTACCTTATGGAACAACTAGGACATTCAGCTGGACCCTCTGAACTGGTTTTAAAGCTGCAAAATTGAGATTTATCAGCGTGTGCTTTCCAAAATTGTGTTTTTCTCTTAAAGTAACTCCTGCCAAGCAAAACGATCTAAAATGTCTAAATAATATTTAATTTTTATATATTTTTTTAAATTGAATAAGCGTTTGTTGGTTTTGAAAATTTTTTGCGCGGACAAAAATTCAGGGTTAATTTGTTTACGCTGTTTACTATAAACCGAATGGTTAAGCAATGCGTGTAATTTGTAACTTTTTATTTGCGAAAGTGACTCCTTAATTAAACAGTTTTTGTGATTCCACGTAAATGCGGTTAGTTGGAGCAATGTCAAGTATGCACATAAAGAATCAAGAAAACAACATAAAAATTAAATTAAACAAAACTGAGTAATGAGACATTCCGAATCTATCGGAGTAGGAAAAATAATTCAGTCAAGCAATTAAAACAAGCAACTGACCGAAATTAGAAATAAAGCGAGATTTTAAGGAAAGTCGGAAAATTTACAAAACCCATTAAACGCCGAAACTGTACAAACAAACCAGGCCAGAAATAATAATGTTTTTCGTTATTTTTTGGTGACGGATTCAGTGAAGATATTTTGTCAAAAATAGACGCTGCGGGCATTTTGTTTAGACAAAATAACGTCCCGAATTCACAATTTATGAATCCTAATTTGAAACGTCATTTTCTGGCAGCAATCCAGTCTTAACAACCTGTTATCTACAATTATACACATCCTATTCGTCATTTACTTTATTTCCTCACATTTATCTTTTGCTTAGACGATAAGGTTCTTATTAATTAATTCACGACGTAGTACGCACGACACGAGGTCGATGTCATCTGATACCAATTAACTCTTCCGAAGTAAGATTAGGATTATGCTAAGCTAAATTCTCCATTCACACGCACGAGACGATTTAATTACAACAACACCAGTTCTGTGACTCGGTCGTAAATGGTCACATTACTCACTGATGCAGAAATAAAGGAACGAGTGCCGAAATAGTACATTTTTATTTAATTTTTTATACTATTTTTTGTACTTTGCATCTATTATGCAATTTTATAATTTGGGAAAATTTGCATGGGTTGGTTGACAATTATTGTCAGATTGAAATTTCGATTTTCAAATGCAATACCACCCTAGAAAAACTAAATTACACCAGTTCTGTTATGAAACTCAAATAGCTATTAAAGCATTCGATGGAGTGCTTTAAAGTCTTCGTTATAGACGCGAAGTAGAAAATGTCCTTTGCGCATAATAATTTTATTTCAAGCCGATTGCAACAATTGTTTACACAAGACACAAGAACAAAACATTTGTTGCGAAATCGTATTTGCACACATGAAAGACATAAATACAGCATATCCGGAAAATACACAATGCAAAGTTCGAACAGCATGTTCGAATTTCTGCGTCTTTCGGTTTCTTATTGAAGTTTACGTGGCCAGTAAATAGGTTGAGGTGTAAAGTATTCGTGTTAGTTGGTCCAGGAAAATTCATCGGGAAAACCTATTTGGCTGTAGCTAAATCTGCGTAGCGGTGGGCGGAAATGCATTATCTCGCTTGAGAGAAAAACGAGCTCGATCGAACTTTTCCCGGAACCCCGGATCGAATGCGCAATTGGGCGTCCTTGGAGCGAAGCCCTTTTAGATAACATACGTCAATCGAGATTTATTATTGTATATCAGAATTGATGGCCAATGTCATACGATGCCTATCGACTGATCGGCCAAGGTTAGCGCGTGTTGCGTCGGGACGCCGTGCGTCACAACTACGTCACGCAGGGTGGAGACCGTTACTAGGACGACGTGCGCTGACGTGCCTCCTCCTCCTCTAAACTTGAACTTCACCCTTTGGGAAGGAAAGTCTCGGCCCTCGTTTCCGCACCGCTAATTGCGTCATCGCACTGTTTTTCCTTATCGATGCAACAACAACAAGCGAACAATATCTGGAATCATTTTTGTTTTCCGACGATAAAAATAACAGACGCGGAGGCCAAGGTTGGATTTAATACGTTGCAGCACATGCGTCGCGCGCTTTGTTTCTCTGCAAATAATATCGCGTTTATGAGGAGGAAGTGTTCTGTGAAGGTATCGGCCCACTTCTTGCACGATCGAGGAAAAAATAACGGTTCGAGGTCTTCCACTCTCACTTGAAAAATTCGCTCCCTGCAACGATTTCTTTCTTCTCCGATGATTATTATTCATGAAGACGAAGGGCTCGCCGAAGTGGGCGGCGGTGACGTCAAGCGGCCTCTATTTCGGGTGTATTTGAATTTGTCGAATTATTTACAATAGACCGTGGAAAACGGCCGTGTACTTGAGTTAAAAATGGCCGAGGTCGGTTTCTAATTGCCTGACGACCGAACGTTAGAAATATGTTCACCTACGTGAAAATTCGGTTCTAATTTTGATTTTGGGAGCCTTGGGCGCCAAGGGCCGGGGCAGATGCCTTTAATTCGCACCAATTAGTGAATCACTTGCCAGACCAAGGATGGAACTATTCATTAATAAGGAAACTACTAATTTAGCGCGAGCGCGGTCAAAGACCAAGGATGATGATGGGTCTTTGCCGGAAAACGGAGAACTGAAATTTCACAGGTGACGGCGGCCGGGACTCGTGTGACCCACTAATAATCGAGATTAACAAGATGGCAATTATTATTTCTCAATTGGAGCGATCTTTGCACCTGTGGCAGGTGCCGCCAGATCGATTTCTCCCGAAATAAAATTCCTCCGACTTGTTTGTGTGGCATAATCAATAACGGCTCGATTTGTCTCACCTGTCCGAAAGAAGAAACTCAGTTCCAAATAGGTCGGGCGAAAATTAGCCTTGGCTCAATAAGAGTCGAGGTTATCAGATAATTCGTCCACAATTAACAATGTCATAAAGGCACACATTAAAGTCGGGGACGATTTAATTCCGCCTGAATTGCTGCTTGTTTGTTTAGTGTGACTCATTTGATTCCTGATGATCCCTGTTTTGAAACTTTCGGGCCGATGTTTTTGATCGGCCGAATTTAGCCAGCAAATGTCACCCGGGTGTGGGCGAACGATTTTATTTACAGGTCCAAGAATACATTTCTTTTTTACGGTGGCGGATCCGGTGAACGACCGCAGCTCCCAAATTTACGGAAAATTGTCGCCCTTGACTCTCTCTCTTTCTCTTTCTTTCTGTATGTATGGTATCTGCCATCGAATCGAGCGGACGAACAAATATTATCTCTTTGGTAGTAGTAATTGTTGGCCAACCTTCGAATGGATTGCTATAAATACGCCGCTGAGCGTATGCTTCGTATGTACGCGGAGGGCCAAAATCCAGTCCGTTCGGGATTTGTGTGGTGGCCTCGGCTCTGAGCGAGCGATGATGGATGATGCATTGTCACTCCTACGTCCGTACTATTCGGGAAAAATTACATCTCAAGGTCCGCGCAAATATTTAAAAGCAGACTGTTTATCGCAAATGGAAAAAAAATCGCCTTGCGATTATTTGCAAATCCGCTTTTCGCGCAGCAGATAACCTTGTTCGTTGACATTAAGTGGTCACCGTTAGACCTTGATAATAAAGATGTTTTTAATGCGATCGATTCGTTCGTTGTTTGTCTATGAATTCCGTAACCTTCGGGACGCTTGTGCAAGTTTTGCGTCTCTCGTTCGAAAAATAAACTGTTTACTCGGCACGAGTTTCCGACCATTTTTTCGTTTCATTTCCACACCACGCGTCAAGTACATGAAACCAAGGCCAAGGTTGTCGAATTGTTTAAACACATTATCGTCATATTTAGCCTTTATTGAGCGATGACAAAGTGGAAAACAACTTTGCAAAGTCGGAGGAGCAGAGGGAAGAAGAGAAACGACGTTATAATATCACCAAGACACGGTTTATTCTGACGGCCTCAACAAGCTACCAGTTTACAAAATGACACACAATCATCAGATGAACGAACAAATAGTCTTCGGAGACGGTTGAGGGCCCGAACAACCAACTTGTCCAGTGAGCGGACGCGGCCGATGAGTCCGGAGAGTTTTGCGTAGGAGACGCGGTCCCGTGTGGGTTTTTGAAAATATTTTTTGTTAGTACGAGAGAACGGCGACCGCGATCTCCTTCAGTCTCATCTCCAGGACTCGCGGCCCGGTTGCGCTGATGGCTGATGGCGGTGATACTACAACACGGACGATGGTGGTGAAGATGATGATCGTGAAACGATTACAAAATAACGAGTCTCTTTACAAACTGAGATACATAATAACACGAAACTTATGCACAATTATCTCCTAACAAGAAAAATTATCACATATACATAGAATAGATATTACTAGGTAAATGATATCGTAATTTTATTATAAATCTATCGTAGATAGGATTGGTGCTGATGCCAGTTTTCTTCCACTTACTCCTCCTTCCTTCCACTGCGCCTCTCTCGACAACTATTTCATAAATATTCATTTACATTTCGTCGTAGGTAGCCATTAAATTAGTGATTGTTTAAATCTGAAGAAATCTTATCTACTCTTATTAATAGAAGAAGCCGAAACGGCGGGCCGGGGTTGGTCCACTATGTACAAGTCGCGCGCCGTTCCGGCAATGGCGGAAGTAGTATGTAACATTCGTAATTTTACATGAGAACATGAGAAACGACCGGACCGGAAGACCCGGCCGACCGTCACTGCTAAAACTACAACATAAAACTGTTCACACATCAACACATCGATTATACAGAGACAGATACAATAGATAGAGCAGCTAGTGCAGCGATTATAAATTATTTGGTTTGTAATACATCAAATCAAGTGGCACCGCCTCACTTTCTTCGCGGTCGGAGTCTCGGCTTTTGCAGTCCTCGTCCGACTCGGGCGCGCTCACTCCACTTTGTACTAAACTCGGTCTCGTCCTCTCGCCGCCGCAATTACACCTCCAACGTGACGACTTTCAGCGGCCGAGGCGAGGGGGACGGCGATTTTTTGGACAGGTTGAGCGGCTGCTGCGAATCGGCGATGTCCACTTGTAGCTCGACAATTTTCAGCGGCGAACCGGGAGGCGGCGCCGGTGACGTCGAGTGCGGCGACTGCAGGTACATCCTGGTGCTGTAGTCTTGCTGTTGCTGCTGGTGACGGCCCGTGGTGGTGATGACGCTCGTCGCCCAAGCGGGCTGGAGCAGCGACCCGCCTCCGCCGCCGTTTATTTTGTACGGACACGACGTCGGCGTCGCCGTCACCATGGGCGAGGCCGTCGCCGCCGGATGCTCGTCCCGCATTATGTAGTTGTGGATGATGTCGGTGCGCTTCATCTGTTCGGCGGTCATCCGCGGCCCTTCCATCAGCGACTTGGCGAGGGTGGAGTGGGTGCTCGAGAGCGACGACTGCTGCTGCTGCTGGGGTTGGGGCTGCGGGGACATGACGATCGCGGGCTCGGCCTCCGCCGAGTCCTTATTGCGCAAAGCCCGGAACTTTTTGTGCGGCTTGTAGGCCTCGTCCATGAGCAGGTTCGTGTCGTACAGCGGCGGCGCCTGGAGCACGCGTTTCAACACCGGCATCTCTTCGACGATGTGATGGTCGTCCATCGAGGAGCGCGGACTCGAACACAGAGACGTGGGCGCGCTGTGCTTGTCCACTTTCTCCGTCCCCGACTCGATCCCGGAGTCGCTGGGCGAGTCCAGCTTCCTGAATCGCGGATGCGGCCTCGCCACCGGAGTTATCGTGAGACCGTTGTGGATGAGGTGTGATGTGGCGGCTAGCTCGTCGTCGCCGGACGAAGTCGATCCGGAATTTGCCCGATGTCTGTGCGGACAAATTCCTCCGGCCAAAGTGGCGGCCAGCAGGGGCGCGTTCGTCACGTTCGAGCTGACGTGGTGGTGTCCCAATTGATGATGGTATTCGTTCAACGACGTGATTTCCGCCGAGCACATGGACTCGGTGCTGGAGACCGAACCGAGCGGACTTTTGGCCTCGTCCATCGTCACGTCCGAGGACGAAGACCACGACGACGCCGTCGGACTCTTGCTGTTGCTCTCTTCTTCGAGCGGCGTGTTCCAGAGATGTTGTTGTTGTTGTTGCTGCTGCTGCTGCTGCATCATCTGCTGCTGTTCGGTCATTTTAAACGCCAACAACTTTTCTGAATGCAGCGTGTTGAGCGTACGGAGATCGGGTATTTTCTTCATGAGTTCGTCGATGATGTGCGCCTGGCTGTGGTGGTTCTGATTGACCACGCACTGGAGGGCGCTTTTTAGCTTGTTCTGCATCTTCTCGATGAGTTCAGTGTTCCGCAGGCCCGGCCTGTCGGGCGTGATCACGACGACGGAACAAAACAGTCCAATTTCGGCGTCCGAAAGACGCAGCGCGTTCATTCGTTCGGCAAAGTCGAACATCGAGTCCATGAGAAACCGCGCGTTCGAACTATTGTGGATCGAGTCACGTTTCAACACTTGTCCATTCAAACAGATCATGCTCGACGTCTGGGCGTCGAACATGCACGCGAGTCGCACAAGCAACACTTCGAACACCCCCGCCTTGAGGAGGGTGACTTGGTCGTCCTGGGCGAGGAGAGAGAAGCCCGGGATGCGTTTCGCGAACTCGACGACGCCCCGGATCGCCGGCGAGAAGCGTTTGGAAAAGTCCTGCAATAGCTCCTGCTGACCGGTTAACGGTTGGGGGTTGGGATTGAGCGGGCACGCCTGCAAAAGAAGGGACGATGAGTGGTTGAGGTCGAGGGGCACCACGGCGGAGCCTTGAACGTTTCCGCTTGTCCCTTGTGCATGCAAGGTCGCCCGGTCTGGCAATGCAATGCACACACAACGAGAACGAAGGCACACACACTCACCAGAGTCGGAGGACATGCCGTGTAGGAGGGCTGCTCTCTGGCGCGCGTCAGCATCGGCTCGATCTTGTCTCTCGTGAAGTCGCACGTGTCTATGTGCGCCCTGACGACGGTCGCCAGCAACCGCTGCTCGTCCTCGAGCTCGGCGGCCACGGCCTTCTCCAGCGTGCGCGAGTTGGAACTCTGCTGCATCGCTGCCAAAATTCGCGCCTTCTCCCTCTTGGGGACGCGTCCGAATCGGACCGCTGCCAAACAAACAAAACACCCTAATTAGACAAACAAATGAATGGGGAACTAGGAAGAAGATAATTATCGCGCAACGCAACGAATGGGGCGCGATGTATAATTCATGTGGGTTCGTTCGGATCCAGGTGTGTTTGGCGCGTGCCAGCTGCTCCACATCTGTCCGGCCGTTACCCCGGTGAAAGTGTCGCCGTGTCTATTACGAACGAATCGGCCGCCGCGCGCGAGAGAAATTTGCTTTCACGATGATGAAAGTGTTTTAGGTCAGTCGTGTCGAAGAAAGTGCGCACGAAAAACAAACGACAAAATGATGAACGTACGTGCGTTGTGATAGTCGACGACTCCGTTGAGGATGCCCTTCAGGATGGGCAACTCCTCGCCCATCTTGCAGCGCGACTGCTGATGATGGCTCGTCTTCGTCCCACTTTCACTGCTCATCATCGCGAGCACACGTGCACCACCGCCGCGATAACCAGCCGGCGCCGTCGTCGTCGTCGGGCTGCGAGTGCGATTCGCTCGTGCAGGCATTCCCAACTTTGAACGGGCGGCAGGA
Source organism: Eledona agricola (assembly GCA_964023215.1). Classification (NCBI taxonomy): domain Eukaryota; kingdom Metazoa; phylum Arthropoda; class Insecta; order Coleoptera; family Tenebrionidae; genus Eledona; species Eledona agricola. The sequence goes on along the minus strand of OZ026857.1, from coordinate 27,040,563 downwards.
AAAGCGCGCGACGCGTCCACTAACGTATTCGTTGTATATGGTGTACTGCGTACTCTACGACGTGGTGGCGCAAACGAGTGCCAGCCGTCGAACGAACGAACGAACGGCACCCACGGTTCGCTCCACGACTCCCCGCTCGAGGTTGTCCCCCACCGCTCTACGCTTGCCCCTCCTCCTTCACCCTTGAACTTGAGCGCGTCGCCAAAGTGTGGCGGCGCTCACGTAGTGCGCGCGGGCGTCGCCGAGTCAAGGTCAACGCCGACTCCGCTACGAGCTGGGATTCCCACCGAACGGTGCAGAGGGCGACACCGACCGACTCGACGCGCGAAAAAAGCGACGACGACGCCGATAACGTACGCACGCACACCCGGAAAGGTCGAAGACGGCGCAAGTCTGGTTGCCTATCCGCCGGAGGATTTTCACCCCGGAAATGTTCATTTCAACCCCCGGACACTCAAATTGGAACCGTCCTCGGCGCAAAAAATTATTTTTTCCTTCGGAGCAAAAAAATTAAATTGTGATTCCGTTTTATATTTAATTAATAATAACGATCTTATTCGGGTTTTGTTTTTTTTTTTTAATTAATTTTCAGATTTCATATAAGAGGTGAGGAATTACGAATTTAACTCGGTACAATAAAAACTAGCAAAAAGAAATTACTCCTAACTTTGTTAATATCTATCGAAATCAAAAACGGTTTTGAGTATACATACGACTTGTGATTGTTTTCTAAATCACGACGCTTACTTGTAAATAAATAATTCTAATTTTTATTTTATTTTTTCTAAAAAAAATTAGGCGCAAAACCAAGATGATTCAGAGGAAAATTTTAGATGGAATAACGCGACTTTTGTTAATTTTCAAGAAATAAGTATATAGTTATAGTTATTATTCAGCAGTTTTTATAATTTTAAATTAAAATATAATTTTAAAAAAATTAAAAATTTTCTCATTATTGTAAACTAACTAATAAAAGGTGACTGGTCTTTTGATCATTACTAGAACTACCACAACATTTAGTATTTAATAAATAATAAAAAATAATGAATTCAGTGAGTAATAAATTAAAATAATTACATTAGTTGAAATATGAATATTTTATAAGTTACTATTTTTATATGTTTGGGTCCAACATCATTTTGAAACTAATAAATATGCAGGATGCCATGGCTTCTGTATTCATTTAAGCGATTTTTATAATTTTAAATTAGATATAAAATAATAATAATAATAAATATAGATTAAAAAAATATTTTTTCCTCATGATAGTAAACTAACTAATAAAAGGTGCTCTGATCATTACTAGAACAAGAACATTTATTATTTAATGAATAATAAAAAATAATGAATTCAGTGGATAATAAATTGAAATATATAATTGCGTCAGTTGAAATATAAATATTTAAATAAGTAATTATTTTAATAAATTTGGGTCCGATATTATTTTGAAAATAATAAATATGCAGGATACCATGGCTTCGGTATTAATTTCAGCAGTTTCTGTAACTAAAAATTAAAGTATTGATGAAGAAAAATATTACTCATGATTGTAATCTAACAAATAAAAGATCACGCTCACTTGATGATTACTAGAACATTTATTTTTAATAAATACATTAAAAAAAATTATGAATCAGTGAATAATAATTAATATAACGTGCGTTCAAAAAAAAAAACGAGGCTGTGTTGGCCATGGAAAAACTTTGTGCATCAATTTAGTCCAGCAAAATTTCGAACAGTCAGTTCGAGTCTATTCATGTTTAGGTTAGCTTCCTTGTTGACAATGGAATAAATCATTATGGGATTTAAAAAAAAAGTGCAAAACATTTCCCGGTATCGTTGTGAATCCAAACATCAATCTATTCATTGTTACAGCTTCTCCTCTGTTGAGGAGAATATCGGCACGACCAGGACGGTCATTAATTTGATATAACTGTAAGTCGTGAATAGATCGATGAAGAAGAATCAGTCTCAAAACCGAAAAATGTCTTGAGAATATTTGGCAGCACTCAGTTACCCGTCAACCTTCATGGGTCATCAGTCTCTATGCGCAACTCGAGACCTACCAATTCAGTTTAAGAGCAACTGCATTCTCAATTAATATTTCAAAAATCGTTGTATATATAGTTAAACACGGACGTCGACCGCTAGGGAGTTATATTACACAATATACATTAGAAAAGAAAGGTTCGGGTTTGCTTGGATTCGAAGGTTTATTATTTTAGTAGGCCAAAAAATTTAGACGAATTACGGCAAAAAATCGAAAGCAATTGCGATAAATGTTGTTTGTTTTTGGACACAGATTACTTTTTTTGGAGTTTAATTACGGATTGTCTTTCATTAAAGTTTACATTAATTATTTTTACATGTTTACATTTTATTTAAAATACCAATTTTTTTTTCCCCATCATTTAAGAAATAATAATAATAATTTGTAACCTACCAATCGTTGTATACATAGTTAAACACCAACGTTGACCACTAGTGTGTTATAAATTACACAATATACATTAGAAAAAAAAGGTTCGGATTTGCTTGGATTCGAAGGTTTAAAAACCAATGGTTATTAAAAATGCTCATTAAAAATAAAATTAAACTGTCCTAGCGTTTGGGCCGTTTTACTTCGATGGTAAATTTTAAACTGACATCTTGACATTTGTCAAATCTATGTTTATGTTTTCTATGGTTTCTACACTGGAAAGCCGATAAATTCCATGGCCAACGCAGCCTCGTTTTTTTTTTAACGCACGTTATAATATTTGAATAATTTCGTTGGTTGAAATATGAATATTCTTGCATGTTCTTTGAATGAACAAAAAATAGTACTATGACGATTCAATTCAATAATTTCTGTGAACTGGAATATTTAAGAGAGGTCAGCGTACTTTGTGTTCCTGGGATATTTGCGTTTTGGTGAATGGAATAATTTACAAAAAAAAGTTTATTATGTAATGGAAATAAGTTTCAACTTACGCCGTTAAAAAACATAGCCAAGTAGTACAACTAATTTTAATTTTGTGTTGTGTCAGCTATCTATTTATCAATTTAAAAATATAAATATTGTACAAAATCGTAATAAAAATAAGTAGTTTTTTATTTATTAAACGAATAAGAATGACCAAATAAAGAAATTAGCTGCTTGACAATTCTGTGAACTAACGTAACTATTTAGGAGCGGTCAGTGCACTCTGTGTCCCTAGTTGATTTTTTTGAATGAATTATTTATAGCGAGGAAAGCTGAAAGTGGTAAGTAAAGCACAAAATGCCGATTCACAATAATTATGTAATTAAAAAACGATTTGTTTGTTGGTCCCAATGTACCTACTATTTTTTGCGAAACTGTTTGGCAATAATCGTAAAGTGGAGCAAGTATTTAGGAAAGGTCAGTGCACTTTGACTTGCAGTGTTGGGTTACTTATTTCGGTATTTCCTGTTTTTCGGATCGTTTTGTGCATCAAAAATACGGATCGTTTCGAAAGATTTGACAGCGATGAATAGTCCATCACTCTCGCCAAATAAATTTCTCCAAGTAAAAAGCATTAGCAATTTCAACGAGTTCTTACGAAACCGTAACTTTCTAAGCGCGCGCCAGAGGAAGTGCAAGCAGGCAGCACCAGAGACCCGATGACATCGATCGGTGGTTCGTTATGGATTTTCGAGGTGACCAAAGCGCGATTTCGTAACCTTCCACCTCAATGAAGTAACCGCGAACGAGAGGCGGCCGCATGTGGATAGCCTTAACATGGAATTGTGCAAAGACTCGCGTTACTTTCCAAAAAGTCGACGACTGTCAACCGAATCCGAAGACGCGGACGAAGGGGTCGTTCACCTCCTCGCGGCGCGCTCTGAACTTTCTCGCAGACGCGAGCGCCGCTGTTACAAATTCGCGAACGTTCGGGTCGTTCACCCCGAGACCTGGATGACCTATATTCGTATGCACACACAGACACACTTACCGTCACGACTCATCCCGACGGCGATGCACTTCTTCAGCCTGCAGTACTGGCAGCGGTTCCTGTTGCAACGCAGAATGGAACACTGCTGGTTCTTCGTGCACGGTCTGTACTGTATCTTCTGCTGGATGCTGCGCCTGAAGAAGCCCTGCAAACGACGTTTTCTCCTTTTACAACTCTGCTCGCCACTTTGGGGGGTTTGCGTGCTGTTTGAGAGGCACTCGTTATAACAACTCGACACGGCCATCGTCGACAACCACCACAAACATGTCGTCTTCTTTTAGTGTCAGCGCACCACGTCCACGCCACGCGAAATTCGACGGAGCACTGAGCTCGAAGCCGAAGCCCGAGAGTTCGCCACACTTAACCGGCTGACACAGTTCCCGGTTGTTCACCCGCCGAAGTGTGTTCGCGAGGCCAGTTCACCGCGTGAAAGTGAGAGTTCGCCTTCTCCTTCTCGGCCGTGCCGAAGAAACGGCGCCCGAGCGAGATACACGCTAAGAGTTTCGTCACTCGGTGTCGCCGACCTCGTCGACGAGAGTTCGCTGGAATAAATCGCAACGAGATTGCTTTTTTCATTCGGAACGCCACGCGAATTTTCGATACCGCCCGCTAATTGCCCGCCGAAGATTTTCGCCTAAAAGACAATGCGACAATGCGCCGCACCAACCGCGCCCCAGGTCCTGTCGTTCGTTGAACTGCCGGTCAAAGACTTTTTACCTCGGCGCCGATGGCCCCAATATGGGTTTCTCGAATATTTCGCTGACGTCACACACTATCACTCTTACGTCACCGCGGGACGGCCCGCTTCGTGCTCTACCTCAACGTTACGGCAGGAGTCAACAACCGCGCGCGGACAAAGAAATCATCACCGTCAGTCAACCCCACAAGTGGAGAGAATCGAATCGAAACCATTAATTATAAAATAAAAAACAAATACAAAAAAATGTTGCAGTGGTACAATTAAATGACCCATTGCAAGTTACTCGTAATTGACTCGAATCGATCCAAAAACTGATAAATAAAAAACGAATAACAAATAAAAAACTCCCGGACTGAAATAAATAAACAGTAATAACAAAAAAGAAATCGTAGTAGAAGAGCATGTGCTGCCAAAACAGAAAGAGCGAGTTGCATCAGTCATAACGTGACCTAAATTCTAATCTGACATAACTATTATCTAATGATAACAGGTGCCATTACGTTTCGTTTGTAAACAAGTAGTTGTAGTTTGAAAACAAAAAATCGTTAAAAATGGAAGCGGCCGTGGGTTTAAGCGGTTTGTGTGTGAATAGCGTCGCGTTTCCGTCCGGGCATTATCTCGGCTCGATAACCTTATTCCGGCGTCGTGGCCGGCGACAAAGCGCACAGGTCGAAAAATATTGTAGTGGTCAGTGACTTCTTGCCGGCATGAAAAATCAGTCATCACCCACGATATAAGGTCATTCCGGTGCGTTGAACTCGAAACTCGGCCGAAAAATCGACACCACCACCACCACGGAGCAGTGGCCGTCCAAATATAACTCGCAACTTCCTCGTCGTCATCGGCTGCGAGGTGTTGTTGCGTCACGCATCGTCGTCGTGGAAATTCCCCACCCCAGGTGCTGCTACACTTGCATCTCGTTATCCCCCGAACGTGCAGAACCTGGGGGTCAACGTTCGCGAATCTAGGTTGACGTACTTTATAACAATTAGCGGGGCCGAAGAGGGAAGTTGCATCAGAGTTCGCGAGCGCGCGATAACGGTGACGTTTTGGCGCATGCGGCTTTGGAAGCGGGTTCAACGTCCCTCGCATTTTCATAAACGGACGACATTATGGATTCACCAGGAGTTCACTTATTTGGGCCACCATAACCTCGATGGCGCGCACAATTCACGATTTCGTCTTTTTCAACCGACTCGATTCTTTTTTTGTTATTGTTATTGTTGCTATTTGTTGTTGTTTGTTTTAATCGCTTCGCTTGGCGGGGCAAAAGTGTATAGAGCTAAGAAATTAATTGGGTTGCTATAAAACGAAATAGTGTCGAAAGAACGAATCCAAAAAAGCGGACGAGTTTTATATGATCAATGATTACTTTTACTCACTCTTCTTTGACTTGCGGATACATAGTAAAGTGAGTGAGTCATAAAATATTTGGAAATTTGGAAAAAACTGGACATGACTAAGACACTATTTAACAACAAGTTCAACGACTTATAATATGTTTAGCGTAATCCGTACAAGTCTTTGCCACAAACTAAATTTTTGATCAAAATGCGTAAAATGTTCGATTTCAAAATTTTATTTTATTGAAAAACTCAAGACCAAGTGCGTCAATGACTTTTACTCTACCTTAGCGTGAGTCAGCCATCTAGGATTTTTTCAATAGTTCAAATAATGGTCATACATTATGAATACTGTTATAAATATGTATAGATATACAGAGTGACCCATAAAAATGGCATTAATTTTAATCACTCGTCATATACAATTTTTGCGAAATCGCAATTTTATTTTAGCATTTTACCCTCGCTATTTCTGGAACTCCTATATATTAAAAAAAATTTGAGTCACCTGCATGAACAATTGGCAAACTTTAGCGTTTGCTTCAAACTTCATTTTTTGTCCTTAGATGTATTGGAGATGTGATCTAATGGTGCTAATTAACATAGATTTTCGGAAACAAAACTAGTCCAATGACTCATAAGTAGCCCTACTTTTTCTTCTTGGAAAAAAAATTGTAAAAAATATTTTGCGTATGTGTTATATAAAAATGTGATTTTTAAGCCTAATAAAAAACGACCCAAAAAAAGATGTTTATTTGGTTGTTGCAGATTGTGGTGTTTTTCAGTTAATACAAGAGTGCTACTTCATGTTCTTGAAAAAAGTTGATCACCAAATTGAGTGATTTTTAGGAACATTGAATTTAGTCCTGTAAGAAAATGTGATTCCGCTTTATTTAATTTTAATTTGATTTTTCAAAATCATAAATGAAATAATTGTCAATTTTATATTGTAGTATTTTTATTGCGGGTGTTTTTCAGTATTCAAAAATGAAAGTACATAGTTCAGAGACTCCCGAAGATTCTATTAACTTTGATAGAGAATTTGTAAAAAAAAAAAGTGCCGAGGTTCGTTCAGGTAGGACATCTGCAAAGCGGTCGGTTCTTTTACAAGAGGGCACGGACGAGTTCAAGACTTTATACAGTTTGGTATCCAGAGGTGGTGGTCCCAGAAGCTGTACCATCTAACGTCAATGCACCTTGTGCGAAACCACCAGGTCCCGTTAGACGTGAAGTCGTCTAATTCCGCGCTAGAGCGCCACCTCTTTGCGTTCTTGCAAATCGGCGGTCATTCACCGCCACGACCCGTAATTTGCCACCTCACACAACGAACGAAACCTTGGACTGTTTCCGGTAACGCGATCCGTTCTTTCCAACATTCGCGATCGATCAAACGATCAACCGAAAAAAACGCACCCTCGCCCCAGGTACAAAAAAGGGTCGTGCCATCTGCCGTTTGGGGTCGCGGAAGCTCAACTTTTTCGCCGGTGAAGAAAGTAAAAGCGCAGGTGTCGAGCGAGCGGGTTGAAAAAACGGTCAACCTTGAACTGTCAGGCGGGTTCATCAAACCGGGCGCGCGTCGAATTTCACGTGGACCTTGAGATTTCGGCGGTGGCGATGGTGGCGGCGGCCTGAAGGTCGACCCCTCCCGCTAACGATCGAAGAATGCGCGTGCACCGGACATTGACATTACCAGCAACCGACCTTCAACCTTCTTTTTGCGCAGGTAGGTGGCCCACGCCTTGGCGAGGCCACTTCCTAGTGCTCGCACTAGTCCTTACCTTGCATCCTTCGCAGGAGTGGACGCCGTAATGGAAACCCGAAGCTTTGTCTCCGCACACGCGGCACAGGACGGTCGTCCCGTCGAATTCTGCAACAAAAGAGGAGATTTGAAATTGCGAAGAAAGCAAGAAGTTGGGAGAAAAGAAAACATGAAAGCGCCGCCGTTACAGTCACAATCAGTCTTCAGTGGTACTTTCTCTCTCGACACACTTGCGCCAGCAGTTACGTAAAAGAACGCGCCGGGAGAGAAAGGTGAAAGTTGCGGGTGCATCCGAGCACCAGGTGATGATGTAATGTAACGAACGCATCAGAGCTCGTATGTACCTAAATTGAGGGCGGGTTCGCGGTGATTTCCCGACATCGTCACCGCATTATTATCCGTGGTGGTCGACTCCGGTAACTGCACGTGGTGCACGCTGCTGTCGGGCGACAAAATCATCTTCGGTACACAAATCAAAACACTAGGAGGACGCACTTGTAAACGGCAATAACAAACTAAGACGGCATCGTCGCACACACACACTAGCCAAGAGCGCCGGCCAAGAACTGGTGAGAGTGAAAGTCCCGACACCGACTGGGCCCGTCGACGACTCCGCCGTATAGTAAATATTGTCCGTACTACCTGAAGGGCGCCGCGCGATTCTCGACCGTGTGAGACGAAGAAACGGGGGAACGGACGTTTTAGCAGAAGCGAACTTGCGGGTTCATCGCATTTCGAAGTTGGAGGTCACTGACAACAATGACGGAGCCGGCCAATCCGCGCGAGGAAGCCGCGACACGATTGGACGCCGAGCTCGGAGCGCCGCCTCGGAGTGGTGGGGCTCACGGTCGAGGAAGGAAGTTCAACGGCCCGAACCTTGACTGAATTACCCAGACAAGCGTGCAGCTCGGCGGCCAAGGTCGCGCGCTCAACAGCGATCGCTGCTATCGCCTCCTCTTCTCACTCTCGCGCTCCTCTTCATCGAAAACGACAGATGGACGGAATCCTTTCACTTGGACGCGATTTCGGGGCCGGCACCGAACTGGAGCGCTTTTTACTTCAAAAAACTTTATTTGCGACATTATGATTTTTTGTTGTAACGGTTTCGATTTAATAAAAGAGCCGCAAAGAACACAAACCCACGCTCCTAATAATTATGCGCACGACAGATCGGTGATTTCATAACATTTTTCTACGGCGCTGAATACGCAATCAAACTGGGTTATTTGACGATCAAAAGAAAAAAAAATCGATTTCTTGGTTTACATTCAATAGGTGGCCATAGACACACACTTTTTCCCAGGGTTTTAACCGCCACGCGCAATTTCTACGGTTAAAACTGTGTGTTAGTGGCCACCAGCGCGCCACGCCACAGTTTTCTCTTGCGCGAGGCAAAATTTAGCCGGCCACAAACACACACTTTTTCCCAGGGTTTTAACCGCCACGCGCAATATAGTTAAATCCTCCATCTGTGTGTAGCGGTGTTGTCGCTGCGTTAAGAATTGGCGGTCCGTGTGGGCCGTTATTTTCCTTTATTAAATAGAACGATTTTATTTGTTATTCGGCGTATATAATAATTTTAAAATATAGGCGATATAACGTGCGAATAGCTGGGTTTACGATTAGAGATTTTCTCATTGAAATTTATACAAAATAAAATAAAAATGTATATATTTATTTGGCTCGAAATGCTTTCTTCTTTTCTTCTTATTTATAATCACTTCCGAATATATTAACCAACTAACAATAGCTAGTTTCCGTTTTTCATTTCTAACCGACATTTCAACGCTCGCTACAAATTGTGAACTGTGTTGTGGATCGGCGTGCGGAGTGGCGTTTTAAAATTTTAAACGTTCCACGCGCCACGCAAAACCGTCGGTTAAAACGCTGGATGTCGCCCATAAACACACACTTTTGCGTGCGGCGCGCAAAACCGGCAGTTTTAACTGTGTGTTAGTGGCCGAGGTCGTTAAGAGGAACGCCACGCGCAAAACCCTGGGAAAAAGTGTGGCGGTTAAAACGCTGGGAAAAAGTGTGTGTCTATGGCCGGCTAATCCAAGCTTACTGGTTAAGAACAATGGGACTAGGACAGTAACGATCATCGACAGATTATTCCTTAAAAGTTATAACGAGGCTTGAAAATGCCTCCCGTTGCTTGATGGCTTTATTGGTGGGGAAAAATAATGTTTTGGACCATATTGCGGGTAAACATTTCGTCGTTGTCCCAAATTTGATGAATGCCTTCCCCGAGTCAAACCGTTCCGAAAACTGAGAAAGACGTCAAAAGCGCCGCACGGCTCGATTATGGCCAATAATGCGAGTGCCTAAAACTGACTTTTATTATTTTATGACGGTCCGTCGGTCCCTCGGACCGTCCGGTGAAAGTAAAATCGTTTTATGCCTACTCCAATAAACGAAGCGTGAATAAATAGGAATTGTAAACGTGAACTTGAGTCGTCGTCGTCGTTGTCTATCTTTGTAAAAGGGTTAGAAATGGTTTTATTGCCGCGTGGCAATAATAATTTGCGATGGCCATCGACGCTAAGAATGTAGACGACGGGTGGGGAAGGTCACTCAACTACTTCAGGGTGCATCGAACACACAGCAGATCTCTTGCGATGGTCTTTCCTGTGTGTCTAACCTTGACAGCGATGAAAATGACCAAAACGTATTTAATCGGGCGTTCAAGGCTTTGTCGGTGCTAATAACCTCGCCGAGTTCGTGATTAGAAACATACACACACACACACATACATGGTGGTGTCGGGATGGATATTCAAACAATAAAAATCCTCCGCACCGGCCCGGCATTCTTTCCTTTCCTCTTTTTCCTCTTCTTCATCGTCGTCTTTGGCAAGAGGTTGCTTCGGGCCAGTGACCTATAGCGAAACGCGCTCGCCACTTTGTTCGAGAATATTCGCTCATTCCGAGGTCAAGCAGAGTCACTTACCCCACTGGTACAGAAACATGGCAATCAGAAAAGTGAGTTGTTCTGCTTAGCAGTCATCGCCGTCATGCCTGGAAAACCTCGCACCGCTCCGGCCACCAGAGAAAGAAAGAAACTAAAATGGACTGGCCCACAAAGCGCAGAATTCTTTTCGTCGTCATCATCTCATCGCAACTCGGGCCACGGTCAGTCGGCGACCCAGGAAAAAAAGCGCGGTCCACCGACTGACATTGAACCGGACGACGGTTTCTTTGTGCGCCCACAAAGACAATTAACCATCTACATAACTCTTAAATCACTTCGGCGGTTCCTATCTGTCATGACGCTGATTTGACACGGCCACACCGGAACTAAAACCTCTTGATTTGTGGGTCATTATCGGTGGTTCGAGCAAGGACGGCACATTATTGCACCCCGATTCTTCGCCTTCCTGGAAGATCTCCCAATAATCACCAAGTCACGCTTCGTTCTGACCGTAACCAAAAGCGTGTGGTGCTGGTGGTTAGTGAATCATCCATCGCGCCTTCCTACGCACACGTACGCCGCAAACATGTTACGCACGCGAACGTAGCGTTCAATGGACATCAATCGAAGAAGCAACGATTCTTCGCGTGAAGAAAACGAATCCAACGCGATTACGATTGCTCAAGATCGCAGTGGTGAAAGTGGAACTGGAGCAGTCTTACAATACAGACGTCATTTAGCACCACCAAATATAAACACAACTCCTATTAAGGACTAAAGTCACGGAGATGGCAAAGTGAAGGACATTCTCTTTATTTACGAACAAATTCAACAATATTCACCTATACCAGTATTTTATTTTTTTTTCAATTTGCGACCTCAGTATTGAAATCGGGATTGCTTCTCGTTGCCCTTGGAACGAAAATCTTAACAAAATCACTGTTATTAGTGTTACCAGTTGCTCTTGAAAGCCAAATAAATGGCAGTCAAACTTAAATAATTCCTTGGGGAAATGATCCAACACACGACTATAAAAAACCGCGCGAAGATGTTATAATAAAAAGGGGAAGTCGAGAAAAGTAATCGGTGGCAACCAGCACGGAAACGCGTTGGAAAGTGAAAAGCCAGAAAGCAAGGGCGCGGCAGCCCGGTTCTCGGACTTGGACCCGTTGCCCAAGACCATCATCGCACGTATCTTCCGGCTTGAGCCCTCTTCCGGGGCTCGTGTTTTCGCACGGCGACCACCATCTGCAGGGGTAAATGCACTTGCCATTTGCGGCGTGCGTCCATCGAACTCGTGCACCGTTAGGTTTACCTCCAGTGGCAATCTGGTGCGATCTGCTCCGCCATTGTACGTATGTGTGTGTTTGTACGTGTGTGTGTGTCTATGTCATGGATGCAACGACCTCGCGAGCGATGAACCCGCATGCAGCGGGCGTCATTTTTGCCGGCATCGCGACGCCTCGGCGTCGATCCATCTGCGGTGTGCAATGGACGGTGCATTGACCATCGCGTGTGCAGTCGCACACATACATGCAAATAGCTAAATACGACCGAGAGCGACTAAAGAGTTGCGTAATGGTGCGCGTGGCAATTGAGCGGCAAACACTAATACCAGAGCCAGTGCTCTCTTAGCGGGTCACTAACCTACTGCCTGTTTTGCAGACTACTATTTACTATGGTGGAGCCTTTCGCTAATTACTCGCACGCGAGAAGAGACCGTCCCCGACACGTTTCCACTTTTCTGCCCCCGGGTCCTTAATATTTTCCTACTTTCGGGTATTACGACACATAAGCAGTGCAATCGAGGTTAGTCACACCACGAGTGTTGACCCCATTCGCGGTTACGAACCTTGCCTGACCCCTTTTACTAGAGTTTCGCATAAACACTGTGTCATCTCCACGTTGACCGTTCGGTTAAGTTCAGCGACTTCTGCCTCTTACCAAACGTTTACGTTTACTAACAATTTCTTCCCAGCTTCTTACGTCCCTCAACACCGCTCGTAAATACAAAATAATCTGGTCCGCGTCTTCTTTATTTATTATTTTGCCCCAATTTCAAAAAATTCCAATTTTTAAACAATGATAGTGTAATGGATGGTTGTCGCTTATGTAATGCAGTGTTTACAGATGCCGATTTCATTGTTTACGCACGATACATAACGCACCAAAGAACTGCATAATAGAAAAACTATAGTATAAACATGTGAAACCGAAATTTGCAGAACCAAATCAGTGCAGAAGTGCATTGAAAACAAATTAATAAAAAACATGCCATTAAAAAATGCATGATGAAATCGAAATTTGCGAATGAATTTAATTATGAGAATCGAAAAATCCAAAATCCACCCTGAATAGCAGACGAAACCAAAATATTATAGTTGAAATAGGTATTATGAAAAAAAATAGATTTGAGCGACACTTGGAGAACAATATCGGTGAAACTGAAACTTGCAGAAAAATTCAATGGAGCGCCCGTAATCGAGAAATGCAAATTTCAGTCCAAATAGCGGACGAAACCAAAAGCGAGTCCGGTGCTGGGTTCTCACTTTTCGGCGCGCCATCTCTTCGCGAGCCGGTGAACCCCGGCGCGCGTTTGATCGCCGCGAGATGGCGCCGTCAGAGTTTTACTACGCCAACTGCGATGCGAATTTCAGTGTCACGGTCGTGAACCGCGGCGTCGTTGACCGATAAAGCACGAAACAAACAAACTACAGTAAAATGATGATGGAAAAGCGTCGGGCGATGGGAAGAGCCACAAAAACGACAAAAAACTAGTTCTCAAACCTGGCGGAAAAACGTGTATTTCCGGCGGTGTCATGCCGCCGCCGTTGGGGTTGGTGGTCGGGACGGTTCCAGAGTTGGACTGGCTCGTGGGGAGCGGTCGCGCCGGGGTTGTTGGTTCGGTAACGTGGGCGTCGGGACGCCGCGCGCAAGCCCGATTCACACCTGTGGAATGCGACGGGATAACGGACCGCGGCGGACTCCTCTCTTATCACGAAAGATGTTTTGAGAGATGAGGGAAAGATCGCTGAGCAGGACGCGATAATCTCGCCTCTTGATAACGCAAATACGGCAGGCTATTGACCCGTAATCGTGTCAAAGACACGAGCGTTATCTTTGTGTGTTTGTTGTGTGGCCGACAAAAAATTGAAGTGTGTGTATTTGCGAAATAACGTGTGGGCGGCGATGTGCGTAAATCTGGGGTCCCGTTCGAAAGAACGTGAACACGTGAGTGGAAATGACACCAGAGGGTTCGCACGTCACGGGACCACGAAGGGACATGGTCACCTGCGCCATCAATGGAACCGAATAACAGCAAATAAACACGCCTCTGCCTCCACCTTTGATTCTGATTACTTTAGTTGATCGGATTTTTCTCAAAATGTTTTTTTTTTTTAATTATGTCGATCCTTCGAATTGCGTCACAATTCTCAATCAAAACAACTTGTCACCGAAAAAGTTCTTTGAAACGCCAGGACCACAAATATTTCCCTTTCGTTTAGAAGCTCTCCTCTTTTAGGACACTCCACAGTTTCATTTCATTAAATCGAATTTCGCACATTTCCGTTTATACCCCGATTAGTCGATTGCTTTTTTTAATTGGAGGGATAAATAATTATACGGTATCAGGTGCTGAATATTACTTTATTTTATTTCTATTCAGATGTAATGTGCCATAATTCTAAATCAATTATTATAGATATTCACGACTTCCTCGATTTGTGGGGAAACAAATTCGATGAATGTGCCATTTACTTCAATACGTATTATCTATTATAGAAAGAGAGATTGCTAAATTGGGAGAACCTGCATAATGTTTCCAAATGAGCTTTTTGAACTTTTGTACCATGAGCAGCATACAATAAGTTAATAAAAATCATTTTTGCACCATCTCTCGTCTTACTACACTAACTAATAAACAACACCACCTACAACATGTCGCACATGTAATACAGAAGTGACACAACTCAAAAAGTGTCATTTTTTAGTTAACTCACTAGAAATACAGTAAAAAGTGCGTCCTTTGGATTTTTCCTGCAGAGTAAAATGTGTCGGATTGAACTTAGTAACTTGACAGTGACAAAAAAAGGGTTGTATAAATCGCCAAACAACTGCTAATTAATTCTAATAAAATATTTTTACTTTTATGTGCCTATCGAAAAGCAAATATTATTGACTTCTGTTTGTGGGTGCGACATGGCTGCAGGATCCCGTCATTCGTCGGTGAAATAGGGGGGGGTCCAATTCGTGAAGGTTTTGGGTGGGTAGAAAACGATACAGCTTGGGGGTGAAAATCCGAAACTCCACTTTGACCTTTCGGCGAGCATTACCTCAGAAGGCCTTGCTGCTATTGTGCCGTCCCACTTTCATCACTTTGGTCAACGACCGTTTGGACTTCTGCAATTCGCCGGCGGTGTCGCCACGTTCGCCTCGAATTATTTGCATGCAAGCCGGAGATTTTTCAGCGACAGCGCGTATATGATCGAATTTCTTTTTCGAGCTGTTGCGCCAGAAGAGAGAGGAATTCGAGCGATCAACACCGATTGCCCAATTGTAACGAGGTGAACGAACCAGGCTAGCAGTGTATTTAGTTTATTATTTCGGGGACGGCCTGTATGTGTAACTCTCGCGATTCTTGCAGATTTCGTGTTGTGGGAGCACCCTCTTTTGTCGGTCCTGGTGAATGCCAGTGACCGAGCGAGAAGACCGCAAGGTTTCCAATAACTCATTACAGTTGCATAAGCACACGAAAGGAGCGAATGACCCATATTGCTTCGACCTCGCAGCGGTGAACGACCCGTCGGCCTTCGAGCACCCACCCCGTGTGTGGGGAAATTAATCCGCACCCCCATGTAAACGGCGATTAGCGCAAATGCCGCATGGGATTTGGACGTTTTCATCGATCCGCAGGAAATTGAAATCACGACGCCGCTTATTTAATAACAATTACCATCATCGAAGGCTGAACAACAACCGTTGCTTTGTTTCTCTCCGGACGACAATAACTTGCGATTTATAGCGATTGTAACGAAATAAGACACACAGAACCAGTTATTTGACCAAGATTGTTGCGTTTTATAAACAAATTTCAAACGACAACAGTGTTACGACGCCGAGTGCAACGACTTCCAGTTTATTGTTTTGTTTTCGTTTCTTCACAGTCAAAGAACGCTCCACATTTGGGGCAAACCAATTTGACGTCGTTCCCCATACGTTTCAAATTTTACCGACAGAACTTTCTCAAATTGTCAAGAAAATATTTCCTACATCGACACTATAGTAATAAAATTGTTTGACTTATAATGTTCAAAGAACTGGTTATGGATCTACAATTTCTCTAGAAAAAGTGCAATGAATAAACAATTATTTACCAAAGATTACATTCAATTTCAGTTCAATAATTCGGCGACTTTTTGTGAACATGCAAAGATTCAAAGCAAGTTTTTTTTCAAAAGGGTCGATATTTGCTCGTATAATGGAAGAAAAAAAAGGTTTGTTTGTTTAATATAGGCCACTTTAATATTATTGAAATATGTAAACTTTCACGGCCATTGTATACGTAATTTAAACAATTTTCAGATATATTCCACGAATTTATTTCCAAAAGCTTTATCAGGTTACATATTCGGCAGACATCATCAGCGGATGCTGATAACAACTTTCACAACGCCCTTGAAGTGTGTAATCCGAATTTTGTTACATTTTGCAGGTTTTTCTATTTTTTTTTGCTCGGACAAATATTTTGTTTCAAACGTTATTTAATTTTCAGTGAAAGTTAGAGAAAACTATACAAGGAAAATGTGTCAGTCTTGTTTAGATGCTGCGAGTTGTGTCAATAAAACCCAAATTATTTAAAACCCGTAGTTTCGCTTCATTTCCTTAATTCTGTTGTTTGGGAAGCTCTCGGCGGTGAACAACCAAAAACGCTTTAGGGTGGCGGGAGCGGATTGAACCCCGGAAACGATTTGCAAATTTTGTGAGGTCCGAACTTTCACTTTTTCACAACATTTTTCTTTTTTCGCCGTTTCGTCATCTGGCACGCTTAAATTCGGCGAAATTGCAAAACGGAGTGAACACAATTAGCGTCGTGTTTCACCACCTTCTCCCGTTCTACTCTACAAACAGTTGCACGGGGATGAATCCGCGATCTGGGACTTTCCATTTCACAGTCATCGTCGTCGTCGTCTGTTATGTCATCTTCGTCATCGAAAGCAGCCGTCAATGCAGTCGGTCGAGTCGATAGTGAGAGTGGTCGTCGTAAAAACTCATCCGACTTTCTCTCTAACTTTCTCCGGAGCTCATCGTCCGGATTAAACAAAAGATTAAAGTTCGAGGGATGGGGTTTGGTGTTTCGGGGTGGTTGACTGATTGGTGGTGCGATCATTCATTCGCCTTGACTACGAGTAATGTGGGACAGGCGGTTCGTAGTCTCGCTCGTTTGTCCATTGCACGATTCGCGTCTCTTGCACCGCTTACGTACAAAATTCAGGTCATCGAGGACCTGGCGCGAGACTAGTTCATTGATCCCTTGTACGCTCGGGGTCGGCGATGTAATCTCGCCGCGGGTATCCAGAAAGATCGCGAATACCAGTATTATCGAGGTCAACGCGTTCCGCGACAGAGACTAGGGCATTGCCTTCTTGTTTTTGAGGTCGACTACGACGTGTACACATTTATAGACGGTGCGGTGCAAGCTAAGCGCTACCTTTCCACAACCTCATCTTAGTTCGCGCAACAACGGTAAACATATTGACAAATCATACTGCTCGACGTTCAAAAATTGTGTCGAAAAAATTAAAACGCAAGGTAACGTCGCAGAATAAACGAAAATTAGCTTATCTCCCAATTTAATACTTACTACGTGTGGTCGAACAGAAAACGAGGCTGCGTTGGCCATGCAAAAAGTTTGTAGCAAAATTTCAAACTGTCAGTTCGAGTCTGTTCATGTTTAACAAATTCCATCTCCAGACGCCAATTTGGACTTCTCGGCATTCATCTGCACTTAATATGGTCGAACAGACGGTTCGGTCGAGTGCGTTTGAATTTTTTTGAATTTGGAACGAATTTTGTTTTGCCATTATGAATTAATCATTTAATATTTTATTTGTTAACAAATTTGTTTTTATTATAGGATAAAAAAAAGTGCAAAACATTTCCCGCCTTCGTTGTGAATCCAATCATCAATCTATTCTTTGTTACAATATCTCCTCTTTTTGTCTGTAGAGGCGAATCATGATTCGTCCTATGAATTCAGGAATGGTGGTCGTGCCATTTCTGAATTAACAGAACGGGTCATTAATTCATTTATTACTGTAAGTCGTGAATAGATAGATGAAGAGTCAGTCACAAAACCGAAAAATGTTTTGAGAATATTTGGGCACCACTCAGTTTGTCCCGTCAACCTTCATGGGTCATCAGTCTCTATGCGCAACTCGAGACCTACCAATTCAGTTTAAGAGCAACTGCATTCTCAATTAATATTTCAAAAATCGTTGTATATATAGTAAAACACGGACGTCGACCGCTAGGGAGTTATATTACACAATATACATTAGAAAAAAAAAGGGTCGGATTTGCTTGGATTCGAAGGTTCAAAAACCAATGTACAAAAAATACGTGACGTGGTAAGGTGGCTCATTTAAAAATAAAATTAAACTGTCCTAGCGCTTTGCTTGGAAACAATAAATAACGCATGTATATTTTTCTGACAAAGTTTGTTTCATATTCTGATATATTTATGAAAGTATGTATATATGTAACTAGTTAGTTGCCTGAACAAATTTTTAGGACAAATTTCAGTAAATGGATGCGAAGGAGGGTATGTTTATGAGAGCGATGTATACATGTCCTGGCATTTATTATAAACAATTTAAATAAAATCGCTCCGTTTTATTTTGATGGTAAATTTTCAACTGGCAGATCTTGACATTTGTCAAATCTATATGCTTATGTTTTCTATGGTTTCTACACTGTAAAACCGATAAATTACATGGCCAACGTAGCCTCGTTTTATTTTTGAACGCACGGTATTTCTAAGCGTCGACGGATGACACCATCTTGCAAGTCGTCATTTGATGTTGAGGCAAGAAACGATAAAATGTTTTCAAAGCGAGGTCGATATAAACAATGGTAAAACATCAAACTACTACAATGGTGCATTTGGGACCAATTCGACAACCCATAAACATATTGGATTTATTCACAAGCAATATTCATCACAAGGTTAAAAAAATAATCAAACCATCAATTCAGCGACCCAAAATGTATAACGACAAGATTAGGACGAAACATTTAGTGTGCAAAGGAAACCCTAGAATTTGTAATAAAATATAGAAACAAGATTAGGTATAACACTGGAAATCCCAACAGAAAAACTGAGCTACAAATTTTTAAATGTAAAAAATGAAAACACTATATTAAAAACAAGAGCACAACGAAAAAATAGCAGAGATAAATCAGCGACAGAAATGACTAGAGTAAATTTGAAGCGACAACATAAAAAAGGTACATAGAACGAAATTTGGAAAAGTAAACTCAATCATCCAATCTTTTCCCAACTTAGAAACTTATCATCAAGAGCAAGTTAAAATCAGAGTTGTTTGTTACCGACTGAAGTCGAATTACGCAAATGCATGGCCGTCAAATTAAGACTGGATTTTACCAAATACGAACGTTTAATAAAATTTATTTCTTATATTTAATTGACTGAATCATTCACACCAATTATTTACAAAATTTACGATAAGTTGCTTCAAAGACGTGTAAGTTTTTACGAGCACTATCTATGTTCAAATAATTTTCTCACTCATGTAGTGAGTTTTACATTTTCTTATAATTATATAGATTTAGGCAATAATATTATATATAGCATTATATTATTAGCTCAAATATGAATAATTTGGGAAATACTAAACAAAATTTAGAAATCTGATGCGTGCTATGTGCCTCGCATTGGTCGGTACTGCCACGTGACATGAAGTAACATTATTTTGTAGGTTAGATACATATTGAAACAAGTATAATAAAAAGTTTCATTATTGATAGTATTATTTATTCCGAATTCCCCGTACTAACTGTATACGTATTCGTACTCTATTCCCGATTGAAATATGTGTCACGTTACTATTGGATCCGTGGATCTGGAGGTCGTGGTGTATTATATTTATAATATGGGACCTACTTCTATGGGTCGATATAATATCAGAGTGACGATTATTTTACTTGATTTGACAAATCGAACCATTCCGATTCCTTGTAAGTAGTTTACTTTTTGTACGTATGTAAATATACTTATCATGTTAGAATTGCAATATTTGATTCATTTTTAAGGGCGACCAGTTGACTAATACAGAAGCTATCTTGGGTATTTGATGTAAACATTTTATTACCGGAGTCCGACACAGCCATGACAAATATCTAAGTTCTCTTTGTCCGGTGGGGAATTTTTTAAATATTTTCACTTATCAGCTGATTGCGTGTTCACATCACTTTTATTATTTATGGTTTATCAAGAGGCTTATGTAAATTGCAATCGCTTCCAGGAACGCATATAATGAAAAACAATGCATTAGCGCTTTGTGCTAATTTGGGACAAGCGAGGCACTCTGTTTTTAAGCGTTCTTTTCCTAGTCGAAAGTGATGGAAAGTGATGCGTTTGTTTTATCAACTAGAACGTTTAACTAGTAAAAGGATGGAGAAAGTTGGTCGGCGGTGAAGAAACCGGCCGTCGTAACAGTTTCGCTTTCTTCGCGATTTTTCGATTTCACCCAGCATCAACGGGCCCAGAATTGGGGGAACCGTGCGTTGGGGCTTCAGGTAACCCATTTAGCGGTCGAGAGCGTTGAACTCCTAGTGTATTCGAGGTTACCATTCCGCGGTGCGCGCGGTGGGGGACGAAAGGCAACGTCGATTGGCTAAACCTAGGCACATGTGCTGTTTTCGCATTCAACCTCTAGTTTAATTTCATCTTGCCCCAGATTCGAGCGGCCGACGTAAAAGGTGAACGAACCAGCCTCGTTCCGGGGCGGCGATGGCCTCGATGGGCGCCTTCGCCGAGTCGCGGAGCTGGCGAGCGACGTCGGCTCCCTGCGACGAGGCTCGCTTCGCTGACACGGATCTTTAAACCTCGGGCTGTTTGTGGAATGAAAAGTGAGTGTGCACGACGAGGACGACGCGCTCACGAAAGAGAGAGACCGAACGCTAGGAAGGCCGAGGGGCAATGAACTAGTCTCCTGCAAAGCGCGCGCTGCCCCAGATCGGCGACGCTGGAAAGTGAAAATGGCACCGCGACGCCGCGACGAAGAATGCCCCGCGCGACATTTAACAAAAATAAATTCGAAATGTCAGAGACGCGTGCGTTACCTGCCAACACCCTTCCGAGGAGGTTCTCGCTGTCGGCCTGCTGGGGTTGAAATGCCTCCACGTCCTCGTCGTGGGTGGCGGTGGCGCAGGTCGTCTCTTTGTACTCGTTGACGGTCATCTTCACTGGAGATGATGATGCATCAGGGTGGTAACTCAACTACGCGCCTCTACGATAAACACACCGATCGCGACTTGCTTTTTTGCGAGGAGCGAACCGAATGGAAATTCTCGATTCCCCTACACTGCTGACTTCGCGCAACTGAATAGCGAGAGTGTTTCAGCGAGCGCCGGCCAGAACTTCTTGCTGGTGGTGACCCACTAACTGATTTCGTTCGTTGACGCCGGTCAGCGCACTCTCGGTGTTGTTGACAACTTTACCAGTTTGGTCTTCTCGTCGCAAAGAAAGGGGCGCGTTACAACTTTCGCTTTCACCACCTTAGTCTGGCGTTTTTGCCCAAAATACACGCCGAAAAGTAAGAGTGATGACGTTGCTGGATCCAATTCGGGTAGCAAGAAGTCTTACGTTATCGCATCGATTCCACCTACTTATTCGTTATTTCATTCGAGTTTTCAAACTTGCCAACCCGAAAATTCCAAAAATAATTTCCATAAATTTATTGTATAAAAAGTTCGTTCCGGGTTGAAGTTCTAAGAAATCGGGGGTTTTTTGTTAAAAGCCGAGTAATTTTTTAGCACTTTTATGTAAAGCGATTTCCAGTCATCATTCTGACGGTCTCTTAAATATTTCGACTACAATTCAATTTGGCAACAACAATTAGTTTGCTTAGCAGTTAACAGATTGAGTTGCAGAATATTATATAATAAAGCGTTGCAGGTGAACATGAATATTAAAAAATCTCGAATAATTGGAACGCGGTGCAGAAGAGAAAAACGTGCTTTATTCCTAACTTTTTTAGGCCCCGTAACGATCCGGGCGTGGTGTCCCTGAAATTTCTTCCCCTCAATCGTATGCAAACATTTCGCAAGCACCTCGCCCCGAACGGAAAATTTCTTAACATTTTTTTACATAACATTGGGCGTCAGATCGGATTTCTTGCATTGCGATCCGTTCAAGTTGGCACAAAAAGAGCACTCTCAACGTCGTCCAACTTTCGAATTTTCGTCGGAACGGCTAATTGTGCCTTAATCGTTTGTTCAACTTTCATGATTCGATCGCGCAAAACAGAACGTTAGAATGTGAAATTGCGAGTTTCACACACATTCACTCTCTCTTTCTTATTCAGATTCTTTCGTTGTCGTGGTCTATTTGAGCGTTCGGTTTCACTCTCCGGTCGGCCTTTCGATTTTTAGACGCCGTCATTAGAAAATCCCCCGACGGCGACGCGCTTCATCCCCCGCTGAGTCACCGTGCCAGCGCATGCAACACCCCCGCTTTTTAAGATTCATTAGGTGGCCATAGACACACACTTTTTCCCAGGGTTTTAACCGCCACGCGCAATTTCTACGGTTAAAACTGTGTGTTAGTGGCCACGAGCGCGCCACGCCACAGTTTTCTCTTGCGCGAGGCAAAATTTAGCCGGCCACAAACACACACTTTTTCCCAGGGTTTTAACCGCCACGCGCAATATAGTTAAATCCTCCATCTGTGTGTAGCGGTGTTGTCGCTGCGTTAAGAATTGGCGGTCCGTGTGGGCCGTTATTTTCCTTTATTAAATAGAACGATTTTATTTGTTATTCGGCGTATATAATAATTTTAAAATATAGGCGATATAACGTGCGAATAGCTGGGTTTACGATTAGAGATTTTCTCATTGAAATTTATACAAAATAAAATAAAAATGTATATATTTATTTGGCTCGAAATGCTTTCTTCTTTTCTTCTTATTTATAATCACTTCCGAATATATTAACCAACTAACAATAGCTAGTTTCCGTTTTTCATTTCTAACCGACATTTCAACGCTCGCTACAAATTGTGAACTGTGTTGTGGATCGGCGTGCGGAGTGGCGTTTTAAAATTTTAAACGTTCCACGCGCCACGCAAAACCGTCGGTTAAAACGCTGGATGTCGCCCATAAACACACACTTTTGCGTGCGGCGCGCAAAACCGGCAGTTTTAACTGTGTGTTAGTGGCCGAGGTCGTTAAGAGGAACGCCACGCGCAAAACCCTGGGAAAAAGTGTGGCGGTTAAAACGCTGGGAAAAAGTGTGTGTCTATGGCCGGCTATTGCGAAGAAGAGGGGTGGTTGTCGAGTTCAGCGGACCCGATATGTGTCATTCCGTTTTCCATGTTCTTGTTACAAAAATACGGTGACCTCAATTTTTGAGGTTAAATCACGATGGTCATCGACCCGCAGATACGTCGCCGCTACCATCCGCGATGCGTCTTATCGCGGCGTCAAGGTCCGCCGTCTTCTGTTATCATTTTTCCCGATTTTCGTTTTCCTTTTCGTTTGGGAAATGCCATAAAAGGCACGCCGCGATCATGAGAAAGTCCCGACGTCATAGTTTTACCTCGGACCCGGTTAGAGTTTCTTGAACCGACTTCTAAAACTAGGCCGATGTAATCTACTGAAAGTAGCGCGACAGACCTATGCGAGCCTCCGACGAGTCGGAGTGAAACGGACGCTTTCGATTGTGTCACGCTTTAAAAGTGACAGTGAAAAATATCGAATTAATGGGACTCCGGAGGTTGTCGACACCGATACCTTGTTCCAAAAGCGCCCATCGCGGCCGAAAAGAAAACAAACTCCTCACTTTCGATTCTCCGGTGAAGAAAGCGAGAATTGCGAATCGCGGATTCAAACCGCTCGAGGGGCGATATCAAAGACCGGATTTCCCGGGAAAATCGGGGTGAAAACCCTCAGCCACCACGTGCTGTCCCCCGCGACTTTTGAAGGCCAAGTGCAGGCTTCATCGATTCCTGCTGATGGTCCCGCGGTGCGCATGACGCGGGGCGTCTCCGTCGACGACGCCAGATGGCGAGGACGGCGGATTTTCCGACGCAACCGGGAAATCCGACAAGATCGTCACCAACCGGCGTCTCCGATTTTTCCGATTCAAAAAAAGGCGGTTGAAAGCCGGTCGCTCATTCATTCTTGAGGAGCAGACGACGCGACGGTCCTATACGTACTCACTCGACTCATTATTTCTATTGATTGCAAAATGAAACGCGGTGCAACGCGCCAAGGGTCGGAATGGACGGACGGGGTCGCAGTCTCCATGACAACACCCCACTGGTGGCATCCAGACGGTTATGCACCGGCCGTCGACTCTTACACCAAGAGATGGGGAAAAACACCCCAGACAGGTAAGGGTGGAGGAAGGAAATAATGGAGCGGGATAGACGAGGGGGCGGCGGCCAATGCCACCGCGACGTGGAAATTCATTCCCTTTACGAGCTTTCCTTTCCGATTCAACAAAATACGAAAACATTGAATTCACTGCCGTTCGAGATTACTGCACCCGCAAACGATTGCTTTTGCAACTAAAAACTTTGTTCACATCATTTGCATTCTTTACGCGTCTTTTTTTGCATTGATTATGTTTGTGGATAAATTAAACGTTTACACCCATCGCTAGGAGCAAGGAAATTCCAAACTTGCTCTCTGTTTGTAAACACATTATTCAAAGTTCTTTTTGAAATCTTTTTGAAATTGAAGTACAAGTAAAGGAAAAAGTTTAAGGAGATAACAAACGTAACTTTACTCTTCCACGAGTTGCTTTTCTGAATGTGAAGTGCGTTTCGATATTTTTACAAGTTTACAGAAAAATTTCCTTATTTCTAGAAAAGCTTATTTATTTCTGGAATACAAAGGGAAACTTTGGCTGGAAAAAAGTTAGTATCTCAAATAGGAATAATTTTGCAAAACATTCTGGAAACACGTCTATTTTTGTTTTTAACTTGCTAACTTCGTGACGTTTTTTTCACGTGCTTGTTTTATTTTTTATTTTTTATTTTTTTTTAGCTAGGGTTTCGTAATCTCACACCAAACCCAATCATAATTAAATTTCAATTCTAAGATTTTCTGTTAAATAGCGCATTTTTATTAAAAGTCACTACTTATTTGTCAAATAAAAGGCGAATTGAACCAAAGTTTGCATAACATAAGTGTTTTGCAATGTTGTGTCAATTGACATTTGAAAAAAAAGTTATGGGTGGTTACAGCTCCCTCAGTAAAAAAACTGATTAAGCTGAAAAGTAGCAAGTTAAAATAAAAAATCGACGTGTTTCAGGAATTTTTCGCAAAATCTTTTGTATTCAAGATATACTTTTTAAAATTTTTCCAGTTAAACTTTCCACTCTGTATATTTGAATTGGTAGTCTAAAGAAATTTTTTTGAGTTTCCCCTTTATTATATTTGTTAGTTTTTGGCGTTTTATGTGATTCGTTTTACTTTATTCTGATTTCTGTGGTCTCCTTCGTTTTTCTTGAATTATAATTAAGTAAATAAAATATTGTGTAGGTATATTCAATTTTTTTCATCTTTTCTTTCATAGGAATTTTTAGGATTATGTAAACATGTATTTGAATTTGTTTTAGTTTTAAACCGTAAGTTGTAAAAATACTTTTTTAGATATTGCTGCATTCATTTGGATTATTTAAAGCATTTCGACTCCTTAACTTTTTGGACTGGAACGATTTTTGATTGTTGATTTTCTGAATGAGAAGTAACTACTTACGTTTAGATATTTTTACATGCTTACAGAAAATGTTCGTCATTTCTAGAAAAATGTATAAATTATTTATTTCTGGAATATCTTTCTTTTTTTGTTTCCCCCTAATGTTTATTAGTTTTTGTCGTTTCACTTCATTTTGATTTTTGCGGTCTCCTTCGTTTTTCTTAAATTATAGTTAAGTAAATAACTTTCATTTGGGTATATTTTATTTTTCTGATTTTCACTTTCAAGGGACTTTTTAGGTTTAAATAAATATGCGTTTTGAATTGTTTTAATTTTAAACCGTCCGTTGTAAAAATATAATACTTTTTAAGATTTCGCTGGATTCATGTGGTTTTTTTAGATGTGTTTCGACTCTTAATTTTTTGGACTGGAAAGGCTTTTATTGTTGTTTTTCTGAATGAGAAGTGATTACTTACGTTTCGATATTTTTACATGTTGTTAGAAAAAAATCCTAATTCCTAGAAAAACAAATTATTTATATCTGGAATCTTTTACTCTTTTTGTGTTTCCCCCTTTATTATAGGTATTTGTTAGTTTTTGTCGTTTCACTTCATTTTGATTTTTGTGGTCTCCTTCGTTTTTTTTTTGAATTATAATTAAGTAAATAACTTTCATTTGTGTATATTTTATGTTTCTCACCTTCACTTTCATAGGACTTTTTAGGTTTAAATAAATACGTATTTAGAATTGTTTTTTGGATTATTTAGATGTGTTTCGACTAGGGTTGTAGTTTATTTTAAATCTTATGTACGTTCAAGCTTTTTTGAACATGGAAAAATAAAAGTAGTTGTTTTCTCAAAGACTTGCTCTACTCTCGTATTCACAAAGTAACTTACATCTAACCTAAACTAAAAACCACTTCCTAAGTGGTGGAAGACCCCATTTTCCACTTTAGATGGAAGCCTGAACCCTTTAAACAATCGAAAGTATTGAAAATGAGACCATGAGCATCTTGAAAATAAAAAAAATGGCATTGGTAACTAGGGAATAAGACGAAGAGACGTCACGAGACTAATTAGTAGGCAATAGATGTAATCATCGACAGGTTTTTATCTCGTGCACGGCTGCAGAATTTTTATCGTTTGAGTTAAGAATCTGTTTGGGTTTCCGTGCAGGCTTGAGACTGATTGATCAGTGACATATCAAATTTTTGTTGAAACATTTCCTTCACTGCTTCATTTTACACGACGAAGCTGTATTATTTTGGTGTTACATATTTAATTTGATTTTGGTGAATATACTGTATCGGTTTTCATTTCATTTTATTACTTGTGTTCTATGAAATTAATATATTTTTGCTTTTATGTATTTATTTTCTACTCGTAAAATAAAAATTAATAAAAAAAATTCATTTTTCAAGACGTAGCTATTTTTAAATTGTATCGGAGTCTTTCACTTACACCTTGAATTCATTTCTATTTCATTTAGTTAATTGGACTCTACAAATTTGAACTTTTTGCTTTAAAAAAATAATGGATGGGATGTTTTAAAGTCATGCGGATTTGAATTAATTGGACTGTAAGAAATTCATCTTTTTATTTGGACTTTCTTCGATATACAAATTATAATTAAGTTAATACTGTGTTTTCTTTGCACTCGGACCACCACCCTTTCCGCTAGCATTTCTTCGAATTTCCTCCCCGATTTGCCTTTCGTTTTTGCTCCCTTGATAAAATTTTCAACAGGTCGCATCACCACCCCCACGTCGGGCGTCGTGTCCACTCACTCCACTTGTCGCCGCGATGTTACCAATGACTCATAAATCGGGTTACTGTCTCGCATCGATCCACGAGGGTGGAATGCAGCCAGACAACGAGTTCCCTAACTAGAGGCCATTCCCATTTCCCTCTATTCCTTCCTCGAGCTCGTAGACTTTTTCCCTATTTACCTCCGCGCTGTAATTGAAAGTGGCCAAAGTTCAGTGGCACCGGCACGCTCGGGTTAATGGGGGCATGTGTTAGCATCAACTGTCTCTTTCTCGCAGCCGAAGGGTGGTAGAGCGTTCAGCGCCAGGTCCCTGACCTCATTCGGCCTCGCCCCGCACCACGCTTGCATTCCGTCTCTGCATGCAGACGGGGTGGTGGTGGTTGTTCGATTCGGCCGTGTCTCGTTCATCCCCCAACGAAAGCGTCTGGTCGCGGACCGCTCGTGCCAAATTATGGAGCGTAGAAAAAACGAGGCTATTTTTGGTGGAGAGGCGTGTAACTAACTACCCCGAGGTGCGCCCGCCGCTGGGCCAAGGTTAATGCCACGACTTTACCCCGACGTGGCAACGCGGAGATCAAATTTAGAGCTACAGCACGACCATCTGTCAAGACGCTTTACGTGGCGTCGCGACGCCCTCACAGAAAAATTTCGATTCGTTTCAAGTATTGAACATGTATCGATTTGTTTTAAAATAGAATCAAACTAAAAAGTTCAGGGATTCCATTAGTCCGATCCGAGTATCAAAAAACGTTAAATACCTGCATAATAAGAATAAATCAGAAATTATTATTTTTATACAAATCTTGTACGAATAAAATGTTATGAATGAAACGTGGCATTATTCCTCAAAGGCAATTTTGACATTTTATTATTTTCTGTTATTGTACCATTTATCGATTTGTTTTACTCGTAAATAGTAAAATTGGAAATCGATCAATAAATAAAATATATGCTACTAGTCATAAAATAAATGCGAGGACTGTAAATAATAGCGAACGATAAACAAAATTTCTTAAACAAATCTTGTACGAGTGATAAGTACAAGTACATACAAATCTTATAATAAAAATATGAATGAATCTAATGCTTAATTGCCTAAGAAGTTGAGAGGATTGGCTTTACATTTAACGCTTGAATCATGTGTAACGTTCAAAATTAACAACCAACAATTAATGAGCAGAATGTAATTACTGAAATCAGTTAAAAAGAGATAATAAACATATGCTCGCTTGAGTTTTGAATCAAAAAATTGATTTTTCTTCCCGCTGCCTCACCTGCAAATCTCCGTTTTTAGTCGGGCGCACATAACAATGAGGTTTACAAAAATCGCATTCAATAATGGTCATTGTAAAGGGTTCTTTTATAAGTAAAATGGACAAAGGACCGTTGCGACTACTTGAAAAATTGCTCGTAAAATTATTTCACAGCTAATCCGAACCGTACGCCACTGAAACAACT
Source organism: Eledona agricola (assembly GCA_964023215.1). NCBI lineage: Eukaryota > Metazoa > Arthropoda > Insecta > Coleoptera > Tenebrionidae > Eledona > Eledona agricola. The sequence goes on along the minus strand of OZ026857.1, from coordinate 27,011,721 downwards.
ATTTATATTTTATTTAACCAGATAATTGAGCTCAGATAAATACGTACACGCACCTAAATTTTATCGAACCGTTCTGAAAATATTAACGGAAGTTGGAAATCCGACTAATCTCACTTTCCCATTTCAAGGGCAATAAGCGTTCATTAACTCTTTTAACTTATTTTGGTGCTCTATCCGCCTACTAATTCCTAATTATTAATTTTCAATTGAAGCGGATGAACGAAAAAAACGTTGTAAATTGGACGTGAATATTCCTATTTATTGAATTATATCTTTTATCTCAACTTTGTTTAGTCTTAAAAAATCCAGTAGACAACTAACAATAAAACTAATTGTTTTACTACCGTGTCCAATATTTAGTCTTTATATTATTATTTGTTTATGAAACTCATTACTAACAAACAAACTTAACAACATTTGAACAATATAGTTTTAGTGAAAAATTAATAGTATTTAACTTTGAGGTTGCTCCGTATTTAGTTTTTCTGGTTGATTAATTTATTTATAAAAAAAATCTGATATTAAAACGAGTAACAAGTAACTATTTGGATTAGTTTTTAGCGTTGCGGGGGGATTCAATACCTGAATTTTAAATAAATGAAAAAATCATGTGTTGATTCTTACTACATAATTGCATTTTTTGTCTTTGTTTTATGTGCATTCAAAACAATTTAATGAGGTCTTAAATAGTTGGAACAAGAAAATTGATTTTTTGGCTATTTTTGCAATATTGCGTTTTTATTCGTTTAACAAACCCATTGCCGGGGCAAGAAAGTGTAAAATGAACAAAGTTTGAAAGTTTCGGCCGCTGAATAAATTGTCTGAGCCAGAACCCGACACCAGAGTTTCAGGCAAATGCTTACGCGGGATACTGTAAATGCAATTCATCTTAGCAGAAAAACGCGCAAATTTCACAACTGCGGTAGAAAATATGTTTGGTGTTGCAAAACAAGTCGAGAGAAAGTCAAAATAACAAATCCGATCGTTGGGTTAGGCAACGTAAAATACAAAGGTGCGAAATTGGTGGTGTGAAATGCACATTCGAGCAATGAATGAAACTGAAAGTGCATTTTTTACCGCACTCCAGCCGCGCCGAGTCGCTGTTGAATGAAGACGTGCGTACGCTTTTTTTTGCAAGTAAGCACACAAAATAAAAAAATACTGGTGATTTCGAGAGGAAGTAATAAACACAGTCCGACGTGACGACGAGGTTTCCGGCGGGGCCCATTACTTCTAAATGTTAACCCGACGGCAAGGCTGTCGGTCATCTATGAATAATATTGGGACATTTGATAGGAAGGCTGACATTCGCTTCCGACTTTGAGAAGTTGAGAACTGTGTCAAGTGGAGTAATTTTTCTTAAAGGAAGTGTCCCGCCAGTCAATGATTGTTTAATTAGAATTACCTTCGGCGAGATAACACCGACCTCGCCTTTACAAAAATAACAATTGTCAGGGTCAGGTCCGGCCACTGCACGCACGTGGGGCCGTCGGACAGAGTCGTGTCCTGGGACAGAGACTTACCGAGATCCGGGATGGAGCTGGAGGGCTCCTCCACCTTCCCGTCGTGGCCTTTGGTCTTCGGAGGCGGAGGCGGCGGGGGCCGCATGCTGGCCGACGGTGACGACGTCGACGACGAGACGAGAAAGTCCTTGCCCTCGGCCTTGAACACGACGCGCGAATGCATGTCCATCACACCATCGGCACCATGACCACCGGCACCACAAAGAGATCGCGGGTCGAATGAAAGTGAAATCGGATGCAGTTCGGTTAAGTGTTAGGGGCGCGCGTGCGCTGCACCCCAGACACCCCACGGCCCGCCGTCTGGCACATGCACTTCTCCCCCGACCACGGGGTGAATTCGTCTGGCTCGGAGGTGGTGGAGAGTGTGGAGTAAACGCGACGGACGCGGAGCTGCGAGCGAATGAGCAGAGCTCGGTGCGGCGCGCTCGCCGTGTGTGCGTTGGCCTTGTCCTTGAAAGCGGCTCCTGAACCCGGCCGCGCGAACTGCTTATCGATTTCAGGTCGCGGGGCTGTGGAGTTTTCTCCGGACGCCCCCGAAAATTACGCGGAGGATGTGGAGCGTCCCTTCCATTGGACGCTGACACCCTTCTCCAGGTCCGAGCACCTGAGTTTCGTTTCCTGACGCGCCGACGGACGAGGACTACAACGTTCTTTGCCCTTTTCCGTGAAGAGGAAATTCGCCCCCGAATTATGCCAGCATTATATAAAGAGCACTTTGTAATGGAAAGTCACAAGTCACGATAACAGAAACCAAAAAAAATCTTTCTGATAAACATTGCTTCAACAAATTTATGTACCGTTATGAAAAAGAGTTGACCAAAATGAAAAGGACTAAAAAAAGGCTAAATCAAGTGTGCATTGCCCATTCAATATCTGTTTAGAAGTGGAAATATTAAATACCAAAACCATATTCTGAAGCAGATGGTACTCTTATTGCATAACACTAAGATATATATATGTGGTTTCGGAAATAAAACAATTGTTGATTTATTAAATAACTTTATTAATTAACGGTGGAACTTTTTTCTCTGTTACGAGAGTACAGCAGTTCAGACCTCAATCAGAAAAGGACTAAAAAAAGACTAAATCAAGTGTGCAGTTCTCTTTATATTTAGGTTTAATAAAAAAAATTTAATCTAGTTAAATACCTTTATGGTTTGTTCTTTGGGTTTCTTCTGTATAATAATAATCCGCATAATAATAATATTCCGGAAGCTGAAAATCATGGATGATACATTTACAATTTTAGCACCGCGGTGCAGTGGTTTTTAAACAGGGTCCTTCCGTCTTCAGGAAAGTGATTCAGGGAAATATTTTCGATTATAAAGAATGACCCAAACAAGTGTAACGTCATAACAATATTATAATTTTTGAAATCTATATTTTTTGTGCGTATTGGGGTGCATTTTTAGTTGCTTACATACTCCCAAAAAATTTTTGATATCGGTTTAAAGATAACTGTGAAAATCAATTAAAACAGAAGGAAATGGTTTTCCACCTCTAATTTTAAAAATTTATAAAAAATACAAATGCCCCCTTGATAAAATTAGTACTTGGTAATTCTTAAATAATGTCTAACAATCTTGTTAATCTAGTTTGATTAATCCGAGCTACTTTTCTAATGGATCAGGTATAATGCCTTTATAATTGATTCTTGCAGATTTTCTGGTGTGCTTAGAGGTTCCTCATAAAAATATTCCTTACTAATTTAGTTAAATCGGTTGATTGCGATTCGCGTAATTAAATAATTACTTAATAATTAAAATAATAATAAAATAAAAAATAAACATATAATTACAAAATATGTAATGTCAACATTAACTGTTTTTAAGCCATTTTACACTTTTATTCATAGAAATTGTCATTGGAAATTTTTGTTTTTGAATTCCGCATCGAATGATATAACAATAGATAGGCGTTAAACAAAAGTTTGACAGTAAATTCTGAACAGCCTGTAATATCTCGGATAAATAACACTTGATTAACAAAACTGTTAAACATTATTTAATAAGTACTTAGTACTTATTACTTGTATTTTATAGACATTTTTGGAAAACTAATTTTTTTGAATTTTATTTTTTATTTTTATCTCTACCGATTTGAACATTTTTGTTTAAATATGTAAGCAATTAAAAATCACCAAAACAAAGTAGCATGCAATTAACAAATATATGTATATTATTATGACGTTATACTTTTTTGGGACATTTTGTATAATCAAAAGTATTTTCCTGCTATGCGTCCTAGAATGTAATTAGCTATCAAGTTACGAAGACTAAAACTTTTTCTTCAAGTTCTAAAATTTAGTGGTGTACGGTGCAGATTTTCGCCAACGAATGGTAATTTTCGATGACAAAAGACTTCTCTGACGCATGGTAATCAGATCTAAATCAGACATCAGTATAAAGCCAGAGATAAAATAATTGAAATAATTTAGCACCTGTTTCTTTTATTTTTGTCTCCGTCTTGTTACAGCTTATTCGGTGATTTTCAATCGATTCATTTGAGCAGTATGCCGCCTTGCTTGCCTTTTTTGTCATAAAGCTGAGCTTGTGAAAATTGTTATTCTCTACTCCCAACTGGTTTTCGTTTCAAATTTCTTTCCCTACAGTCAAAAATGATAATCACCGTATGAAAGCTTTCATTGACGGTACAATGAATAATTTCCGGGCCGAGGTGCCGCGGGCTGAATAATAGAATATTTTTTATTAAATTAAAGTATTTAATCATTCTGGGCAACTAAGTGTTCTTATCGATCTAGAAATGCGATTGTTTAAAAAACAATATACTAAAAATGCTTTGATTACGAGTACCTACGTATTTTAAATTAAATAAAATATTTGAAAGCAAAAAAATGTTTTGATCCATTTAAATAACAAAATTACGATGGAAAGCATAAAACGATTGTTAGGTTCATAAAAGTGATAACTGTAATGTTTTATAATAGATAAAACTTGTTTCGAGTAACAATAAAATGTTTTGTAACACAACAAAATATTTGGACTGAAGACCGAATCGGTCTGATATCTCTCTATAACGTGAACGGTTATTTCATGGTAAAAGAAAGTGTAACTTTTCCTCCGGATTAATAATCTGGGAAAGCAAAGAACGTTATGCATATTTTCTACTTTAGCGGAATAGTTTTCAGTAAATACCGCACAAAAACTATTTGTGACAAAATAAAAAATTAAGCCATTCAAATTAGAAGAAATAGAAATATAAAACATCGGCAAAATACAACTTTGATTGTATTCATAACTGGAGTTTGTAAAAAAATGTTACGTTGTAGTGATATTTTACACGCAAGTAATTTAAACTGCACTATGTTTTTTTTACTAATTTAAATATGCAAATGTCATTGATACCGTGTTGGCCGCAGAAAGTACAAAATTGACTTCATGTTGTCAACTGTAACAGAAAGAAGCCTTTGATCAGTTTGATGGAAATGCCTTTAGTAGTTTGTGTGTGAAAACAACGAAATAGTGTCTACAAATTTGTATTTTTGACATAAATAAGTATCAGGATGATCGATAGACTTGTGGTTTGTGGCTTACAGAAGAGACCTACAATCAAATTCAGGATTGTTTCAAGGCATGGACAAATTCCTAGAAATGAGTATTGGATTTAATGAGAATTTGATATATAAAAGTTTATTTCTTTTTCAAAGGCCTAATTTCCAAAAATAGAAACGTTTCATTTACTTGGGGATATCTTAGAATATTGTGATGGGTAAAGTGTGGGCTAAAACCCGCATTTTCCCGTTCTATTTGTGAATTACAATTCTTCCTAAAATAGCAAGACGATCTTGACTTTTTCCAAATGTTTCGTTTTTGAATTTTAATGCCGGGCAGCAACAGGCCAATGAATCAAAGTTTGCATCTCGGACTACCGAATGATATAACATGTTGTTTTGTCAGGCGGCACCATCAGCGGGACATGACTCAATCCCCACACTACTTTTTGGCTGTTTCGTTAGAATTTTATTTTGACCACGCGGTACCGCCCGTCATGTCTTCAATAATAGCCCGCTTTGTTTGAAAATAGTGAAATAAGCGGACGAAAATAATTTGACCTCCACAAGGCCGCGCCAAATGTCATAATTCCCGCCCAGCAGCCCGAGGACGAACCGGCGACATGTTTGATGGAAAACTAATTTTTTGACTTTATTATTGGAGCGGTATTTGTGCACAACGCAAAATGTTTACTCGTTCGAGGAAAAAAACATCTGATAACTTTTTCAATGTCAGACGTTAAACGGTCATTGTCTCGTGTGTTGGTCTTTGTAGATGAGGCTCGCTGTTTTGTATCAAAAGCCAAAAGCGAAATCCAACGATTTACTGGCGGAATTTGGTGGTTCGGTGAGCCGCCGCCGCCTTTCCTCAAATCCTCCAACTGGAAATTTCGCTCGCCATTAATTACAATAATAACAAGATGAAGGTCAGGGTCGGACGTCGTGGATGACGACGCAGTAGAATTCGACCACAAAAATAACTCTCCTCTCTTCGCGCCCGAAAATCCCCGGCAAATCCGATGCGGGGGCCGAAAAGCGACTTCATTTTCGCACCCGTCGAAAAAGCGGGCTGTTATTGAAGGATTTATCTGCGCCGCTGCCACAATAAACCTTTTATCCACTTTCACAACACCAACCTCCTGTAATAAATTAATCCCGATAACGAAATGGAACAACAGAGGCTGAAAAATAGTCATTCTGCGGTGATAAGTTCGCGCCATGGTCAGTGACCGGTGGTGGTGGATTTTGCGTCGCGGCGTCGCAACGCCAGGGAAAACTCGTTTAGGACCGAGTGCAGGATGCCAGACGTGGGCGTCGGCCGCGTGGGGGAGAGTCTGGGCGTCGCGGCGCTCGAGGGGCGAGAGGCGCGCACGTCCTTGGCCGAGTGTTCGGGTGAATGGCCAGAACGTACGAGCGCGTTTCTATTATCATCAACGACCATTTGCACTAATTAAAAACGGAATTACAGTCCATCGCCTCGTACAGTAACGTTCGTCGAACATAAAACGAAATTAATTGCGAAAATAAGAGGAAGGAGCGACGATAATTGCGCTGTTATGTCAGGAGTGATGAACCGAGGAAGGCGGCGAGAAGTTCATTCAGCGAATACCGAAACAAAAAATAAGAGATACTAGTGACGTATAAAGACATAAAAACTAGAGGACATTAATAACGGCGGATGCAAAACAATACGCGAGTACCGACATAAATCGACAAAGTAATTCTAAAAATGAGTAACAATAGACGCAAGTCCGTTAGATGCAAGCAGCTATTAACGAACTTTCAGGTGTGACGAATCAATTTCAGGACTTCCATAATGGCGGTGCCATTTTTCTTAAGAGCGCGTACGGGATCTGATTCTAATGAACCCGACTGACCCAGACTTTGTCACGATTTTGCGTAAAGTACAAGTACAAGCTGCTGGAACGTTATACATACTAAGAAAATTGTGTAGAAGTTATACAGGATGTAACTTTAATATTTAAATAAAAAATTAGTGTCCAAATTATACAATTAGTGATTTCTTGCTCCAATAACACTTACGGAAAAATTTCAATCGGAGTTATACTCCTGTTATGAGTTAGGTAAAAATTCAATTTTTATTTTATTTCGCAAATTTGGAGATGCATAGAAGAATGAAATTTGGGTTGTTACTTTACCATATCAAAGGCTTTCCTACAGCAATATTTTTAAGTATCTGCTACCTTCGAAAAGAGTTGAAAATTGCAACCCTTACTTTATGGTTTTTTATTTTATCTTTTTATTAAATTAAAAATTTTAAAATTGAAAAAAATGTCGATTTAAAGCCTGGCTCACTCGAAAAATTTTGCATTCTGTCCCTAGTAAAATGTAGCCGTTTTAAAGAAAAAATTATAATTATTACTGTTTATACAAAAAATACTAAATACATTTATAAAAACTGTTGGAAATGGCGATTTTCAGGTTACATACAAGATTCTATTCTACGGCGCTGTGATTGGCTAAAGGCGCGTATACATCTGAGCACGAACGGGAACGAGGCAGACCGAGGCCGAACGAACATACTGATGTAGACGTGTCATCGAAGCGCGGCAAATAGAATTCGGTTGTGCGACGCACGGGGAATTCGATCGGAATCGGTACATAAAAGAAAAATTCGATTAAATGTAGACGGCATTTGCGTTTCAATTGCGCCTCCTTCTGATCATAATTGTTTTTTGTTTATTTGAAACGAAATTAAATGAGGCAAGCGTTCGGCCTCGGTTCGCCTCGTTCCCGTTCGTGCTCAGATGTATACGCGCCTTAACATGTTCAAAAATGCCTGGACAAGACGCAATAATGTGTTATCATCTCTTTTTGCAAATTCTTGATGAACATGTATTTAGGAAAAAAATGTATTTGTTTAATTTTTTTACTCAAAAAACGTATAACATTTTACGAAATAATGTAGCGAGTGACCCAAGTTTTTATATGGCATTTATTCAATTGCAGGTTTGTAATTTAGTAAAAATAAACAGTAAAAAAAACACCAATGGTTTTAATCTACAACCTCTTTCAACGCTAGCAGCTGATCAAAAATAGTGAAAACGTCTTCGATAAGATACATACCTAATTTCATTCTTGTATGAATCTTCAAATTTAAGATATAAAATAAAAATTGAAATTTAATATTATTACAGGGGCGTAACTCCGATATAAGAAGTTTTTGGAAATAAGTTTATATTGAAGAACTCCTTTATTTTTTAGCAAGGAATCGCTCCTTAAATATTTTTGCAATATTATAGATACACCTTGTATAAAACAAAAAATATCTTATGGCGGCAGGAACCAGAAGACAGTACAGGACAACAGAAAGGAAGAACTAGAAATCAATAATAACAATTTCTGTTAATTAGAAATAAAGTTTTATTTTTTGCATCGCCTTTTTTTTTCATATTTACTCCTTCGTGGTTAATTGCACACATGTCCAAGTGCAATTCGTCCGCCTCTCCCTCGCATAAATGATGCAAACTAGCCGCCTTTCTATTTCTCGAATTGCCGCATACATAGTCTGAACTTGGGTCATCCACCTGATTCCTAGCGGAGGTCAACTCAGAGGAATCATCCCCACAACTGTTTTTCGTTTCATTGTTTACTTATTATCCGCAATTTTCTAGTTTTCTCTTCGTCTAACCTCATTCTGACACGATTATCGTAGACGAGGTGGCAGTAATGGAAAGGGGTCTGCACTCTGGAGTGCCAATGCCCTGACACACGGCCGTCGACCTGCACTAGCAGGAACGCTGCACCCCGGCTGTCTCGAGTGAAGATCAATGTGGCGGCGACGGCGACGTCCCCACGATTCCCGCTCCAAAGCGAGGGGGAGATCCGCATTCAAAACTAGGCAAAACGCCACTTTCATTAAAACTACAATACGATCATCTCCAAGCAAGCGAAGGCGTTTTATAACTTGGGCCCTCCGATCTAACCTCATTTCTATTGATAGATGGCGCTTCTCTGGTTCTATTCTTATCCGGTGGTTCTTCATGCCTTCATTCCCCAATTTTATAACTTAATTCCCTTGTGTGGAAAAAGTGTTAATAAATTATGAGAAAGCAAATGAATAAATATGTACACAATTGAGCTCAAATAACCTTAGCTAATAAAAAAAAAATCAACAAAGAAAGAATTTAAATAATAGACAATAAAAAAGTAAATTTAACTGAATTTGTGGTCGTCTTGGCTATTATAAAAGACATTATTTATTGAACCCGCTAAGATATCGTGGAACGAAAAAATGGTTGTAAAATCAACAAAAAGTGAAAATGTAATAAAACGAAGTAAATTTGAAATACATATATTATGTTTAAAGACACGTTTGAAAAACGGGGAGCATGGTACGATTGACCCTAACCCCGAACAGGTGGGTGAAATGTGACAAAGACAAAATTCACGAGGCATGTTTTGTTTGGTAACAGACGGTGTCAGTGCAATTCGTGCAGTTTATTTATAGAAGTTCGACCTGAATATCAAGCGATAAATAGTTTTTGGAGCAACAAACCATCAGCTCCGCTTTACTCTTTATTTTATTTTTGTTAATATCGTGCGGAGATAACGATAACACCGAAGGCCAAGGCTATCGTTCTCGGTGAAATTTCGCACATTACACTCGATCCTGGTCAAAACACTTATCAGATAGGAGAGTCCTCCACGATAAAAAATTGAAAGAGATGGTAATTTATGTGTGGATTGCACGAGACGAGCCGAATAAAAATCGTTCGGAAATAGAAGAAGGCGTCGTCGTCGTCATCGTCGTCTATCAGTCAGGCCAGGAGCTAGGAGTATTGTCCTGGACGCGTGTCCTTGACCGTAGTCTCGTTGTACCGATGTCCGCAAGAGGCGCTAGAAAAAGCAATTGCTTGAATTCGCCACCGCATGACCATCGACGACATTCCATTGGGCATTCACCTAATGGTCTTGGGCCGGTCCAAAATGGCATCGAAGGGCGCCCGAGTTCAACGGACATGAGTCCGTTGCATGAGACGCACGCCACTGGGTGTCGGTCGGTGAAAGACCCTTCTAATGAGTTTTTAGACCATCAGTGAAAGCGACGAAAGTGATAGTGGAGCTTTTTCAAATCATCTCGTGCTCGTTCCAAAAATCGTCCGATTTCTATTCTTTTCCCGTGCAGACGGCGGTTGCTTTTTTCTTTCTTAGGAGACGGAGTTTGCACCAAGGAACGAGGTCAATCGCCGACGCCGCGTCAGGCCGCTGACCTTGGTGCGAGGGCGGCGGCGTCGCAACGCTGATGTTTCCCCCGGTTTGAAAACGAAGGCGGCGTCAGTATCGATCATCCCCAACAACCGGAATTATGCATGCAGCGCGTCGGAGGACTTCTTCGGGGATGGGTTGGACTTTGGCAGAGGATTTCTGATACGACGGCGGTGATGGCGGATCGGTGCGTGTCACTGCGCACACGCAAATTTTAAGTTCAAGGGTATTGAGCAGGTCAAGGACTTTTGCAAACGGCGCCGGGCCAGATCTGTCGATCTGATCTGGTTCGGCTATTTCGCAACGAGACGAAAATTTCACAGTCTACAATCTCAAAACATATTCGCAAAACCTGCGCAGCGTTAAACAAAAAGTGTACACACATATTTGTAAGAAATAAAACGTATTTTTTTAACACATTTTTTTATTTGTTATTAAATCTAAAAAATAATTACATAATCGTAACTATAATGATTGCAATGTTTTAAATTTCAATTAAACTATCACTTATTCCATTAAATTTAATGATAACTACCCTTTTAATTTGATATAATCATAAGAATAAAAATTAAACTTAAAAGGGAATTTAGACTTTTCTAATCTTTTCGGTTGATAACGTGTGTTTTATTTTTCAATACCATGTACCAGAAGTATTAATTATGTCTTAAGAAAATAATATAAATGAAGTAGTTAATAAATAAAGAAATAGAAAATTCAAAGTATTTTATTTGAAACCAGTAGTGCCATCTATTCGGTCCAATTGATCAGGTATGAAACTCGGATTTATTTTTTGAAGTTAATTAGGAAGCGTCTGACATCTATTGGCAAAAAAGAGAACAAAAAGAGGGTCATAAAAGATAAATAGCACTTTTAAGTATAAGAAAGGGTCCCACAGATGGAGCCACAATTTTAATTATTTCCGAATTGTCCGCGTTTTTTACATATTTTACGCTTTGGTACGCTTTGATATTAATTCTAGTAACTAAATTAGTGGTGAAATTTTTTGATTTAGAGTTTTCACAATTGTACAGTAACATTTTGTGGTAACAGACTTTTGTAACTCAAATTCGTTTGTGGAAATTCACTGTTTTACTCAAGTTGCACTGCTGAAATTAATTATTAAACAGTTCTCTGCTTTCCGCTGCTTGTTCATTGCGTGGCCTATCTAAACGAATAAAAACTTTACGTCTTTATCAACATACCCATAATTTCAACACGACCGTTCGATAGTTGGCTTGCAATATTTGTACTTGTTCATCACAATTTAAACAATTTTAAAATGCAGTAAAATGCATTTTGTAATAGATGTCAGCACTTACTGAACAGATATTTTGAATTTGATTACCGACTTATCGGCCGCGTCACACGCGATCTGTATGTCCAACTGAGCGCCTCGTCCACCATATTGTGAGTTTGTGGAAAACATTGTGAGCACGTGGAAACTTCTCTTAACATTTTCATAAAAACTGTGAGAGATTCGCTTCGTTGTCAATCAAAATCTACTCAGTCAGTCCAGGCATAATTGCCACAACGTTTGAAACGACTAAATTCAGTCAACACCACGTAAGTTTATTGGTTTATCTCAGTGTCAGTTTTGGGGACGTATGTCTTATGTGGCCGGCATCCAATATTTTACGATTTATCTCCGTCAGAATGGATGCAGACGATTATTTGTCGCTTTCAGTTGATTATTTGAGTTAGCATTAAGACGAATCGGTGCAAATTTGCTAGAGTTGCCTTTTGTTCGAGTTCAATTGAAGTCGAGAAGCGCAAATAGACAGTTGGCAAGGAATCTAGGAAATTGTCGTAAACAGGTACGGATGCAGGAATTTTGGGTCGACCTGATTCGGGGCCCCTTCCTTTGCGCGCGGGCGGTGAATTGAGTGCAGGAAGAAATGGCAGTTGGAAATAAATGTCACGGGGTAACGGAAGAAAGTCGCAACAATTAAATGTCACCGGCTTTCGCGATCAGTTTATAACAGGTACCGAAATTGGGTCGGTAAAAGATTTTGGGGCCTTGGAACTCTAACAATTGAGTTGCGTTCAGGTTGAAAAAAATCATGTCAAACCGTTTACAATTGTTGTGAATGAATCGGCGAATGAAAAGTCGGTTGAGTCGGGATTTGGGTCAGGCGAATGAGAAGTCACTCAAATATAATGATATGTTGTGGTTTTCTCACGCAAATGGAACAGGTACTCTAAAGCCATTCTAAAGATTTTCAGAAAGAAAATCTATGGCTGAACACCCGCTCGAACATTCTTCATATTGAGCAATTCTGAGTTGTGTATTTTTATGAGTACATGTTAACGCAGATCGTTATTATAATGATCTATATTATTATTATAGTTAGGTGCTTCATTTAGCGACAACCAATTTCCGCATTGTTTAAAAAAAAATCACACCCTGGTTTTGTTTACTTTTATAATTTATGTACTTTAGAAATACATTTTCAGCCAAGGTTGAGACTTTTTCGTTTCCACCTTGATTCTATTCTAAATTTGCGTTATTGAATTTTGCGTTAGATTAATATTTTTTATGCTGGCTGCTTCATTTGCATCGCTCCAAGTACATATACATATTTTTGCTACGAGAGGTGTCAACATAAGACCTGGTAACTATAATGGTAATTAGGCTGCGTGTTCAAAAAACTGCGGTGTTTGCAACATTTTAATGTTTCCGGTTTCGACGGAAATGGCAACAGCGTTTTTTATAATGGATCAACGAAACTAAAAGATCATAAGAACACACAAATTTTCAATTCTAGCAATATGCCGCACGAAAAAAAACATTACAATTTTTATGCCAGGATCACCAATCAATGTTTTGTTTTTTATTAACATCATTTGCGATATATTTTGTCATTACATTGCAACACAACCGATATAGAAGTCACCAAAATTTAAGGAGGCACGTCCTTAAAAATTGATAAAAAATTTCAAAGCAGAAGAGGTGAAGGTTATGTTCTTAATAGATTGCAAAATTTCAAGACAAGTTTAGATAATAATGTGTAATTAAAATATAATCATAATGTGACGGCGGTGTCAACTGGATCATCAGAAATCATGTTTTTTATTTTTGGCGTTGAATTTTAAACATTGCCGGAAGTGTATAATCAGTCCAGTCCAGTCGGTTTTTGAATTAAAGTTTTTTTCGCCAAAAGGGGGTACCGTACCGGGGGTACACCGTTGCAGGTATTTAACATTTAACAGGCGCTTTTGACGCCTTTTTAGATTTAGGCCGCTTCTAATTAAATATATAATCAGAAAATGCTAGAGGCAAATTGAAAATCAACTACATTACATTATTAAGATCAAAGAGCTCGTACTGTTTCAGTTTTGGTTTCACCAACTCACACGAAATGTAATTTTATTTTGGTGTCTTAACTACTGTTAGGCGCGCGTGGTGTTTATATACATTTTGTATTTTAAATTGACGTCTTCCTCGAAATACACTTTCAGATAAAATTAAAACTGTTCATGATAAATCTGTGACGAGCTGTGCGGCGACTTGAACTTGACCAACTCTTCACTTATCGCCCAATAAGTTCTAAAGCTATGATGTTTACTAACAAGAAATGTTAAAAACGATTTTATGTCCAGAACTGTCTTTATACTTTGCATTCTTTCATATTGCACAACGGAAAATGTGTGATGAGAAAAACATGTTCGTTACTAAGAAACAGCTCGAGAAATAAATAAACGTGGATCAATAATGCACAAGACATTTCAACGTCGGTTCTTACTTAAAATACATCAAAACTGGAAACGATCGTGTTATAGTTGAAAAGTTGAAGCTTGAATAAAGTGGGAAAGGCACTGATTATGTATTAAATAAAATAAAGTTTAGAGCTTTCATTTTTGGCTTAGAAATCTTGTAAAATATAATTATAAATCAGTGGTTGGGTTTTATGTTAAAAAAACACCAACCGAATGATATCACATTTACATGTGCAGGAGTCGCATGCGTTCATTATTTTTATGATTTAGATGTCAACTTAAAAAAAATTACAATTAGTACATAGACACACAACTCTGCAATAATATTTGTACAAGTAACTTGAGAGATTTTTTTTTGACGTAATCTAAAATGTAAAGGATGTAACGTTATCGGAAAAATCTTTATTACATAAGAAACAAATACTTTGCTATTTTTGGTTTATTTCCAGATAAACCGACTGAACCACTCAACGAATGTTGCTTTGGAAAGAATAATTTTAAAGATTCTAAATGTAGGGGGTAATAGATTAATTTCCTTGGTGTAAAGACTTCGTGATGTAATCTGTACCTATTCAATGAGCGGATTATAAGATGTTTCATTTTATATTCAAAACATAAATGCTAGAATTGTTTTCTTACGTACATTTTCCTTCTTATTTTTTTGGTTTTGTTTCTATTATTGGACTAAATCGATGTTAATGGGCTGAAGATCAGTTCTTATTGTTAAATTCAATGCTACACTTGTATGTTACAAAAATATTGGTAATCTAAACTTTAAATAATAAACCAGTTTTTAGTAAGATTAAGATAATCTAACGATACAGTTTGATAAGATTCACCAGTTGTTTAATTCGTTTTTTAAATAATAGGCAGTCAACAGCCTGGTTATTGTTATAAATTGTGGGAAACGATCGATTTCTTCCTTAAAGTACACCATTTTTTCCTGCTACATTTCACCCCGTTATGACATAATTCGGTTCGGTATTAGCGTAACCGGTTCATTTTATTTGTTTAATTTTTTGTGCGTACCGTCGATTTAGAAACGAGTTGTTACAGCGGTCACGCCTAAAAGAAGAAAGTAAGCGGGTCTATTGGGTGTTTTTTTTGTGCGGGGCAAGAAAAAAATCGCGCCATGCTGATGACCGAAATGCCGTCGACGGTCATTCAACCTCTTTGCGATTTAGCGGGTGCAAAAAGCGGCGCGCCGACGAATCGAAGGACGAACGAGGTAGGGGGCGAGGTCGTCGATTGTCCTTGGACGTGCGAGCGTCGGGACGGGTGTTTTCGGCGCCAAATTTTGGCTTGGAAAATGTCTGTCCTTGAGAAAGCGCACGCACGCGCGCCTCTGTCCAGGATAAAGTGAAGGTGATAGCCACGTGGTAATGTAATGTTGCCCGGTGTTCGACTCGCGAGCTTGCGTTTGCTTACAATATTGTCGGTACGAAGCGGTGAGTGACCGTTTTTGAAAATTTTTGAGTTTTGAGTTCCGAACAGGTTCGTTGTTGAACCGCCTCAGTTTGATTGAATAATGGTAAGAAATAGCGCCAGGTTAGATTTAAATATGTTTTTGTTTGGTGCGACCATGTGGGTATTATAGCATCCGGTACGATTGATCGCGTGTAATTTTTTATATTAGCGTTTTATAATGTTTTGGGTACGAAATGATTTTGGAAAAAATTTCAAATTCCGAACAACCCGGCGACCTTAACATCGCATTTTCACTGACATTTCTCGTTCCACCTGAAATTGATAATGTTACCTTGTTCTCCTCGCCGGCACCGCATTACTTTCCATTTCGCAACTGTCGACATTTGCTTCAGGCCCGTCCGCTCTTCGAAGGAGTCAATCGTGGATTTAATAAGATATGGTTCCGTCACGTTCGCGCCAACTATTGATCTGGACGATACCGACGATCGCGGTCATCTTCAGCTACTTTTGGTATCGGCGGAAGCGGAACGGTTCGAAAATTGACCCCGGTGACACCGCTTTCCCAGCTCCAGTTGAACCATCGGAAACTAGTATCAGTCCCACCAAGAAATTCACACGTTCAATTTCGGGCGTCGAATCCGCCCCCATTGATATAATAATCCCGCCGAAGTTGAGGGCGGCCAAGTCGAATCCAATCGTCATTTCTGACGAGGATTTAGATCTAGAGATCGAAAAGATCAAGTCGATGAAATACGGCAGGTCGTTCGACGCCAGGAAGACGACGACGACGACAACGAACAGCAACAATCCCAGAGAGTTCACTTTAAAGAAGCTGCAGTCTCCGTTGAAGAAGGCGACGCCCTCGCCGAAGAAGAAGATGACGACGACGACGATGGTGCAAAAGGTGGACGAGGAAAAGGCGTTGGTTGACGAGTCGCCAGAAAATGTCATCGTGGAGGAATCGACGACGACTGGTGCTGAAGCGGTCGAAGTGCAAAGACAGAACAGCGAGCGGGACTCCGCTAATCACAGCCCGGCTGATGTCATGTTGGCCAGTCCTACTCTCAGCAGCATTTCCGACGATCAGAGCGAGGTATAGTCATTGATCTTTGTCGTTACGTAAGTGTGACCGATTATGCCGCGTGGCTCTCGGCGATTGGTAGAGGTTTTATGGAATCTCGTCAATGTTCAGAGATAATTAAGATCGGGGAGTTCGTGTCAAACGCCACTTTTTGTATGAAATTAATCGTTTCATTATATACGCGCTAACAAATAAAATTATCGTTCGCATTATAATCGAGAATTTTTAATCGCGCTGTTAATATTTGATGGCATTTTTGAAAGCAATAATCGGGCATTGTTCAAAAAATGCAGTAATGACTATTTTATGTTAAAAGAGTTTATATTTTAATTTTCAAATGTCGTGTGGTCCTTGAACAAAATTTCAAGATTTTATCGCGATTTCTTGAATTATGGAAACGCAGTTACATTAACATTTGTGGCTCTTATTCGAAATGAATAATTTTCGCTGTGACATTATAAAAATTATGTTTGGGTGTAGTTGGTAGTTGGTTTGAACCGCCGTGATAATATAAAAATAAGCCATAAATTCGGCCATTTGTTTGGAGATTTAATATTTTTGTTTTTGGATGTTTAGTAAGCATCACATTTACCCCTTATCATTTAATGAATATACATTTATGTATATTTTAAACCCTTTATGTATATTTATTACATATTATGCATTTTAAAATTTGTTTGTGATAAATACATTTTTAGTAATATTTAATGATTTTTTTGAATACTTTTAAATATTCAAATAGTTCAAATGCTCAATATTCGTAATCGGTTGCATATTCGCATAAATGTTATTCATTAATTTTTTTATTTTCGAGTTTTTATTTTTGTTTCCTAAATACTCTTCAGATTAACTAACAATTGTAATTAAAAAAATATATATTTATATAAAGGCGCCTGGCAATCGAATATGGATCAACACGGCATTGTTAAATTTCAAATAGTCGCAATACTTTAGGTATAACTTACATTCAATGTAAATTTTATGAAAAATAGTAAATAATCCATTGAGTTATTTAAGATAGTGAAATACCGTCACTAAGTTGTCGTCCCAAATATTATAAAAGAAATTAAACCCGAATGTGGGTTGAGATTAGGATCATCCGTGCGATTATTTTTTGCTATAATTTTTCTGGTTTGGCCGTGGCTGTACTGGTATAACGATGATTTTTTTTGTAAGGGGATTAAAAGGGCTCGTAAATAATTCACTATATTTGATGAAACTCCCTTTATTTTGATTCTAGAACTTTTCCGTTGTGACTGACTTCATTTGAGTAAACAGAATTGTGCACAGTCGGTAATAAAATGTTTGCACTTTTCGATTTTTTGTGATTTGCATGACAATCAAGTCTTGGCGGATTATAAATTTCACACGTCAGTGGGGTCTTTATATAAGTAATTTTTTTTATTTTAAATCAGGGTTCAAACGATAGCGGTAAGGGCGGCAGCGATGTTGTGACGCCTCCGCCGTCGCGGGTTCTCGTGCCCGAATCGGCATCAGCAATCACCGTCTATGAATTCCTCATACCTCAGAATCTTGTGGGCAAGTTGATAGGAAAGAAAGGATGTTCAGTTACTAACATCAAAGATAAAACTGGCGCACATGTGCTAGTGAGGAAGCATCCGACAAATAACGGAATGAAAGTGTGCACCGTCGAGGGCACCCAGAAGGAAATCAACAGTGCGTTGGCGCTAATCCGCAACAAGTTCCCTCTGAAACGTTTCCCAGAAATTACACTGGAAGCCGTCTCGTTTTGTCCGCAAGTCTCAGCAGTTTCCCTATCGCCAGAAAGAGTATATGTAAAAGCATTCGATTTCGGCGAAGGCAAACAATACGTTGTATCTTGTTTTAGCTAAATCTAATCGAGGGCATAAACAATGACACAATAGTTAGTTGCATAATGGCGCCGAATCACTTGTTCTTGCAACAACCAACGCATCCCTCGTTTCAGAATCTAAACCTCCTCAGCGGTTTCATGAACGCTTGTTACGTGGAAGATGATTCTCCAATGCTGCCGACTCCAATTTTAGGTTATTGCAACCGGTTTGAAGAAGGGACAGAGATAAAATGTTTGTTTACAGAAAACACGATTTGCGTCGCATTGTCGGGAGGCAACTGGTATCGCGTTATAGTAGTATCGGAAGATGTGGATTCGGGAATTTGTTACGTCAAATTTTTGGACTATGGAGGCTACGCTTATATAGAGGAGTCCAACTTGAGACAGATCAGGGCGGATTTCATGATGTTGCCCTTCCAGGCGGCGGAATGTTTCTTGGCGAACATCAAATCGATAAATGGTGACTGTCCAAAATACGAAACCAGAATTGAACATGTTTAATTGGATTTTCGTAGAAACGGGATGGAGCGATGAGGCCTATGCGGCAATTGCAGACCTCACCAAGGGTGCGATCGTTTTCACGCAAGTCGTGGACCACACGGTCGAACATATCCCGTTGGTTTTGTGCTACCTGATTTTAGGACCGACGGTGAGTTGTAGTGGATTGTTGGGTAAGTGTAAATAATTTTTTGCGATGTTTCAGGAGGTCGTATTTTTAAATCAAGAGCTGGTTAGGTTAGGTCACGCCGAATGGTTGGGTGAACAGGACGAGGCGGCCGGTGTGACGGTCGCGTAATTTATAAATGAATTTGTTATATAGTCACTTGGTTATTTCGATCAAGCTTTTGTTAATAATCGTGAGTTCTTAGTGTTGTTAGTTGGAATCAGCGCGTTTTCTTTGACGAATGGTGGACAACTTTTCCGTTGTAGTTTTTGGTGAAACTTCTTAATTATCGTCACTTGTAATATTTAATTATTTCATTGTTCTGACCGCTTTAGTTTCCAGTATCGACATTGCTGTT
Source organism: Eledona agricola (assembly GCA_964023215.1). Lineage (NCBI taxonomy): Eukaryota > Metazoa > Arthropoda > Insecta > Coleoptera > Tenebrionidae > Eledona > Eledona agricola. The sequence continues at coordinate 26,992,376 of OZ026857.1, read as the reverse complement.
GTGCTCAATAATTCTAGTGTATTGTACTGCGTTATCGTTTACATGTTATTATTTAATCTGTACATATAAATCGTATTTTTTGATAACATCAACTAGCTTTTGTGTATATTTTGGGGAGCAACTAGGTGACTGTAGGATGATAAAAATCCAATGTGTTTAAAAGTGTTCCTATGTATTTTTTATTAATTTTTCACTTACCAAACGGTTTTGGTGTTATTTTAAAAATAGTTCTTAATACATCTAAAGTGGGTAATCGTCCTACAATTGCGGTAGCGATCGAGTGTATTAGTTTCTTTTTTAATTTTAGGATTAATTTTTTAAGTTTTCGTATTATTAAATAATGCCTGTACATAAGAAGTCTTCTGTACTATGTTTTCGTTTCAATTACAAATATACAATATATACACTCACTGCACACAATAATGAACAAGTAGCACCACCTCCAAATCCGATCATGCATCCAGGTGTCGTCGAAATAAAAAAAACTCGTATAAATATTCATAAATATATTTTAAAAATGTAACAATAACTGGAACCCGTCCTGTGAAAATCGTCAGGAATGTCCGTTTAAAATGCATAATTTAGGCACCTCGCGAAACTTAATTTAAAAACGAAAACTAGACGCAAGTTTGCATTAACTCCACACGTCGGCTGAGTAGCGTTTCTGCGTTTCCATCTTCTTCAAGTAGGCAGAAGCTTGTTGTTCTGTCATTTGTCCTTTTTCCTGGAGCACCTTCATGACGATGTTGCGCACATCCGCAGCCATTGACTTGGCATCCCTGAAACACATCTTTCGTGAATGAAACCGCTACAGCACCGAGTGTAATCCTTACCCGCAGATGTACAAATGACCGTTGTTCTCGCCAATGATGCGCCACAATTCGTCCGCGTTTTGCTGCAACAAGTGTCCCACATACACCTTCTGTGGTTGGTCCCTGGAGAAGGCCAAATGCAACTGGAGCGCGCCACTTTTCTCGTAATTCAACAACTCTTCTTCGTAGAGGAAATCATGAGCGCGGTTGCGGCACCCGAAATAGAGTACAGTTTCACCGACTGCTTTGTCCTCCTCTTTTGCTTGGTGGCGTTCTTGGATGAAGCCGCGGAAAGGTGCCAGACCAGTACCAGGCCCCACCATTATGATGGGGGTTTGAGTCTTGTTAGGTAGCCTGAACTGAGATTTGCGGATGAAGATAGGGGCTGTAGGTAAATTGCCTTCGGATGTGGGCTTCTTCGTGGCCAGCCACGTGGTGGCGACGCCTTTATTATGTCGGCCGGTGGGAGTGTCGTATTCGACGACAACGGCAGTAATGTGTACAGTGTTGGGGAAGAGTTTTGGCGATGAAGAGATGGAGTAGTAGCGTGGTTGGAGACGTGGCAATAACTCACAAAGATGGTCAAGCGGCGGTTTACAAGACGGTATATCTTCGAGTACGTGTACGATGTTACGATTGTCGGATATAATCCACTGTTGGTAGGACGCCTTGCCTTCCGGCGAGGTGCTTGCCATTAGCTTCAACTTATCTTTTTCAGCTTGGTCAGTGCAGTACTCTGACAACTCCTTCAAGACGTGCGTCCTAGGATTCATGGTGATATCCAAATAGTGTAACAAAGCAGTACGATATGTTGTGGGACACGGGAACGGGTTCTTCTTGCTGGACTCTTCGTCCGTGTTAATAAGCGTGAAGATAGTGTCCAAGTCGGCACCGGTATGCTTTCCAATTTTCTCAACCAGCTCAACGTCGTTGATGGGGTAAACCGCCAAGTGGTCTCCGGCATCGTAGCGCATTTTTGAACCTTCAATGTCGAACTCTATGTGCATGCAAGACCTGTCGCTGCTTTTGTGCAGTTCGCGATTGACGAGGATCTTCGCCAAGAAGGGATTCTTAGCGTCGAATGGTGGCCTTTGGTTCTTAAGCGAGTGCAATCGTGCCATTTCTCCAGTGTACAATTTGTCGGGAACTTCGTCTTTGAATTCCTGAAGACGATACTGGCGAATGCTGACATCTTCACCTGTTGCTTCAATCCCAAAGTGCTCGCATACCGCCGGCCAGAACTTATCCTTCCATGTGATGAAGTCGTCTTCAATGCTACACACCAACTTCAGAAACGTTTCCCGGGTTTTGTTAGAAAACTTACTTGGCGTCGTCGTCGCCGAGGCCGAGATCGAAGACACGTGTCGCCCCCAACTCCTCCAACCTTTTATCGACGTAAATAGCGACTTGATTGTAGTGTTCATATGTTTTATTCCCCAAGCCAAATACCTATAATTATTATCAATTGAGATGAGGACAAGTGTGGCCAAGGCCACTTACAGCATAATTTAGCCCGGATAAGTCCGCATCTCCGTTTTGGAGCCATTCGTAGAACTCCATGGCATTATCGGTGGGGTCGCCCTCTCCGTACGTGGCGAGACAGAACACGGCTATGGAGTTCGGAATCGTTTTTAAATTTACAAGTTCCTCCATATCGCACTCCTCAGGATCGGCCACCATGCCCTTCATGTGGTATCTCACCCCTTCTTTTGCTAACCGCCCAGCGAATTCCTCACCAGTTCCAGTTTGACTGCCATAGAACACTACTAGACTACGCCCCGACGTTTTTAACTTCTTAATAAACGAACTATCCGAGCTGGGTTGAAGACTAATCGACGTTGGTCTGCAGGACAGTGTTAGAGAAATTGAGAAATTCGAACGTAAACTTACTGGATTGAGTAGGATCGAGTCGATGCGGCCACATCCTTTTTCTTTTCTTTGTTCAAGAACCACCAAATCACACCGCCGAAGAGTATCGTCAAAAGGATGATGTCCACATAGCTGAAGAGGGGTTCTGACATTTCGGGAATCTGCTGAGTCCCCAGTCTTGCTTCAGCTTCGTCCATACTTGCGAACTGAAACACGACTTTGTCAAATGATAAGGCGATTCAAGTCGCTGCAAAATTCATAGAGGATATCTTCATGAACTTTGTACGACCAGATGAAGATAACAAATCTCACATTATAGCTCACATTATAGTATAATGACTACTACTAAGCGTAAATATTTAATATGCGTTAACTAATTTGAATTGAAACGAATTTTGACGACTCGATGATTGGCGTTTTTCTATTGTAATGAAAAGGATTTATTTTACAGGAACATTTCCTCAGCTCCATTGTCTTTTAATTCAAAAACAGGTGTCAACGGGTATCCGATCACGTAGGTGATTTTACTACGAAAATCGATAAGACTTCGAAACAGCCATCGCTAGATTCCAAAATATAGATTGACAATCACTTTTATCCGATTAACTGGTTCGTCACTGTTTATCAGAAAAGATGACATATTAAAATTAATACTCACCGAAAGTACGATGAAATAAAATGATGTGAAACTGATAAGTGACGAGCTCATTTTTGTGTTGACTAACCGCAAAATCATGTTCATCAAGTACCTCCGATCGCACAATCACATGGAACTGGCTCTTTACTTAACTGACATGGCTTAAGTAGTAGTCTGGTTTTACAAGTTGGCGCATGGCATATTCTTGCAATTTATCATGACTTTAGTAATTATATTCCAAGTTTTGCTTATCATTCCCATTTCAAACACACTTTCGGTAACAACAACGATCTTACATTTATTTCGATTCTGTGTCCCAGAAAAAACCGATTGTGTTCATTTTAGTTTGTGACACTGCAGTTATAACTTTTCCTACTTTTTTAGGACGTCACAAAAATATTTTACTTACAAATCGAATTACTTATAAGATAAAAAGTTTATCGAAGACAATCTTTTTGATGTGTCCTTGCTCGATCACAATACAACGTTAGAAACAAAGTTGACATTGCAGCTTCTCCTCGATATTAAAATACACATAGATAATTGAAGTGAAAACTTTTTCAACAGTGGGCTGCCGGTAAATGACTAACTTATTCTAAGCATATGTATCTTTAATGTTTTTTGTCTAATTTTAATATGAAATGGGCCTTCATTTGCATATGCATCGTAACTATTCCAACTTTTAATTTAAAAGCAGCGTAATGGCAGTGTAAAATAGTATTTCTTGATGAACGGAGGAAAAAAAATACATCATGTTATTTTTCAGAATCTAATATATTATGTAGGTTTTCGCTACTCGTTCTATTTCTAATATGCGCTATTCAATCGGTTCTGAAGAGAATGTGTTCCCGTTTCTTTATATTTATATTTCTAGATAATTCTGTTGTAACCTTCGCTCGAAACCGAACGAAAGTGCAACAACTTGCCGACGTGAAACTCTTGATATAATTCGGAAAATCCGCAGCGGAAATTTCGAATTAATTTGGTGAAGGTCGCTCTCGTTTTGTAATTTGCACAGTAAATTTATTAAGAAATATAATCGGCGAGGAAGTGAACATGTACATTTTCAGGAAAATCACATCGAGATGATGCTTAATTGCTCCGTCGTTAAATATCCCCGACTTGTGGACATGTCATATTGGAACAACAAAATGATTTTTTTTAAACTCGCTTTCAAAAAAAACATTTCCAGCTGACTTAATTAATTTAGAGGAAATAAATAAAAAGCTATTGACACTGCCGACAATGAAACAAGGTCGCACATTTGCAATTTTATTTTTTAGGCCGGCTATGTGGTGAACCCTATTTATCATGAATATTTACTGCGGTATCTTTTTCTTATTACAGCTGCATAATGTTTTTGGATAATTCCAATTTGTGACGTAAGTTGTTTAAAAAATCTTCGATCAGGTTTAACTCAGGGCTAGACGACGATTCGACTTGATTTTACAAACCTCTTGCTATAAGAATATAAAGCTGCATCATCGTTTGTTAGAGAATGAATCAGATTTAGAATATCACTTGTTTGTCTATTGATGCGATAAATAGAGCGTCAATTCACAAAACCTTATCTTTATTGCATTACATTCTTCTCTTGTTCGGCTTTGAATCTTCAATAAAAACGCTTTCTGTGCGGCCTTACTCGTCTTCTTTTTCGATTTGAATAATTCTGTTAATTGCATAATAGTCTACTGGTTTCAGCTTTTTTCCCAACAAATGTATATCATTGTGAATTATCTAAGAGTTTCATGTGGTCTCTTTATAGTCTTCTACTTGCTCTGATCTATTTTACCACATCGACCTATTTTTTTTTATAAGCTTCGATTTGTTGTGTTTTGGTGGTGTTATTTTATTCCACAAGAAATCAGCTCTCTTGCACTACTGACTAGACATATGTCGTCAAAATCTCCCCCACTGCCGGTCAGCTTCTTTTTAAATTTTCATTACTTGGGGTCTATGCTTGAATTGAATATACCAAACTTGTGCGTACTTGTAAAGCCTTTGAATAAATTAAGGAATCTTACACCATGAGATTAGGAGATCGTGATTAATAATAAGTCATAATATCATAACAAAATTATCATTTTTATTTTAATTTGTTCTGACGTTGAGGGTTATAATATTTCGCAAATAATTTGGTTTAAATAATAAAACTCTTGTGCTGGTTAAATGTGTGTATTTTCGGAAGCAGCGCCTATCAGATAATTCTAGAGTCAATCGCTCCAAATATAGAACCTTCCGGAATAATGCTTTTACATACTCTGTCCTTTTAAAATTTCACTAATTATTCTATTAAATAGTTCCTTTTTAATCCAGAGCAAAGTGTAAATTCCATTGTTCTACGACTCCACAAAACAATCTGACCCAGTTTTCAACCTTTCCTTGCTCTTATTATCGAAAAGACCGTAAAAAAAATTGTCTGGAGATCCTCTAGTACTTTCTGCTATATTTATTTTAAAATTAAGTTCTAACTCGTTGATCATTTTTCATCATAAAAATTGCATGTTCTATTTTGTTGCATCGTTGCTGCAACACTGAAAATATGTTTTCAATTCTATTCCCACATTTCCAAGACAATTTTAAATGCAAATTTTTTCACTCCTAACCGGTAACTCTGTTTTTGGAGATAACATCACGTTAAACTAATTTTATGTTCTTGTTTCTTATCAGTGTTGTTACATTCAAAATTTTAGATAATCCGCACAATGGTAAATGTGACTGCCCAGCAAATTTAATCTACGAAATACAGAATATTTAATATAAATACTTATCATTTTACATAACTGGAATTCATCTTCACACGGATCAATTAACACAATCAATAAAATTACATCAACACACACAGTGCAGGATTAGGCAATAACTGCAGAACATTGCACCAGTAGTTTCAAGATTTTAACAAATAGGAAAATACCGCATTACATGTGGGATCACTAATATTTATGTTTTAACAGTATTAATAATTTATCACTACTAAAATATTTTATCTTTGGTATTATTATAGTTTTAGACTTCACGATCTTAGTATCGATGGAACGTTACTTGCAATCTATTAGTTACTTAACTCGGTTAAATTGTTTGTCGGTTGACATTCCTAACTATAACAGCCTAAGCAAAAATATTTTTTCCATCTTAACATGGTAAATTTATTACTGAATGCTTCAAACTAACACGTTTACTATTCGCGATAATAAATTGACCTTGACAAATATTTGGCAATCGTCGCTAGCATGTCATTATCATATCATAGCTCTAAATTTATGTTGTGCTCTTTGATACGTGTTGCGGATGAGGATTCTAAAACGTCTTCACCACGTTTTCGCTGCTGTGACAGTATTTTTTTATTTATTTAAGGGAACATCGGGAAAATATAATTTTTTCAAAATGATTGTGGGATTTTGTTTATTGTATTTAAAAAATTACATAAAAACACTTTTTGAGAAAAATGTCTGTTGATTTATATGGTGGCAAAAATATACATAAATATTTTGCAGGTGTTCAGAAATTTCAAGGATCTTATTTCAGTAAATGAGTTTTCATTAAAAACATAAACGTATAAAGTTTGTATGTGTTTTCAGACCGTACCATTCCTACATAATATGTATAAATATTATATATTCTTTAGACTAGTCATTTTTGGATTCTTTAATTTCCTTACATTCTCTCCTCATTTCATTCCATACATTTTAAACACAAAAGATAAGATTAGATTAATTACATTCGATTTTGTTGTTTTTCAAAATTCTTACATTATTATTGTAAATTATATTCCTTATTTAATTTGGTAAATAAATTTACTTGTATATTAATGTGCCAACAACGAGCCACAACACGGTCGTGTTCCAGCTTTCTAGTTTTCTGATTTTATCATGTCATAATCATACACATACAGACATTATTCATACAAAAAGTCAGTAACTAACCACGTATTACACTCATTAAATACAACAGCGTCATAACTCAAAAAACATTAGTTTTTAAATTAACTATCATTCAGATACAAAGTTCCCAATACCCACTATTAGTTATTTGGTAGATTTTTTTTATTATGCAGGTATTATGCAGATATGCAGGTGTAGTAGTTAAAAGCTACGTTCTACTTTTAATATAACTCAAATGTGCTTATAGTTAAGACGCTGTGGTATTTATACAAGTGATATGTTTTTAACACAAATCGGGACACCAATACAGTCAAAAGTCATTTTGGGTCTACCTAATCATTGTCACTGGATTAGCACCTTGAATCGCGGATATAATTCGCTTTTATTTATTTATTAGTTTCAAATATTTGCAACAGGGATTACTGACAAGGCACACGAAAGCAGATGTTGTTCTCAAGCTATTCTGAACTCTTAATTTAGTAAAATAAGCGTTGATGTTGATTAACAAAAACCCACTTACATAAAGTTATTGTTTGAAATGGCAAATAAAAATATTTTGTTTATTAGCATATCTATATAGGTAACTGGATTAACGATGACGAAGTCTTATCTTCATGCGAGGGAAGCTTGAGCTACAAATTACTTTGTGATGAGGTTTCAAGATAATTGGAGATGGCATCTCAATTATGCAGTTTTAAAATGATCGGACATCAGTGTGTTTATTTAACATCCAGACTTGCCATTTTTTATCATTTATTAAAATACATGACATTGCCTTGAGTTGTCTAATTTAATGATACAACAGCACCAGGTCAATGGGTATGGCTGTTGATACTTGAATTTAATTCCAAATAATAATGTCTTGTGTGGGTTATCTCTGGTTTTATTGATAATAATACGATTCAATTATATTTACAATAGGATTCAACCTGCAACTGAACTTGCGTGTCAGACCAATTACAATTTTATGTAAGAAACTGTCCCTTGAATAAGTGAAACGAAAGCAGAGGTCAAGTTTTAGTGGCTGGTTATCACTGGATTTACATGAGGACCGAAACTGGTTATGAAAAATACAAACGCAGCTAAGAGGACGTAAATTATGCAATGATATAAAATTGCGACTGGAATCCTGGGGGACCTTTGCAACGTGCAATTGTATGTGGCCTTCACCAAACAGCACACGCGAATATTTTGTAATTAACAAAATTTCAAACAAAAGAACGGTGTACGTGACTTTATACGACGCTTCACATGCTAATTTACAGAGTTTTAATAAGCAATTCGTTGCGTTGACGTCGGATTACGCTAATCGGTATACATTGGAAGTCAGTCAAGTTATTGGTGGACGTTGTTAATGAGCTGTTTTAAATACCATCACCCCGCTTATACTATACTCACTTTTAAGACAACTTAATTAATTGAACTAAAACGCACTCGATGGTGTTTAATTGACTGGGGGATAAACTGAACGTAATTGAACCAACTATGGGTGCTGACACAACGCGACTGCCAAAAATTATAGGCTTCTGCTATAATGCACGTTCATCATACTATGAATTATGGAAAATGAAGGCACGGATGTGCTGGTGTCAACATAAAGCTGTGACATAAAGCTGACATTGCAACGTGTCAAATGTGCCAGCTGATTTGTTGGTTGCATAAATTGTAGAATCATTTCAAAGCGCCCGTACAAGCAAAACCGCCACACTTCTTAGCTTTCTTGTCCTGCTTCTGAAAATCTGCAACAAGAAGTGTAACCACGGCATTAGGAAACGGTTCCTACCGATAAGATTCTGTCCGATTTGAATGTTGAGCTTGCCGATTTCCGAAGTGATTTCAACCACGTGATCGGTAAAACAGAGAGCTGCGGCGCGCATAAATAAGACTTCGATGTTTTCACCCGTTTTAGATGAAACGCCCCAGAACTCGGCTTGTAAGCTTCTTGCAGTCTTCTCGGCTATTTCTTCGACGTTGTTGTAGCTTTCTGAAGACTAGTAGCGATTAGAAGGTATACGATTTTACGGTTTGGTGAATACAATTAAATCTTTTTTAGTTCCCACGAGAAATACATAGGGTGCGTCCGAGTCGTTGGCGACTTCTAATGCGTCCCGCAGCCAATTTTTGCAATTAAATAGCGTTCGAATTGCTGACAAATCGAAAACAAGCATTATTGCTACAATTTAAACGAATTATTAAGTTGTTTGTCTATGACTCGCTTTACCATGTGCTTTTCTGTAGTAGCACTGTGAAATGCATTTGAAGCGCTCCTGACCGGCTGTATCCCATCTAAAATGAATCATATTAGCTCGTAGCACATGATTTCTGTAAATTACATTTGCAAATGATACGGAATGCCTACAATATTGATTTGTTCCGTTTGAAAATCCACTCCAATTGTGGTTCTGTAATTGCAATCAAAAACTTTGTGGCAAAACCTGTAAGACAAAAACACTGTTACTTATCACTGATCTGGTGAAATTTTGGTTGATAACCTGTTAAGAAGCGACGTTTTTCCAACGCACAAGTCGCCTAAAATTATAATTTTGCACACTTTTAAATTATCGGTAAGCGCGTTACAGTTTCCTATCGAATCGATACTATTGAAGTCATTTTTGGCGTACGGCGAACATTTTGGAGGTTTTGGAAACTCGTTTAGTTCTTTGTGTGCGAACATTTCTTCACTTTTTGAGTTCTTTATGTCAACTAACGCAATTTCCGGCGTGTTTGTATCCTGAAACGCGCTCGAACGTGACACGTTTCAAATCGACCGCTTTTCGGTCATTCCACACTCATTTGACAGTTGACATACATATCACAGAATATGGCAAAATTTTATCGACATATAACTTTATTTTCTCATACATAAAATAACTATATCAAACAGCTAAAGAAGACATGGCACCTATCTTTCATGGCTTCTACATTTATATTTTTTGATGTCGATATTTGTCATTAGTTTTTTAAAATGATGGAAAATTGATATTTGATAAAAGATCGAGCTTTCGCGTTCTCTGACTTCAAGGGAAGACGAAAATGACTTTCTAACAATTCAAAGAGCAAGACTGATTCCATCATTTGTAATTAAAAAATAAAATTTTGGCAAAATCTCATCGACATCAAATTCTTCGCACATGCATAAATAAATTAATCAGAATAATAAGACACGGCGCTCCTACCTTTTATGGCTTCTACCTGTATTTTTTTATATCGAGATTTGTTATTAGCTTTGAAAAATAATGGAAAAATGTTGAAAAACCTTCGAGTTGTTCGCATTCGCAAATTACTTTCTAACATTTCAAAGAGCAAGACTGATTTCATAAGACTAATTTAGCAAAATCTCAACCACATATCTGCTTATTTTCACATACTCGTGCATAAAATATAGTTATGAACTTATTCGCACATATCAATAAGTTAATGAAGACATGGCACCTAACTTTGATGGCCGATTATTATTAGCAATCTAGAAAAATCTGGCAAATATTTTGTAAGGTTTTCGTTTCTTCATTTTAAGCACAATTTTAAGTATTAAATATTTATCGAAACACGAAACAATAAAAGACTGTGAGAGAGAGTGTCTACAAAATCAAAACACTTATTAGATAACTTCCGGTCCGTTTAAATGGCTTTTTTGTGCTGCAGTATCTTCTATTGAAGAATGGAAAAATTTAACGGGCGAGTTTTTTTGTATCGGTAGGTTGTTAATTAAAGCGAAAGTTAAATTACTCGCGCTGGACTTGTAATTCCGACCAACGACGCAGTGCGCTTTAGAAGAAGAGAACGTAACGATTTAGTAGAAAATTTTAATACAATAATAGAAAATTATTCAGACTCGAACAAATCTTCGATATCTACCATACACTTGTTTGCAGCTTCATAATATTGATTAGGGTGGTCTATGTTCTTGCCCGGGCCACACTTGTAAAGGCACCGGAAGTTGCGAGTGCAAGCTGTAGTATATTTCTCTGCACTTGCCAGCGCTATTATTTCGTCAATGCCGTCTGATGAAACCCCATCTTGTTGTAACCGCTTTCGTAAAAATTCGGCGTCCCAATGCTTGTAAGGGCATCCGTTTATTTGTTCGGGCATCACATCTATGTCGAGTATCTTGTCACAACTATATGCCTGATAGTCTATTTTGCTACCTACAGTTCCGTATTGGTGTTTAAACAGATAGGCGTATTTGCGCCAAAATAGCCTTTCGGGCATCGTTTTCACAAACTCGCTTTTCCAAAATTCTAAGGCTTGTTCGAGAGGTACTCCCAAACCTTTCAAAAACAATCCGTACTGCATGCGCGAGAAGTATTTCAAGTGGTGTGTTTTTTGCAGAGTTTCGTGTTGTACTTTCATACACAAGGGAAAGTGTTTTATTTTCTCGTCGAGATCATTGATGTCGAAGTAACGGGAATGGGAGGCCTGACTGGGGCCGTTGCTTAAATCCAGCATGGATAGAATTGTATCCAATTGGTCGTTAGAGGTCAACGGTAACACTTCTTTCATGTGTTTGAATGACGCCTTTAATTTGTACTCCAAATGATTTAGCAGCCAATAAATTAGTTTGTCTTCCGGAATGTAAATGTAGCCCAATCGCAGAGGGTACAGGCGAAGTTTGACAAGCGCCGGAACTTCAGTAAAGTAGAACTTAAACCAAACACCTTCTAAATTTAGTTCGGACTTGACTTCGTCGTCAAGCGGTGGGAAAACGAAATTGTTCTTCAACATGAACTGTTTCTTATCTTCGTACGACATATTTTCGAAACGAAGTTTAAACCAGCACAGCTCGTTTTTTATAAACAGAGCGGATTGAGTCACGTATCCCGGTCGTATCACCCAGTGCGACAGATCGTCCATTTTTCGAGCCGCCAGGACCGATTCCGACTCTTCTGGTTCTAATAGGAAGCGTAACGGTGAATTCTTCAAGTATACTTTCAGCTCCGCTGCTGTGATATTTTCTTTTTGCTCTAGCACTTGGTAGAGTTTGAGGCGCTCAAGTCCGCCGTCCACTAGACTATCTAGTCTCTCAATGCCTCCCGGAGCCTTAAGGTACATACTCGCGTTAAAACTGTACTCTTCCGTCATTTTAAAATACAGATCCGGTGAAATTTTTATACAACTTAAGCACCAAGTTACATTTCGAAATTTTAAGGTTAGGTTGTGTTGGCGGGCTATGCGCACTTAGATTTCGCTCTCTGAATCAATAGAACTTATGTGACGCATCTATAGATGGCACTACAAGCAACAAGAAATTATCTATCTTTTTTCCTCAGCTTTGTTTGTAACATAGAGCGCGAAATTCTGCTCAGTAGAAAATTGGTAATATATATTGGAAAAATCTCTCACCGCCACAGGTAAAAGCATAGACAAGAGAGAGAATAGATGGTCCTCTCTCCCTATTCTTTCTAAAGATTATTTATAGTGTGATTCTGTTGGGATCTCCTAAAAGTTTCGTTCAAACACCCGTATGAGTACAGAAACCTGTACAGCTTAAGGCGCGCAATTTAATATTTTCGTGCTTTTTGGTTTTTAATTTTTTATTGATTAATATAAAACAATGTACATTTAAAACTGCTTTATTTATAAATTCACCAAAATAGAATTACAGTTCCTTAATATAGAACATACAAACAAAAACGGAAACTCAAGATGCCCCATTATAACATTATTGCACGTTATTTCATTGCATACATTAATACTGTTATAATAAAATTATAAATATAATACAAAATAACAAAATAAAATATATACACAACCTACTATGCCTTCGAAAAAACACAACACCTATGACTCTCTAAAAATTGAAAGAGCAAGACTGATTCCATTATGTGTAATTTAAAATAATTTTGCAGAATCTCATCGACATATTATCTTCTTCTCCGCACATACATAAATAAATAAATCAGATAAATGGCGCTCCTACATTTTATGGCTTCTCCTGAAATGTTTCTTTTTTATGTCGAGATTTGTTATTAACTTTGAAAAATGAAGGAATAATATTGAAAAACTTTTGAGTTGTTCGCGTTCATAGTTTGTCTGAAATAAAATACGAAAATGACTTTCTAAAAATTGAAAGAGCAAGACTGATTCCATCATGTGTAATTTAAAATAGTTTTGCAAAATCTCATCGACATATTATCATCTTCTCCGCACATACATAAATAAATAAATAAATAAATAAATCAGATCAATGGGCGCTCCTACCTTTTATGGCTTCTCCTGAAATTTTTCTTTTTTTATGTCGAGATTTGTTATTAACTTTGAAAAATCATGGAATAATATTGAAAAATTTCCGATTTGTTCGCGTTCATTGTTTGACTGAAATAAAATACGAAAATGACTTTAAAAATTGAAAGAGCAAGACTGATTCCATCATGTGTAATTTAAAATAGTTTTGCAAAATCTCATCGACATATTACCATCTTCTACGCACATACATAAATAAATAAATAAATCAGATAAATGGCGCTCCTACCTTTTATGGCTTCTCCTGAAATTTTTCTTTTTTTATGTCGAGATTTGTTATTAACTTTGAAAAATGATGGAATAATATTAAAAAACTTTTGAGTTGTTCGCGTTCATAGTTTGCCTGAAATAAAATACGAAAATGACTTTCTAAAAATTGAAAGAGTAAGACTGATTCCATCATGTGTAATTTAAAATAGTTTTGCAAAATCTCATCGACATATTACCATCTTCTCCGCAAATACATAAATAAATAAATAAATCAGATAAATGGCGCTCCTACCTTTTATGGCTTCTCCTGAAATTTTTCTTTTTTTATGTCGAGATTTGTTATTAACTTTGAAAAATCATGGAATAATATTGAAAAATTTCCGATTTGCTCGCGTTCATTGTTTGACTGAAATAAAATACGAAAATGACCCTCTAGAAATTGAAAGAGCAAGACTGATTCCATCATGTGTAATTTAAAATAGTTTTGCAAAATCTCATCGACATATTATCATCTTCTCCGCAAATACATAAATAAATAAATCAGATAAATGGCGCTCCCACCTTTTATGACTTTTCCTGAAATTTTTCATTTTTTATGTAAAAATTTATTATCAACTTTGAAAAATGATGGAAAAATATTGAAAAACTTTTGAGTTGTTTGTGTAGGAATACGAATTTGAATTTCTTACAATTGAAAATGAGCAAGGCTTATTTCATCGACATATTATTATCTTCTTCAACAACGGTGGTGTTATTCGGGATTGTTGACCGTGTTCCAAGCGAAGTCCCATAAGGGGGGATGTAGTGAGCGCCCCGGGGGGCTAACTCAACAAGTGATCCCAATGAAACTCTGCCAAACGTTTCGTCCACAACTGCGGTGGACATCTTCAGTGGCGGTGGTGTGGTCGTGGTCGAAGTGTGTTCTTCTTCCAGCCGCGACTGGCGATTGTTTGGTGTGATTTGGGTGGTGTGATGTGTGGTATTGTGTGTGCTGAGGTGGGGTGGTGCTGTTTTAGTTTTAGTGGTTGTTATTGGTTAGTGTTTTATTGTTCTAGTTTTAGTGGTTAGTGTTTTATTGTTTTAGTTTTAGTGTTTTAGTGTTTGTTTAGTGGTTAGTGTTTTATTGTTTTAGTTTTAGTGTTTTAGTGGTGGGTTATTGGTTAGTGTTTTATTGTTTTAGTTTTAGTGTTTTAGTGGTGGTTTATTGGTTAGTGTTTTATTGTTTTAGTTTTAGTGTTTTAGTGGTGGGTTATTGGTTAGTGTATTATTGTTTTAATTTTAGTGTTTTATTGTTTTAGTTTTAGTGTTTTAGTGGTGGGTTATTGGTTAGTGTTTTATTGTTTTAGTTTTAGTGTTTTAGTGGTGGATTACTAGTTAGTGTTTTAGTTTTAGTGTTTTAGTGGTGGGTTATTGGTTAGTGTTTTATTGTTTTAGTTTTAGTGTTTTATTGTTTTAGTTTTAGTGTTTTAGTGGTGGTTTATTGGTTAGTGTTTTATTGTTTTAGTTTTAGTGTTTTAGTGGTGGGTTATTGGTTAGTGTTTTATTGTTTTAGTTTTAGTGTTTGTTTAGTGGTTAGTGTTTTATTGTTTTAGTTTTAGTGTTTTATTGTTTTAGTTTTAGTGTTTTATTGCTTTAGTTTTAGTGTTTTAGTGGTGGGTTATTGATTAGTGTTTTATTGTTTTAGTTTTAGTGTTTTAGTAGTTTGTTATTGGTTAGTGTTTTATTGTTTTTGTTTTAGTGTTTGGTTATTGTTTTATTGTTTTAGTTTTAATGTTTTAGTGGTGGGTTATTGGTTAGTGTTTTATTGTTTTAGTTTTAGTGTTTTAGTGTTTGTTTAGTGGTTAGTGTTTTATTGTTTTAGTTTTAGTGTTTTAGTGGTTGGTTATTGGTTAGTGTTTTATTGTTTTAGTTTTAGTGTTTTAGTGGTGTGTTATTGGTTAGTGTTTTATTGTTTTAGTGTTAGTGTTTTAGTGGTGAGTTATTGGTTAGTGTTTTATTGTTTTAGTTTTGGTGTTTTAGTGGTGGGTTATTGGTTAGTGTTTTAATTTTAGGGTTTTAGTGGTGGGTTATTGGTTAGTGTTTTATTGTTTTAGTTTTAGTGTTTTAGTGGTTTGTTATTGGTTAGTGTTTTATTGTTTTAGTGGTGGTTTATTGGTTAGTGTTTTATTGTTTTAGTTTTAGTGTTTTAGTGGTTTGTTATTGATTAGTGTTTTATTGTTTTAGTTTTAGTGTTTTAGTAGTTTGTTATTGGTTAGTGTTTTATTGTTTTTGTTTTAGTGTTTGGTTATTGTTTTATTGTTTTAGTTTTAATGTTTTAGTGGTGGGTTATTGCTTAGTGTTTTATTGTTTTAGTTTTAGTGTTTTATTGTTTTAGTTTTAGTGTTTTAGTGGTGGGTTATTGTTTAGTGTTTTATTGTTTTAGTTTTAGTGTTTTAGTGGTTTGTTATTGGTTAGTGTTTTATTGTTTTAGTTTTAGTGTTTTATTGTTTTAGTTTTAGTGTTTTAGTGGTGGGTTATTGTTTAGTGTTTTATTGTTTTAGTTTTAGTGTTTTAGTGGTTTGTTATTGATTAGTGTTTTATTGTTTTAGTTTTAGTGTTTTAGTGGTTGGTTATTGGTTAGTGTTTTATTGTTTTAGTTTTAGTGTTTTAGTGGTTTGTTATTGGTTAGTGTTTTATTGTTTTAGTTTTAGTGTTTTATTGTTTTAGTTTTAGTGTTTTAGTGGTTTGTTATTGGTTAGTGTTTTATTGTTTTAGTGGTGGTTTATTGGTTAGTGTTTTATTGTTTTAGTTTTAGTGTTTTAGTGGTTTGTTATTGATTAGTGTTTTATTGTTTTAGTTTTAGTGTTTTAGTAGTTTGTTATTGGTTAGTGTTTTATTGTTTTTGTTTTAGTGTTTGGTTATTGTTTTATTGTTTTAGTTTTAATGTTTTAGTGGTGGGTTATTGGTTAGTGTTTTATTGTTTTAGTTTTAGTGTTTGTTTAGTGGTTAGTGTTTTATTGTTTTAGTTTTAGTGTTTTAGTGGTGGGTTATTTGTTAGTGTTTTATTGTTTTAGTTTTAGTGTTTTAGTGGTGTGTTATTGGTTAGTGTTAGTGTTTTAGTTGTGGGTTATTGGTTAGTGTTTTAGTTTTAGTGTTTTAGTGGTGAGTTATTGGTTAGTGTTTTATTGTTTTAGTTTTAGTGTTTTAGTGGTGGGTTATTGGTTAGTGTTTTAATTTTAGGGTTTTAGTGGTGGGTTATTGGTTAGTGTTTTATTGTTTTAGTTTTAGTGTTTTAGTGGTTTGTTATTGGTTAGTGTTTTATTGTTTTAGTGGTGGTTTATTGGTTAGTGTTTTATTGTTTTAGTTTAGTGTTTTAGTGGTTTGTTATTGATTAGTGTTTTATTGTTTTAGTTTTAGTGTTTTAGTAGTTTGTTATTGGTTAGTGTTTTATTGTTTTTGTTTTAGTGTTTGGTTATTGTTTTATTGTTTTTGTTTTAATGTTTTAGTGGTGGGTTATTGGTTAGTGTTTTATTGTTTTAGTTTTAGTGTTTTAGTGTTTGTTTAGTGGTTAGTGTTTTATTGTTTTAGTTTTAGTGTTTTATTGTTTTAGTTTTAGTGTTTTAGTGGTGGGTTATTGTTTAGTGTTTTATTGTTTTAGTTTTAGTGTTTTAGTGGTTTGTTATTGGTTAGTGTTTTATTGTTTTAGTTTTAGTGTTTTAGTGTTTGTTTAGTGGTTAGTGTTTTATTGTTTTAGTTTTAGTGTTTTATTGTTTTAGTTTTAGTGTTTTAGTGTTTTATTGTTTTAGTTTTAGTGTTTTATTGTTTTAGTTTTAGTGTTTTAGTGGTGGGTTATTGTTTAGTGTTTTATTGTTTTAGTTTTAGTGTTTTAGTGGTTTGTTATTGATTAGTGTTTTATTGTTTTAGTTTTAGTGTTTTAGTAGTTTGTTATTGGTTAGTGTTTTATTGTTTTTGTTTTAATGTTTGGTTATTGTTTTATTGTTTTAGTTTTAATGTTTTAGTGGTGGGTTATTGGTTAGTGTTTTATTGTTTTAGTTTTAGTGTTTTAGTGTTTGTTTAGTGGTTAGTGTTTTATTGTTTTAGTTTTAGTGTTTTATTGTTTTAGTGGTGGTTTATTGGTTAGTGTTTTATTGTTTTAGTTTTAGTGTTTTAGTGGTTGGTTATTGGTTAGTGTTTTATTGTTTTAGTTTTAGTGTTTTAGTGGTTTGTTATTGGTTAGTGTTTTATTGTTTTAGTTTTAGTGTTTTAGTGTTTGGTTATTGTTTTATGGTTTTAGTTTTAATGTTTTAGTGGTGGGTTATTGGTTAGTGTTTTATTGTTTTAGTTTTAGTGTTTTAGTGGTTTGTTATTGATTAGTGTTTTATTGTTTTAGTTTTAGTGTTTTAGTAGTTTGTTATTGGTTAATGTTTTATTGTTTTTGTTTTAGTGTTTGGTTATTGTTTTATTGTTTTAGTTTTAATGTTTTAGTGGTGGGTTATTGGTTAGTGTTTTATTGTTTTAGTTTTAGTGTTTTAGTGTTTGTTTAGTGGTTAGTGTTTTATTGTTTTAGTTTTAGTGTTTTATTGTTATAGTTTTAGTGTTTTATTGTTTTAGTTTTAGTGTTTTAGTAGTTTGTTATTGGTTAATGTTTTATTGTTTTTGTTTTAGTGTTTGGTTTTTGTTTTATTGTTTTAGTTTTAATGTTTTAGTGGTGGGTTATTGGTTAGTGTTTTATTGTTTTAGTTTTAGTGTTTTAGTGTTTGTTATTGATTAGTGTTTTATTGTTTTAGTTTTAGTGTTTTAGTAGTTTGTTATTGGTTAATGTTTTATTGTTTTTGTTTTAGTGTTTGGTTATTGTTTTATTGTTTTAGTTTTAATGTTTTAGTGGTGGGTTATTGGTTAGTGTTTTATTGTTTTAGTTTTAGTGTTTTAGTGGTTTGTTATTGATTAGTGTTTTATTGTTTTAGTTTTAGTGTTTTAGTAGTTTGTTATTGGTTAATGTTTTATTGTTTTTGTTTTAGTGTTTGGTTATTGTTTTATTGTTTTAGTTTTAATGTTTTAGTGGTGGGTTATTGGTTAGTGTTTTATTGTTTTAGTTTTAGTGTTTTAGTGTTTGTTTAGTGGTTAGTGTTTTATTGTTTTAGTTTTAGTGTTTTATTGTTTTAGTTTTAGTGTTTTAGTAGTTTGTTATTGGTTAATGTTTTATTGTTTTTGTTTTAGTGTTTGGTTATTGTTTTATTGTTTTAGTCTTAATGTTTTAGTGGTGGGTTATTGGTTAGTGTTTTATTGTTTTAGTTTTAGTGTTTTAGTGTTTGTTTAGTGGTTAGTGTTTTATTGTTTTAGTTTTAGTGTTTTATTGTTTTAGTTTTAGTGTTTTAGTGGTGGGTTATTGTTTAGTGTTTTATTGTTTTAGTTTTAGTGTTTTAGTGGTTTGTTATTGGTTAGTGTTTTATTGTTTTAGTTTTAGTGTTTTAGTGGTGGGGTATTCGTTAGTGTTTTATTGTTTTAGTTTTAGTGTTTTAGTGGTTGGTTATTGGTTAGTGTTTTATTGTTTTAGTTTTAGTGTTTTAGTGTTTGTTTAGTGGTTAGTGTTTTATTGTTTTAGTTTTAGTGTTTTATTGTTTTAGTTTTAGTGTTTTATTGTTTTAGTTTTAGTGTTTTATTGTTTTAGTTTTAGTGTTTTAGTGGTGGGTTATTGTTTAGTGTTTTATTGTTTTAGTTTTAGTGTTTTAGTGGTTTGTTATTGATTAGTGTTTTATTGTTTTAGTTTTAGTGTTTTAGTAGTTTGTTATTGGTTAGTGTTTTATTGTTTTAGTTTTAATGTTTTAGTGGTGGGTTATTGGTTAGTGTTTTATTGTTTTAGTTTTAGTGTTTTAGTGTTTGTTTAGTGGTTAGTGTTTTATTGTTTTAGTTTTAGTGTTTTAGTGGTTTGTTATTGGTTAGTGTTTTATTGTTTTAGTGTTTGGTTATTGTTTTATGGTTTTAGTTTTAATGTTTTAGTGGTGGGTTATTGGTTAGTGTTTTATTGTTTTAGTTTTAGTGTTTTAGTGGTTTGTTATTGATTAGTGTTTTATTGTTTTAGTTTTAGTGTTTTAGTAGTTTGTTATTGGTTAATGTTTTATTGTTTTTGTTTTAGTGTTTGGTTATTGTTTTATTGTTTTAGTTTTAATGTTTTAGTGGTGGGTTATTGGTTAGTGTTTTATTGTTTTAGTTTTAGTGTTTTAGTGTTTGTTTAGTGGTTAGTGTTTTATTGTTTTAGTTTTAGTGTTTTATTGTTTTAGTTTTAGTGTTTTAGTGGTGGGTTATTGTTTAGTGTTTTATTGTTTTAGTTTTAATGTTAGTGGGTTATTGGTTAGTGTTTTATTGTTTTAGTGTTGGGTTATTGGTTAGTGTTTTATTGTTTTAGTTTTAGTGTTTTATTGGTTAGTGTTTTAGTGTTTGTTTAGTGGTTAGTGTTTTATTGTTTTAGTGGTGGTTTATTGGTTAGTGTTTTATTGTTTTAGTTTTAGTGTTTTAGTGGTTGGTTATTGGTTAGTGTTTTATTGTTTTAGTTTTAGTGTTTTAGTGGTTTGTTATTGGTTAGTGTTTTATTGTTTTAGTGTTTGGTTATTGTTTTATGGTTTTAGTTTTAATGTTTTAGTGGTGGGTTATTGGTTAGTGTTTTATTGTTTTAGTTTTAGTGTTTTAGTGGTTTGTTATTGATTAGTGTTTTATTGTTTTAGTTTTAGTGTTTTAGTAGTTTGTTATTGGTTAATGTTTTATTGTTTTTGTTTTAGTGTTTGGTTATTGTTTTATTGTTTTAGTTTTAATGTTTTAGTGGTGGGTTATTGGTTAGTGTTTTATTGTTTTAGTTTTAGTGTTTTAGTGTTTGTTTAGTGGTTAGTGTTTTATTGTTTTAGTTTTAGTGTTTTATTGTTTTAGTTTTAGTGTTTTAGTGGTGGGTTATTGTTTAGTGTTTTATTGTTTTAGTTTTAGTGTTTTAGTGGTTTGTTATTGGTTAGTGTTTTATTGTTTTAGTTTTAGTGTTTTAGTGGTGGGGTATTCGTTAGTGTTTTATTGTTTTAGTTTTAGTGTTTTAGTGGTTGGTTATTGGTTAGTGTTTTATTGTTTTAGTTTTAGTGTTTTAGTGGTTTGTTATTGGTTAGTGTTTTAGTGTTTGGTTATTGTTTTAGTTTTAATGTTAGTGGGTTATTGGTTAGTGTTTTATTGTTTTAGTGTTGGGTTATTGGTTAGTGTTTTATTGTTTTAGTTTTAGTGTTTTATTGGTTAGTGTTTTATTGTTTTAGTTTTAGTGTTTTAGTGTTTGTTTAGTGGTTAGTGTTTTATTGTTTTAGTGGTGGGTTATTGTTTAGTGTTTTATTGTTTTAGTTTTAGTGTTTTATTGGTTTGTTATTAGTTAGTGTTTTGTTTTAGTTTTAGTGTTTTAGTGGTGGTTTATTGGTTAGTGTTTTATTGTTTTAGTTTTAGTGTTTTAGTGGTTGGTTATTGGTTAGTGTTTTATTGTTTTAGTTTTAGTGTTTTAGTGGTTTGTTATTGGTTAGTGTTTTATTGTTTTAGTTTTAGTGTTTTAGTGTTTGGTTATTGTTTTATTGTTTTAGTTTTAATGTTTTAGTGTTTGGTTATTGTTTTATTGTTTTAGTTTTAATGTTTTAGTGGTGGGTTATTGGTTAGTGTTTTAGTTTTAGTGTTTTTGGTGGTGGGTTATTGGTTAGTGTTTTAGTTTTAGTGTTTTAGTGGTTGGTTATTGGTTAGTGTTTTATTGTTTTAGTTTTACTGTTTTAGTGTTGGGTTATTGGTTAGTGTTTTATTGTTTTAGTGTTTTAGTGTTGGGTTATTGGTTAGTGTTTTATTGTTTTAGTTTTAGTGTTTTAGTGGTGTTTTATTGTTTTAGTTTTAGTGTTTTAGTGGTGGTTTATTGGTTAGTCTTTGGTTATTGTTTTAGTCTTTGGTTATTGTTTTAGTCTTTGGTTATTGTTTTAGTCTTTGGTTATTGTTTTAGTCTTTGGTTATTGTTTTAGTCTTTGGTTATTGTTTTAGTCTTTGGTTATTGTTTTAGTCTTTGGTTATTGTTTTAGTCTTTGGTTATTGTTTTAGTCTTTGGTTATTGTTTTAGTCTTTGGTTATTGTTTTAGTCTTTGGTTATTGTTTTAGTCTTTGGTTATTGTTTTAGTCTTTGGTTATTGTTTTAGTCTTTGGTTATTGTTTTAGTCTTTGGTTATTGTTTTAGTCTTTGGTTATTGTTTATTGTTATTGTTTATTGTTATTGTTTATTGTTATTGTTTATTGTTATTGTTTATTGTTATTGTTTATTGTTATTGTTTATTGTTATTGTTTATTGTTATTGTTTATTGTTATTGTTTATTGTTATTGTTTATTGTTATTGTTTATTGTTATTGTTTATTGTTATTGTTTATTGTTATTGTTTATTGTTATTGTTTATTGTTATTGTTTATTGTTATTGTTTATTGTTATTGTTTATTGTTATTGTTTATTGTTATTGTTTATTGTTATTGTTTATTGTTATTGTTTATTGTTATTGTTTATTGTTATTGTTTATTGTTATTGTTTATTGTTATTGTTTATTGTTATTGTTTATTGTTATTGTTTATTGTTATTGTTTATTGTTATTGTTATTGTTTATTGTTATTGTTTATTGTTATTGTTTATTGTTTATTGTTATTGTTTATTGTTATTGTTTATTGTTATTGTTTATTGTTATTGTTTATTGTTATTGTTTATTGTTATTGTTTATTGTTTATTGTTATTGTTTATTGTTATTGTTTATTGTTTATTGTTATTGTTATTGTTATTGTTATTGTTATTGTTATTGTTGATCGTTATTGTTGTTATTATTGTTATTGTTACTTAGCCCCCCGAGGGGCTCCCAGACGTTTCGTCCACGACTGCGGTGGTCATCCTCAGTGGCCACGTGGTCCAGATCGAAGTGCACTCGAACCGGTCTCACTTCCAACTGATTTTGGATCTGATGTGCGCCGCTATTTATACTGGCGTTTGGTGCCGGTTGAAACCGGTTCTTTCTGACGTCATTTCGGGCTGTGTAATTCTCCGATGTCACGATGCTATTTTTAAATTTTATTGAATATTTAAAATATCTACAAAATTCGCTTTTAAACAATATACATTCGATATTTATGCAAACAATATTTTAGACAATTAATAATAGTTTTCAATAATATAAAAAAAATTAAAATATAAATAATTAAATAAGCTATGGATTCATTTGTTATTTACGGCTAGTCTAATTCGCTATTTAAGCAAATGATATTTTAGGTAATTAATACTAGTTTCCAATAATATATAAAAAAAAATTAACATACAGGGTGATTCACGTAGACCGTTCATTAGAACATTTTCAATTTTTCGTAATACCGGAAATTGACGTCAACTTTGTTATATTAAATGGCAACAACTTATTTTTATGCACTGGTTAGTTTTGGCAATCAATTCTAAATAAAATCTGCCCAAGTTGTCTTATCTTATATCTCATAGTTATTCTTATTTTATTCTTAATTAAGAACATTTTGTTTTCGTTTGTATACATTTTGATTTGTTGTTGAAAAGAGTGATATCATTATTACATATATTAGAATTAAGTTTAGTGTCTATATAATACGATGAACATTTAAATACTTTTTTCCGAATAGAAAAGGTTATTTAGTGGGTGGCGTAAAACTTGAATTACCATGTAGATAACTCATCAGGTAAGCGAGAACTTATAATAAATTTACAGGTAGTTTGAGAAAATGCCGGGAATGCGCTGTGCAATATCAGTTTGCAATAATAGCAAAATAAAAAAATAAAGAACTTCATTTCCATCAATTTCCAAAAGATAATGTTACCAGTGCAGTTTGTATTCAGCGTTTCTACATCGAACATATATAAAAATAAAATATTTGAGTAACCAAAAAAAAATTAACATTTATTTAAAAAGAAAAAACAATACGGATTCTCATAATAAAGTTAACAAAAAAATTAGGAAATTAGTCATAATAATAAAAATTAATTCCGGTTTGTTCTACCGTTCTGTATAACTCCTCTGGCTTTTTGAATAATAAAATTAAGTCTTAATTTGGCGTATATTTCTATCGAATATTCGAATTTTCCCTAACACGAGGTAAATTTTTGGTCTCTTGAAAATTCGAAAATTTTACAAATTTCACTGTAAATAAAAATGTAAACTAGTTTTGTAATTTTGTCATATTTTAGGTACTTTATAATGGTTTGTACAATGCGCTTTTTTTACACTTTTTTATAATTGTACAATTTAATTGTGGAATTTCTAATTATTTATAAAATATATTTTTACTTTGTAATGGTTTGTACAATAAAACATGTGTATTTGACCCGTTTTTATAATTATACAATTAAATTGTGATTATTTAAAAATATGTTTTTGCAAAATCCACTTGAGATGCAGTGGGAATTATTGGAACTTTCGCGAGTGCAAGCGAGACGAAAGCGCTTGAGGGTCTGACGATGACGTCACGCAATGCTATTGTCTAGCGCGCCCATGAGGCAACCGTTATAGTTTACAGACCGTGATAAATTACTACGACAGTTAATCTGGTACCAATTCCTCACTGTTGCCAATCACCGAAATTTAAGTCAATCATTTATAGTCACCCGGTACATTCTGTTAAAATATTTTTTCTGTTACAGATTTTCGTCGTGAAAAGCGAGTTCGGGACATAAAACGGATCAAAATTGAACAATTTTGCAATGATGACTACAAATTTTTTAAATAATTATAGTTTGTAAATTTCATTTTACAAATATAAATTTATTTGTAGGTAAAGACGCCACCAGAAGAGTAAAAAATTTTCCTTTACCTTCTTTACATAATAACCAAGTTGGAAATTAAAAATATTTATATATGTAAAATAATGAATATTAATTTTAGACTTTGATGATGAATAGACAAGTAGGAAATTTATATCAGCTTTCCTACTGAATAGAAACAGGTCACAAATACCAGAGAAAATTAAAAGTATGTATAAGTGACAATATTATTTAAGAATGTAATTAATTATGAATCACTGTTGATGCAGGTTTTCTAAACAAATTTGAAATAGCAGGGCCATCAACAATTCAGGTGGACAATTTGGTGCTGAAAATCCGAAAAAAAATTATAAATCTATGAGAACAGTGAAAAGTCCAGTGAAATTAATTTTTTTGAATGTTATAGGAGAACTGTGGAGACAATAATAACAATTATTTAGTTTTAATCTGTGGTATTGCTTATCTATTTTTTACTATTTTTGAAATTATTCATAACATCGTAGCTTTTCTGTTAAAGCAGCTCCAGCAAATGTAGCTTTTTTAGCTGTTAAATAAAAATTGTTATCAATAAATTTCAATATCGTGCCAACCCCCTTCCCCCTGCACTGGAAAGATTAATTAATTAAATGTTGCACGTTACACTTTTCTCGAGCATTCAATATTAGTACTGTGACGCATTGACAGATGTCGCCAAAAACAAGGCACCACTTCAGGGAGAGAGCTATCTTTTCTGTTTTTCTTGTCTTTGGTTAATCTGTGACGTTTCCTAAGCATAACCTAGTTTTTTTAATTTAAACCCGAGCTAAGTTCTTAGAGTTATTAACTCAGGCGTATTTTATTCGGTACGAAGCAAGAAAATATGAATCGGAAGATTTACACGTTTAGTCGTAACAGTGTTTGAAGACCTCTGGTTATAACCCAATTTTCAATTGATCTGTAAAGTGTTGTAAATTTACAATGTCTTTGCAATGTTGGGAGTGTGGGCGAGAGTTCACCGTCAAGAGCAACCTCACAAGACATCTTCGTATGATTCATAATACTGAAGTTGAACGTATTGATATCCTTCCAGCTGATTTCGATGTGTATCATTACAAGTGTTTGGAGGGCTGCAATATTTCCTTCAAATACAACAGAGAGTTGCGAAATCATCTAAAGGATACCCATGAGTTCAATTTAGTGGAATTGAATTTGGAGTTTCCCAACTCACAAGGTATGGGAGATGTAGTGAGAAGTTTGAATGTGTGCTTAATCATTTAAGTTGCAGAGTTTAATAAGTGGTTGCAGAATGAGGAGAGTGAGAATTATGTGCAGTATGTGCATCTGACTGCGACAAAGAAGAGAAGTACGGGGGCTGAGACCTACTACTATGAGTGTAGCAGAACTGGTAAGAAATTGTTCAGCTCTTTAAAATTTTTATTTCTACATAAATCACTTATTGGTGCATTTATGTTCATATTGATTTAGTCTTAAACATGTTTTAACATTCCAACGAATTTTTGTGATCTTTTCATTTAGATTTAAATCTGCTGAGCTCATGATCTCAATGTCTATCTACTTATTTGTTAAGATGCTCAGAGGATCCAGGTGATAAATTTAAATATTAAATAGATTCTATTATGAAATTTTGTCACTAAAATATATTATTTTTTTGGCGTTATTGCTTTGAGAAGTAATTTTGAAACTTATAAGTTGTTTTTTTGTTAGAAGTTTGCACTTGCATCGTTTTAATCATATTTTACTTTTGGGGACAGGCGTTGCTTTATATTTTCATGCTTCAAATATTTTTAGTATTACAATTATCTGGCCTCAGCCATATTTTTTGGCATGTTTCTGACAACGTAATAATGGTTTCTCGCCACATTTTTAGACCCCATAATATCACTAAAATTATTAGTTTAATTTTTAAACTTTATTCATGACGTGCGTTGTTTCTTTTACAGTAAAGGTTTTGTTTTCTAGGCATTCTTCATTCGAATTTCAGATTTTTTATTCTTGTTTTTGCATCCTGATATTTTCGTTAAAATTGTTTCAATCCTGTTTGGACGGAATAGGTACATATCAAATCTGATTTCGTCAATATACAAATGTGATTTTCAGTAATTTTTTGGAAATTCAGTGTTGAATTCAGGAAGCTTGGGATATAATTCTCCAGCGAGGTATTGATAGGAATTTAAATAAGAAAACGTGGTACTACACGTTTTTTATTTCTTCTTTGCTTCGTTTTATCAGTCACTATTACATTTTCATAATTGCGTTAAGGTTATTGTTGTTATATTTGGTGTTATTTTTAAACGGTACATCTATAACTTGAACCGTTAAAATGTCTTGAAGATCATGTGTTTTTATGCGACTGGCTTTTTCAAAATCTTTACAATGTGTATAATATTTTGATAAAATATAAACACTGGCGAGTCATTTCTAGGGCTTAGGTTTTTTGTTGATATTTGAGATCCAATGGTACATACGTGGCCACCACTGGAACATACAGCAATTTTTTGTGTGGGTGTTACAAGTTTCTAAAAATGTTTCTCTATGTGCCGTATTGTTTCTGATTGTTTCCGAAAGGAAAATAAAATGTTGGTGGAACATCAAAGTAAAATATGAAACAAGTTTTTGTTTATTTGATGAAGACAGTTAGTTTCTGTTAAAATTTCGTGTTATGTTTCTAAGCTGTTTACCAGTTGGAGTCCATCACAGTACTCTTTTTCGTGCAAACTTGGTCTCAACCTGCATTTATTCTTTTTTTCTTCTGTCTTTTGGTCAAAATTATATAAGCAAGAACTTCGTCGTCGCGTCACATTTTTAAACAAGTGTGGATACTCTTTGTCACTGAAAAGAAACCGCAACTAAACATGCCTACAAAATTTAAAAAATATCGAATAAAGGTGGAGACAAAAAATTTACAACTGTTGACATAAATTGCTAAAACAACGAATCAAAGAGCAACACACAGAAACACAATGTTTCTTACTGTTCCTTTGGTGGATAGATACCTTTTTTCTGCCCTTTTTTTTAAGTTTGTCTCAGACTCACCGCGAATATGGCCGAGTACAAATTGTGTCATATTCCAGGTAAGCGTGTGCCATTGGACGAGACAACCCGAAAGCGAAAAGCGCGAAAATGGGTGATGAAATTAAACCGTGGCTGTACCAGTCAAATAATAGCAAACAAATCGCACAACGGTTCCTATTCAGTAAGCTATTTCAAGACCCACTACGGCCACGAGATCGGCGTGGAACAGATTAACCTGTCTAAACAAGACCGAGGCGCCATTGCTTCCAAGTTGTTGCTCGGTCTTCCCATTTCTACCGTTCTCCATTCCGCCAAAACCCCCAAAGGGAATTTGAAACGGATCAATTTGTTGGGCACCAAGGACGTCTTCAACATTCGAAGATCGTTCAAGATCAACCTCAAGAATGGCAAAGTCGCCAATGTTGACACCCTCAACGTGAAATCGTTCCTAGCAGAATGTAGCGCCCACGAAAAAAATCCGGTGCTGTATTGTCACCTTGCGGATTCTTCACAATCCGACGATCTGTCTTTCATTCTCATGAGCAAGTACCAAGCTGAAGTTTTAGTAGAAATGGGCAACAGCGTGTTAGTTGTGGACTCTACGTCGTTGCATAATTGCGATTTCGAACTGATTATGTTGTTTGTGATTAGCAAGACTCTAGAGAATTTCCCAGTCGCTTGTCTGTTCACCAACAAAGTCGATGCTAGTGTTTACGATCTGTTCTTCATCAAAATTAAGGAGCGAGTCGGAGAGTTGCGTCCCACAATGATCGTGACTAACTGCGACGAAATGTACTATCAAAGCTGGAATAAAGTAATGGGCGGTGATGCCGTTAACATCTACAATCCCAATCAGGTGGATGTCGACTGGAAGTCTAATCTCAACCGCGTCGTTTGCACAGAAAACGAAGTGACGAAAATCAAGCGCAAGTGGGTGTTCGACACTCTGAAGACGCTGCAAACGAACGGCGACGAGGCAGACTTTCTGGAGAATTTTGATGCGACTTTGAAAGTGTTAAGCAACGACCCAGATTTGAATCAGTTCTATCAGTACTTCGTGGAGAAGTACAGGGACCCGAAGAAGTGGGCCGAGTGTTTTTTTAAAGATATGGAAGTGCCGAACAAACCACTAGAAATAGTGAGTTACGTAATGCAGCAATATCTGAACGAACAGGTGGAAACACGTTTCGATAAGATTTTCCATTCGTTCGTGAGATTCATTCGGGACGAAACGGTAAATTCCATGCTTAAGCTGGAGACGGGACGCGCGTTCTTTGTCGAAGAGAACAATGTGAGACATGCGGCGATGACTAACATGCACTTTACCGGGACGCATTCTGGAGAAAATATTTGGAATGTGGACGAAAGCGACTGTGATAGCACGCACATTGTGCAGAAATACTTCGAGAAGAAGTGTTGTAATTTAGTGTGCAGCAGTTGCAGGATTTGCCTTCATTGCTTCAGTTGTACTTGTGTGGATTTTTTTGTTGGCAATGCGATGTGTGTGCATATTCACTACGTTTGGGTGACCTATTTTCAGTCGATTGTAAACGCTCAGAGCGAAGACAGTTGTGATGAAAAGGGACCGAGTTGTGATGAGGAGATTATAATAGAAATTGACCAGGACGGTCACGAACAGGACTCAGAGGTGGAGGATAGTGTGGAAACATTGAGGAACGCGATAGTTGAGAAGAATTCGATTTTGACGCAAAATATTAATAGTGTTGAAAGCAAAAATATTTTGCGAGTAATTTTGGATAATCTCAATCAGTTGTGTGAAATTAGTGCGTGCAGCGAAGAAGAACTGAAACAGGACGAGAAGGAGGAGTGCGCGAAGGATATTCTAGACGATCATGCTTATTTGTGAATAGAAATAAATTGATATGATTAAAAAACAAAATTTGCTTTTTATTTGTCATAACACAGTTTCAACATCCTAACCCGTGCCCTGACTCAAATGATTTGTTAATTTTGTATTTTTACATTGCAAAGTTGCAGTAGGATGAGGAGCACAGAAACTGGAAAAAAATATAAAAATTAATTCAACGCTTGGTATTTTGTACACATGCAAAGTGTATTATTCAGTACAAAATGTTCGGTAAAAATTTTAAATGCACGGTAAAAATACTAAACGATCAGTGAAAAACTTAATGTTTTGTATGAAATAAGAAATGCACGTTATAAATGCTAAACGTTGGGCAAAAATGCCAAATGTTCGGTAAATTTACCAAACGCATGGTATATATACAAAATGCGCATCAGTAAAATAAAACACTTATTAGACATTCCGTAATAAATAATATATTGAAAAATAAATACAATGTATAAATTACATATTTTAATATCTATTTGAAGAATATTTAAACATGGAACGTATACGCGAAGTAAAAAATAAATTTCTTTTAGTTAACTCATAATATATAACATTTAACAAAACAAGAAATGGTGAAAAACGTTTATTATAACGTGCGTTCAAAAAGAAAAACGAGGCTGCGTTGGCCGTGGAATTTATCGGCTTTACAGTGTAGAAACCATAGAAAACATAAAGATAGATTTGACAAATGTCAAAATCTGTCAGTTTAAAATTTACCATCGGAATAAAACGGCTCAAACGCTAGGTCAGTTAAATTTTATTTTTAATGAACATTTTTAATAATCATTGGTTTTTA
The DNA here is from genome assembly GCA_964023215.1 of Eledona agricola. Taxonomy (NCBI): domain Eukaryota; kingdom Metazoa; phylum Arthropoda; class Insecta; order Coleoptera; family Tenebrionidae; genus Eledona; species Eledona agricola. Next base: position 26,962,270 of record OZ026857.1, on the reverse strand, counting down.
AACCTTCGAATCCAAACAAATCCGAACCTTTTTTTTCTAATGTATATTGTGTAATTTATAACTCACTAGTGGTCAACGTTCGTGTTTAACTATGTATACAACGATTGGTAGGTCACAAACATATTATTATTATTACTTAAATGATGGGGTAAAAAAAATGGTACTTTAAATGAAATGTAAACATATAAAAAAAATTTATGTAAACTAGAATGAAAGACAATCCGTAATTAAACTCCAAAAACAAACAACATTTATCGCAATTGCTTTCGATTTTTCGGCGTAACTCGTCTAAATTTTTTGGCCTACTAAAATAATAAACCTTGGAACCTTCGAATCCAAGCAAACCCGAACCTTTTTTTTCTAATGTATATTGTGTAATACAACTCCCTAACGGTCGACGTCCGTGTTTAACTATATATACAACGATTTTTGAAATATTAATTGAGAATGCAGTTGTTCTTAAACTGAATTGGTAGGTCTCGAGTTGCGCATAGAGACTGATGACCCATGAAGGTTGACGGGTAGCTGAGTGCTGCCAAATATTCTCAAGACATTTTTCGGTTTTGAGACTGATTCTTCTTCATCGATCTATTCACGACTTACAGTTATATCAAATTAATGACCGTCCTGGTCGTGTCGATATTCTCCTCAACAGAGGAGAAGCTGTAACAATGAATAGATTGATGTTTGGATTCACAACGATACCGGGAAATGTTTTGAACTTTTTTTTTATCCCATTGTCAACAAGGAAGCTAACCTAAAAAACATGAACAGACTCGAACTGACACTTTGAAGTTTTGCTACACTAAATTGATGCACAAAGTTTTTCCATGGCCAACGCAGCCTCGTTTTTTTTTTGAACGCACGATATAAACTTAAGCAGGCATAGACAGAAACACACAAAAACTAATTTGAACACAAATGAACATTTTTAATTTTTTTTATTTGGCGGATCGATGATTCAAATAAATCGGCATTAAAATCTGTATCAATCCAGTAAAGTATAGTAAACATTATACAGTACGTCAATTTTATTTACCTATTGTAATAGAACAGGTCTTTTTGCTTTCGAAGGCCGGCGCCGTTTAAGCCCAATTCATTTACCCAACATTTCATATTTTTATCGAGCAAATTTTAGAAAATAAATGGTGTATAAATTTCTATGTAAATACAATATTTCATCCCTCAAATAAAATTGAACCTTTTCTACATTTCATACTAAGCATTTACTGTTTTTTAATAAACATTTTGTATTTTTTACCGTACAAAATGATATAAAATAATGACCATTTTATTACTACCCAAAAATTATTTTGTCGAACGAAGCGCAAATGTTTCCTCACTACTTGTGCATTTCTAGAATATGATCGATATTCTGTTACAGCTTTAAAATGTTGCAAAAGAGAGAAGTAGTAGTAGTACTCTTCGAAAACCAGGAAATGACGATTCTAACGATTCTAAAATGTTTTGTGTTGGTTAGCCTAGGTTCAAGGAAACCTGTTTGTCAATTGAATACATAAATTTCAATCTCTTCCTCGTTTAAGGGGTTTAAAAAAATGATTCGATATTCATAGAAATGAAATAATACCGCGTATTTTTCACTATTATCGCAAACTATCGAAATTTTAATCTCTTCGAAGATGTAGTGTAGTTTGCGAAAATATAAAGCTCGGAAACTACAAAAAGTTAATTTGTGTGTATTGTACACCTGACCACTGGTACTGGTAAATTTCTAGGAGTAAATAAAACTCTTTGTATTGTATTTGTTGAATTATTTATTCCTGGCGAATTAGTTACACTGAAGATGTTTTACATTCAAGTCTCATTCAGTCAGTTGTTTACGAGGACTCGCCGCCCTATGAATATATTGTAAAAGCAAATATATTATTCAATATTTTATGTTTATTGCAATGGATTAAAAATACATTATCTTATAAATGGTTATTGAGGAGCATTAATCCGTAATATGAAATTTCGAGTTGTTGATGAAAAACTAGTTAAATAAATATAATCTTTTTTTTATTAATTTATTTAACAACAGATTTTTTTCCCCTTCTTCGGGTAAAGTCTCACGACTTTCAGTACCACGTATCTAAATATTCAAAAATGGTTTTATGCTCAGTTGCTTCTAATTTATTATCTAATTTCATTACAATTGCACGTAGCATTATTATCTTTTATCACTCATATTTGTTAGTGTTGTGGAATCTCAACATTTTTTTTTTAATTATATGTAGTAGACAATACGGTTACTTATTTTATATAAACATTTTATCTCAGCTCCTTTAATTTTTCTGAATAAGTTTGGTAATTAATTTGATCTCAAGTTGTCGCTCCATCACAAGTTCAGAGAATTGCAACTTTTGCACCGTGGTTCTAATTAGGTTGACTTGTTTAAAAATAAAAAAAGGAATGCATAATCGCCGCATAATTAGTGTTTACATCACCATAAACCAACAAGTTCAATTGCCACACAAAAAAGGTCTAGGATGTAGTAAAGGTTGCGAATTTTTATCAGCACCCAGACGCATTTTGTTAACTTGACTTCCTTATGACTCCGCCATCATATTTAAGAAGTCGATCACGAGCACTCTTTAAAAATCGCTGTCCGGTTATGCAGAAGTGCCCCGCTCCAGACTTCAAATTGTAATACACTCAATATGTGAAAATCATTTGCAGCGAGCTGATTTACATTGGCCTGTTTGTCGCACTGGTTTCCTTCTGTTCTATGCAAATGCCACATAAACACACTCTCATTGAAATTTTAAACCAAACAAGAAAATGGTCGTGTTAGACAAACATCGAGTCGTTTCGGCAGCGGTGCTCCTCACCCTCATTTTCATAAAACAAAGCCTCTGCTCCGGCCTGGGCAAATGCCCCAAAATCAAATACTTGGACAACTTTAATCTGACACGGGTACGTATCGATAGCTTCAGTGATCCACGAAGAAATCGTTACAGTTCACAGGTCGCTGGTACGAGATCGAGCGCTCCTTTTACTTGATGCAAATAGTGTCTAGTTGCGTCAGTGTCGACCTCACTCAGAACAGCAGAGGTCAAGTCGAGGTGGACGTGCGTACACGCAGCAGATGGTCGGGGAGTATGACTGTGAGCGAGGGCTTAGCGGCGCCGGGACGCCGTCACCCCAGCCTCCTCATCTACAAAGTAACCAGCCAATTCCCACGTCTCGTCAGTCGATACCTTCCCGGAGCCGGAGTGTATCAAGTGCTGGACACAGACTACGACAACTTCGCCGTGTTGTGGTCGTGCACCAACTACGGCGTGGCCCACACCGACCTCATCTGGGTATGGGGCCGGCACAGGGAAATCGACGCCGGACGACGCATCCGCATTTACAACAAGCTCGAGCAAATACGATTAGACCCCGAACGACTCATTCTACCTCAAAACGCCAACTGTTCGCTCGTATAATTTAATTTATTCCTTAGAAAACACCAAGTACTGAACACAAGACCGGTTATTTGTAAATAAACGTTACGGCGACCATTCGCTCGAACATAGAGGATTGATTGTTACATTAGAGTTCTCGTTTCTTATGTCTTTCAGCTGCAGCACCTCCGATTCCCGCTCTTGGAGGTTATTGCTGTAAGTTGAGTGATTGCGGAGCCAGCTTTGCTCCTTTCCTACATCGTTCGACACCACCAAAAACAACTCCTTGTCGCGGCACTCCAACTCGTCTTTTAAATAATTCAGCAAGTCATTCTCCTGCAAGATTTACCACAATGACAAGTGCTTCAAGTGACACACACAACATACGCTTCCAATTACTTGCGGAGAGTCCAGTTTGGAATCCAAGTTGTAGAAGAGTCCATTTAACTGTCTCACTGTTACCCAATGTCTGCGCCTTAGTGGCAACGTAACGAAACTGATTTTATACTCGCTTGGAACGTTTAAAATGTAGCCACATATATTCTTCACATTTAAACAACCGGGGTCTCTGTAAGGCTCAGTATGAGACAAGTGATACATTTACAATGAGTACGTACTTGCGCTTGTCGAACCAAATAGTTTCGCAACCCCGAGACTGGAGCGCTTTCATGATTACATTAATATCATAGTTGCCGAGACCCAGAAAAGACTTGTGAGGGTTTATCCAATTGTCAGGAGACAACGAATGACAAATTATGTCCAGTTCCATTTTAGAGAACGCATCTTTCGACTGGAATAAGTTGTTTAAGGCGTGCAGAGCACACAATTCCCTCACTTGTTTCTCATGATAAATTTCATTGGAGTGCATTGTTTTTGAGGTTGGCTTTTACGAAACCTCTAAACTAGTCATTCTATCACATTTATTTAATGATTGTTTTAGTAGAAAACGTATCATAGGTTTAAATCGCCCAAATTTTTCGTTTGTTGGCGTTCTCTGTAAAACATTATTTACTGAATTTGACTATTTCATGATTGACCATAGGAGCGCACTCTATGCTATCTTTCTAAATAAAATAAGCTTACAAGAGATCCCAACAGATGACACCAAGAGCTGCTGGTTCAAGCAGTGTGGTCAACCTTAATTTTTACCTGGTTTTTATGACGTCGTGTTATCTCTTACTCTTGATTTTTCTTTTGTTCGGGTGTTTGATTTGTTTATATTTTAATAATATAGTTTTATAATTAATAGTGTTTTTTAGTTTAGTGCTGTGGTTTAGTGTTTAATTTATTTCGGACAATTATTTCATTTAAAAATGTGAAACGGTGTGTTCGTTCGAAGGCATAGTAGGTTGTGTATATATTTTATTTTGTTATTTTGTATTATAATTATAATTTTATTATAACATTATTAATGTATGCAATGAAATAACGTCCAATAATGTTATAACGGGGCATCTTGAGCTTCCGTTTTTGTTTGTATGTTCTATGTTAAGGAAATGTAATTCTATTTTGGTGAATTTATAAATAAAGCAGTTTTAAATGTATATTGTTTTAAATTAATCAATGAAAAATTAAAAAGCACGAAAATATTAAATTGCGCGCTTTAAGCTGTACAAGTTTCTGTACTCATACCGGTGTTTGAACGAAACTTTTAGGAGATCCCAACAGAATGACACTATAAATAATCTTTAGAAAGAATAGGGAGAGTGGACCCACGGTTCTTATACTCATACGGTTGCCTCACTCAGCCATGACCTACGCAACATGATGACGTTTTGGGCTCCGAGTGTCGAAACGGAGCATCATTAGCTATCGGCCAAATCGCGAAATAAAATACAAATTACGAAATTTTCCATCCATAAGCGGTTGAAATGATTAGGAGAATAGGGAGGTCTCTCTTTTATCTTCGTTGTTAGAACTATTTTCTAAAATCCAATGGAATGTCGGAAAAACTATCGAGAATTGGCATAACAAATCTTTATAAAGGTCGAGTTATTTTTTACTATTACATTGAATTCCGTTATTAGATTGTAGTAGATAGTATATTGAGTTTTTGGCATTTTGATATAGTAATTTTCCGGAAATCCCAACGCCCACCCGAGGCAATAAAATGTATTAGAAGTACTCTCGAATTATTCTTTAAAGTTATACGAATCGATAGTAAAAACAATTATTGCAATACTTCAAATGGTTCAATAAATATTAATTTTTAGAAGTATTTTTGCATTTCCCAATTTTATCATTAAATTAAGAATATTTTTAAAACTATGAGAGATAAGATAAGACAACTTGGGCACATCTTATTTAGAATTGATTGCCAAAACTAACGAGTGCATAAAAATAAGTTTTTGCCATTTAATATAACAAAGTTGACGTCAATTTCCGGTATAACCGGAAGTGCAGCCATCTTGATAGTATTTTACTTCGATTCAGAATAATCGATGATAATCATACATCAAATTTCAACTGTCTAGCTTTACGGAAAATTGAAAATGTTCTAATGAACGGTCTACGTGAATCACCCTGTATGTTAATTTTTTTATATATTATTAGAAACTAGTATTAATTACCTAAAATATCATCTGCTTAAATAGCGAATTAGACTAGCCGTAAATAACAAATGAATCCATAACTTTCTTAATTATTTATATTTTAATTTTTTTTTATTTTATTGAAAACTATTATTAATTGTCTAAAATATTGTTTGCATAAATATCGAATCTATATTGTTTAAAAGCGAATTTTGTAGATATTTTAAATATTCAATAAAATTTAAAAATAGCATCGTGACATCGGAGAATTACACAGCCGGAAATGATGTCAGAAAGAACCGGTTTCAACCGGCACCAAACGCCACTATAAATAGCGGCGCACATCAGATCCAAAATCAGTTGGAAGTGAGACCGGTTCGAGTGCACTTCGATCTGGACCACGTGGCCACTGAGGATGACCACCGCAGTCGTGGACGAAACGTCTTAGAGCCCCTCGAGGGGCTAAGTAACAATAACAATAATAACAACAATAACGATCAACAATAACAACAAACAATAACAATAAACAATAACAATAAACAATAACAATAAACAATAACAATAAACAATAACAATAACAATAAACAATAACAATAAACAATAACAATAAACAATAACAATAAACAATAACAATAAACAATAACAATAAACAATAACAATAAACAATAACAATAAACAATAACAATAAACAATAACAATAAACAATAACAATAAACAATAACAATAAACAATAACAATAAACAATAACAATAAACAATAACAATAAACAATAACAATAAACAATAACAATAAACAATAACAATAAACAATAACAATAAACAATAACAATAAACAATAACAATAAACAATAACAATAAACAATAACAATAAACAATAACAATAAACAATAACAATAAACAATAACAATAAACAATAACAATAAACAATAACAATAAACAATAACAATAAACAATAACAATAAACAATAACAATAAACAATAACAATAAACAATAACAATAAACAATAACAATAAACAATAACAATAAACAATAACAATAAACAATAACAATAAACAATAACAATAAACAATAACAATAAACAATAACAATAAACAATAACAATAAACAATAACAATAAACAATAACAATAAACAATAACAATAAACAATAACAATAAACAATAACAATAAACAATAACAATAAACAATAACAATAAACAATAACAATAAACAATAACAATAAACAATAACAATAAACAATAACAATAAACAATAACAATAAACAATAACAATAAACATAACAATAAACATAACAATAACAATAAACAATAACAATAAACAATAACAATAAACAATAACAATAAACAATAACAATAAACAATAACAATAAACAATAACAATAAACAATAACAATAAACAATAACAATAAACAATAACAATAAACAATAACAATAAACAATAACAATAAACAATAACAATAAACAATAACAATAAACAATAACAATAAACAATAACAATAAACAATAACAATAAACAATAACAATAAACAATAACAATAAACAATAACAATAAACAATAACAATAAACAATAACAATAAACAATAACAATAAACAATAACAATAAACAATAACAATAAACAATAACAATAAACAATAAACAATAACAATAAACAATAACAATAAACAATAAACAATAACAATAACAATAAACAATAAACAATAACAATAAACAATAAACAATAAACAATAACAATAAACAATAAACAATAAACAATAACAATAAACAATAAACAATAAACAATAACAATAACAATAACCAATAAACAATAACAATAACAATAACAATAACAATAAACAATAACAATAAACAATAACAATAAACAATAACAATAAACAATAACAATAAACAATAACAATAAACAATAACAATAAACAATAACAATAAACAATAACAATAAACAATAACAATAAACAATAACAATAAACAATAACAATAAACAATAACAATAAACAATAACAATAAACAATAACCAAAGACTAACCAATAAACCACCACTAAAACACTAAAACTAAAACAATAAAACACCACTAAAACACTAAAACTAAAACAATAAAACACCACTAAAACACTAAAACTAAAACAATAAAACACCACTAAAACACTAAAACTAAAACAATAAAACACTAACCAATAACCCACCACTAAAACACTAAAACTAAAACAATAAAACACTAACCAATAAACCACCACTAAAACACTAAAACTAAAACAATAAAACACTAACCAATAAACCACCACTAAAACACTAAAACTAAAACAATAAAACACTAACCAATAACCCACCACTAAAACTAAAACAATAAAACACTAACCAATAAACCACCACTAAAACACTAAAACTAAAACAATAAAACACTAACCAATAAACCACCACTAAAACACTAAAACTAAAAGAATAAAACACTAACCAATAACCCACCACTAAAACACTAAAACTAAAACAATAAAACACTAACCAATAACCCACCACTAAAACACTAAAACTAAAACAATAAAACACTAACCAATAAACCACCACTAAAACACTAAAACTAAAATAATAAAACACTAACCACTAAACAAACACTAAAACACTAAAACTAAAACAATAACCAATAAACCACCACTAAAACACTAAAACTAAAACAATAAAACACTAACCAATAAACCACCACTAAAACACTAAAACTAAAACAATATAACACTAACCAATAACCCACCACTAAAACACTAAAACTAAAACAATAAAACACTAACCAATAAACCACCACTAAAACACTAAAACTAAAACAATAAAACACTAACCAATAACCCACCACTAAAACACTAAAACTAAAACAATAAAACACTAACCACTAAACAAACACTAAAACACTAAAACTAAAACACTAAAACTAAAACACTAAAACTAAAACACTAAAACTAAAACAATAAAACACTAACCAATAAACCACCACTAAAACACTAAAACTAAAATAATAAAACACTAACCACTAAAACTAAAACAATAAAACACTAACCAATAAACCACCACTAAAACACTAAAACTAAAAGAATAAAACACTAACCAATAACCCACCACTAAAACACTAAAACTAAAACAATAAAACACTAACCAATAACCCACCACTAAAACACTAAAACTAAAACAATAAAACACTAACCAATAAACCACCACTAAAACACTAAAACTAAAATAATAACACACTAACCACTAAACAAACACTAAAACACTAAAACTAAAACAATAACCAATAAACCACCACTAAAACACTAAAACTAAAACAATAAAACACTAACCAATAAACCACCACTAAAACACTAAAACTAAAACAATATAACACTAACCAATAACCCACCACTAAAACACTAAAACTAAAACAATAAAACACTAACCAATAAACCACCACTAAAACACTAAAACTAAAACAATAAAACACTAACCAATAACCCACCACTAAAACACTAAAACTAAAACAATAAAACACTAACCACTAAACAAACACTAAAACTAAAACACTAAAACTAAAACACTAAAACTAAAACACTAAAACTAAAACACTAAAACTAAAACACTAAAACTAAAACAATAAAACACTAACCAATAAACCACCACTAAAACACTAAAACTAAAACAATAAAACACTAACCAATAAACCACCACTAAAACACTAAAACTAAAATAATAAAACACTAACCACTAAACAAACACTAAAACACTAAAACTAAAACAATAACCAATAAACCACCACTAAAACACTAAAACTAAAACAATAAAACACTAACCAATAAACCACCACTAAAACACTAAAACTAAAACAATATAACACTAACCAATAACCCACCACTAAAACACTAAAACTAAAACAATAAAACACTAACCAATAACCCACCACTAAAACACTAAAACTAAAACAATAAAACACTAACCAATAAACCACCACTAAAACACTAAAACTAAAATAATAAAACACTAACCACTAAACAAACACTAAAACACTAAAACTAAAACAATAACCAATAAACCACCACTAAAACACTAAAACTAAAACAATAAAACACTAACCAATAAACCACCACTAAAACACTAAAACTAAAACAATATAACACTAACCAATAACCCACCACTAAAACGCTAAAACTAAAACAATATAACACTAACCAATAACCCACCACTAAAACACTAAAACTAAAACAATAAAACACTAACCAATAACCCACCACTAAAACACTAAAACTAAAACAATAAAACACTAACCACTAAACAAACACTAAAACACTAAAACTAAAACACTAAAACTAAAACACTAAAACTAAAACACTAAAACTAAAACACTAAAACTAAAACACTAAAACTAAAACAATAAAACACTAACCAATAAACCACCACTAAAACACTAAAACTAAAACAATAAAACACTAACCAATAAACCACCACTAAAACACTAAAACTAAAACAATAAAACACTAACCAATAACCCACCACTAAAACACTAAAATTAAAACAATAAAACACTAACCAATAATTCACCACTAAAACACTAAAACTAAAACAATAAAACACTAACCAATAACCCACCACTAAAACACTAAAACTAAAACAATAAAACACTAACCACTAAACAAACACTAAAACACTAAAACTAAAACAATAAAACACTAACCAATAAACCACCACTAAAACACTAAAACTAAAACAATAAAACACTAACCAATAAACCACCACTAAAACACTAAAACTAAAACAATAAAACACTAACCAATAAACCACCACTAAAACACTAAAACTAAAACAATAAAACACTAACCAATAAACCACCACTAAAACACTAAAACTAAATAATAAAACACTAACCAATAACCCACCACTAAAACACTAAAACTAAAACAATAAAACACTAACCAATAAACCACCACTAAAACACTAAAACTAAAACAATAAAACACTAACCAATAACCCACCACTAAAACACTAAAACTAAAACAATAAGACACTAACCAATAACAAACCACTAAAACAATAAAACACTAACCACTAAACAAACACTAAAACACTAAAACTAAAACAATAAAACACTAACCAATAAACCACTACTAAAACACTAAAACTAAAACAATAAAACACTAACCAATAACCCACCACTAAAACACTAAAACTAAAACAATAAAACACTAACCACTAAACAAACACTAAAACACTAAAACTAAAACAATAAAACACTAACCAATAAACCACCACTAAACCACTAAAACTAAAACAATAAAACACTAACCAATAAACCACCACTAAAACACTAAAACTAAAACAATAAAACACTAACCAATAACCCACCACTAAAACACTAAAACTAAAACAATAAAACACTAACCAATAACCCACCACTAAAACACTAAAACTAAAATAATAAAACACTAACCACTAAACAAACACTAAAACACTAAAACTAAAACAATAAAACACTAACCAATAAACCACCACTAAAACACTAAAACTAAAAGAATAAAACACTAACCAATAACCCACCACTAAAACACTAAAACTAAAACAATAAAACACTAACCAATAAACCACCACTAAAACACTAAAACTAAAAGAATAAAACACTAACCAATAACCCACCACTAAAACACTAAAACTAAAACAATAAAACACTAACCAATAAACCACCACTAAAACACTAAAACTAAAAGAATAAAACACTAACCAATAACCCACCACTAAAACACTAAAACTAAAACAATAAAACACTAACCACTAAACAAACACTAAAACACTAAAACTAAAACACTAAAACTAAAACAATAAAACACTAACCAATAAACCACCACTAAAACACTAAAACTAAAACAATAAAACACTAACCAATAAACCACCACTAAAACACTAAAACTAAAACAATAAAACACTAACCAATAACCCACCACTAAAACACTAAAACTAAAACAATAAGACACTAACCAATAACAAACCACTAAAACAATAAAACACTAACCACTAAACAAACACTAAAACACTAAAACTAAAACAATAAAACACTAACCAATAAACCACTACTAAAACACTAAAACTAAAACAATAAAACACTAACCAATAACCCACCACTAAAACACTAAAACTAAAACAATAAAACACTAACCACTAAACAAACACTAAAACACTAACCAATAAACCACCACTAAAACACTAAAACTAAAACAATAAAACACTAACCAATAAACCACCACTAAAACACTAAAACTAAAACAAAAAAACACTAACCAGTAACCCACCACTAAAACACTAAAACTAAAACAATAAAACACTAACCAATAAACCACCACTAAAACACTAAAACTAAAATAATAAAACACTAACCACTAAACAAACACTAAAACACTAAAACTAAAACAATAACCAATAAACCACCACTAAAACACTAAAACTAAAACAATAAAACACTAACCAATAAACCACCACTAAAACACTAAAACTAAAACAATATAACACTAACCAATAACCCACCACTAAAACACTAAAACTAAAACAATAAAACACTAACCAATAAACCACCACTAAAACACTAAAACTAAAACAATAAAACACTAACCAATAACCCACCACTAAAACACTAAAACTAAAACAATAAAACACTAACCACTAAACAAACACTAAAACTAAAACACTAAAACTAAAACAATAAAACACTAACCAATAAACCACCACTAAAACACTAAAACTAAAACAATAAAACACTAACCAATAAACCACCACTAAAACACTAAAACTAAAACAATAAAACACTAACCAATAACCCACCACTAAAACACTAAAACTAAAACAATAAAACACTAACCAATAATTCACCACTAAAACACTAAAACTAAAACAATAAAACACTAACCAATAACCCACCACTAAAACACTAAAACTAAAACAATAAAACACTAACCACTAAACAAACACTAAAACACTAAAACTAAAACACTAAAACTAAAACAATAAAACACTAACCAATAAACCACCACTAAAACACTAAAACTAAAACAATAAAACACTAACCAATAAACCACCACTAAAACACTAAAACTAAAACAATAAAACACTAACCAATAAACCACCACTAAAACACTAAAACTAAAACAATAAAACACTAACCAATAAACCACCACTAAAACACTAAAACTAAAACAATAAAACACTAACCAATAACCCACCACTAAAACACTAAAACTAAAACAATAAAACACTAACCAATAAACCACCACTAAAACACTAAAACTAAAACAATAAAACACTAACCAATAACCCACCACTAAAACACTAAAACTAAAACAATAAGACACTAACCAATAACAAACCACTAAACAATAAAACACTAACCACTAAACAAACACTAAAACTAAAACAATAAAACACTAACCAATAAACCACTACTAAAACACTAAAACTAAAACAATAAAACACTAACCAGTAACCCACCACTAAAACACTAAAACTAAAACAATAAAACACTAACCACTAAACAAACACTAAAACACTAAAACTAAAACAATAAAACACTAACCAATAAACCACCTCTAAAACACTAAAACTAAAACAATAAAACACTAACCAATAAACCACCACTAAAACACTAAAACTAAAACAATAAAACACTAACCAATAACCCACCACTAAAACACTAAAACTAAAACAATAAAACACTAACCAATAACCCACCACTAAAACACTAAAACTAAAACAATAAGACACTAACCAATAACAAACCACTAAAACAATAAAACACTAACCACTAAACAAACACTAAAACACTAAAACTAAAACAATAAAACACTAACCAATAAACCACTACTAAAACACTAAAACTAAAACAATAAAACACTAACCAATAACCCACCACTAAAACACTAAAACTAAAACAATAAAACACTAACCACTAAACAAACACTAAAACACTAACCAATAAACCACCACTAAAACACTAAAACTAAAACAATAAAACACTAACCACTAAACAAACACTAAAACACTAAAACTAAAATAATAAAACACTAACCAATAAACCACCACTAAAACACTAAAACTAAAACAATAACCAATAAACCACCACTAAAACACTAAAACTAAAACAATAAAACACTAACCAATAAACCACCACTAAAACACTAAAACTAAAACAATATAACACTAACCAATAACCCACCACTAAAACACTAAAACTAAAACAATAAAACACTAACCAATAAACCACCACTAAAACACTAAAACTAAAACAATAAAACACTAACCAATAAACCACCACTAAAACACTAAAACTAAAATAATAAAACACTAACCACTAAACAAACACTAAAACACTAAAACTAAAACAATAACCAATAAACCACCACTAAAACACTAAAACTAAAACAATAAAACACTAACCAATAAACCACCACTAAAACACTAAAACTAAAACAATATAACACTAACCAATAACCCACCACTAAAACACTAAAACTAAAACAATAAAACACTAACCAATAACCCACCACTAAAACACTAAAACTAAAACAATAAAACACTAACCAATAAACCACCACTAAAACACTAAAACTAAAATATTAAAACACTAACCACTAAACAAACACTAAAACACTAAAACTAAAACAATAACCAATAAACCACCACTAAAACACTAAAACTAAAACAATAAAACACTAACCAATAAACCACCACTAAAACACTAAAACTAAAACAATATAACACTAACCAATAACCCACCACTAAAACACTAAAACTAAAACAATAAAACACTAACCAATAAACCACCACTAAAACACTAAAACTAAAACAATAAAACACTAACCAATAACCCACCACTAAAACACTAAAACTAAAACAATAAAACACTAACCACTAAACAAACACTAAAACACTAAAACTAAAACACTAAAACTAAAACAATAAAACACTAACCAATAAACCACCACTAAAACACTAAAACTAAAACAATAAAACACTAACCAATAAACCACCACTAAAACACTAAAACTAAAACAATAAAACACTAACCAATAACCCACCACTAAAACACTAAAATTAAAACAATAAAACACTAACCAATAATTCACCACTAAAACACTAAAACTAAAACAATAAAACACTAACCAATAACCCACCACTAAAACACTAAAACTAAAACAATAAAACACTAACCACTAAACAAACACTAAAACACTAAAACTAAAACAATAAAACACTAACCAATAAACCACCACTAAAACACTAAAACTAAAACAATAAAACACTAACCAATAAACCACCACTAAAACACTAAAACTAAAACAATAAAACACTAACCAATAAACCACCACTAAAACACTAAAACTAAAACAATAAAACACTAACCAATAAACCACCACTAAAACACTAAAACTAAAACAATAAGACACTAACCAATAACAAACCACTAAAACAATAAAACACTAACCACTAAACAAACACTAAAACACTAAAACTAAAACAATAAAACACTAACCAATAACCCACCACTAAAACACTAAAACTAAAACAATAAAACACTAACCAATAACCCACCACTAAAACACTAAAACTAAAACAATAAAACACTAACCAATAAACCACCACTAAAACACTAAAACTAAAACAATAAAACACTAACCAATAAACCACCCCTAAAACACTAAAACTAAAACAATAAAACACTAACCAATAACCCACCACTAAAACACTAAAACTAAAACAATAAAACACTAACCAATAAACCACCACTAAAACACTAAAACTAAAACAATAAAACACTAACCAATAACCCACCACTAAAACACTAAAACTAAAACAATAAAACACTAACCAATAAACCACCACTAAAACACTAAAACTAAAACAATAAAACACTAACCACTAAACAAACACTAAAACACTAAAATTAAAACAATAAAACAATAACCACTAAACAAACACTAAAACACTAAAACTAAAACAATAAAACACTAATCACTAAACAAACACTAAAACACTAAAACTAAAACAATAAAACACTAACCAATAACCCACCACTAAAACACTAAAACTAAAACAATAAGACACTAACCAATAACAAACCACTAAAACAATAAAACACTAACCACTGAACAAACACTAAAACACTAAAACTAAAACAATAAAACACTAACCAATAAACCACCACTAAAACACTAAAACTAAAACAATAAAACACTAACCAATAACCCACCACTAAAACACTAAAACTAAAGCAATAAAACACTAACCAATAACCCACCACTAAAACAATAAAACAATAACAACTAAACAAACACTAAAACACTAAAACTAAAACAATAAAACACTAACCAATAACCCACCACTAAAACACTAAAACTAAAACAATAAAACACTAACCAATAACCCACCACTAAAACACTAAAACTAAAACAATAAGACACTAACCAATAACAAACCACTAAAACAATAAAACACTAACCACTAAACAAACACTAAAACTAAAACAATAAAACACTAACCGATAAACCACCACTAAAACACTAAAACTAAAACAATAAAACACTAACCAATAAACCACCACTAAAACACTAAAACTAAAACAATAAAACACTAACCAATAACCCACCACTAAAACACTAAAACTAAAACAATAAAACACTAACCAATAAACCACCACTAATACACTAAAACTAAAACAATAAAACACTAACCAATAACCCACCACTAAAACAAAAACTAAAACAATAAAACAATAACCACTAAACAAACACTAAAACTAAAACAATAAAACACTAACCACTAAACAAACACTAAAACACTAAAACTAAAACAATAAAACACTAACCAATAAACCACCACTAAAACACTAAAACTAAAACAATAAAACACTAACCAATAACCCACCACTAAAACACTAAAACTAAAACACTAACCAATAAACCACCACTAATACACTAAAACTAAAACAATAAAACACTAACCAATAACCCACCACTAAAACAAAAACTAAAACAATAAAACAATAACCACTAAACAAACACTAAAACACTAAAATTAAAACAATAAAACACTAACCACTAAACAAACACTAAAACACTAAAACTAAAACAAAAAAACACTAACCAATAAACCACCACTAAAACACTAAAACTAAAACAATAAAACACTAACCAATAACCCACCACTAAAACACTAAAACTAAAACAATAAAACACTAACCAATAAACAACCACTAAAACACTAAAACTAAAACAATAAAACACTAACCCATAAAACACACCACTAAAACACTAAAACTAAAACAATAAAACACTAACCACTAAACAAACACTAAAACACTAAAACTAAAACAATAAAACACTAACCAATAACCCACCACTAAAACACTAAAACTAAAACAATAAAACACTAACCAATAAACCACCACTAAAACACTAAAACTAAAACAATAAAACACTAACCAATAACCCACCACTAAAACACTAAAACTAAAACAATAAAACACTAACCCATAAAACACACCACTAAAACACTAAAACTAAAACAATAAAACACTAACCACTAAACAAACACTAAAACACTAAAACTAAAACAATAAAACACTAACCAATAAACCACCACTAAAACACTAAAACTAAAACAATAAAACACTAACCAATAACCCACCACTAAAACACTAAAACTAAAACAATAAAACACTAACCAATAACCCACCACTAAAACACTAAAACTAAAACAATAAAACACTAACCAATAACCCACCACTAAAACACTAAAACTAAAACAATAAAACACTAACCAATAACCCACCACTAAAACACTAAAACTAAAACAATAAAACACTAACCAATAACCCACCACTAAAACACTAAAACTAAAACAATAAAACACTAACCAATAACCCACCACTAAAACACTAAAACTAAAACAATAAAACACTAACCAATAACCCACCACTAAAACACTAAAACTAAAACAATAAAACACTAACCAATAAACCACCACTAAAACACTAAAACTAAAACAATAAAACACTAACCAATAACCCACCACTAAAACACTAAACCTAAAACAATAAAACACTAACCACTAAACAAACACTAAAACACTAAAACTAAAACAATAAAACACTAACCAATAACCCACCACTAAAACACTAAAACTAAAACAATAAGACACTAATTAATAACAAACCACTAAAACAATAAAACACTAACCACTAAACAAACACTAAAACACTAACCACTAAACAAACACTAAAACTAAAACAATGAAACACTAACCAATAAACCACCACTAAAACACTAAAACTAAAACAATAAAACACTAACCAATAACCCAACCACTAAAACACTAAAACTAAAACACTAACCACTAAACAAACACTAAAACACTAAAACTAAAACAATAAAACACTAACCACTAAAACTAGAACAATAAAACACAATAAAACACAATAAAATAACAACCACTAAAACTAAAACAGCACCACCCCACCACAGCACACACAATACCACACATCACACCACCCAAATCACACCAAACAATCGCCAGTCGCGGCTGGAAGAAGAACACACTTCGACCACGACCACACCACCGCCACTGAAGATGTCCACCGCAGTTGTGGACGAAACGTTTGGCAGAGTTTCATTGGGATCACTTGTTGAGTTAGCCCCCCGGGGCGCTCACTACACCCCCCCTTTATGGGCCTTCGCTTGGAACAGGGTCAATAACACCACCGTTGTTGAAGAAGATAATAATATGTCGATGAAATAAGCCTTGCTCATTTTCAAATGTAAGAAATTCAAATTCGTATTCGTACACAAACAACTCAAATGTTTTTCAATATTTTTCCATCATTTTTCAAAGTTGATAATAAATTTTTGCATAAAAAAAGAAAAATTTCAGGAGAAGCCATAAAAGGTAGGAGCGCCATTTATCTGATTTATTTATTTATGTATTTGCGGAGAAGATTATAATATGTCGATGAGATTTTGCAAAACTATTTTAAATTACACATGATGGAATCAGTCATGCTCTTTCAATTTTTAGAGAGTTATTTTCGTATTTTATTTCAGTCAAACAATGAACGCGAACAAATCGGATATTTTTCAATATTATTCCATCATTTTTCAAAGTTAATAACAAATCTCGACATAAAAAAAGAAAAATTTCAGGAGAAGCCATAAAAGGTAGGAGCGCCCATTGATCTGATTTATTTATGTATGTGCGGAGAAGATGATAATATGTCGATGAGATTTTGCAAAACTATTTTAAATTACACATGATGGAATCAGTCCTGCTCTTTCAATTTTTAGAAAGTCATTTTCGTATTTTATTTCAGTCAAACTATGAACGCGAACAACTCAAAAGTTTTTCAATATTATTCAATCATTTTTCAAAGTTAATAACAAATCTCGACATAAAGAAAGAAAAATTTTAGGAGAAGCGATAAAAGGTAGGAGCGCCATTTATCTGATTTATTTATGTATTTATGTATGTGCGAATAAGAAGATGATAATATGTCGATGAGATTTTACAAAACTATTTTAATTTACACATGATGGGATCAATCTTGCTCTCTCAATTATTAGAGAGACATTTTCATATTTTATTTCAATCAAACAATGAACGCAAACAACTCAAAAATTTTTCAATATTTTTCCATCATTTTTCTAAGTTAATAACAAATCTCGACATAAAAAAAGAATAACTTCAGGAGAAGCCATAAAAGGTAGGAGCGCCATTGATCTGATTTATTTATTTATGCATGTGCGGAGAAGATGATAATATGTCGATGAGATTTTACAAAACTATTTTAAATTACACATGATGGAATCAGTCTTGCTCTTTCAATTTTTAGAGAGTCATTTTCGTATTTTATTTCAGTCAAACAATGAACGCGAACAACTCAAAAGTTCTTCAATATTATTCCATCATTTTTCAAAGTTAATAACAAATCTCGACATAAAAAAAGAAAAATTTCAGGAGAAGCCATAAAAAGTAGGAGCGCTATTTATCTGAATTATTTATTTATTTATGTATTTGCGGAGAAGATGATAATATGTCAGATGACATATCCCAACAGATGACACCAAGAGCTGCTAGTTCACGCAGTGTGGTCAACCTTAATTCCCTATAATCTATGATTGCTGACTGCAGTAAACTGACTATCGCACCCACAATCGCACTGTTTGGTGAATTCGAATTCAGCATTTTCACCTGGTTTTGTTATGACTTCGTTTTATCTCTTACCATTCTAGTGTGCGTTGTGAACTCGCAGCGTCTAATTAGATTTTTCTTTTGTTCGGGTGTTTGATTTGTTTATATTTAAATATAGTTTTATAATTAATAAATAGTGTTTTTAGTTTAGTGTTTAATTTATTTCGGACAATCATTTCATTTAAAAAAATGAAAGATGTTGTGTTTCTTCGAAGGCATAGCAAGTTGTGTATATATTTTATTTTGATATTTTGTATTATAATTATAATTTTATTATAATAGTATTAATGTATGAAATGAATTAACGTGCAATAATGTTATAATGGGGCATCTTGAGTTTTTGTTTGTATGTTCTATATTAAGGAAATGTAATTCTATTTTGGTGAATTTATAAATAAAGCAGTTTTAAATGTACATTGTTTTATATTAATCAATAAAAAATTAAAAACCAAAAAGCACGAAATTATTAAATTGCAAAAGCTTCCTGAGCAACCCGAAAATCCTAAGCAAAAGCTTCCTGAGCAACCCGAGAATGCCGAGTAAAAGCTTCCTGAGCAACCCCAGAATCCCGAGCAAAAACTTCTTGTGCAACCCGAAAATCCCGAGCAAAAGCTTCCTGAGCAACTTGAATATCCTAAGCAAAAGCTTCCTGAGCAACCCGAGAATCCCGAGCAAAAGCTTCCTGAGCAACACCAGAATCCCGAGCAAAAGCTTCCTGAGCAACCCAAAAATCAGGAGCAAAAGCTTCCTGAGCAACCCGAAAATCCCAAGCAAAAGCTTCCTGAGCAACCCGAGAATCCCGAGCAAAAGCTTCCTGAGCAACTTGAATATCCTAAGCAAAAGCTTCCTGAGCAACCCGAGAATCCCGAGCAAAAGATTCCTGAGCAACACCAGAATCCCGAGCAAAAGCTTCCTGAGCAACCCAAAAATCAGGAGCAAAAGCTTCCTGAGCATCCCGAAAATCCTAAGCAAAAGCTTCTTGAGCAACCCGAGAATGCCGAGTAAAAGCTTTCTGAGCAACCCCAGAATCCCGAGCAAAAGCTTCCTGAGCAACCCGAAAATCCCGAGCAAAAGCTTCCTGAGCAACTTGAATATCCTAAGCAAAAGCTTCCTGAGCAACACGAGAATCCCGAGCAAGAGCTTTCTGAGCTACCCGAGAATCCCTAGCAAAATCTTCCTGAGCAACCCGAGAATCCCGAGTAAAAGCTTCCTGAGCAACTTGAATATCCTAAGCAAAAGCTTCTTGAGCAACCTGAGAATCCCGAGCAAAAGCTTCCTGAGCAACACCAGAATCCCGAGCAAAAGCTTCCTGAGCAACCTAAAAATCAGGAGCAAAAGCTTCCTGAGCAACCCGAAAATCCTAAGCAAAAGCTTCCTGAGCAACCCGAGAATGCCGAGTAAAAGCTTCCTGAGCAACCCCAGAATCCAGAGCAAAAGCTTCCTGAGCAACCCGAAAATCCCGAGCAAAAGCTTCCTGAGCAACCCGAAAATCCCGAGCAAAAGCTTGCTGAGCAACCCGAGAATCTCTAGCAAAAGCTTCCTGAGCAACTTGAATATCCTAAGCAAAAGCTTCCTGAGCAACCCAAGAATCCCGAGCAAAAGCTTCCTGAGCAACCTAAAAATCAGGAGCAAAAGCTTCCTGAGCAACCCGAAAATCCTAAGCAAAAGCTTCCTGAGCAACCCGAAAATGCCGAGTAAAAGCTTCCTGAGCAACCCCAGAATCCTGAGCAACCCGAAAATCCCGAGCAAAAGCTTGTTGAGCAACCCGAGAATCCCTAGCAAAAGCTTCCTGAGCAACTTGAATATCCTAAGCAAATGCTTCCTGAGCAACCCAAGAATCCCGAACAAAAGCTTCCTGAGCAACACCAGAATCCCGAGCAAAAGTTTCCTGAGCAACCTAAAAATCAGGAGCAAAAGCTTCCTGAGCAACCCGAGAATGCCGAGTAAAAGCTTCCTGAGCAACCCCAGAATCCCGAGCAAAAGCTTCCTGAGCAACCCGAAAATCCCGAGCAAAAGCTTGCTGAGCAACCCGAGAATCCCGAGCAAAAGCTTCCTGAGCAACTTGAATATCCTAAGCTAAAGCTATCTGAGCAACCCAAGAATCCCGAGCAAAAGCTTGCTGAGCAACCCGAGAATCCCGAGCAAAAGCTTTCTTTAGCAACATCAGAATCCCGAGCAAAAGCTTCCTGAGCAACCCAAAAATCAGGAGCAAAAGTTTCCTGAGCAACCCGAAAATCCTAAGCAAAAGCTTCCTGAGCAACTAGAGAATGCTGAGTAAAAGCTTCCTGAGCAACCCCAGAATCCCGAGCAAAAGCTTCCTGAGCAACCCGAAAATCGTAAGCAAAAGCTTGCTGAGCAACCCGAAAATCCCGAGCAAAAGCTTCCTGAGCAACTTGAATATCCTAAGCAAAAGCTTCCTGAGCAACCCAAGAATCCCGAGCCAAAGCTTGCTGAGCAACCCGAGAATCCCGAGCAAAAGCTTCCTGAGCAACCCCAGAATCCCGAGCAAAAGCTTCCTGAGCAACCCGAAAATCCCGAGCAAAAGCTTCCTGAGCAACTTGAATATCCTAAGCAAAAGCTTCCTGAGCAACCCGAGAATCCCGAGCAAGAGCTTTCTGAGCTACCCGAGAATCCCTAGCTAAATCTTCCTGAGCAACCCGAGAATCCCGAGTAAAAGCTTCCTGAGCAACTTGAATATCCTAAGCAAAAGCTTCCTGAGCAACCCGAGAATCCCAAGCAAAAGCTTCCTGAGCAACCTCAGAATCCCGAGCAAAAGCTTCCTGAGCAACCCGAAAATACCGAGCAAAAGCTTCCTGAGCAACCCGAAAATCCTAAGCAAAAGCTTCCTGAGCAACCCGAGAATGCCGAGCAAAAGCTTCCTGACAAATTGATTACCCTAAGCAAAAGCTTCCTGAGCAACCCGAGAATCCCGAGCAAAAAGTTTCCTGAGCAACACAAAAATCAAGAGCAAAAGTTTCCTGAGCAACCCGAGAATCCCGAGCAAAAGCTTCCTGAGCAACTTGAATATCCTAAGCAAAAGCTTCCTGAGAATCCCGAGCAAAATCTTCCTGAGCAACTTGAATATCCTAAGCAAAAGCTTCCTGAGCAACCCGAGAATCCCGAGCAAGAGCTTCCTGAACAGCCCGAGAATCCCGAGCAAAAGCTTCCTGAGCAACTCGAGAATCCCGAGCAAAAGCTTTTTGAGCAACCCAAAAATCCTAAGCAAAAGCTTGCTGAGCAACCCGAGAATCCCGTGCAAAAGCTTCCTGAGCAACTTGAATATTTTTAGCAAAAGCTTCCTGAGCAACCCAAGAATCCCGAGCAAAAGCTTGCTGAGCAACCCGAAAATCCCGAGCAAAAGCTTGCTGAGCAACCCGAGAATCCCGAGCAAAAGCTTCCTGAGCAACTTGAATATCCTAAGCAAAAGCTTCCTAAGCAACCCAAGAATCCCGAGCAAAAGCTTGCTGAGCAACCCGAGAATCCCGAGCAAAAGCTTCCTGAGCAACTTGAATATCCTAAGCAAAAGCTTCCTGAGCAACCCAAGAATCTCGAGCAAAAGCTTCCTGAGCAACCCGAGAATGCCGAGTAAAAGCTTCCTGAGCAACTCCAGAATCCCGAGCAAAAGCTTCCTGAGCAACCCGAAAATCCTAAGCAAAAGCTTCCTGAGCAACCCGAGAATGCCGAGTAAAAGCTTCCTGAGCAACCCGAGAATGCCGAGCAAAAGTTTCCTGAGCAACTTGAATGTCCTAAGCAAAAGCTTCCTGAGCAACCCGAGAATTCCGAAAAAAAGCTTCCTGAGCAACTTGAATATCCTAAGCAAAAGCTTCCTGAGCAACCCGAGAATCCCGAGCAAAAGCTTCCTAAGCAACTTGAATATCTTAAGCAAAAGCTTCCTGAGCAACCCGAGAATCCCGAGCAAAAGCTTGCTGAGCAATCCGAGAATCCCGAGCAAAAGCTTCCTGAGCAACTTGAATATCCTAAGCAAAAGCTTCCTGAGCAACCCGAGAATCCCAAGCAAAAGCTTCCTGAGCAACCTCAGAATCCCGAGCAAAAGCTTCCTGAGCAACCCGAAAATACCGAGCAAAAGCTTCCTGAGCAACCCGAAAATCCTAAGCAAAAGCTTCCTGAGCAACCCGAGAATGCCGAGCAAAAGCTTCCTGAGCAACTTGAATATCCTAAGCAAAAGCTTCCTGAGCAACCCGAGAATCCCGAGCAAGAGCTTTCTGAGCTACCCGAGAATCCCTAGCTAAATCTTCCTGAGCAACCCGAGAATCCCGAGTAAAAGCTTCCTGAGCAACTTGAATATCCTAAGCAAAAGCTTCCTGAGCAACCCGAGAATCCCAAGCAAAAGCTTCCTGAGCAACCTCAGAATCCCGAGCAAAAGCTTCCTGAGCAACCCGAAAATACCGAGCAAAAGCTTCCTGAGCAACCCGAAAATCCTAAGCAAAAGCTTCCTGAGCAACCCGAGAATGCCGAGCAAAAGCTTCCTGACAAATTGATTACCCTAAGCAAAAGCTTCCTGAGCAACCCGAGAATCCCGAGCAAAAAGTTTCCTGAGCAACACAAAAATCAAGAGCAAAAGTTTCCTGAGCAACCCGAGAATCCCGAGCAAAAGCTTCCTGAGCAACTTGAATATCCTAAGCAAAAGCTTCCTGAGAATCCCGAGCAAAATCTTCCTGAGCAACTTGAATATCCTAAGCAAAAGCTTCCTGAGCAACCCGAGAATCCCGAGCAAGAGCTTCCTGAACAGCCCGAGAATCCCGAGCAAAAGCTTCCTGAGCAACTCGAGAATCCCGAGCAAAAGCTTTTTGAGCAACCCAAAAATCCTAAGCAAAAGCTTGCTGAGCAACCCGAGAATCCCGTGCAAAAGCTTCCTGAGCAACTTGAATATTTTTAGCAAAAGCTTCCTGAGCAACCCAAGAATCCCGAGCAAAAGCTTGCTGAGCAACCCGAAAATCCCGAGCAAAAGCTTGCTGAGCAACCCGAGAATCCCGAGCAAAAGCTTCCTGAGCAACTTGAATATCCTAAGCAAAAGCTTCCTAAGCAACCCAAGAATCCCGAGCAAAAGCTTGCTGAGCAACCCGAGAATCCCGAGCAAAAGCTTCCTGAGCAACTTGAATATCCTAAGCAAAAGCTTCCTGAGCAACCCAAGAATCTCGAGCAAAAGCTTCCTGAGCAACCCGAGAATGCCGAGTAAAAGCTTCCTGAGCAACTCCAGAATCCCGAGCAAAAGCTTCCTGAGCAACCCGAAAATCCTAAGCAAAAGCTTCCTGAGCAACCCGAGAATGCCGAGTAAAAGCTTCCTGAGCAACCCGAGAATGCCGAGCAAAAGTTTCCTGAGCAACTTGAATGTCCTAAGCAAAAGCTTCCTGAGCAACCCGAGAATTCCGAAAAAAAGCTTCCTGAGCAACTTGAATATCCTAAGCAAAAGCTTCCTGAGCAACCCGAGAATCCCGAGCAAAAGCTTCCTAAGCAACTTGAATATCTTAAGCAAAAGCTTCCTGAGCAACCCGAGAATCCCGAGCAAAAGCTTGCTGAGCAATCCGAGAATCCCGAGCAAAAGCTTCCTGAGCAACTTGAATATCCTAAGCAAAAGCTTCCTGAGCAACCCGAGAATCCCAAGCAAAAGCTTCCTGAGCAACCTCAGAATCCCGAGCAAAAGCTTCCTGAGCAACCCGAAAATACCGAGCAAAAGCTTCCTGAGCAACCCGAAAATCCTAAGCAAAAGCTTCCTGAGCAACCCGAGAATGCCGAGCAAAAGCTTCCTGACAAATTGATTACCCTAAGCAAAAGCTTCCTGAGCAACCCGAGAATCCCGAGCAAAAAGTTTCCTGAGCAACACAAAAATCAAGAGCAAAAGTTTCCTGAGCAACCCGAAAATCCCGAGCAAAAGCTTCCTGAGCAACTTGAATATCCTAAGCAAAAGCTTCCTGAGAATCCCGAGCAAAATCTTCCTGAGCAACTTGAATATCCTAAGCAAAAGCTTCCTGAGCAACCCGAGAATCCCGAGCAAGAGCTTCCTGAACAGCCCGAGAATCCCGAGCAAAAGCTTCCTGAGCAACCCGAGAATCCCGAGAGGTTGCTTTAATCAGCTTCAAAAGTTCCTATTATAAGGAATGGGGTTTCCAGATTAGATTATCATTCATCATTTTCTGATCCGTGGCGTAGTTTTTGAGATTACCATTTTTTACAGTGCTTATGTTTTGACAGGCGAGCGGGTGAGTGGGAACGGGGGTACGCAACTGTGAGACGCCGTCCTTAAATTGCGCGCTTTAAGCTGTACAGGTTTCTGTACTGATACGGGTGTTTGAACAAAACTTTTAGGAGATCCCAACAGTAATGACACTATAAATAATATTTAGAAAGAATAGGGAGAGTGGACCCACGGTTCTTATATACTCATACGGTTGCCTTACTCAGCCATGACGTACGTAACATGATGACGTTTTGGGCTCCGAGTGTCGAAACGGAGCATCATTAGCTATCGGCCAAATCGCGAAATAAAATACAAATTACGAAATTTTCCATCCATAAGCGGTTGAAATGATTGGACAATATGTATTATTATGATAATAATCAATAATTGGTATAAAAATGTACGAATATAATTTATTCAAAAATAAAAAAACATTATATTATTAATTCAAAATAACGGTATTTCTCTGGGGTATAGCATACCCCAGAACCTCTGCTTGGATTAGCTATACATTATTTTGATATGTTTTTACTGGTACTCAACACTAACTGCTCGTAAAAATTAATTTATGCGTATTCTTATTTTCTCATTCTAGGTCAGATAAGTGAACTTTGGCCAGCTGTATACTATGAAACTGCAAATTCCCATAATAATTTTTTTTGTCGCTTCTCTTTAAATACATAATAAATATAACTAAATCTGCTCAATTAATTTTAATTAAAAATCAGTCGTGTTCTGTGGTCGGGATGGTGTATTTCCATAAAAAGGTTGGTTAGTCTGAATTCCCTAAAAAACGGCGCGTTTTGTAACGTCAACATCAACAAAAAACTAACCTTTCTTTTTTTGAAAATGACCCACGAACCTTTGCGTTATGCTCACGAAGCGGGGCACACCGACGTTTGTTTTTCATCAGACGGCAGGTAATACTCCCACAACTCCGTTTTTGAGTTCTACATTTGAATTGTAGGCAATTTATCACATGCGGGGCCGACGGTGATATTAGGGTCTGGTCCACTAAAGAGGGCGAAGACCCGACCCACAACTGTATAGGAGACTGGGCTTTAAGCGTGCGTCAAAAAAATGATCATTTGTATGTGGCTACCGGCAGCAACGACGTACAAATCCTTACGTTTCCACAAGGTGAAAGACATGGCGTTTTGGATCGTTTTGTGGCCCCAATCAATCAAATTGCAATTAGTAGAGACAGCGAGGTTGTCTTTCACTAGAGTAGGTTGTGTTGTAATGGTTGTAAATATTGTAGCACATTGCACTTGCTGGGGAGGACATGAAGGTGAAACTGATTCGTTTGGAGGTTGATAACGAGAAGGAAGCGCACGTTTTTGATGGTTTAGCAGGTCCCTGTTTAAGTGTCGCCGTCAATTCGTCATTTGTGGCAGCCAGTAGTGGAGATGGAAAGTTGCGCGTGTGGAGTGTGCCAGATAAAACAAGTTTAAAAGAAATTGAATGTTTTCCCAAAACTAACAGTTTTTCCAATGCCAAAACTCTGTGTAAGGCTTCAAAAATTAAGTAAAAATGTGCGTTACCTATTGTAAATTGCAGGTCGTGTGGATTTTGATCCTAAGGGAATGCTTCTGGCATATCCTGACAAAAGCAACATTATCCTGCTTGATACAACAAATTGGGAGGAACACACCACCTTTAGTTGCAAAGACACAACTGGCGATTATTCTCTAGTTCAGTTTTCACCATGTGGTCAGTATTTAGCTGCCACAACGGTTGAGGGTGAATTTGTGATTTATAATTGCGCCACAAGAGCCACTCTTATTAATACTAAACATCCAAACTCAACCCCCATCAGTGGCTTAATATGGCACCCATCTGGTAATTCGCATTTTGATGGTGTTCAGTTTGACTGTAAATTTTTGTTTAGGGAATGGACAAATAGTCTACACAGATATAGAAGGGCAGTTGGGAGTACTCTCAAACTGCATCCCCAGCAGCTCCAGTGATTTGCCTGATGATGTCTTTACTGATAACGACCTGAATTTCGGGGACGTCGAGTTTGAGGACGATGATGACGAGGACAATGAAAATGCAGTCAGCATTGAGAAGCTGAAGAAGGAAGTGATGGGCGAAGTTGAATCCGAAATTAATTTTGATACCAGTAAGTTGCTACTTTTTATATTACACATTTCATGTGTGAGTGATTTGTTACAAGTTCAATATTCTTCAGTTTTTTGCTTACTCTCCATATTATTTAACTCTATTGGAGGCCAACAGGAGTTAAATAACTGTAATTAGGATATCTTTTTTTGGTATTTATTTTCCGTGATGCCCACAGAACGCTTCTTTTTATAGTTAATCAAAAAGATTGAGATATATCAGTGAATTTGGAGGCAAAATTTGCGACTGTCAAAGCTTGAAAACGTTGACGAGGTTGACAAAAGAAATAGGGAATCGAATTAAATTCTAATAAAATCAAAGATAATCGAATAAAATAAAATATGAGTAGCAAACAATTTTTTCGCAAATCCAAAATTGCAAGCGTTTTTTTGGAGCTACAAGACATTTGTTTAATTAATAAAAGGCGAGGTTATGGTTCTGTAATTAAAGCCGATTCGTATCATAACAAAATAAAAAGCAGGAGTGATGTCTCGCACAAGTACAACCGTGGACAGTCAAGAATAACACTTTAGCCGGCGGGTGTGATGCAAATACCGACTCAATGACAATATCTCATAGAGTCGGTATTTGCATGACACCCGTCGGCTAAAGTGTTATTCTTGACTGTCCATGGCTGTACATACAACTATTACAACACAAGATAATATCTTTATTTATAAAAAATATTTTTGTTGGTACCCTCTTACTAAAATGTCAAATTATGCATTGGCAAGTACAGTCTTTAGTTATGGCTTCATCAGATTTCCTACTGTATCAAATCTGCCAATTTTTTTTTAATTATTGTTTTATTTCTTTATTCGGTCGAAAAATGTAACGCATTTCTATAACTTTTTAAGACATTCGTTAATTAAGCACTCGTTTTGCTTTGGTTTTTTCGTGCGTAACATAAAACTCGTGACTAAAGTGTCGTTTTTAAAACTTGTTGCAAAATATACTACATATTAAGAGTTTCACTAATTTAACCGAGCGTCATCTTAAGTACAAGCATACTATTTTTGGTAGTGCTGCTCAGTTCACTTTTAAGGCAAGGCCTTTATGAAGGTTTGAAGTGAGATAAATTGTTTAATAGGTCGAGGACATATCAAATTGACAAAATATATTGACTTATTTAGGGTTTTTTGGGAAGTGTTTTTGGCTATGGTATTGAACAATCAGCACGTTTATGCGTACTTTCGGAACCCAAAATGTTAAGCATTTATCGAATTACATCAGTTAATTTTACGACACGAAAACAAGAACCGTTCTCCAATGAATTGAGATTTGAAGATTACCTTGCTGGTCGATTTTTGCAAGGATTTATGCGAAAACTAGCATTAAGAATCGTTTAAGGATCATCGCCGAGTCCACGCCCTCGCACTCCTGAAACACCCCAACAACCCTCATTCATGCCGTCTTCAACACCCGAACACTTGAACCCGCGCTATTTAGTTTGGAACGAAGTGGGAATCGTACGAAGTTACGGCAGTAGAGAGGACGAAGAGTCGGGGAAATCCATCGAAATCGAATTCCACAATTCCACTTTCCATAACAGTATCATGCTGCAGAACTATCAAGGCTACTTCATGGGGTGTTTAAGTGAAGCGGCTGTAGTAGTGGCCAATGCGAAGTAACCTCGCGTTTGAATTAGCCTTTTCGACTGTTTTACGCATTCGATTTATAGGCAGATGTATGTCATTCCTCTGAAAGCCAGCTCCAAGGAGTGGATGCTGAAGCTGGACGACACTCCAGAAGAAATCGTGGCAATCGGTGTCTCCGATAGTCTTGTCTGTTTCGGTACTGGCAACTACCTAGTGCGGGTGTGTTCAATTTTTGGGACGCAACAGGCGGTCGTTTCCATTCCAGGACCGTTGGTGACGATGTCCTGTCATCAGAATTCGCTTCTCGTGGCTTATCACGCCGGACGTGTGCGCCAAAACGACCAGTGCATTAACATCAAACTTATCACGTTCACAGGCCTGACTATGCAAAGCCGCGACATTAGTGCGGCTCTAACTCCAGAGTCCACTCTCTCTTGGTTGGGATTCACAGACAGGGGTACACCGTCCATGATGGATTCCGCTGGGTTACTCAGTTTGTTTCCGCTCGTTTCCAATATTTGGATTCCGTTTTGCGATACAACCAAACATTTAAAGAGCCCCGCCGATGGGTTTTTTGTTACCGCCGTGGAAGAGTCGCATCAGACTCTTCTTGGAATTAAGTGTCGCGGTGCCGCTTATCCTAGTTTTACTCCAAAACCTACGGTTTGCGAAATAAATTTAGCTCCCGCGTTTGTCGAGCCTGACACGGACAAGACGCAGTTGGAGATGAATCTTTTCGCTTGGGCGAATTTGCAGGTTGGAGATGTTGACAAGAATTTTACCGAGACGGGGCTCAAGACGTTTGCGGTAAGTTGACTTGAGGATTCGGTTTCGAACAGAATAAAAGCTTATTCATTTAAAACGATTTGCAACTACAAAAATTTAGATACTAAACGGCTGTAGCAAAAACTGTACACAAATCATAAGAAGGCGCAAATCTGGAAAAGTGTTTTTTCTTAGTTGGCTTGCAAGAACGGCTTCGATCAGCGCGCTCTCGAGTTCATGGAGTTGCTGGCCAATCCGCACTTAGTGGATCTATCGACAAAATACGCTAATAAACTCAACAAGAAACTGTTGGCAGAGAAGCTGATGGAATTGGCGGGAAAACTCTCTGGTGAGGATTGCCTAACTCCAACGTGCAACTCATCTTCCACAAACGCCACCACCAAAAAAATTACACTGAATTCCATCAAACGCGCTCCTAAGAACAAGCAACCAGTGGCAGCGTTGGTATTATTCTATACTTGCTTCATATTCTTGTATTAATGCTTGGATTTGGCGATGTTTAGTCTGCTCCACCTGAACCTGCTGACGACTCCCAGCTGTCAATGTCAACAATTTCGACTCCAACGATGTCCGTCTGCGATGACTCTTTTTCAGCCGTGGAAGCAAACAATCCGTTTGTGAAAAACGCGAAAGGCGGTGGCGCCTTGAATCCGTTGAGTTTGGTGAATAAATTCGCAGGGGTCGATTACGTGGATGCCAAAGAAAACAAAGCAAAAACTGAGATTGCGGCAGAGAAGAGGAAGCGATCTGAGACGGACAGCGAGAAGCAGCGCGAGAAACAAAGAAAGCTAGACAAATTCATGTTCTCCAAACGCGCGTGATGAAATTATATCACCTAGTTTATTATTTATGATCGGCAAACAGTGTTTTATTTACGTTTTCGTGGATCGTGGAATATTCCCTTGGCAAACAAATCCTCCCATTCGCTTCCATTGGGGTATTCATATTTCGTAACGGCGTCGGGTTTGAGGGTCGTGTTGTAACCGGGCGCCTGCAAACAAATCGTTATTTGCGATCTAACATCTGCAAAGACGAACCCTTGGTGCTAAGTAGCAAGCGTTTTCTACAATCGTAGGGTTGACGAAATGCTCATGCTGTTGGTCTACGTATTCTATAAATCTTCCATCTGTAGTTCCAGACAGTGCCACGTAATCCCACATTTGTAAATGTTGGACCATTTCACACAACCCGATTCCTCCGGCATGTGGACACACTTTAACTAAATCCAGGTTTTAAAAAAAATACAAACTGCGACCACGTAACATACGAACCTCCCAATTTTTTGCACATGAGATAAACGCTGAGGATTTCATTAATCCCGCCGATTCTAGCCGAGTCGACTTGGCAGTACTCCAGAGCGTTTGCTTGCAGGAATTGCTTGAATAACACTCTATTGCAGCACATCTCTCCCGTGGCCACTGCGATTCCTAGCGGTTTCAGCGCCTTGGCGATTTCGGCATGTCCCAAAACGTCGTCCGGCGATGTCGGTTCTTCGATCCACAATATTTTGAAGTGGGAAAGTTGTTTCATCCAGTCGATGGCTTCTTGCACTTCCCATACTTGGTTGGCGTCAACCATCAACAGGCGATCCCAACCGATCGTGTTGCGGATGAGTTCCAGCCGCTTGATGTCTTGAAACAGATTCTTTCCGACTTTTATTTTGAAGGCGTTGAAGCCGAGATTTAAGTATTTGCTAACTTTTTCGAAAGTCACTTCGTCGGAGTAGCCCAACCAGCCTGGAATCGTTCGATTGAAGAAGACAGTTCGATGGATTACTACTTAGTGTTGGTACCTGCTTGGGTCGTGTAAGCGGGATATCCAAGTGCCAGGAGCTGGTTCATGCGATCCTCACGTCCCACCCGACCTTTGCGCAGCAACTCCAAAGCCTCTTCCTTGGTGAGTACATTCGATAAATACCGAAAGTCGATGGTGGAGACGAGTTGTTCGGGTTCCAAGTCAGACAGCAGCTGCCACACGGGTTTGTTCAATAATTTTCCCCACAAGTCCCACAGAGCGTTGATGATGGCAGCTGTTGCAAGATGAATGACACCCTTTTCGGGTCCCAGCCATCGTAACTGGCTCTCGCTGGTAAGATTTCGCCAGAAGCGGCCAAAATCTTTGTAGATGTCGCTCACCACTTGACCCACCACTAAGTCGCTCAAAGACTTGCAAGCCTCCACCACAATCTCCGTTCCTCGTCCACATGTGAATGTTAATCCATGTCCTTCGACTCCGGTTTTAAGTTTAAGAGTGACATAAGCGCAGGAATAGTCCGGGTCGGTGTGCTACAATAATAAGTGAGGTGAATCGTTTTTTTGGGGTTGTAAAATACCATGGCATCGGAACCGTGCGCTTCTAGAGACGTCGGAAAGCGGATATCTTTGACATCGAAAGATATTATTTTTATGTTTTCGTATGTCAGACTCATGGCTGCGGTATTCACGACTGCGAGTGGAGTTCTGATCCAACGCAACATTTGCAGCTATTTATAATTTCTTGTTTTTATTGTTTAGATAACGTCTTATCTGGGGAAAATATGGTAAGGAAAAGTACATATCATAAGACAATGTAGTTAGTATAAGATGCGAGCTGAAGTTGGGATTTTCATCAGTTGCGGTTTGGAGCGGAATGCATATGAAACGATTATTGTCGTGACGTTTATGTAATTGTTGATTTAGGCAGTTGCTCAAGACAATATGAACTAGTTTCTGGGGTAGGTCACGTAGTGGAGTTTCTTGGCATTTGTAACATTGTCAAAATTATTTTCATGCCACCTCGATTTGTCGACCATATTACATTTTTAATGTTTTTATGGCGGTTCAAATTTGATTTGACGAATAGCCAAAAAAATACTACAACACATAAAAGTTCAAAGATGGGGATATCAACACCGATAGAGGATCACCCGAACGCAGCAGAAAGCCCGATTTCTGTATTCAAAGAGCAAACAAATAAAATAAATAATAAATTATTTAAATTTGCCAAACATTTTTTTATTAATCAATGATCACTACTTCATCAAATTCCTACTCGTTCGTCAAAAAGTTTATCACATGTTTTCAGTGCCGATAAACAAAAGATACTTGTACGTTAATAGTTTATACAAATGTTAAATATGTTTTGTGATAAAAAATTTACTCGAGTTGAAATTAAATTGTAATTCCCAATAGATGTTTTCCATGAAAAGGCACTTGACAATATTTGCTGATAAAATTTTACAAAATGCAGACGTCTAAGGAACAGAAAAATAGAGTTCGATACCTGAATCTTTTAGTTATTGTGACATAGGCAACCAGCAATTCATCGGTGGAATAAAAGGACAACTAAATTTTTAATCGTAAAAATTATTAACAATTTTTGCAAACAGTTTGCTCAAAAATAGTAATAGCTTTGATTTTTTATTATTTGTAGGATTGGAAAAGTAATTAAAATTATTTATCATGTGATTTTTATTAGTAGAAAAAACTAAGGGATGAGTTTTTGTTCACGGATTTATGCTAACAACGAAACGAAGCATATTTACTCGATGACTTATCAGTGACTAAGAATGGTAGAAAATCGGTTTTTATGCTATTCCTTTCGCTGTTGTGTGATTATCACTGTTCATTATGAGTTCGTTAAAATTCCAGTGTTTGTGTGCTTCTATAAAATCAAAACAGTGTAAAGTAAATGTCACAATTTATTGACTGTCGTCCTTCGAAGCAATACAAATGTAAAGTAAGTCTGTTTTCATATTTTCTAAAATACTATTGCGATTAGTAATCGTTTAAATGTTAAATTTGTCTAATTGGTGTGGAATTCATCTCAAGCCAATTTAAGGAATCAAAAAGACGATATTTTGCATTTTTATTATTACCTTACTAGGAGTATTTTAAGAAATTTGATGTGAAATGAATTATTTTTATTATAATTTTTTTGATATTTTAATGCATTTTTTACATTGCATTCTGGTGTAAAAGCTGCACTTACGGTTAAATTAGTTAAGTATGCAGGTGCAAGGTGACTTTAATTTCTAGTTTAGTCGGTGTTTTTCTGGTCGTAAACACTTAAATCAATTTATCGAAAGATTTTCAATGAATATACAAAAAGTACACTACTTCATTTCGTAATTTGCAGTAAATGCAAATTAGTGTAAGCATGTGTTGTCAAGAAAGACAACACTAAAAGCATCCGTCAATCCAATTCTTGCATTTTAATCTGGTAACAAACGGATAATATAAGTAAACGTTTATATATAATTTAGATTTTCTAGTCTAAAAAATTGGACAAATTAAAAAAAAATGAAAAATTTATATTAGTATTTTTAAGTAATTTTATTTATTGTTATCGACTTTTGATCTGGTAAACGTTTACAAACAAATGTTATAGGTAATCAATTTTTATTGAAAATTGTAATTGTGCAATAAATTTTGAAACAATCACGATTATAATTTTTATATTTATGGACGTGTCATTAAAGGTAACCGCTCTCAAATACGAGGGTTTATAGAAAATAAATCCTAATCATGTAACATTTCATACGTGATCCTTTATACTATTTTCAACAGATTTAACTACACAAAAAGATCCTAAATAAAATCACAGCACATGATGTATAAGGAAAATTTGCTTTGAAGTGCTTCTCTAAACCATTGACTTCCGATTTATTTTTAATTAAAGTTTCGGACTGACCCTGATATCTGCTTTGAAAAGATCGAGGAGTAGGTTGCTTTTTTAACGTGTGCGTTGGACCGATGAAATTTCGCTTTTAGTTCGTGTTATTGACATTATTGTTAGTGTTATTGGCTGATTAGCTTCACAATCTGTGTCAGTGGTTTTTTTAACAGTTTTTAGCGAACAAAAAACTACAGTTTAGTGGCATCAGCACTGCGTGGTATTACAATTTGATAAATCGATTTCTCATTTATTGTTTAAGCTGTGCAGGTGTTTTTATTATAAAAAAAATGCCATAAATTTACTTCAAATATGTATGTATGCAGGTGTGTGTTTTTTCTTGTCAATGATAATATTACAAATCCATTGATTGCATTTTACAATGTTGCTTCAATTTTTCCATTTCAAATCGCTTCGAAACTTTGCTCTTCAAAAATTAATTGTTTTGAATTATTTACGTCTTAGATGCTCGCTACTTTATTCTACATTCATCTTTCATCACAATCTCGTAATCGTACACCAT
This sequence comes from Eledona agricola, assembly GCA_964023215.1. Taxonomy (NCBI): domain Eukaryota; kingdom Metazoa; phylum Arthropoda; class Insecta; order Coleoptera; family Tenebrionidae; genus Eledona; species Eledona agricola. The sequence goes on along the minus strand of OZ026857.1, from coordinate 26,926,243 downwards.
TAGATTGTGGAATATTGTGAATTCTGATATCCGAAAAAGTTTGATTCATACATTGGCCTAAGCCTTTAATTATCCGGTGTGTTGAAAATTTAAAACGAAAATGCCGTAATATTGGTAAAAACGACTGAAAGACAAATTTGTCGATGAGTCCAAGACAAATAAAATTTACAATCACAACTAGAAAGCAGCGGATACATCACTATGAAAATAATGACCGGGCAATTTAGAGAGATGGAATGGAAAACACGAGGATGTGGTCATGATAAGATCTGATTTTCGATCAAAGTTATGGAATTGTTTTTATTTACTTAATCGCACAGAATTACAGCTATTTCAGAAGCTAAAAGTAAACGTTTTTTTACACTTTTTTATTTAGGAATAAATAAAGGGGGATGTAAGATAATTTCGACATTGTGTAAAGAATTGAAATAAAATTTGGTGTTAGTTAAAGATTTAACTGTTTTGGTTGAAACGGCTGGTCGATGATTACATATTATGTTAGTAGAACAATGTACTATACATATTCTTAGGGTGATTCATTGTCTGAACAAACGATGATACAATTTTAGATCGCATACCATGATAGAGAGTTTAGTAAAATCAGGTTGTTACCGTCCACTTAGTTCTCATTTAAACCGAATAATAAATTTAGTATACGAATATCTAACAAATTAGTAACAAACACATAATTGTTACTATTTAGTTCACGTAAGCAAATGAAATGACTAAAGTACGTCGTTGTTTTATAGTGACAATGCCAAACGATTTTTAAAAATTTATTGATAAGTCACAAACCGAGACAGAGCATCTTATAGGTACTCAAGGAGTTAGTTGCGGATTTTCAAAATTAGATTACATGAAGAGTTTCATATCGTCAAGTCCACACAGTGAGATCGAACTTTTAAAAACAAATTTTTTTCTAAACATTTCAGAACGTTTGTGAAGCATTATAGCTGTGGCTTATATAAGGATGTTTTGTATAAATAATTGTAACAGTTTTTGGATTAATGAAATTTATTAAATTGTTTGAATACAGGACATCAACCCATCGCAACATTAATTACAACATTAAAAAATATTTTGTTACCTTAAGTGTGTATAGAAGATATTTTTCATTTATACAATTAAGCAGGTTCTGTTTACAATTTTTTTCCGGTCTAACTTATATATAAAATTATATATAATATTAATATAGTATATAAAATTAATTTAATTTTCAATTTAAATTAAAATTAAATTTATTTTCAATTTTAATAAAGATTAATTTAATTTTCAATTTAAATCAAAATTAAAAATGAATATAGTATAATTTAAGTTTTTAGTTTCCTTTTTTTTGATAATTTAAAACGTTAATACAACTCAACTACTTATTAAAGACTTATTGTAACTTTGCCGGCAACAGATTGAGTCAATTTTAAACTAACTAATTTTCTACTCCATACTTCATTTCTATAATCAATTTTTTTTTGTTAATTAATTTTGTTAATTTCTATATAATGTGTATGAATAGTGAAAACTTAGTTTTTTAGTCTGTAGTGGGAGCAGAGAAACGAAATGAAAAAGACGTTTCTTCACAATTTTCTTTTAGTTTTTCTAATAAATGATTCTGTACGAAATAAAATTTACACGACTCTTACATTCGTCCTTAATTTTAAAGGTTGCCACGTTTTGCTTTACATTACCTATTATTAACCAACAATTTTTTACAATAACATTTCATAAATTCTAAACTATTTCATAAATCATAAATAAATAATTAACGCGGAAGATAATTGAAACTTAAGCATTTATGTGTTAATAGTTAATGCAGAGTGCGGTTTCGTGAATTTTTTTATCTATAAGCTTCATGTTTTTACCGGATGATCGTAATAACCGATAATGCTCTCCATCTTCCTGCAAATAATTTATTTTGAATCGCTCAACAGAGCCGTTGAAAATTTATTATACCACACCATTGGGCTATTAACTGTTTAAACGAAATAGAAAGTACGTTTATCTTATCTTTTTGAATGTAAATTCAAGGATAAACAGTTTTCCCATGGTTAAAAGATATAATTGAAGCAACAATGATAATAAAAACATGAGGTACTTCATTGCACCTTGGCATTCGCACAATTATGTTGTTTGTTTCTACAATATCGACACGCACTTGAAACATTATCATCTTTGCAGTCCCTCTTCTTCATTTTCAAACGATGGAACAATCAACGACACCGATCAAAGTTTACAAATACCGTTTTGTGATACTTCTGCTGTTTTGTCTTAGTTCTGCAATCAATTTTCTCCAGTTCTTGCAGTATACCATCATTTCGAACATCGTTGTTAAGTAAGTACAATACTTACTTAAATTAGTTTGAGCTCCACATATTATTATTAACTTGTAGGTACTACGAAGTGGAGGATGTGCTTGTGTCTCTTACCGGTTTGATCTTCTTGGTGTCTTTTATATTCCTCTGCCTACCGGCAAATTTGTTAATTGACCGATACGTAAGCATTAACGCCATAACTCGTTCCGATGTAAACAACTTTTTATGTTATGTAGAGCCTTCGCTTCGTTATGATATTAGGCAGTGGCTTGACAACAATGGGGAATCTGGTGAAACTGTTTTCTGTGTCTCAAAACCGATTCTACGTCGTCTTAATCGGGCAGTTTATGTGCGCCGTGGCTCAAGTCTTCATTATAAGCATTCCTTCCAAAGTAGCGTCCACCTGGTTCGGTTCAAATGAACTGTCAACAGCTTGTGCCGTCGCAATTTTAGGGACTCAAATCGGCGTAGCTGTTGGCTGCATCTTTCCTTCTCATCTGGTAAAAAACCGTGACGTTGACAGTATTGGAGAAGATCTTCTAACGTTGCTCATCATCAACGCGGTAGTCACATGCGCCATCTTCCTTTTAATAGTTTTGTGTAGTTTTTAACAAGTTGAGTGGTGGGCACGTAATGTTTGATGTAGTTTTTAGAGCAAAACCTCAGTCACCACCGAGTCAATCACAAGCCAATGTGGCTGAAGTCAATATACCGTACCGGGAGGTTCTCAGTAGTGTGATCAAAAATAGAAGTTACTGGTGGTTGTTGCTGGTGTTTGGCAGCAGCAATGGGATGTACTCGTCTTTTGGAATCACCATAAATCGTGTTTATCTCCACTATTTCCCGGTACTGAATTACAAAAGTAACAAGACTTGTTGTTAATATGGTAATTGCAGGGTGAAGAACAAGCTGTTGGAATAGTATCAGCGATGGCTGTCATAGCTGGTGGTTGCTTCGGAAGCGTCTTTTTCGGATACATTTTAGACAAGTGGCATAAATTCAAGTGAGATTGCATAACCAAACCGGCAGATTCATGTCCAATGATTTGTAGACTAACATCGTTTTCGATAATCGTCTTTTCGAGCTTGACGTACTTTTTCGTGGCGTTGTCCATGGAGCTGAAATCCCAACTCGCTACTTACTTTACCATACCCATTTTTGGATTCTTCGTTTCGAGCACTTTGCTGGTGGGATTCGAGTTTGCAACGGAACTTTTGTATCCCGTACCTGAAGCCGTGTCGTGTTCGGTGTTAAATAGCGTAATTTATATATTCTCAACAGTATACTCTTTAGTCTTTGACAATTTATTTGATAATGTTGGTTACGTTCCGGTTCATATCGCGATTGTTGTATTGCTGCTTTTAAGTTCGTTGGCTGTTCATTTTATCTCGCCGACTTTACGACGCAGAGAGGCCAATTTGGTGGAATGAACAAGGACGTTCTTCGTATGATCTCATTGCGAATCTGCTCAATGACACCGACGAGTGTTTGTAATTTATCACAGTGATAGTAAAGTGCTTCCAGTTGTTGTAGATTTGCGTCGATTGCTTTGAACAACGAATAAATCTGAAATAAACATGTTTTATTAAAGTTTATGATCCGCGCTTTTTATTTCACCGGCTCCTGTTTTTGCGACTCGTCAAACGTTGTCGTCTTATTGAAAATGTCTTCAATTGTATCTTTAAAGTTGCTTAATGTGGTGAAAAGCTGGTCTGCTGTACCGAAGCTGAAAATTACAGACGATTTGTAGATGTGATTTTTCAAATTGTAATACAACAAACTGACTTACATGTTTCTGCGTTCGCAGTCCGTGTAACTTGTGTTTAAATAGCACTCGCACGAAAACATATTTTCTAAATCAGCTAACGCACCCGTCCACTTATTTTGTGCGGCTTGAATGCCATCCAAAACGCGGTCAATACTTTGTTGAAGCAATATCAAGCAGTTTAATCTACTCTCTATGCATTTCAACTTAAACACGATTTTGTAAAATGGTGTGTTAAAAAAACGTTGAATTTACCATAATTTTAGATTCCTCGCCGGCATTAATTACATCCTGCAGTCCTTGCACTTGAATACGAAACCTAGCCTCATCTTCTTGTAGATCCGCAAATCTGCCTTCAACAAACGTATTTAAATCGGCAAAAACATATTTGTTCATTTTGTCACTTAAAATTTACGTTGAGTGACAGCAATTGTCATTATTATTTTTTATCGTTGGAGTCCTCCTCTAAGCAGTCGTCTTCAGTACTCGACTCGGTGTTTGCTGGAGATTTCTTTCTGCGCCCCTTTCTTTTGCGAGAGCGAGATCTTGTACGTTTTGGAGTTTGCTCTACAGAACTGTTAAAAATAGTTCACATTAGCACCACTCCTACCTTTATCTTTTGAACAGGTGCATCCCAGCTCTACTTGAACCTCGGCGTCTTTTGCAGGCTCCTGAGTTTGAAACGTGACCTTCTTTTTTTCGTCATCATCTAATCCTTCCGTAATTCCGTCGGGTTTTTCTTTCTCTGTTATAGTTTTGAGGACAAGTTTTTTGTGCTGCGGAAACAAAGATTGTGATTCGAGGCAATTCAGATTTGAAGACCAACATCGATATGGTTTGGTGTGAAGCAGCCCTGCATTGCTGCTGTGTTTCTTAGGTCGGCCTTCGCGTCTGAAAAGCACGATTCAACCCCTGGAACAATTCCAACATATTTACTTGGGTTTGGTGGAAGATCCGATGTCGACGTCTGGCAGTCCATATGGAATTTCCATTGCGGGGGGTTGAACTGACGATGCAGCTGCATTATGTCAATTGCATTATTTTGTTGCATGTGGTTGAGAGGAACTGATAATGGTTGAGGTGCGTTGCAGTGTCTGAGAGGTTGTAGATTACTGTTGAAGGTGAAGGTGACTGGATTGGAATTGGGACAAGAAGTATTCATGATAGGGTAATATGTTGGGTTTAAGGTAGTGACTTGAGGCATTCCAGTGATCGATGTTGTAAGGGTGTTAAAGATTTTTCGGTGTTGTTCTTGGGAAACCAAAACGTCTTGGCCTCGGATGTTACTCGGAGCTTGAATTTATAATTGTTACTTAGTCGTAATAAAAAAATTGGGGATTACTAGTATTTTGAAACTTTTCGTCAAAGATGTTGATGTTGGTGGTGGAAAATGGGCGGTTATGCATATTGATGTACAAGAATTTTGAAAGAAATGTCAACAATGACAAGAGAGAACAAAAATATGAAGTTTTGAAACGAATCTGTTGGGACAGAAACTACTCGAACTAGACTAATTAGCAAATATGGCAACGGTAATGATCAGAAAAAGAACCACCAAACCATATTTCGTAATGAGAAGCAAGAACTAAATACGTTTGAAAAAGCATAGTCCAGAGCGAGGAAAAATATTTAAAAAACAGACGATATAACATCGAGTAATGTGATGTAAATTTTTTCAAGCCAATGAAAAGTAAGAAGGAATTTTAGCCACCGTCCGTGACTGAATTTATTTGTTGCAAAAACATGTTTGCAATAATGGGATGGATTGGAAATATAAAGACACGAGTGCAGTATTGATTATCAACTCTTTTATTTCAATTTAACAAAATAAATAAATCCTATTTCCAGTTTTGTATTTAGTGCAATCAATCTCAATCTAACTCTTAGTGATAAAAATAAATATGTTTTTATCATCCTTTATAAACTTATATAATATGCATTTTTTGGGGGTTGTTGTGAGTAATAGTCCTTGCGCGCTACCATTTACAATAATTCTGGAATCAGGAAATTACAACGTCTTTGTTATAGTGTTCTGACTTGTTGAAAACGACTTCTTCGATACGTTATCTTGCAAATCCTGAAACATCACCCTGAAATAAATCTCCCAACCAACTCTTCGACTCACTCTCTCCATGAAGTTAATGTAAGGATTCCTGGCGATGATCAACTCGATCCTGTCTCCTGCAGATGCAATCAGGGGCACAGTCAAACAACAGTCGAAGTCCTTCGTTTTGGTATCGTTGACTTGTATGATTCTGTCGTACGGCTTCAAAAGTCCCACAATATCGGCAGGTCCCCCCTTTCTGATTCTGTTCACGTAAACTCCCTTTTCGTACAAACCATCGCTAACGCTGAACCCATAATCGTCATAAATCGAGTCTTTGTAAAGTGTTACGTGGTAAATTTCGTTGTCTTGAATGCTTTCGTTGCTGTAAGTTCCTTGCAGTCTGTTGACGAAACTGTTGGACTGGACGTAATTGTTGGTATTGTTGAAGTTGTAATTAGGAAGAGGAAGAGGACTTGGACAGAAGACGTCTTCAGCATCGGAATAAAACTGGAGTTGTGAGTCGTGCTTCTTGGTCGATTTGTCTTGCTCCTGGTATGAAAGAGGCTCGCTCAGGATGCTTTCCTCGTCTTTGATTTGGTCATGAGCGTCTAAAAACCACAACAAAATTAGTGTTATAGAGTTTAAACCTGCAGCTACCAAATCAAATAGAGCTAGACGAAGAATTGCTTACCATTGATGTTGTCGTTCGTGGCGCTGTCCCACGAGTGTACAGCACTGTCCACGCTCAAAACACCAGGACTAGAATAGCTGCACCTCGTCTCCTCAAGTCCCGATTCGTGGTTTTTGATGTTACGTGCAATTTTCAACTGGACCCTATCGCCTGATGTCTGCAACAATCTGATGGCGTCGCTCAAAGGCCGTCCTTCTAGAGTTTCCCCACTAATTGCTAAAATCCTGTCACCGACATGTAAAGCACCTGTTTTTTCAGCCAGACCACCTTCAGTAAGCCTAGACAAGACGATGGGTTCCATGCAATCCTCGCTTCCCGAAATGGTAATACCAAGAGGACCTCCGTATCTGTGCAGCTCGACGGTGTAGACGACGCTGTCCAAAAACAGATTCGCATTTTCGGTTTCGGTTTTTTCAATCTTGAGAGTGACAATGTCGTTTGTGGAGTTTTGTAGAATCTCGAAGGCGTTCTCCAAAGTCAAGTGGTCCAGATTTCTGTTGTCGATTGCAAGAAGGCGGTCGCCGGCATGTAAAGTGCCGATTCGATGAGCGATTGAGCCTCTTCTAATCTCGGAAATGATGAACGGGTCGTCCGGGCGTGTTTTGGAAGCTGTAATGGTGATTCCAAGACCCGGGCTTCGTCTCGGGAGTTTTACTGTAAATATTCCGCTTGATGGAACTATAGTATCAGCAACGTCGAACTCGACTTCCAGGGTCAACTTAGCAGAGGAGTCGATCCCCAGGTCTAAAATCGAATTGATTTCTTGAAGAGTAAGATTGGGTTGGTGGTTCACTGAAATGATGCGGTCGCCCACTTGAAGACAGCCACATCTGTGCAGAAAAGTTATGAAAAACTGATTGGGTGTGAGTGTGGTCGTTGTACCTGTAAGCCGGTGAATCTGGGGATATGCGCGATATTAAAATATCTGCACTTCTATTATCGTGATGTTCACCGACTGAGACCGTCAAGCCGTATCCTCGTTCGGCCACCAAAGTGGTCGTAAGTGTCTCGGGATGACACACCCCCATATTTCCGGAGCACCCGCAATAATTGCTTGCCGAATCCCCGTCTATAGATTTATGGAAGACGCTATGTCTCTTTGTTCTATTTCTGGAGCGGCGCGAGTTCAAAGTACTAAAGCTCGTCATGTAATTCCTCGAACTGACTCTTTGAACGGTGTGATACGGCAGGATCTGGAGCTTGTTGGCTCGCCGTAGCAGACGCTCCGCGTCATGAGTGCCGCCGTCCCAATTTTCCAAAACTATATCATCGATTGCGAGGATTTGATCGCCGGGATTTAAAGCACCGCAACGATCTGCAGTACTTCCCGGAACTATGTGGTCTACGAAAAAACCGGCGGCGATGATTTCGTCCGGACCCAACTCGCAGCAGTTTGTCAGCACCAAGCCGAAGTCTTCTTCGGTTTGTCTGTCAATTTCCACAAGGAGTGGTCCTTGAGCGTACTTCACCGATTCCATGATGCTCACGTCATATTCGATTGTTAGCGTGGCCAAACTGTATGCTGAATGCTCCTTAAGAACTTGTTGCGCTTCCATTAGCGTTTTATTGACCAGTGAGTAGTGATCTACTTTCAATACTCGATCCCCAACTCTGATGAGACCACTTCTGTGGGCGGGACCGTTAGGTCTGACATGAGTGACAACCAATGGACGGCTGAGTTGGGGATGTTCAGGAACATTCCCTCCTCTTAGCGTAATCCCGAGCGAACCATCGTTGCGCTCCAATGTAACCTCCGTGAGTTTCGAAGTCACACACAGCGAACTCTGCGAAGCTACACTTCCTAAGTGTGGTACAATAATGAAACTGGGGAAAAATACCGTAGTTTGGAAGAGAGTATTGTATTTCCAACAAGGCGTTTCCGTCGACGTTGTCCAGCAGTTTGGAAACATCCTCGGGACGCATCCTCGAAGTGTGGATTCCATTGACGCTGTAGATGCGATCTCCTGGAATGAGTTGCTCGGACGTCAAGGCCACGGATCCAGGTCGGAGGGAGGCGACACTGGGACACGGCTCCAGCTCCGAGTTTCCTTAAAGAGATAATTGTTACGATTCTTCACGGTTTATTCGGTTAATTGGCAGTTGGGCGGAATCGGGTCGCGTTAATGGCGTGTTTCGTGGAAAAAGATTTACGATCGCAGATGGTGAGCATCATCGAAGATAATAACATAATGATAACTGGTAAATTTACTGCGAATGTACTTGCGAATAACTTGCTATTTGCTGGTGTTTACAGCAGCTGTAAGCAGTAAAGTTGGAAGGTGTCGCAATTATTTTCCACTTCTCAGCCAATGTTAACGAGACGACTTTATTGGACACTAAAATACACATATTATATTGCTAAATTTCAAACACCGCTGCTATTTACTATTTGTCCTAATGCTAAATAAAATTCGGATGTGGAACAACTAAGGTCTATTATTTCACGCACCTCGTTTCAAGTCCTATTAATGGCAAATAAATCCTCTTATTGTTCATAAATCATGCGAAAAACACCATCCCATATACCCAAGATAAACTTTTCCTTTGACTGAGTCTGGTGTGGTTATTTTTAACCTCAACGACACTTTTTCTGTCCACCTTTGAAGGCACCGTTCAGGTTTATGTAATTCAAAACTTGATTTAGATTTAAATGAATAAAAAAATATTGGATACAAATCATTGGATACAAATGATAGTTTATGCTGCCTGTTCCTAATTTAAATGGGACATCAACATTACATTACATTATTAGTGAGACTAATTATAAAGCTTTATTATAATTAATGCAGGCTAGTTTTACTCATAACGCGTTTTAAAATCTACGGTGCCTCAAGTAGGTATCAGTATCCCTTTTTTGTAAGTCGTCGGTCGTTTTTTTTTGGGCACAATTGGACGTAGCGATAACTTTTTAGCCCAATCAATTGATTACTCTATCGGAAAATGTGCAACTGCCAGTCAGAAGACAAGTGTTTTTGGGCACATTTGTCGCATTCCTGCTTCCCGATAATTGGACAGGATGTGTAAACTGTCCGCTTTGATCTCCAGATATGACTTTTGTGAATTGATGTTGCGGTGTCGGAGTGTATTTTACTGTGGAACACTTAAATTTGTGAATGTGTATTTGGGCTGGAGAAACATGAGAAGACGGGCTTCGGTTTATGAGGACAACTGCGAGCGTCATTTTTATCAGCCTTTTCAAGGTAGGTCATATTCAAAATACTCGTACGGCCTTCACTTCATAAATAAAACGAATTGTTTTTTGCAAAATTATTGCTGTTCAAAATTTGTACCAATGCAAACAGCCCGTTTGAGCTGTTTTCACATGATCGAAGCCAAGCGCAGGATTTTAAGTTTTCAATAAATATTTTTTATTTGTTATTTGGTGCCAATAGCTACCGCATTATAAATTATCTATTCATCAATTGGGGCTTAGATTTTTTATTATGTACTATATTACAACATTTGATCAAATTACAGAGGCTATAAAAACCGCACCTGCCTGAAGAATTTAAAATAGAAGATCTTAAAGACGTTGTTGCACAATTAGTAAAATGACGTCATGGTCCGTGGGAGTAATTTCCAGACATGTCGTTTAGATCTGTGGTAGACATCCCAGTAGTGGACATGGTCAAAGTATCCTTCTATATTTACATCTTACCAACGATGTCTACCGCAGATGAAGACGAAACGTTTCGAAATTATTTCAACGGATAAGGGCTTTAAAAGCTCATAAATTCTGCTATTAACAAAAAGTTTTGATCTTCAACGTGTTCAAATTGATAAAATCCACTGATTTAAAACCCTGAAAATATTGTCCTGAATTTTACATATTTTAATATCCCGAAATGTTTATGTAAAACAAGTCCCGGCTGAAGCTGAAATTTTGGCATTCATATTTGGCTGGATATCCAATGTGAGTCCAATACATAAAGTGCGTTCAAAAAAACGAGGCTGCGTTGGCCATGGAATTTATCGTCTTTCCAGTGTAGAAACCATAGAAAACATAAAGATAGATTTGACAAATGTCAGGATCTGTCAGTTTAAAATTTACCATCGAAATAAAACGGCCCAAACGCTAGGACAGTTTAATTTTATTTTTAATGAACATTTTTAATAATCATTGGTTTTTAAACCTTCGAATCCAAACAAATCCAAACCTTTCTTTTCTAATGTATATTGTGTAATTTATAACTCACTAGTGGTCAACGTTCGTGTTTAACTTTGTATACAACGATTGGTAGGTCACAAACATATTATTATTATTATTACTACTTAAATGATGGGGAAAAAAAATTTGGTACTTTAAATAAAATGTAAACATGTAAAAAAAATTAATGTAAACTTTAATGAGAGACAATTCGTAATTAAACTCCAAAAACAAACAACATTTATTGATTGGCATTGAGAAAGTGGTCCAGATTAAATGCCCTCACTAGTCACGCAATTGCTTTCGATTTTTTGCCGTAGCCCGTCCAAATTTTTTGGTCTATTAAAATAATAAACCTTCGAACCTTCGAATCCAAGCAAACCCGAACCTTTTTATGTATATTGTGTAATACAACTCCCTAACGGTCGACGTCCGTGTTTAACTATATATACAACGATTTTTGAAATATTAATTGAGAATGCAGTTGCTCTTAAACTGAATTGGTAGGTCTCGAGTTGCGCATAGAGACTGATGACCCATGAAGGTTGACGGGTGACTGAGTGCTGCCAAATATTCTCAAGACATTTTTCGGTTTTGAGACTGATTCTTCTTCATCGATCTATTCACGACTTACAGTTATATCAAATTAATGACCGTCCTGGTCGTGTCGATATTCTCCTCAACAGAGGAGAAGCTGTAACAATGAATAGATTGATGTTTGGATTCACAACGATACCGGGAAATGTTTTGCACTTTTTTTTATCCCATAATGATTTATCCCATTGTCAACAAGGAAGCATGAACAGACTCGAACTGACACTTTGAAGTTTTGCTACACTAAATTGATGCACAAAGTTTTTCCATGGCCTACGCAGCCTCGTTTTTTTTTGAACTCACGTTAGTTTGATTGTCCTTCTCTTCATAAGATTAAATTTATTGTGTAAAAACAAACGCATCGCGATAAATTGACAGCACCGCCATCTGCACAGTCGTCCAAGCAAAGGATCAAAGAGTATCATTAGTTGAAGAAACTAAAAATACAATCCCGAAACCGTAATTATATTTATATCGTCCATGTTTGCCTAAGCTTCCGTAAATATCTGGACCGTTCAACCCCAACTTACGAGTACCTAATATTTTAATTGAAATGTCAAAGTCACGTGTTCGTGCGCTACTTCGCCCCACTTCTTACCCCCACCACTCGCAATTATCCAAACAATACGTTACTTTTCTTGTGGTGTTTCTGCTTGGGCGACGCCGATGGCGTCTTGGGTGGCTTACAGAGCATGCCACCATCAGACGTGGTCGTCACCTCAGACAAACTCTTCGCCCTCGGTCTCAGCAGCTTGAACGTGGAAAACATCGCACGCGCTCCTCACTTCACCACCACCTCATCTTCGGAGTCCATTGTCCGGATCAATGGACTAAAATTAGCACCCCGACACCGTATAATTAGCTGCGAATGTAAACGCGCGTTTGTGAAAAACACTTTTTTCGGAAATTCGGTAAAAAAGACACGCAACACTGATGAGAGCGCCGTTCTCGTAGTTGTGTTGTCGTTTCTCTTGCCAGTCATAGCGAAATCTGTTTATTTTTAACCTCCTCCTTCGGAGACGTTGCGCGTCGCCGGAAAGACGTTAGTTTTAGGTGTGTTGGCAGACGTAATTTCGACATTTTTTTATTTTGCTATTCCTACCTGTGTCCAGACTAATTCTGGACAGCTCAACCTCAGCAAATATCGCTTGGTAAACAGAACACTCCTTCTACATCTACCAGTCCAGACGTCGAACTTCACAAATTTCGTTATTTGACGTTAATTAGTCCGACCTCGATGGCACCAGACATAATTGCCTTTGAATTAAGCCGAATCGCTTTTCCACGTACTAATCGCGCAATTGAACACCTCCCGTCTGCTTCATTTTAAAATTAACGCAAACTGTAGGCAACAGGAAAGACTTGATGCCATACATTTTTTTGTCCGCTCTCAATGAGTTTAATTAAATTTTGCTATTCTGCTGAAAGCCGACAGTTGTGTTGATGTGATTTTAACTACGGCACTTAGTTCATCAATGCTAACTTTGTACGCCCGAGTACTCCTCCAGAAGGAATCATTCTTATGTTGCCCATTCTCTTCATTTGAGTAACCTACATATAAAACGTCAGCACGACCAGCTTTCTTAATTTATTTATACATATTTTTATTGCCATTTCCTGGCGACCGTTTTTATTAGTTTTAAATAGATTTGGGTGTGATAACGGAAAATTTTAGTCTATATCGAGTATTCAACGTAAAGAAATTCGTTCAATACAATTTTTTTAAGTTAAGTCATTCGTTCGCTTGTTTACGTTTCATTCGTTATGCAAGTTCACCTTGCAAATTTTGAAGATTCAGAAAGGCATTATTAGCGTAACCTGTTCGTTTTTGCATTATATTCATCGGAATTTTTTCTTACTCAATAATTTACCAGTTTTATTTTCTTTAGTTTATACATGTTGAGGCTACTTGAATTCTAGTATATATTAGAAAATTTGAGCATCGTTTCAAAGTAGAAAATCGAGAAAACTTTCTGCAAGAATTGTTTATTTTCAAATAGAACTGTAGTTATTATATTATTATGCAGTACTATCCATCTCTCTATCTCAAGTTTAAACATTTTGTATCCTCTAAGGAATTCCAAAGTGAGTTCTATGGTCTACTCTGAATCTTTTTTTATTTGTACGCAAATTACAACCGAACTGAATATAATATGAGCGTTTACGAGTTTGAGAACGATGTTCATATTTTCATTATTTCTTGCTTTCTGTGGTGGCGGTTGCATAAATTGCTGCAAAAATTGCGAAAATATGATTTATCTTAAAATCTAATGAAAATTAATTTTTGTACAGAATGGAAATTTTAACTGAAATAAATTCAGTATCTTGGATACAGATGATTTTGCGAAAAATTTCTGAAACACGTCGATTTTTGTTTTTAACTTGCTATTTTTTAGCTTAATCATTTTTTCTTTTTTTTAATCAGGTGGCTATAACCACCCTCAACTTTTTTTTTAATGGAAAGTTATATCAATTGACATCATTGCAAAGCTCATAAAAAAACAATGTATTTTTTTCACGTTTTCATGTCTTATGTGAGACTTTTTTAAGATGCTTTAATGTCTTTTTTTTTCTTCATGTGGTGAATTTAATTGTCTTTGCAAAGTTTGTTAATTTTTACTATTTATTTAACAAATAAGTAGGTACCTAGTGACTGTTAATAAATATGCGTTATTTAACAGAAAATTTTAGAATTGAAATTTTAATTATGATTGCCTTTGGCGACAAAATACGAACCTAAGCTAAAAAAATTAATAAAAAATTAAATAAAATAAAAATAACAAAATTAAATAAATAAAAACGTAATAAATGTGATGGTTGATGGTGTTGGTTTCATTTAAGAAAACAATTAAGTCCTTCTCCTGGTAGCTTTCTTTTTATATTCTTTCTTTCTTAACGCGAATTCGAATTTCTTTTGAATTCTATCCGTTTTAAAACGAATATTTCGAGATATCTATTGACAAACAATAGTATTATAAATGCATATGTGAGTTCAAATATTTTCATAATTTTAAACTAATTTTATATTATGTTTGTAGGTATTGCATTTTTGTATTATAATGGTTTTTTATTTTTAAATGGTTCAATCGTGTGTTATTGTATGTTTCCTTTTTGCAATAAATTTAATTCTCTTTGCAAATTTTGTTAATTTTCACTACATATTTATTTGACAAATAAGTACCTAGTTACTTTTAATAAAAATGCGCTATTTATCAGAAAATCTTTGAATTGAAATTTTAATTATGGTTGGTTTTGGCGACAAAATATGAACCTAAGCTAAACAAATAAATACAAATTTAAATAAAAGACAATAAAAAATTAAATAAATAAAAACGTGAAAAATTACTCCTTTTTACATGAGCTTTGCAATGATGTTCCAATTGATATATTTTTCTATATGAAAAAAAAAAACAAAAACGTTAAGGTAGTAAAAAAAAAGAAAAACCGATTAGGCTGAAAAGCAGCACAATAAAAACAAAATTGGACGTTTTTCAGGAATATCGTTCATATCTAAGTTACCGAATTTATTAAAGTTTTCACTCTCTATTTTCAATAAAATCAATTTATTTCAAAAACAGCCAAAATAGATATTGCTTCGATCTTGAATTCAGTAGATCCAAAATTCAAAAACATATAATCTAAGATTATTTAAGAGCTCATGCAGTTTGTGGTTTAATTAGATGAGACTTGTCGACTCCGAGAGTTTACATTTATGTAATCGTTTGTTATCAGTTTTATATCAGTACATAACACAAATGTGATTTCTTTCGTTATAATTATTTGTACTTTTGATTTTAAGTTTTTTAGAACATCCACATTGCGTCCTTGTATAAAACAAGAATTTAATTGAAATGTTAAAAAAATAATTAAAAATTGTTTGAGGAAAGGAAAGGGAAAAAAAAGAAGCATTTTTGCGTATAATTAATTTTATTTAATTAAATGAAAATTTCGCTAGTTATTAATTAATTATTATTTGCGCTTCAACTACAAAACTATATAGCGAATTAGCAACTTGATTTCAATAACAAAGTGTGTCAAATTGAGGACACACAAATACGAACTTATGAATGCGATTCACATAAAAGTCGACCGGAATTAATTGCCAATTTGTGGAATTACTGGCGAATAGTTAAAATACAATGCTAAACGTCATACACAAAGCGTTCGATATACAGGAGATGGAATAGAAATTTATGAATATTCTTGAAAATGAAATAAGTTTATACATTTTACACAGAATTCCGGTATTGTGTATTTTAGTCTTTTCAAGTCGCATCGCATCATTTGGTCTTTGACTGTCACTGAATATCTTTGAATTCCAATTTTCTTCAAAGTCTAATCAAACCTCTAGTTTACTATCTATTGAGTCGCGACAAACACGTCGACTTAATCACCAAAATCCAAGCATGGGACTTGCAACAGATGCGTAAAGTACCCTTTTAGTCTTCTCCTGACGCATCTTCGAAATAGCTCCGAACTTAATAAACCCGACCAACTTCCGAAAGGATGATGTGCACTCAACCGGATACACCGGCGGTATGACGCCGACTCGCAACCATCTTGTCTTCTATAAATAAGCGTCGGTCGGCGTCCTACCTGGCGCAAAAAATCCAACGATCTCCACACTCACCTGCATCGAGGACGATCCCCAGCGATTCTCCTATCCGTCTTCTTAGCTGAACGGTTGTGCTGAGCAAACCTCCCACTTGGGGGTCGATGGCGCTGCTCGAATGCCGCCCCGAGTCCTCGGAAAATGTGGGCGAACGCGATTTGTACTCTGAAAAATAATACAATCACAATCAACGCCACTCCGCCTTACATAAATATGGGGCTATTAAGGAACGCCGAATACAATGTCGGCATGTTGCATGCTGAAAACGCCTGTCGCTGATGGCTTGGAATATACAAATCGGGCGATGTGTCAGTTAACGCTGCTATAAACATATCACGTCGAGATTTTAAAAGCCACCCCGTAAAAGTTGTGTTTGGCACCGAGGAGTATATGTCTAATCCTTTCTTCCACGCCTAACGCGCCTCAGTTGTCTCAGTTTGTTCATTTTTCGTAATTTGCTATTTTTGGCAACGAACGTGTAAATGATAATTTAGTGTAGATACAAGCACCAATTATACGTTGCTTTCGGTTTCTTGTATTTCCATTATAAATTTGGGGAAGCTAATTGGTGAAAATAAAAGAGCACACAAACAGTTGTGGTTTCTTATAATTTATCGCCCTTCAAACTATACAAAATGGAAAATATGCACCTAAATATATAAATACAAGTTAATAAATTATGACGAGTCTCACAAAGAAGTTGTGAAAGAGACAAAAAAAGTTTCTACTGATGCTAAAATTATGAATTATAATTTTAAATACGATGATGAAGGTTAAAACAGAGCACAAAACAATGAACCAAGTAATCCACTACTAAAACTGAACAACGATGTGGTCGTTACAGAAGGCAAACACTGCTTAATGTTAGCGAAATGAATAAATTGTCAATACTAATGTTTTTGTGTCCATGCTTCGTGGTTTTCTCTACACAAAAATGTTTCAATTGTTGATTATCTACTACCTATAAAATTATGGTAAAAATCCAAAAATTCGTCTTCGTCTGTCTTTTTTTTTACATCTGTATACAGAGAAATCTTTGTGCATCAATCACGTTCACCCACCGAGAAACGTGCACAATGTGCACAAAGACATTCAAAACTGTTAATTTACTTGATTAATTGTTAAATTATCTTGTTATAATGGTTTGCTTTGATTAATAAACAGGTTGTCGGAACGGTCGAATAAAGTTGTAATTTAAAAATTATTTTTTTTGAGTTACAAGTAAGTAACTAATTTATTTATATTTATCTTTTTTTAAATATTCTGTTTAACAGGAAGTGATTCCTGCTTATATTTTTTATGAAATGGGATAATGTATTTTTACATTTTCGGACGCAGAATAAAAAACTATTTTCAATAGATTTATTTTTTATTTATTCATTTTTTTGTAATATCGAAATTATTGTTTTCACAAATATTTTAATTTTGCGTTTTTAAAATTTATTGTCTTTCTTAAGAATAAAAAAAATATATTAATATTTTCTTAAGATGTTTTTTATTCTGCAGCCCAAAAGGAAAAAACATATTGTATAGGTTCCTGTTAAACAGAAAGTTGAAAAACTGACAATATTATAAACAAGTTCGTAATATGCCACTATACATTTGTACCAAATGTGAAAAAAATTGTGAAAAAAAAAGTCAATCGACCGTTCCGAGACTTTTGTCCAAACCTGTATACCTAACTTGCCTCAGATTTGCGTAAGAATTGCGCAGAATAAAAACTACTTTCAAAAATATGTATCGTTTTATTTGAACATTTTTTTTAATCTCGAAATTATTGTTGTCGAAGATAAGTTGATGTTGCGTTTTTAAAATTTATTGTTTGTTAATTATGTTAATATTTCTTAAAGTAGTTCTTTATTCTGCATCCGAAAATCTAAAAATATACTTGGTGTTTCATTTAAAACATGAATGCTCCTGTTAAATGGAAAGTTGAAAAAATTAATTAACGAATCCGTAGTTATACATTCCTAACAAAATTGAAAAAATATATTTCAAATCATAAAGTTATTCGATTGTCTGGCACTTTTGCCCAATCCTGTATAGTTGCTTCAGATTTGCGTAAGAATCCAACACGGTTTGCTTATTTTATATATTTCTTCAATGATCTTCCAATGTGCTTTTTTTTATAAAAGTATGCGACCGTCGTCAAGAAAAAGAAACGTTACATCTTCGAGACTCTACTTCGCAAATTTGCTCCAAATATGATGATTGATGGTGATGGTTTCATTTAACAAAACACATAAGTCCTCTTCCTAGTTTTCTATCGATATTCTTTCTTTCTGAACGCGAGTTCGAATTTTTTTAAAATTATGTCCGATATAAAATGAATATTTCGAGATATCTACATTATTTGACAAACAATGGTATTGCAAACGCATATATGATTTCAAAGAAATTTTCAGAACTTTAAAATTAATGTTGTATTTTGTTTGTATTTTTGTAATATAATTGTTTTTTATTTTTAAATGGTTCAATTATATTTTTCCTTTTTTTCATCGTTGTCTTCAAAGTCTTGTTGTCGTTGTCTCGTTGTCTTCTTCCTCTCTCTGTAGTTAACGATTCATGTTTTGTAATAGCTATTGTAGTTTTTTCTACTATTTTTAATAGTTTATTTTTTAAAATATTTAATTTAAGATATCTATTTCATGAAATATTTTAAAGCGCGGTACAATTGTTTTTTATTTCTTTTTAGTTTACCACAATAGATTACTATTAGGAAAGCGTTCGTTTCGTTAAACCTAAAAAAATAATGTTTTTTCGAACTGTTTCGATTTATCTGTTTGACTTTTTAAATTATGAATTGTCCTACCGCTAGATGTGTATGCTTAAAATTCCAAAATAATGTACACGTCGTGTCAGATGTTCCTCGTCTAGTTTTTTACACAGATCTGAATATCTCATTAGGAGTTGATTAAGAACACAGACGTCAAAGTCATGAGAACGGCGTCTACACACGTAAAATATGAATTTCAACAAAAACTCACCATGGAGCTCTACCTCCGGCTCTTTCTCCCTGCTGTAGATGTGGCTGTTGCGCGCCAATACCTTCCACAGCTTCATCTTCGCTAACTCCAAACACTTAGTCCATCACTCTGTCCACTCAATTGTCGCGATTCATTCACTCGTGGGGAACACTTGGAGATCAGTGCATGCACGTGGAGGATCGGAATTTGACTGAAGTCGAGCACGTTTTCAGGGCGGCAGACGCAAGACTTGGCGAATACAGCGAGACATGTGTGTGCTTTCGGGGTGACAACTTTAGATAAGATTGTCTGTGGTGAAAAGCGAGCACGAACTAACAGACGACGAAGCGCTCGAATAAATTAAGTGGTCGTTAGGAATCGCGTAAAAAAATATGACGCGGCGATAACTGCAGCAACCCCAAAGATGCTGGGGTACTAAATTTGTAACGTGGGGCAGTGCCCTGGAGGAATTTTAATGACTGTTTATTAGATTTCCGATCATAAACCTGTGCCGTAAAAATTAAAAATACCAAATCGAGTAGATCGAGAGGAGTGGAGATTGGGGCAGCGAGGTCGCTGCAATTCTCAATTCGCCCCCGGTACTTGAACTCTGACGTTTCACCCCAAATGATAAGATCTTTGAACGCGGCCTCTATCGCCGATTTCGTATTTCGTCCCAACTACACTTACTACAAACACTACACAGATTACATTCAGACCCCATAAAATTTTTATGTAGTTTCTGCGCTGAAATGTGGCGTCTTGTTTATAAAACAAACTCCGTTTTATTTCGTTTAATTATTCGGCTCATATAGGATGATGATGAACGGTGTGTGACAAATTCGCGGCGGCATCAAGACTCGCTGTTATTAAAATAGATTCATTTATCATTGACGATTTTTTGCGATGCTGAAGAAGTTGTGGGGCTCTATAAATACTCGGCCCGAAATAAGGGGTGATTCGTAGTTGGGACACATGAAACCATCACTTTGACTTCTTCACTCGTTTAAAAAAATTTAACATCTCCTCGATAAACATGCGCGCCCTTAAGTAATCAGAATAAAAAACTAAAATTAAGGGAATGAAATTCGATTTGAATATAGTGGCGTTCACTAAAAAAAATACGAAAATACGTCCAGAAACCGGTACATTCCATTCGCCAGAACTTGGACAATAAAAACTTGATACCCTAAGCGCCAGATTCACTACGACGATGATCATATCCAAGTTTATGGATGATCGTAAACCTGGAGCGCAGGACTTTTCCAAAAAACTTATTATGCGGTTGACTGATGAATAATTTTTATTCGTAAGATCTGTACCGGGATTTATAAAAAATTGTTTTGAATTTAAATTATTGGAGACTGTTTCGAAAATAAGAGAATGTTCAGTTTAGTAAATGTTAGTTAGTTTTAAAATAAAAAATGCGGTTTTATGTTATTATATTTTATTTTATTTTAATATAGCTACATGCTAACCCATACTGATCTAAACGATATAAACTAAGAACTAAATTAATTAAATTTAAAATTAAATTAACTAAATTTAAAACTAAATTAATTAAATAATAATAAAAATTTAATTTCGTCTTCTTTGAGCATGCTACAAATACACAAATGTATGCTAAAAAATACGTGAGATTGAATGGAAATTTTGCAAGGATTATCTCTACAGATGACTCTTACAAAATACTATAAAAATACTAATAAATAATTCATTGGAAGCTGATGTAAATTTTAAATTGAAATAAAAAATCTGAAACCCGACATGGGTAACTCGGCTGTAATCAATTTTTAATAGTTTATTACTGGACTCTATTTATATTACATTTTGTTAAAATTGTAATTTTCTCTTATCTTGAAATGTGAAAAATGCTATATTTATATAATTTCATAATTTTTTTATCTGCAAAAAATTTGCCGCCATTCAGAGCCATCTACCAAGTTCATTTATATTTAGTAGGCATAATTCCGTTGTGTTGGCATCACTGCCTCCTCGTAACATCTCTGACAGCTGTGAGACAGTGACATAACCTTTAAATTCTGGTATTTTTACCACCTTGTCAACATCATTTATTACGAAATCCATCACTTGCCAATAAAACGATGTCTTTGCTAACACGAAATCTGTCTAAAATTCTCACACAAGTAAGTTGACAAATTAAATTAGATGACATAACCTGATCATGTGACCTGTTAGGCCACTCAAACTTGCACAGTTCGCAGCCTTCACTCAACCTTGCCGACCCTCGGGGATGCTGTAAGTACACGCGACTTACCCGTTTCGCAATTTGAGCCCAGATTTTAGGGCTTGGCTGACCGCCCCGACACTCGTATCACTTGCACGTTGATCCCCGGCGATGGCGTCGGCCCCGAGCTAGTCTACTCAGTGCAGGAGGTCTTTAAAGCCTCCTCGATCCCCGTCGACTTTGAGTCGTACTTCTTCTCTGAGGTGAACCCCACACTCAGCGCCCCACTTGAAGATGTCGCCAACTCGATCACTAGAAACCGCGTGGGCCTGAAGGGAATCCTCGCAACTCCCGATTATAGCCACACCGGCGAATTACAGACACTTAACATGAAGTTGCGCAACAGATTAGATTTGTATGCCAACGTCGTGCATGTCAAGTCACTTCCCGGGGTAAAACGGCGACATGAAGGCATTGACTGTGTCATAATACGCGAGCAAACCGAAGGGGAATACTCAGCTTTAGAGCATGAAGGCGTCAAAGGCGTCGTGGAGTGTCTGAAAATCGTCACGGCAAAAAAGTCGCAACGCATCGCCAAATTCGCATTTGACTATGCCACTAAGAACAACAGAAAGAAGGTGACGGCCGTGCACAAAGCTAACATCATGAAGCTGGGCGACGGTTTGTTTCTGAGGAGTTGCGAGGAAATGGCAAAACTCTACCCAAAAATCGAGTTTGAAAAAATGATTGTTGACAATTGCACCATGCAGATGGTGTCCAAGCCTCAACAGTTTGACGTCATGGTTACGCCGAATTTGTATGGAAACATTGTCGATAATTTGGCGTCGGGACTTGTAGGGGGCGCCGGTGTCGTTGCTGGATCTTCATACTCTGCAAATTGTGTCGTTTTTGAGCCTGTATGTTATAAAATGTTATGTAAAACTCTTCTGAGGGTAACTTTTTAGGGTGCGCGACACACTTACTCCGAGGCCGTGGGCAAGAACGTAGCCAACCCCACGGCGATGCTCTTGTGCGCCTCGAAAATGCTGCGCCACGTGAATTTGGCGCAATACGGCGATATGATAAGAACTGCCGTAGAAAAAGTGTTGCAGGATGGAAAAGTACGAACCAAAGATATTGGGGGACAAAACAGCACGCAGGAGTTCACCTACGCTGTTATACACAATTTGAAAATCCCCGGTAGCGGCTGATTTCTTCTATTTATTTTGTAATATTTATTTTTTGTGTTGTCAATAAACGCAGTAGGTGCAAGTCGGACGTACGAATAAATAAGAGCTCCTGCTTATGCAAGAATATCGAGTTTCATTTAACCACGAATCTCGCGTTATGCCCACGGGTACGCGGCTTTAATTACAAGATCAAAGAATGGATGGTATTATATTATGTGGGGTGTGGGTGGATGTGGTTGAAACATCTGTATTGAATTTATTCGCTAAAAATAGCCAATAAAAAATAATTATAATTTTCTTTCAATCTAAACTATTCTGCGCTCCAGGTTCACACAAAAAATGGCGGTGGAGAATATTTTACAGAACGTAAGTTCATTCTCATAAAGTCAGAAGTTTTGTTTCTATTTTTTACAGAGTAGACTTAGGTATGATGGGGAATCTCAAAAGTTTTGATTTGAAAATGCTTATCTATATTCTGTTTAATCTACTGATGGTGTGAAAAATTAAAACGTTCAGTTTTCTGGTACTTTTATTTCGAATCCATTTGAAACCAAACAAAGCTTGTTACTTGGAAGATTTTTATTCAGTTTTATTACAAGTAAAATGCAATTTACTTACTTTTGAGCCATTTATGTAACTATCGTGCGTTGGCCATGGAAAAACTTTGTGCATCAATTTAGTGTAGCAAAATTTCAAAATGTCAGTTCGAGTCTGTTCATGTTTAGGTTAGCTCCCTTGTTGACAATGGGATAAATCATTATGGGATTAAAAAAAAGTTCAAAACATTTCCCGGTATCGTTGTGAATCCAAACATCAATCTATTCATTGTTACAGCTTCTCCTCTGTTGAGGAGAATATCGGCACGACCAGGACGGTCATTAATTTGATATAACTGTAAGTGGTGAAATAGATCGATGAAGAAGAATCAGTCTCAAAACCGAAAAATGTCTTGAGAATATTTGGCAGCACTCAGTTGTCCGTCAACCTTCATGGGTCATCAGTCTCTATGCGCAACTCGAGACCTACCAATTCAGTTTAAGAGCAACTGCATTCTCAATTAATATTTCAAAAATCGTTGTATATATAGTTAAACACGGACGTCGACCGTTAGGGAGTTGTATTACACAATATACATTAGAAAAAAAAGGTTTGGGTTTGCTTGGAATCGAAGGTTCGAAGGTTTATTATTTTAATAGACCAAAAAATTTGGACGGGCCACGGCAAAAAATCGAAAGCAATTGCAATAAATGTTGTTTATTTTTGGAGTTTATTTACGGATTGTCTTTCATTAAAGTTTACATTAATTTTTTTTACATTTTATTTAAAGTACCAATTTTTTTTTCCATCATTTAAGTAATAATAATAATATGTTTGTGACCTACCAATCGTTGTATACATAGTTAAACACGAACGTTGACCACTAGTGAGTTATAAATTACACAATATACATTAGAAAAAAAGGTTCGGATTTGTTTGGATTCGAAGGTTTAAAAACCAATGATTATTAAAAATGCTCATTAAAAATAAAATTAAACTGTCCTAGCGTTTGGGCCGTTTTATTTGATGGTAAATTTGAAACTGACAGATCGTGACATTTGTCAAATCTATATGTTTCTGTTTTCTATGGTTTCTACACTGGAAAGCCGATAAATTCCATGGCCAACGCAGCCTCGGTTTTTTTTGAACGCACGTTACATATATGATTATAAGTAATGGGCGTACAAAAAAAGATTCAGTGTAATCTATGGAATCACTTTGGAATTATTCTTTTCAGTGTGGAAAATGTTTGATCACGAAATGGAGAGATTTGAAATTAATTTTTCGGTTGACTACTTTTCGGGCACGAAATATAAAATACATGTCTTTTTAAACAAATTTTATCTCCAGGCGCGTCGATTTAGGCGTTTTTTGAGCAAATTTTTGGTTGACAGTTCCTGCCAAATGTCGAGACTGTAAAAACTAAAACAAAAACTGGATTCGATGGCCTCTTTTTATACGCCCGTTATTTTGCTTTAGCTTTTCACCCGTTGAATTTAGTCAATTCGTCACGGCGTGACTTATTACACATTTCTCAATCTGATTTTCAATTTTGCGCGTATGTGGTGGCCTTGTTTGAATTCCATCATCCGAAAACTCGGTGTCAAAGTAGAAACCGAAAGTGATAAATTTTCGAGAACAACATCCATCCGGGATTTGATTTCCGTTGCAATTTTCTCTTTGATGACCGCTAGAAACTCAATTTTGTCCATAATTGAAACAGGCGAAGCTGTCAGACTTAAATGCTTGTCAAAACCATACCAGTTATTCACTTTTTCGCCGTTTCAAACAAAACAATCTTAAATAATTAGAAACTAATTCATTTTCTTAAAAGTTAATTCTATTTGATAACGATTCATAAATTATTTAAAACGAGTATAAGCACATTTTGATTACTATATCGGCTTTAGACTGAAGCATTATAAATCGTTTTATTTTTATTTCCAACTGCAGAATCCGTATTCAATCAATTACATTTGAGGGTGCAGACACTTGTTGTAGTTAGGGACAAAGAAAGCGGTGGAAATCCCGATTCGCAAGATTAACTTTGTTGACTTGTACCTTCTCCTTTGTACGACTTCTTTAATGCGATTTTTTGCTTCGCGATTAAGATGACTTACTCAACTCTGAAGAAGCAAAAAATAATAATTACAAAGCTTTGTGAAAAAAAAAACGGTTGTAGATTTATTTCAAATTAAGATAATCGAATTAAATTGCTCAAGATTCTATTTTGCACAACTTTGCAAACACACATTTAGAAATAGTTTGTGGCAAAGAATGTCACTTCTTGGGTGGAAAGAAATCATTGTATATAAAAATGCAAACAATGAAAGACTTCCTCTGATTGTTTGTTCATACCCAAGTTGAATATTTATGAAGCATCTTGTTTGCAATAAAGAACGCCAGATGAAAAGAAATCTAAAAATAAGTGTGACAACACAATTTTTACAATTCTTAACTGTAACGTTTTTTACTAAAAGTCCTGCAAAGTATATTTATTTTTTATCGATTGGAATTTTTGCATCAATTATCAATTATCGGTAGTTTCAAACAATTACAGCAAACAGCAGCTGTTCTTAATATTCTTGGTAATATGTTATGTTCTGAGGGTTAATTCGCGTATTTTTTAAATAATTTTAACTGTTGCCTTTGTTGTTTCATTCCGCATTTGAGCTCTTTTGATCTCTGTGTTTGTGAATATTACCTCTACAAAGTTTTATCCTCCAGATGCCAGCATTGCCCGTTTAAATTTCCATTTCACATCTATGACATTGTAAAATAACCACTTTATTACACACAGTGTTTGTAAAACCCACAAATACCAAACATACTAATTTGGTGCGGCAAACAGCAATAAAATATAATTTTTATAATTCATCACATTTCCGTGGAACTAGAGGCATTTTTTGTGTTATAAATTGCGAAACTTTGGTAAAACGTGTTTTAGTTACATTTAGTTATTTTTCTTTTACCATTTCGTAATAATTCTTTAAATGTTTGTTTGGATACTCACTTTTCAGCTGAATTTGTAGAAAAATTTGTAAAGAAGAAATTTTAAATCCTTTCGCTTATTATACCTAAGTTTGTTAAAATTGCTTCAAGAATTTAATAATAATAATAATAATAAATGAAGCCGGAGTTCAAGCTAAATTGACTTCCTTAAAACCAATTTGATAAAATATGATTTGTATTTATTAAACAGTTTGTGGCTGAGGAGTAATCAGTTTGCGGTTACAATATTTGTTCGTAATTTGAATTTTAGGCTTTTGTTTTCTGCTCGGAAATCCATGCTCTCCACATTTATTTTACATTTGACTTTTAAATTGCATTTTTTTAATAACGAAAACATTGTAACGGGTAACGACAGAAGAAAGGAAGCGAAACACAATCCATCAGGGTTAAATTCGTTTCAAGTTTAAACTGATTTGTATTTTAAAAGTTTGGAAAATTTTCAACTCTTCACCAGTTTGTTATCGATTGGGCTTGTGTGGAACTCGAACATTAATCCGAGTGACAAGACCAAGTTTATACAAATGGCTTTTACGCTCGATTTCCATATTTGGAAAATGCAATTTCTTTTGTGTGTGTCGATTAAACTCTTGAATCGATCGTTGTCAATCTGGCGCCGCGGTTGACCGGTGCCCTAAAAACTGCATCTTCATAAAGGACTTTCGTCTTTTATAACTGCAATTTAATTATATATAAAATTCATGTGTTGTTTCTATTTGCAATTGGATTGTAAAAATGGACAAATACAGACTTTTGTACTTTTATATTTAAAATGTGGTTGAATTCGAATCGTTAAATAAATTTTTCCAAATTCAATAAAATATTTTTGAAATTTAGGTGGCTCATCAATAAGCAAATTTCTAATTCCTAATAATTATATTCTTCGTCAGCTAATGGTGATCCAGTTAAATTATTAACTATAGTGTGCATACAAATAAAAACGGAGGCTATGGATGCCATGGAATCTAGTATTTGTTTTTTTTTACAGTGACATTTGTCAAGAGATGCCTTACAAAAATTTGCTGAAAAAACGTCTAAATCGTGATCTTGAGTTATGGAATTTGTTGAAGAATGTATCTTATGTATTGTTTCCGAAACGGTCAAAACATTGCTGCACTTCTTTGACCGTTTTTTTTGTACTAAGTGACAGAAGAAACTATAATCTTAATCTTAAATTATCAATTTTGGGTTTCAGTTAAGGGATGATTCCATCTTCCACAATAAAACAAATTGTTTTTGTGTTATGTAAAAATTACAGCATTTGCATAATAATTGACTATTTATTATAACAACTGCTGTGGCATAAATAAATGAGATTTTGAATACATTGAGTAAATTGTTTGCTTAACCCCTCCTCGTTCATAAAACTGAAAACTCGAAGGCGCGGCCACCATTTATTAAAACGATTTGCATAGATATTTTTCTTCTCTCCGTTTAACAATAAATTAGCCCTATATTAAAAACCTCAGCATCGTCAATCGGCCGTTTTTTCGAAAACATTCATTTATCAAGCCGTAACGCAAGCGCTAAACCTCCGGCGAGGAAAACAAGTCGGGAAAGCATGTGGTCGAGTTAAATTCGCGTTGTCAGTTCGCGAACATACACGACCGTTTCCAATCGAAAATTGTATTTCGACCCTTTCGTCTTATCGCTATAAATACGATACGCGGTGTACATGCATAAATAACCAATCGTTTGTTAGCGCGCTCTCGTTAATTTCCATGATTCCTTGGAAAAGTCGCGGGAAGTGGAGTGAAGTGTGGAGTTGAGGTGACGACACCGAATTTGCGCTAAAAAGGTACATACACCGCATTGTGCTCACATCGCTTTTGTGTATTTTTAGATCGTTAGATAATTCTTGAAGTGTTAAATCCTGATAAATGATACCAATTGGCATTAATTAGCTGTTAATCGGTTAAAAGGACAAGAAGAGCGCTAGGACGTGGCAGATAATAGTCATTGTCACATTTAACAGTTAATACATTAGCAAACAAGACATTCGTCTTGCGATAAGTGGAGAGATTCGTGATTCGTTGCATTTCGATTTCTTCCAAGATATCTGCGAACGTCGGTTTGCATACAAATTCAGCCGAGACGAAGGGTGGCAACCCTCCGCGACATGTTAATTAGCTTGTGCACCTACATCGCAAACACAATATAGTTACTTAAAAGCATGCATTCGGTCGTGATAGGCCACCAGTAGGAAACGCTTGAAGGAAAATAAAAAAATTGCTCTTGTTTGGAAAGTGATCGATAATGTTAGGCTATCACGATGTTTGAACAGGGACACTCAACATAAATTAAAATAATGCTAATCATCGCTGAATCGAATTAAGTATACCGTTAAGCAGCGATGACATGTTATGTAAAGTTTTGAACAACAGGGCCGAATTTTTATAATTAATTCAAAATACAAAGTTGGCCCAAAATGCTTTACAAAATTTCCTTGTTTGGAAGTTCAGTACATCGTTCCTCATTTTTCTAAAATACAAAGCTTTTCACGTCATGGTCCCTTTTTCTATGTGTGCGTGGATTTATTTTTGCCGGCGCTTTAATTAATCATTTTTTCGTAGGTTCTGTGATTAATACTTTTAATATCGCACATATTTGGGAATAGCTGTCGTAGCCTTGACCCTAGTACGACAACTTCTTGTTTAAGTTATGTATAAAAACGTGGTCCAATTTTAAGAAAAAAGTTATTTTTGTTATTTCAAACTATTCAAATATTTCAGATAACTAATCACTTTACTTGGAATAAATTAGTTAATATAAAATAATTTAATAAATTACTCCTTCGAATTACGGACTTAAATAAATGAAATGCCTTTGATTAGTTAAAAAATAACACGGAATTAAAATTGGGAGGAAGTTGAGAACTAACAAGGAAAGGTGAATAAAACGGTTATCGTTAAAAATTGAATAAAACAAAATTTTAGTACCTAAGCATTTTATTTTATGAAAAGTGTACAAAGCATTATCAAGAAAATGCCAAACAAAACTAATAAAACGGATAACGTATTTACAACAGACGTGAACGTATAATACATTGAAATACAAGTTTCGTAAATGATCCGCTCTAATTAACAAAAAATGAAGGGAAATGTTATGCCCAGTGAGTTACAACTAGGTCTACAATTTTGAAAAATTTCGGCATCTTCAATTATATTCAATAATGATCGATGAAAATATTTCATTTGAAATTATAAAATAAATAACAGTAACTGTTACTGTTTAAATTAAAATGAAATTGTTTTTAGGGGGTTTGAGAGCAAGCAAGCCTTAATTAAGAATACATTTTTCTGAGAAATCAAAAATAAAAAAAACTTCTGGACAAATATGTACAAATTTACATAATGCTGTAAACGTCTTCATTTTTTAACTCACAAACAAACAAATTGCATTTTTTAGTTTGTAGTTCTAGTATTACTTCACATCCCTTCGTTTTGCCTCTTCGTTTGAGTTTAGATCGTGATTATGTCATAATGACAAGAAAGCAAGTCAGTAATAGAATGCGGTAAAAAATCTTGAAAATATGGTAAAAAAATTGAGAATAAGAGATCTGAATCACAGATGAAGGCCGGCAATTCTTAACGAAAAAATAACGCATTAAAGTATTAATAAACTATTCATGAAAACCATCATCAAATTTGCAAATTTTGAAATTAAAAACGTCAAACATTTCGGAATAAAAACAAGATATTTCGAAACAATGTGAAGCGACGAAATGCTGAAATTTTTCACTGCACCGCACATTCGAGCGTAGAAATTCCCAACTTAAAAACGCTTAAAAGTCAAACGATTTACGTCGGACGAGTCAGTGATCGATGGTGGACGGGACTGATTTGCGGATGAAGGAAAAGAAATATTTTCACAGTCCGGGCACATCTCACCGTATCGTTCTACAACTTCATGAAAAAGCCCTGCTGTCTATAATTTTTTTTTATTGGTTCTTGCATGTCGAATAGTTAAGTTAATTTCGAGGGTCGGATGCAGCAGGAGCCGGCTCATGTCGTGTCTAAAATCGGTTGTGCAAATAGGAATTTGCTACAATTCTCGAAATATTTGCACTGCTTGTTTTAACAGTCCACTCGCAGAATATACTATAATCATCCGTCGTTAGTGGATTTATTTCGGTTGGTCCAAAGTGTTGAAATATTCATCTCAATTCGGGCCAATTATGCGAAACCAAGGCCGCATTCTTCGCATGCAAATTGACTTTATTAAATAAGTTGGGGGTTGAAACTGCGAAACTATTGGCGGGGTTTTAGTCAGGATCGGGTGTCTTGAGTTGAAACTGATTAATTCAGATCGGAAATGAAAAAAGATGTTTGAAAGTAACGCAATTTGCACCACAAAGACTAGTGTTTGACGATAAATCAATTACTTCTTGATGGAAGTCCCGAACAGGTGTTTTTCCCCATTTTCGATCGACTCGGTTTGGGGAAGTAATCGCAAATAACGCTGCCGAAAACCGGAAAAGGGATTTCACGTTTCGCTTGATACGGGGGCGGTTTACTAAAGATTTCTATTAAGTTGCTGCCAATAAAGAATCAACATGTGCCTAATTGGATGTGGAAGACGAAGGATTTTGTGGTCAGCGCTAAGAAACGAAGGGCAGCCAGGGCTGGGGTATACACGCCTACGCACCTGTTGTGGTTTCCACGGTGACAGAACATACGCCATGTAACAAACATTTGCGCTGCTTTCACATGATTGAACAATTAAACAAAGGCGCAGGGATTTGAAGTTTTTAATAAATATTAGCCATGAATGAGTATAGGATTTCAGTGGGGGTGTGGACGTGGAACAACTTCTTCTAAAAAAAAGAGTCTTCGAAGCTGAAAGCACTACCGATGTTAAACGTTAGGTTCTGTTTTTCGCGTGGTTTCTAAGCAATGATAAATCTAATCATCTCTTCCACGACTGCCTTGCGCGGTTTGAAATTTGCCTCATGAACTCCAAATCCGCATTAATCAGATTTCAAATTTTGTATCTGGGCCTTTAATTTAATATTTACTGAAATTTGAGATCTGAAACGTTGAATTGAATTAAATAATTTAACGTCTGAATAGTAAACCCAAGTTTCTGAGGATATTTTTGTACGAATTATAAATTAAATCGTTTTTATTTTCCATTTTCGATTTTAATGCCTCATTTTGTAATTTTGTGTTTTTACACTATTGCTTTTACCCATTGTCTATTGTCAATTTTTCTTTTTGTTTACGAACCTCGATTTTATTGCTTTATTTAGCGTCAGTTTAGTAATTTCAGGGTGATGTGTTGTCACTTTAACGTTTTCACGCGAGTCACGTTATGACTGCCACTCAATTTTTATCCTTCGAAATTTGATTATTCGCAATCTGCATCCGCTGTAGAAGCGGAAATCAGTTCCTTCCACCCGCGCAAAATAACTAAAAAACCTATTTATAAATTGCAGATCGGCTCTTCGACTCGCCGCAATGAAAACAACTTTGATTAAATTCCGGGTGACCCGCGAGGAAACCGCCCCCGTTTCAGTCCCGACATCTTCAGCATGCGGCGAGTTGTTGACTCCCCACCTGTTGACGCCGCGCAACTCACTCACGAACGGTAAGTGAAACGTTACAGTTTCCTACATTCGAGCCTCAAATCGATCGCCTTGTAGAATGTCCGCCCAGAAGACGGCGCCCCATCACCCTCCGGATCATGCCCCGGCTAAGTATAAGTCTTCCCGCCAGGAGCACTTCGGCGCCGGCTTCCACCACCGAAACGGACTGGCCTGCCGTAAGGTACGTCGGTAAAAAATATAATTGCGGCTGTAAATTACCGCGCAATTTGCTTACACAACGCCTGCACAAATATTTATTTAAAAAAATGGAACACAATCGACTAACGCAAATAAGAGGCGTGCGACGTAAGCATTATTAATAATTAAAATCGAACTGTGTCAACAGTTCCAGACTGGCTCATTTGCATCGACTAAATTGAATTTGGAAATTTGGGGTGCGAGCCGGTCTTAAAATTCATAAACTCGCGTGACGCCGCAAAAAATGTCATCCGAAGAATGTGAAAACCCGAAAATGTAAATTGATAAATGAATATTTCATAGCTCGGGGCGTCTTTCGTTGATTGAAACGATCCAGACAAATAACAATCGGAGATGTTTCTTTAATTAGAACACTTGTTACTGTCCCCAACAAAGCATTATTGATTGTATGAGTCCTCATTTCTGTCGACTCTTTTTTTTCTATTGAATTTATAATTATTATAATTTCGATTGTGCAATAATTGTTTTTTGTAAAAATTCGTGATTACGTAGATATTGATAAGAAAGAGTGGTTTTACTAATGGACTTCCTGAGCACTTTTGTAACTGCGCAAAAATAGCCATATAATTTTACATTATGTTCGCTTGTAAAGTTTTTATTCATAAACCACATTTTAACTTGAAACATTTTCGAACGCATCTTTATTTTGATGCGGTGAGATAAATAAATGAATCTCATTGGCATTGGGAATGTTCGATTGGCAAATAAAACGGTACCGATGTTACGAAACAATTTTTATTTAAAAGTTTGTCAAGGCGAAGATGATGACGAACGGCTGGATAATAGCGATTTAAATAAATACACCGGGGACTTAATCCGGAGATTGTTGAAATAACTTAAAGCAATATTGACTTAGGTGCCTACTTTATCGATCGCGTCGCTGGTTGCCTATGCGGCGACATTAAATATTGAATGTAGGGGGAAAAAGTTGGGTGTTTAGCGATTTATGCGATCGATTTCGATTGTCGGATGTAATTAGAGCGGCGTTAAAAGAAATTGAACCGGGATGCAAATCCGGTTCAGGCGCTGGCGGGTGAGGTTTCGGTGAAGAGAGTTTGATTGTGACAAGGAGTGTAATTAATTCAGTGGATTCAGCGTGCGTGTCTGTAAGTCGCGAGGGGAATCAAGGCTTTATGAGCTCAGCGATGTTTGATAAGTTGGAGAAGCTTCTTTTTCAATTCTTCAGTCTTGTCGCCCTAAGAGCGGGACTAGTAGAATTGTTGTTGCTGTTGCGGTTTTGGGAAAATTCGTTTGATCGTTAGATCAACAAGCGCGACGCAATTAAAACTGATAATGGATATCTGCAGAGGCTGCACCACCTGTTGAACTCGGTTTGAATTGTGCGTTTAACGCGCGCGTTTGATCGATGGTTTTAATAGCGCGTCTATAGTTTATCAAACGGACGGCAATTACTCGGATTTACGAGCATCGACGCTTCGCCGTAATTCAGTCCGGTTTTTTAAGCTTGTGGCCGATGTCGCTTTCCTTTGCATTTTCTCCCCTTGGGAAAATTCGATCGGGGCGCCGTTGATTCACCCTCGTTTCCACGAGCGTTTCCTGCACGAAACGCAAGCGCCGATTTGAAACACGTGCCAAAACACCGCTTACCTGCCAGTTCAATCTCGCGCTCCTTTGACGCTGGTTCGTGTGAAAGCGACTTAACTGCGAAAATGCCGATTTTTCTTTAAAGCGGCCGAGTGAAAGTGCCCGATTTGACGACACCGAGGACATTAACATTGAGGCGCGGAACTGGGGCAATTGTAGTCGCGACTTTCAAGTGGTCTGCGACGAACTCAGCACTGAAACACTAAATTTGGCAGGAAACTGTCGCACGTGTGGTAATTTGTGTTCGTAATGGAGGGAAACTGAACTGCAGGTTGCGCGTAATTTTTCCGGCGAGAAAGGGAAATGGGAAAATCGGGAGTAATTTGCTAGGAGATTAAATTGCAGTTTTGACAGCTTGGCGCCTTTTTTTCCTTTAAATAGCAGATGGATGACTGAAACTCGACGGACTCGCGATCCAAATTGATCGGTTTCAGTGCTAGAGTTTCAGTTTCAACAAAACAACCAATTACGCGTGAAGATGAAGACGAAGTCGACTCGGCCGACTTAAAATCCGCTATTACATTCTAGCTGAAAATCAGTTTTTACGGCGACTTCGTCGCCTAAACAAATTACCAAACTCAAACGGAGCAGCCGCGTGTTCGTCCATCTTTTCCAAATTCTCCCCTCGTTATTAAAACCATCGATCCGTCTCTCTAGTCATATCCATAATCGTCGCTTAATTAACCGGCCCGGAGGCAAAATTTTCGTTCTTTGATGTTAAGCTGAACGCGGTGGAGATGTCTTCGGCGGCGATCGAGGTACAACGCGAGCTCGCGGCGCGGCTTGAGAAAGACGGGAAATTGTGTGTAAAAAGTCATCGCTCGGCTTCGGAGCAGGGTCCACACCCTGGTTATCACCTGTGGGGGATGAAGAGGACGCGAAAGCGGACATCTGCGCCCCAGATGGGAGTCCAGCCGAGAACTGCGCTCATTCTCAGATCTAGGAGATCGTGGCCGGTCGCGCCGGTCGCCTCCAGCAGGTGAGTGAACAACAAATCGTCGTTTCATTCGACCGGAAAGACACACAAAGCTTTTAATACGTCGACTTATCAAAGAGACGAGCGATGGGAGATTGGAAATGTAGATTTTCAATCAGGCGAGATGAAACGAGATTGATTACGACGCACTTATGGAAAATCATAATTGGGAGAGTAGTGTTTTCGATTCCTGCTGGGCGGGAAATATCCGCTGAATTCAGCTGTCATAGTCAGGACGAGACGAGCTTTCAGGTCGATGTTGGCACGAACCTGTTGAGTTAACAAGACTGAATACAATATTATGCGGCAACTATCTCACGAACAATGGCAAACTCGTGTAACGTTTTTTTTTTGCCATCGAACAAGTTGACATTTTATGAATTTGCACTGGGGCATTTTTTTTGGTTGCTTTTTGCGAAACAAGCTGCAAATTAAAACGAAAGCCATCTTCGTTGACTCTTAGGCACTTTACTCGGTGAGGAATAGTTAAAAGTTAAATGGTCAAATACCCCTAGAGCGTCTCGTCCCAAAAGTGTCAAAGTTTCTTCCACTTTTTTAAGAGACGACGAAAGCGAGTAAAGCGACTCATTCTTCTATCTGTTAGAGCACTTTAACAGAATGCAAGCTTCAGGAGTACACGTGCGTTCTGTCGTTCCAGGATATCAGAGGTCCGTCGAGTTTTTTAAAAGATTGAAAAACGCCACATTTTTTTATTCATTGAATTTCTTTATTTTCAAACCAGGTTTGGATGACTAGGTCGTTCTGCCACTCCAAAGTACAATACTTTATAATCTTACATTGTTCTCTATATGAGATCACTTTTACGCGACACCGACTTCCGATGAATAGACGCCGTTTTGTCAGTCCAGCCAGCGTGTCAAAGATCTTTCCAGTTTTTTAAGAGGATAAAAATCGACTCATTCGTCGGTCCGTGAAATCCCTTTAAAGGACCAGTTTCAGATAAATATATTACATAATTCTAAATCTCCGACATTTCTGTTGTGTCACTGTAAAATTACAAAATCAGTACTCGTCACAAGTATAAAAACAAAGTGTGAGTGAAAACTAAATTTAAGCCAGTTTCGTAACAATATTCACAAGCAGTGTTGAAATTTATCGCTTCTTTCAAAGCGAGTTGTTTCTCCGTACTAGCTTCCGCTTTTTAATTGCTTTCCAGAAAACCAGGAAAACGATAATTTTCAGACAAAGCATGCTTCAGTAACTCTTACTGATTACGAAAATAAAAGTATCACAGCGAAGATGAAAAATAAATAATCAAAAGCACAGTACACACAAGTACAGAAAACTAAAAATATGAAGGATTTTTGGGTTTCGAGGCCGTGTTTCTGTAGGATAACTTTTAGGCATTTCTAGCGCTGAAATGTTAATATTTTTCTTGAAAACTTGTGAAGCAACTTTAGAATTTCAAAGCAGCGTTATATAATTTTTGGAAATATTTGTCGACTCAACTTACCTTAGGCCTAAAAAAACACTGAACAGCTGAAGGAACAATAACGTTTAATTGTCCAGTTTAGTAATTTTTTTTGTTTTGGTACAGCCTTTCTTGGGACCATGTTAGTTGCTAGCAAAGAATTTGAGAATTTTATTGTCCGAACTCGTATTCGGACATCCGTTTTACAGTTTCAATTTACAATAAATTTGCTGAACTTAATTGCTTTGCATTTAAACCTTGTTTACTACAATTATTGCACGCTGCCGGGAATTTACACACATTTATCGAAATGTGCGTTTGAATGTGTCTAATGTAGACACGCATTCAATGTTATGTAATTTATAAGGGGTGGCAGTAGATTAATTTTCTTCAATCTTTTACAAACCGCGAGCCGAGTAAATTTGAAATCTTTGTGGATGTTGATTGCAGAAATAAAAAGGCAATTCCGAAACATTCTGGGAAGTTGTAGATTTTATCTCTTTGATATGCCTCTGATATATGCATTACTCTCCCAAGGAGAAGAGATCTGGAAATAACGGCCAGCCATTATTTATTTTAATTTCTGTCGGCTGAAATGTATATAGTTATAATTTTTGCTGTAGTTATTTCACTTACAACAAATATTCTTAATTTAAAATTTATGATACAATGAAAGGGTGGCGAAAGCTGAAAACTGTCTGGAAATTTTAAGAGAATTTCATTAATTACGTACGATTTTTTCCTAAATTAATTTCTCGTAGCCAATATTGCAGCTCGTAATTTTTATATTAAAATTATAAGCTCTTCGCTCTTAAAAAACGACGATATAAATTACAGACTTTTTCACAATTAGGTATATGAAATGCGACATTTTATTTTAATTGCGAATGCTTGTAAAGCGAATAAAACACACATTATAAGCGCTTTTATTTTTCATAATCCCAATCTACTCTGATTTTAAGCTGCTGTGCAAATTTCATATTTATTAGTATCAAAGCAAAGAAAAGTGCTGAGCAAATACAAATATTTTTCCTAGACATCCAGTTAAAAATTAATTGCAGCTTTAGCACTGCACAAAATGTCATTTTCCCCGTGAATCATTTCTTCTTGTAATAAAAATCACACCGTAAGTGCACATAAAACTAGTAAAAACCAATTAAATCGTTTTATGCTGTCTATCAATTCCTGTTTTGTTGTGAATGGTGTTTTAAATTTATAACAAATCATAAAACGTCTAATTGTTACCCACTTTCAGTTTTATTTGACTTCCGAGTAACATCAAACAAAAATAAATCCGATAACAATTATTTTCATCAAAATATTGACCACAAATTGATGCAGTAATCTAAGAACGTCTAAGCTTCTCGCAAACACATGTGAAAGTAGATAGGGTCAAGTTCAACTTTCCCATGTGATTGTCATATCCTAATAGCCCAATTATAAACGCTCTAAAATTGTGAACGTCTACCAATTACATCAATCACAAGTAAGCGATTCGATCAAACACTATTATGTTGCATTATTTTACGCACTGATTGGCCGTGAATGACTCAAACGTATAGTAAATGTAACGAAACGTTTAAATTATGACTTCAACTCTAGTTCGAACTGAAAAAATGTAATATATTGGTAAATGGCACAAATGCAAATACTATAATTACAACGTAAGCACTGTCAAATGAATATTTTTGATAATAAAAACTACACATTGAATTTATGAAATTGTATAAAAATACACATCGCTTTTACAAAAATAGTATATGAAGCATTATTATTGCAAAATTTACAAGCAGAGTCTATATTCCTCTGTGTACATTTCACTGAAATATTTCGTTTCAAACTAACTGAAACTAAATAGTTCCACAGTTTTCGGTAGAAAATGGAAACGGTTACAGCCTATTTACGAGAAATATAACTGCATTCTGTCCATTTAGTGTTTTTCTTTAAATACATGTATTGTGAAAATTTGTATTTGTTATGTCATTAATTTCTAGGGACTACCACAACCCACTCTACTGAATTACAAATTATGAATAATTAATTACAACAATAACAGACATTATTACAAATTATACAACACCATAATTGTGGTTTTACAACAGTATTGTGATCGTTCTGTAAATTCCTCACAGGGATTCGTAAAGTTTATACTTCCTTGGAGGTATTTTCCTTAATCCGCCTGCTCCTGCAATGATTTCTTAAACTCTTAAGCTTATGCAATTAGAAATGTGCAGAGTCAAATCTGGGTTTTAAAAGTGTGATAAAAATTTGAAGAAAAGTTCCCGTTTCGCCAAGTTGCATAAGTGATTCTAATTACCATCTCATAATCCTGTCACAAAACAAAACCGTTTATAAGTAAAACAAAGTGAAAGATTACGAAATATATTAAGTATATATATAAGTTGTTATCCAAGACTGTGGATTGTGAAAATTGTAAAGCACAGTATAGGATATAAAAGTGTGTAGGCTTTCACGGTCGGTGTTGTCAACAACGGTGGTATTAATCGGGTTTGTTGACCGTGTTCCATGCGAAGTTCCATGAGGGGGGGTGTAGTGAGCGCCCCGAGTAGTACTTCGACCACGACCACACCGCCACTGAAGATGTCCACCGCAGCTGTGGACGAAACGTTTGGCAGAGATTCATGGGGATCACTTGCTGAGTTAGCCTCTCGGGGCGCTCACTACACCCCCCCTCATGGAACTTCGCATGGAACACGGTCAACAAACCCGATTAATACCACCGTTGTTGACAGTATAGGATATCGAAGTGTAAATATCTGAAACAAACAAACAAAATTTAATTAAATTATATTCCATAACAAATCAAATTGGGATGGGATGAGGAGTGCATGAAACAATATAAATTGCAAAATGCACACAATTACACATTACACAATTGTTGTCGTTGCCACCGCAAAATTCATGAACCCACCGAAGGCACTTTATGCATTCTATTCGCTGCTTTTCGTGTTTATTTTGAGGATAAATTGATTTCAGCTAATGCATTCACGTCCCACACTTTCCATCTCCTCATAATCTGTCGGGATTATATAGGAAAGTCAGCATCACTTCAAATTTCTTCTCACATATTTTCCGCTTACACTTCACGCTTTATTTTGTTAGGTTGAATTGCTATTTTTTGGTGGTCGCATTAAATATTGACATCGGTTACTCAACTAAAATTATTTAATAATTTATAAATCGAGAAGAGAATAATGATTTTGCAATTTTTTCAAGGATTCAAAATGTTGATTAAAAAAGTAAAGGACATTATTACTCAGTAATAATATTCGATTAATGTATTTAATTTGACAATTTTGAGCAGGTATACGACGATAGGAAAATTTTTGTTATTTTTTAGTCAAATTTTACAAAGTAATCGTTGCAAGATGTGCAACTTGCACATCGGGTCGTGCCATCAATCATAAAATTCAAAACGCGCAACGTCACTTTTTTACACCATAAAAGCACCTTATAAAATAGAGGCACCGTCATAGTAAAACTTTCTAACGTTTGCATTTGTCGGGGTATTGTCCGCGGAATTGAGTCGAAGCAACGATAAATTATGCCCCGTTTTAGAGGTGCAGCTTTATGACGAGCTTTTACGGTCAATGTTGTCCGCGCTGCGAGCTTTTATCAACAAAAATTTTATCGAGAAATTCCGCAATCTAATCGAGTCTGCAGTCGAACCGGCCCCGCTAAAAATCCTTTTCACTTTTCGTCCGCTCGACGTGAGTTTATCCACATTCGTTCCTTCGAGCTTTATATAAATCGACATCAGCGAGCGCTGAAAATCAAGCGAGGAACGAGATGTTTAAACTCGTTTACGCGGACGGCCGTTTTGATGCTTTTAATCCTGATTAATCCTAACGAGGCCACAAGCGGCGCATGCGGTTAAAAAAAAGTCCTTTGATGCGTGTTTTTATTTATAAAGCGACGACGTCGCTTATAGACAGACACCAAACCGGTGATATCGATTGTCGGAACCCCAGGTTCAAGGATCGAGGATTTTCCCTTCTTGTGCGCGTTATTCGTGGCCGCTCCTGGGGACCCTGACATTCCTTCACAAGAAACTAGGAATTGTAAAATTTTTACAATTCAACCGCCAGTTTGGTATAAAAGAAAATATGTGCATAATGCGGAAAAAACGGAAACACTCTCTCCCTGTAATTGCGAAGGAACATAAACAAAAAAAAAAAAAGTGGATTTTGGTTTTGTGAATTACAAGATGTTTGGTTGCGTCGGTTTTCAGGCTGGCAATTTGATGAATAACCGATCTCGTGAACAGTTTTCCGCAACATCAATATTCGGCGGAAGACTTTAATCCCTCCATTACCCTCTCACCCTGGGCCATAATTAAAACTTTTTGGAATTTATTTGTTTGCTTTTGTACAATAAAGACAAATTACTCCGACGCTTCTAATTCATTGTACCGAAAATCAACCGAAAACGCGAACGTGCTTTCCGAAACACAATTATCCGCGCCTTCGGCTTTGAGACCGACGTTTACAACGCTCTGCGATTTACGAGGACGTGTAAATTTGTAATTCCGTTTTTACGCTAACAAGGTATATTGTTTTAATCTCTAATTGCCGCCAGTTTTACCGTTTGATGTTAGCTGAATCCGCACTAAAATGCGGCGGAAATACCACCGAGAAAGACAATTTGCAAATGGAAAGCATATCCTTTTGCAGTTCCTGAACAATTTTTTGTCGCGTCTGCTAGGTGGAAGTTTGTGATTTGTGTACTGTTCTGGGTTTGTCGAGTGCCATTAAAACACTCCGAGCAGAATTTCAATCTTACCCAAACTTACATATTTAGGGTTTGTGTAACCCTTGTCCCTCGGTTAATTTCCTCATTCTCCGAAAGGATGATGTGGTCGCTTCGTTGTCAAAAGTGAATTTTCTGCGAGCACTTTGTTTACCTCTAAGCTCGATTCTGTCGATACAAGGAGATTAGGCAGACAGCTTCGGGACTGCATTAGATGTTTTAAACAATTTGGAGGGAGCAAAATCTGTTAAGCGATAGGCGCTAATTTTTTATGTGCAAGAACCGAGCATTTAGAGCAGTTGGGATAATGAAGTGTTTCGTGATTTGGTTGACGCAACGAGTTGTCGTTTGATTGGCGGTTGATGGTAGGAGTTAATTACAAACCCAGCCGTGAGGTAATGACCGAAAGCTTCAAAGCTGCAAACTTCGAATTGGATGTTTCCGGTTGGAGATTTTTATAATTATAATTGGTGTGACGAATTATGAAATGTGTTTTATTAGTGCTTGCTTTATTAGCAAACTTTGAGGTATTTAATAAATAACTAGTTTAGGCAAAGGAGGCTGTCCATAAAGTACAGTTGGTTTATTACAAATACAG
This sequence comes from Eledona agricola, assembly GCA_964023215.1. NCBI lineage: Eukaryota > Metazoa > Arthropoda > Insecta > Coleoptera > Tenebrionidae > Eledona > Eledona agricola. The sequence goes on along the minus strand of OZ026857.1, from coordinate 26,885,004 downwards.
TCTTATATAAAAAGAATGGTTGCTCTTTTTGCTTTATCGGGAAAATTTCAAGGGAAAGAGGCGTATACATAAAAGACAGTTCATCTTTTATTATTTTATTTTATATTATTTATGCTTCCAACGTACAATACTTTGAGGTTAATAAATTTCTCACATCTTGTCAACGATATTGCTTGCCGACGTATAATAAAAAACTACCAAATTGACAGTAATGGAATCTGGAACAGAAAAGTGACAGTGAAAAATAAATATTTAAAATTTTAAAATTCAAAGCGATAACACCTTTTATTTCTACTTAGGTTAAAACATTTCTTTTCTGTCTGACGAAACAATTTTTTTATTCCACAAAAAACGAGATGATTTGACTTGTTTTCCAATAAAGAAAACCATCTAGATATTTTTGTTTATATTTGTCTCATTTTATATTGGGTTGTCGGTAAAAATTGTAAATAAAATCGATACCAATTAATTATCAACCATTTCTAGTATGTTGAAGTTTCGAATCGAAGGTCGCATTTTCTCCATCGTCGATATATCCGAATGCGCCTCAGCTTCGGAACTTACACTTTGTATTTTCAACGTTCAATTCTCACTTTTCAATCTCGCATCTCATATGTCACGCTATATTCATTTTGTCACTTCTATCTAGTGTCACATCAGATTTTCGACGTCTCTATCAATTCTACTTCAATTTCAAATCATGCACTCCGCGCCGTTTTGTTCTCTCGTAAATGGAATACATAGTTGGTAACTTTCTGCACGGTCTCTTCGCTTTGATATGGCATTAAATTCGACCACGCGGCGTGCTTTCAATAAAAGTTGACGCTTGACTGCGATTCATTTCGCTCGATTTTAAGGTGGGAAATCAGCATGCAATTTTTCCAACAATAGTAGGATTTAGTCATTTTCCAACATATTTGTTTGATTTTTTGGTATTGCATTCATTGAACATTGCACTTTAAAACGAACGCATTTGAGATTCATCCCAAATGTAGTTATTTAATAATTAATTGATGAAGCGGCTTTTGCATATGCTCCAAAAACGACGACGATTATAATGAAGTTGAATAACTGAAAAAAGCCGTTGTTTGTAATGTTCTTCATAAGATTACTTGTAAAACCTGGGTTCTCAATTTGGGAATGAGATGTCGCTAGCGTTCACCACTTTTTTTATATATTATATCCAATGTAAACTCTAATCAAAACTAATTTTCCTGACTTTCGTAAATGTCTGAATATCTGAAAGAAGCAGGGAAACTAGTAACATTTTGCCGCATTTCTTTGAGGCAGGCAGGCTCTCGTGTTCTAAATGTGCTAAAGAACATATAATAAAAAATTGTGAATCTCGCAAAAATGTTTCAATTGCTTCAAGCGAAATAAAAGTGTGGATCAAAAATTAGAACAGTACGCGGTAATAAAGATGCTAGAAATCTAGCTTACAGTAGGAATTACCTACTGTAATTACCTAACCAGAAAAATAGGTATAGTGTGTCTATGCGTTCATTCAAGCACAGCCAAAAATTAAACTCTTCACTCTGAAATGGCTGCCTTCTAAATCGCAAAAATACTTGCCATCACTGAAACAAATTTAAATGCATAATTTTTTGATTGTGAATACTTCGACTTGAATAATTTTTAATTTGGCCACAAGGGATACTTGTACACAACCACTAATTCTTCTGTCCAACCTTTTAGAGCAATTCAACATGCCTGTTGTTTCCATTTTGTGGAAATTGCTTAACAATATACTCGTAGTTGGCAATCCACTCTTGCTCGACAAGATACATTTTAAGATCACGTAAGCAAATATTTGAACTCGCAAACTTTCCTTCAATGCACACAAAATACAAACTTATTAAAACCCTCACCATTATTCATAATGACAGCCAGTCACTCTAAGATCGAATCAAACTTAGACTTCCCGAATTGTTTTTTTCAGAGCTCAAGCTTCAATATGTGAAATGTAATCGTACGAACTGATATTCGAATTCGCAATAATTCGTCTGCTTGCTTACATTTAGGTACTGCTTTCTGGCCACAAATTTGTTATAGCTATAAGCCTGCAAGCTTTGGTATTGAAAACATTTTAAAAGCATGCACCGGGAGCTTTCGAAGTAAATTTTGTTCCGAATCGAGTGATTATCGCCGTTATTTCCCCCAAAATGATTTAAATACGTGCGACGCGGGTGTTTCGGCTTTTTTTTACTTTCCAGCGAAGCGGAAACTCATTACTCCTCGACCTCTATCAGTTTGATTGATCTCTTGTTGTTGCTGAAAAAATATTGCGTTTTTATATAAACATCAGGCTGACGTAAAACGCCTGCCGGCTGCTTTATTAAGAAAAGCGCCACTACCCTCGGATAAATGTGAGCAATTTTAATCATCGGGGTAAACCAATCCCGAATCGATATCTCGGTAATAACACGCTCGACCGAACAAATTTGCACAAGTCGACAACCTTCTTAAGAGGATCCCGGAGTGCTTCTGTCCGCGGTTTAGGGCGGTTTTAGACCGAATTAACACCATCTAAGCCTCGAGCTAAGTGCAAACCATCAACACTCTCATTATTTATTTTAGTCGGGCTGTCGGATTCATTACTGTGTATAACAAGGCGGGAACAGATTGCGTTTATACGAATTTTTTTGGTATGAGCTCGACGAATGCAAACTAAGTGGAACGGGAAAAGCCAGTCTCTCGTCATAATTGTGATAACGCGAAACACTTAGACGTCATCAGGGTTTCGGTAATTAGATTAAAGAAGGGCAGAGATGTATTAGTCAGATTCCGTTTTACAGCTGTGTTTTTCAACCAGTGTAGCGTGAATAATAGAAGAAAAATGTTGTTTTTAGTGAATTCTTCTTTCATAATCTAATTTAGCATGAGAAGGAAAACTTATAATTACTGTTACATGAACAAATTTATCATGTATTATTAAGTCACAATCGAAAATTTAAAACGTAAATAAATTATTATTATCAGTAATTTATTTCTGAAGGAGTTGAAGGATGACTAGATAAGAGGATTTCTGAAACAATATCAGTCCGATAAATTGTGCATCAATCGATCAAATATTTAACCATGGTTTGATTCAAACAATTTTTGACAGTAACGTAAATTGCTCAGAACGCTTTATACATTGCACCTGTCCCTTGGATAATTATGAAACTTTTTGAACAAGAATGGAGTGGAATTATTTATTGTTATTTGATTTATCTGCAATCGGTTCTAAATTCGTGTATTGGTTCCCAGAAGTGAATCTAATTTATTGTCTTTTTGCCTACAATACCTAAACAACGAAGTTCCGGAAGAAAATCTAAATACGAATGCTCGCAGAAAGTTGAGTTGAAAAAGTTAGTTTGCAATAATGATATTGCTCAGATCCGCGCTAGCGGCTTATAATGATGCAAGAAAGATCGCGTTTTATTAATGCCACACAGACTGATGATTTTGCTTTTTTGCTGCATTTTACTTGTATTATGCAACCATAGATTAGTTTCCGTTGATGCTTAATCGCTTCAATGTTTCTCCTCTTAAATATGTTGGGAAACACTGCTTTCAAAGCTCACATGTCGGAGGTAAAGTTCATATCGACCCCAATTAGTGCCTGTTCCTTTTATTGTTCACGGAAATAGCAATTAATGTTTCGCAATGTTTTGCTCCAGCTGCTCGTGACATTCGCGTTTGCAAAAAGAGAATCTTTTTAAAAATATATCATTATTCTCTTAATTTGATTAAACTGATTCGTGTCATAATAATAATTTCACTGTAATATAAATTTCGGTACAGATTTGTATTCAATCTACGGACATTGTTAAAAGACGTTTTTTCTAGAACTAAATCGTTCGATAATCTTTATGAGGTACTAAGCTCCAGCTTTATTTTTGCTTTGAATTCCTGTGATATAACCATTTTAATTAAATGTCGGCAACAACACTAATCTCTGCACGACACAAATTCTATTATGTTTTGAATTTGGTGTGTTGAACGCATTAAGGGTTGGGAAATTAAATTTGATTGGCCATTTCTGTGCCACGCCTCTACAATATGGTTAATTAACTCACAAAGTATTTTTTATTGTCTGCACTGTTATAATTGTTAAATATTGAAAATTGGCGCAAAACGCTTACATCCTCTATTGGCGGCCTCTAGCGGACAAACCTCACATACACTCCATTATTTTTTTCAATTAATAAAACGACAGAATCCTGTAACTATTAAATTAATTATTTCCATTGATTATTACCGCTCAGGTTGTTTTTTATTTTAAACTAAAACCTGTAATAATTAGTTTAGTTGTTGCAGATTTGAGTAGGTGGCACCCTCTTGCGGACAGTAGCTAAACTGAACAAAATTTCCCGCCGTTTTAATAAATGAATAGCATCAGTGTAGATGTCGCCCAGTTCACGCGATATAGAGTTCCCTGCTCTGCCGACGTCGTTTTCAGCAAGTTTTCAGGAAACTGACGTCAGACTCGCTCATTACATCTCTAATTTATTCGTAATTGACTCGGTCAGCTTGAATTAGCGGAACAAATTGCTTTAGTCGCAAACCCAGAGAGCCTCTCGTTTTTTTCGGCCTCGAGGGCGCGAGTTTTGCAAATTATATTAGGATGAAGGACAAGGTGCAAGAAGGTCAAGTACCAGTTCACTCCGTTCGAGGTAGGGAGCCAGCAACAGGCAGCAAGATCAATAAAACTACTGCGAAGCCTACCCCATCCTGCTTCGGAGTGACGTGATCTAATTCCAGGATTTACGGTCCTCAAAGCAGGGGGTACGTTTTTTGAAGGATGATAACGAGTCCGCCGCTGAAATGCTGAAATGTTATTAAATTATAGAAGTGCGGTGCGTTTTTGTATAGGGTTGGAAGCTGGCGTGGAGAGGGCGCCAGAGTATACGTCACTAGCAGAAGCACATTGCTGTGATATAAAAATAATTCGCACCCAAGCAATCTAGTCATGTCATAATCATCAATCAGATTGCGGTATTTTTTGGATTAGTATCAAAATCCATCATCAAGTGTTCAAAAAATGTTAGAAAGAAAACAATAAATAAGGATTTTTTAAGGATTGAATCCTGACTTTCGATCTTTGTCCTCTTTCGCCTTTCACTTCTTCCGGACTTTCTGGAACTGTTTCAGTTTTAACATACGTCGCCTTTATTGGTTTTTCCTCCTGGATTTTCACGACTATCGGAATTAGATTAGATTGAGATATAAAGCTTTCTCTTCCTGTCGTTTGAATAATCCCGCGAGATTGTGTCGCATGGGTGGGACAGAGGTGATGGGGTTTGATAACGTGTTATCATCGAAGACATTGATTCCACTTGAACGGTTGCATCCTATCGCCACGTTTCGTTGCATATGTAACAAGATGATAACACGTTACGCAACGAAGCAGAAACTCTAATTTAAAAACCGATGAGGTCTTCGCTGTCTGGAATAGTTAATTGTAACACGAGGCGTCTCAAAGGACAGCATCAAAAGATGTGTGCTATGAAGCTGTTGCCGCGTTCGTTTTCGCAATGAATATTCAAGTCGAAGACTCAATTTGAAGTTGATGGCGTGTTTCGCAGGCATAAGTGGACGAGTGAGCAGACCCAGTGGACATTTGTGGTCCGGAAATAGATGAGATGATTGCAATTCCTTTGGAACGGGAAGGGGGGGGAATCGATTTTCCTGATTCAAAAGCAGATGCGCTCCGATAATTGACTGGCGATTGAGATTATTCTCGTTTAATTTGATGCGGGACATTGGAGTTGCTTGCACAAGTCGCGCTAGCTCACGGAAGCTGGATTATATCCAGAAATGCGTCTAAAAATGTTAGGGTTCGATACGAAGTATTATTTATAAAGTCTCGAAGTTGACGCGGATGAATTGGCACACCTGCCTGGCTCTCGGGAAATGCCGGAGGTACGCAACGACTTTTCCGGGCTGCTTTTACGCGTTTCATCTCAAACAACGGGAATCTTTGTACAGTTTCGTATTTTAAAAGCTCGCAAATAAAATATGAATTGAGTAAAATTGTCAAAACCGTCCTATTACACCTATAAAATTTTTGATAAAGCTCAAGCTCATTTTGAGCTTAGAGCTTTGGTTCAAGATAAAAGTAATATAATCGTTTTGTGAAGGCGTGAAACTAACGGTTTTCTCCACGCCATTTTTTAGCTCTTCGATCCGTCCGGAAAATTTATGTATGTTAATTTCCCTATGGCATCGGCTTTTACCGAAGATTAGCTTTAAAAATTCATGATCGAGTTCGTTGTTCTCCTGTCTCTCGTCATTAATCAGGAAGGAATTTATCATGTACCACTAAATGAGCGCATCGAGCCTGTCTCAGTACTACGTCGAGGGACATTACCGTGAAAAGCGTACAATTTTTCATTTGCGCTGTTTTGTGGAAACTAAGATTGATCTATCAATCATCTGTCATTTTAATGAAGACGAACTGGCAGCTTATTGTGGCCTGAATTCGCGCGCCATGTGTTGGCAACATTGCACCCGATACAAAGGGCTTTTATTTGCCTCCGGGTGAAATTGAAACACCAAGAGCCGGACGTGTTTACTCGTTTTTTCTCTGGTTACTTTTTTGTAGATTGCAATTCATAGGAAATTCGATAATCTATTGCATAAGGTTTGCGTTATTTGACAGTAATCTAGTTTTTTCCCAAAAAAATTGTTTGCCTAGTTTAAAACCTTCAATTTCTTTAAATTTTTGATACGTTTCAGGTACTACATATATTTAATTGCATAAGCTTTGCGTAGTTGGAGTATTTTTTTTCGCAAAAAACTGTTTGTCTAGTTTAAAACTTTCAATTTCTTTAAATTTTGGATACCTTTCAGGTACAATATTGCATAAGCTTTGCATAGTTGGGACAGTATTTTTTTATCGCAAAAAACTGTTTATCTAGTTTAAAACTTTCAATTTCTTTAAATTTCGATTTGTTGTTTTATTAAATTTTTTAGAAACTTCAGATCGATCAGATTTTTATATCCACTCGAGATCTATGTTACTAGATCTCGAAATTATTTAGTACGGCCAGATCCTCATATCTTTTTCTAGATACTGCAGGTTTCCAAGATAATCAGAGCATGCAAATCCTACTCCAAGCCCTTAATATTCCTAAGTTAATTTATATTCTTCAAATTCTTCAAATCCGCTTCCTACAATTCTTAGGATTTTTTGTTGGGTTTTGTTTAATGATTCTGTCATTTTATTCCCGATAGGATTACTTTTATTCGGTCTTTAATGTTTTTGGAAGCAAGGCTGTAAGACTATGTAAGCATACGTCACGTATCGAGTCCAATCGAACCTTTGCTCTCCGTTTCCGGTTGATTTTCAATATTTATCTAGACCGTTTCGAGTAGCGAGCACTTCAATTTCGTTCGTCCGGATGGGTGGAGCGTCAACGAATAGTTTTTCCGTTTTACGTAATATATTCCTTGCCGGATCCGTAACTCATGTGATTTTCGATGTCCCCCTCTGGTGGTGCAATTTTCAAAGGTTAGCGGTTGATCGATAGTCGGGCGCATGTACCTCGGCTCATTTCCTCATCCTCGTCAACATATTTCACTTCACACTCTTTGAACTTCCAGCCAAAGAGTCCCAACTGGCGCTGTTTTCATTTATGCAGCTTTAGGTAGGGGGCGTAGGGAAAACGCCACCGAGCGTGGCAAATCAAAACAAAGACAACTTTCCCGACGAAGAATTATTATTGCGTGGGTTGAATTTTAAGCGGGACGTGTTCAGATACGATACATTTTCTCCGAGGGCTTTCATCTCGACTCACATATCGCGGAACGGCTTCCGCGAGCTCTAACAACAAACTGTTATTATCCGAGTCCATTATCCTGGGGTTGGAATCGCCCACCAACGCAGGACGACGTTTGGTTTTCATTCGGCGAGCAAACATCGTTAATAAATCGGATAAGAAAAGCGGCCCGGCGCTCGGAAACACCTCCGAACAAATGTTTGAGTTTCGCATTCGATACAATTTGGCCTAATTAAATTACAACCCTGCTTGAACGTGCAAGAGTCATTTCAAACTCGACGTCAGAAATATACTTCCTTGAAGTTAATCGCCTGTCGTCGGGCAGGGTTCCAATTTCATAAGTTTCGGGGCAATAAATCGCAAGAATTTTACGGACCACGCAATCGACTACCTTGATTCCGACTTATAAATAGGAAAACATAAATTAAAAACATATATAACGGGGCGATGTTAAAAACAAATTGTTGGTGAAGCGATTATCGTTCGACAAATCATACGATTTTTTGCTTCATTTTTATTTGAAGCAAATCTGATACAGCAACATGGAACTGGGTGACATTCCAACATTTATTTCTTTTAGAACGAAACTAGCGATGTTAACTGAGCCTGACGCTTACACTCTCAAAGAACTATCATTAATCTCGTGTTAGACGTAGCGACAATAAGAACTTTGGAATTTCTGCAGTTACTGATTTAAGAATTTCTTTTTGGGTTGTGCATTTTTTAATTGATTTAATTGTGTTAAAAATGAATTTGAGGATGGAGATGAGCAAGACAAAGCATCATACATCTCGGATTTGATCCGTTCGCAAAAACATGTTCCTCGTTATTTGCCTACTATCCCGAACAATCTGCTAATCCTGAAAGCGGCGAATGGCGGATGACTTTTAATCGATTTTTAGAATGAATTATTACTCGCACGTTCTTCGTATTATGACGATGTATAAAAATCTCACGTAACAGCAGCCAAGTTTGAAAATGCAAACATAACAATCTGCAAAAAACCGATTGTAATAAAGACGAAAATAACGATTTCGTGGCTGGATCTATGGAATGGCGTAGAAGGAATTTTTCTTTGGCAGCATCGCCGTCGTACGATTATTCGCACCATTGAGATGAAAACCATAATGGTTGCGATGACCTTATTCTATAAATCAACTCCGCGGCCCAACAAATGATTAAATTGGCGGCTTTTAAACGATTCAATTGTGGCGGTTATAGTGCGCTTGAGCAATTTGCACATTGTCCAACTTATCCTGCCGATCAATGCAAATCACACCGTCCATTTCATCTATTTCTCAAGAGAGGAACAAAATCACTTCAGGCGCGTGCACCTAAAATAGAAGGCAGTTGTTTACTCGCGTGAGAAACTCAATTTCGAAAGTAAATATCTTCGCACTTCATCTTCCGAAAAGGATATCATTATAAAAATAGATCTAATTGATATGCAGGACGCTGGCTCGCGAAATTTATTACCCAATATAATGCGAGCTTTCCTTTACGTCCCACTAATACTGAAAACTCGCCTTTAACGTAAACTCGAAGCTTCGACGAAGAACAGCGATTTTCGGCAATCGCTAAACAGAATCTACATTCAAACAACACAACTCGGAGATGAAAATTCTTTTTTATATAAAGACGAATAGTTCGGGATGATGCGGGCTGAGGTCGATAACGAGCTCGATTATGTAAGGTATATACAATGTGGCGCAGTTCGATTGAAATTTCATTTACTCGGAATAGAAGCCGAGTTCCTTGAAGGGATTTTTGTTCATTTCTTGGACTCGGCCGATGATGAACCGATTGATTTCCAATTTGAAGCTTCTTTCGTGTACTACTGTTGCCATTCATTCTTTGCACAAATAAATTCGATGCACAAAGAGATTTAAATTGCCGCTTCTCGCCCAATTTGCTCAAGTGCATGCGTTTTAATCTAAAATTATTTGTAATTCAGTGCTTCATGTTACGTAATTGCGTATCATTGTGCAACAGTCACATTTAATTACCAAGTAAAATAAAAATTGCATTGTTTAGTCTCAATCTTATGACAGTACAATGAAATGGGAATAAATTACATTCAGTTTACTACAAGTTGAGGACAGAGTTTCTGAAACAATAAGACACATTTTAAATATTGTGCACCGATAACTCAATCTACTTGAATTGGGAAACGAAATTGCTAGTTGTAATTTCTGAAATAAAATAACACGAAAAATATTTACGTCTGTGGGAAAACAAACGATTAGCGGCTTTTTTTAACCAGGAAAATGCATAACTCTGCACTTTTGCAATATTCTCTTTAGGACGACATTTACATCTTCATCAAACTTAAAAACTTAGATAATAAGAAGCAAAATGAATGATAATTAAATGAGTTTTACGACGTTTCCTCATTTCACAAAGTATTCGAGTCGAGTTAATTGCATCCTGATGCTGCAATTTGTGGTTCCAAAAGGTCAGAGGCAAACCTGAGGTCACGGCAGGAGTGCTTCCTGATTTTATAAGATAGCCACAAATAACTCGTTTACGTTTTTATGATTCCGGGTACTAGCCAAACCCTAACAGCAGACTTAACATTTTACATTGTCCAGCTTCTGCACTTGTTATCGATCTGTATTTGTCGATTTCTAAGTGACAATCAAGACAACAACAATAAGTTTGTAACAATCTTGTGTAATATAAATGAGGAAAAACCGTGTTGAACTCAGTTTTTCGTGAAAATTACACGCGCCTGGTTGGATTTTACAATTTAACGTTATTGGGTTTGAAGGAGTTAGGAGTTACGTTATATTGACCGTGATTACGGTCCGGTTTACGTAATTTACGTCATCTATCACGGTTAATGTTAATGGCGATAATAAAACGGGAATTTATTAAATACTGATGGCTTTCAACTACAACAAAGCAACAACTTTAAACAATGGTCTAGACAAAGTAAACGTGGATGTAAGGAAATATCTCCAGAATGAAAATTCATTGGACTGAATGAAATTGTGTGCGTATCCGACTTAGTAGAAAGCGCCATAACTTTTTTTCTTTTAATAGAAGCTCATGTATAATTTTGAATTTGAATAGTTTTCTCTCGTGATACTTTTTTCATTCGTAAATATTTTTGATGCTTTTCAGGTAATAATTTTTATTCTGAGAGTGTCTAGAGTATCTGTTTATTTTGATAAAACTAGACTCGCTACTAAATTAGGCTATCCTCCAGCGTAGGGAATAATTAATTATTATTTGGTTTTACCTGAAATTATTCTTCCATATTGTGAGCAGTTTTTTTATGTTTTACATAGTATGTGTGTCAAGTCACTATTTCTCAGCAACAAGATTTAAAATGTTCCGCTAAAATTGATTTTGGGTCTGCCCCTATTGTAGTGTAAAATGAGTTATTTTTCCTAAATTTTTTTTATGGTAACAGCGAATGAATGAAATGTATTTTTTTATTCTCTTCGATGTTAAATATAAATATTCTAAACCCTATTAATAGTTGAACTCAGAAATAAAAGCTCCAGTCTTGAAAGCCTCTTATCTAAATGTCATATTTAATAGCACTTCGTAGCTTTTGAGTTAAATATGAAGCTATTCGGAAACAACATATGCATGCTGCCATCAATTTGGTGTACTAATTTCAACAATTTTCTGATTCATGCCGTGTATTTTAAATGTTATGTAGGCGTTTCGTCTACATATTCAATATACATTCTCGGTACATTTTGGAACAGTTAGAACACATCGAGGAGAAAATTAAAAGTAAGAGAGCCGTTTTTTGCAATTCTTTATTATATCAGTGTCTTGCTTTACATGTTAATCGCATTTTCAGAATCCGCCTACTGCATCGCATTCTGGGTGATTTGTTTCATACTCTGACCACAAAAGTAAATTCAAGGTGGTACATTTCAATATTCAAGATAATGCCGTGGCATTTTGAAAATAACAGATACACGTAAACTAATAAGGTAAACATAAATTATTACACTAATAAATAAAATTAATACACTAGATTCAGCGATGGGAAACTAATTACTTAAAAATAATATGAATGTGACCTAAGTATGTATTGAATCATTTATTTGATGGTGATCGACCGAGTTTTTTACATTGATGTAATGGCCACTTTATTCGTTCAAGAGCCAGATGAAATGCTTTATCTTCTTAATTATTGAATTCAATTTTAAAATTGGACGGTAATGTGAGACGTTAAAAATGTTTACTTCATCCAACCCAAATTTACATTGAAACACATTATGTAAAATAATTTAGTTTTCAGTACTAGATCTTAATTTTCTTCTCTATGTATTATTTCAATTCCTGAGGTATGATCATCTGGAATTATGAAATGTGCCTGAAATAACTTGAGTTTTATCGAAGATAATTCTAGGGTCCTCTTTATTTTATGTGCGTTCTGCAACCGCTGTTGGTCGAGGTGATCAAAACGACAGCTTCTTTGATGTTCTGTAATTCGGGTATTCACACTACACATTTTATATCCACATGAACTGAACGACAAGAGCATGACATTTTACAAATACCGGACGGAAGAGGGTTTCTCAACTTTTTTAGAATATAACGGGCCTGCAAAAAAGGGATTCAGAGTAGGCCATGGAATCCGCCTTTGGAATTCGTTTAAGTGTAGAAAGGTCTTGAGATGGACAAATTTGAAACTATGTTTTCTGTCGACAACTGTTTCGGACACGACACACAAAATACATTTAAAGTCTTTTAACAAATTATTTTTCAGACGTCGCACAGTGCTTTGAGTGTATGAGTAAGGTGGACAAAAATAAAAACTATTCAAAATAATCGAATTTGCGGGTTAATTGCATTGATTTTTGTCTGTCTTCTGAAACTAGATTTAAAGAAAAATGTTTTGCCTTTTAAAATTAAAAAAAAATTATAAATTACAGCATTTAATATATAAGTTAGGAATTGGAGTTTTTAGTCAAATATAACGAATACTGGCTGGAAAATCAATCGTCGTGCACACCGTTTACCACAAACCTTCACCATTTATATTTCCTTTCGGACAAATCGCAGGCTTACTAATATATCGACCTAATCCGAAAATAAAGTTTTCTGGTTAGGTATGACTTTTAAATTTGAGAGTTACCCTAATTTGCTAATGTTTTAAATTCTAAATTATATTAATTAGACTAATTATATTTATATATTAATTATATATTTCTGTATAATCAACCTACAATTTTTTTCACAATTATCGGAACCGATTAGAAATTTTTTTGGGAATATGTAAGCAACTAAAAATGCTTTTTTCAAATTTGCTACGAATATACTCGAATAGTTGCAAGTAACGAATTTGTTTACAATATTTGAAATTTTTTGCATTTTTTGTTTAACAGAAAATTCTTCTTACTTTTGTTTTTACATTTTCGGATGCAAAAAAAAGCTACATTCAGAAATATTCGACACTACAAAATTATTAAAATTGTGCTAAATGCTACCGAAAACACTAAGACATTTTATTGATCGATTATATTACTGCCATGTTGTAAACGGAGCACAATTTGAAAATTTTTTGTAGTCTCAAAATGGATTTCAAAGATTTCTTAATTTGCGTTTGTAAAATTTTTTCTGACTTTCTTAAGCATGAATAATATTTTTGAAATTAGTTTTCTATTCTGCATCCGAAAATGTAAAAATATACCGGATGTCGCGGATAAAAAACTTAAGTAGAAAGCATTTCCCAAAAAAATTAAAAATAAAAATATTACAAACAAATTTCTTGGTTGCTACTATATTTTCGTACAAAATTTGAAAAACAATAAAATAAAATAAAATTTAAACAATTTAACGAAAACATTTTGGTCAAAAATCGGAATTTTTTATTTTTGTAGCTGCCATTTTGTCAAAAAACAAAATTTTGTTTATTTCTTCGATCAATATTTAGATTTACCTATCCACTAAAAGAGTCTTCTGGTTTTTTTAATTTCAAATAATCCAAACCGGAGATATCTTGCTCACCGCCAGACACTTTTTTTGGAGGACCACCAGGAGACCGTCTACAGGAGCCGTGTAAATGAATATTTTAAAAAATGAAAAATGCCGAAATAAAGCTAAAAGCTACCACTGCATTTATTAATACTTCTTGTATTTGTCAAATAAAATCTTTTCAGAAAACAATCATAAAAAAGACTATTTTTTTTTCTTGCAACTGCGTATAACCCCTTAAATAAAATATATTATGTAGTACATACAATTTAAGGTACCTTTGCTAGTAATTTTCATTCCTGAGGTGGTTTTTTTCTTATAGAAGTAATGCGCCTGACAGAAAAACTAAATGACAAGTGATAAAAAGAATTTTCCAAAAGGAATTAATTCCTGAATTTTGGCCACCGTACTGTTAGAAAATATTTTGATTTTTAATTTTTTTCCATTGGACGATGCACTGGGCGTCAGATCAGCCGTCGTTTGAGCTATTTTTTATTGACAGCTCATCTGAACTATATGACTATGACTAATATGACAATGTCAGTGTAAAAATAAATCAAAAGCTAGGTTCCATGGACCTTTTTTTTGTACGTCCGTTAGGGGATATTATAATTTTTGCAGTTTTTTTTATTTTTTTTAATATTTTTAATAATTAATCTGTTGCTAAAATTCTTAGGAACAATAATTTTTTTGTATAAATGCAGTATCCTTTATTTATTATTCACATGAACCAATTTCTAGTGGTTTACATAAGTAGTAGTCCAACCATAAGGAGCAGAATCAATAGCATTTATAATTGAACTTGGTGGAATAAATTTGCTTTATGAATCTTCGATACACCATACAGACTAGTACTTCGATTGACACGTTTATCATCATCAGCAAGGGACGAATCACTAATTAATCGTACAGTTCGTTTATGAATTAATAAAAAACTGTACATTGGTGTGGTTTGATGAAGCGTGACGTACGCCTAGTACTTTGCTCTGCTCATAATGAGTTTTTTGCTGTACGATTACAAAGAAAATGTTGTTGTAAAAGACCAAAGCCGCGTAACGGGAGTATAATGCTCGTATGTGGATGAAAGAAAAGGGCCGGAGGTGAGCGGCGAACGATGCTTTGGTTTTGTCTATTTTCAAATATAATCCGTTTATTTAACGTGGCCGCTATTTGGGAATAATTGGCGCGTAATTTGGAAGCGGGAGGAAAGTGGAAAAGTGGGAAAGGTCCTCGCGATCGTTAAGGTCGCGGAATTAATTATGACCTCAGCACAATGAGATTTGTTCGTCGGTGCCGAACTTAATCGGATAACGCGCGGTGCGGTGCGTCCTTTTTCTTTCGGGTCAGGGGATAATTTTTCGCTCCCACTACCGCATCCCTCGATGGGCCATGTTTTTGGGCACGTCCGTCGATAATGGTGCGGTGCATCCTCCAGCGTCGCACACCTGATCTTCCGGTTCGAGTCGAAGCGGGTAAACATCCCCTCGCCGCCGCGGGCGTCGTGCACAGACGCGGAGGGGAATAGCGCCACCGTCGGCGTCGTTTAGTACTAGGCCAGCTGTTCGGCGCGGCGCGTGGCGTGTTCGACGCTTCGACAAAACACCTTGTAAAATCGGGATGAAATCGGGGCGCTGTTTGATGGGATCGTGGGGGCGAGGGTAGTTGTTGGACCTAATCTCCAGCGGATCGGCGATGCGGGGGTGACTCCGGGACCCGGAGCGCGGGCCCAGAGCGAGTGGGACACAGGCGCGCTCAGTGCCCGCCCAGGTCCGCTCCGTGCACGTGGTGGTGCGATGGTCCTCGTCGTGGAGGAGTGGTTCGAGAGCGACAACGGTGCCGTGATGTTGTTCTGGTGAGGGGTGCGCACATCGCCACGCTGGTCGGGGTCTGGAAGTGCTGCTTGCCTTGGTGCGGCCCCGCCGAGGGCAAGGCGGCTCCCCCTTCCCCGCCAGTCCTGCAGTTGGAGAGTCCCGTGAGGGCGCGCCAACCGTCGCCGCACCTTCAGGACATCGCCGAGGAGGAACCGATAGACGACGCCTGGCCGGACGAGGAGGCCGCCACGTTGCAGCCGCTCGCCGCCAGGCACAGCTACAAGAAGCGGAGGAATGTGCAGTCGCCGTCGCCGACCCTGTCAGTGAGGACCTCGCGGAAGGGACAGCGCACCAGGTCGGTGACGAGCACCACGTCCAGCGACACTTCGTCGACGAGCACCGTCAAGATGCAAGCCGAGCAGGGCTCCATCGGGGAGCTCCAGAAGTACCACAACAGATATCTGAGAAACAGGAGACACACTCTCGCCAACGTTCGGTAAGCGAACAACAACAGAGACGATTATCTGATTATGCAATTGCTGACGCATGACGAGGCCAATCGTCGTAATAACGATCGGTAATTACTCACGAAACGTTGAAGGTTGAACTCACTTCAGCAGCCGCTTTTCGACGTCGCGACGCCGATCTTCCGACTCGCAAATTCGTAACTCGCATGTTAACTTCGATTGTCCTTTTGGAGCCGTTTGATGCAACTTACATCGGCTTCGACAAAAGCAAAGCAACAAGTTAATTAACGGAACCGCTTCAGATTGACGCAACGCAACTCAAACGCGAACTGCAAAACAAACAGATCGCAGCCGAAGACAGTTAATTTCCTTCCAGACAATTCCAAGTTTAAGAGAAAAAACACCGAACTCCTTACTCAAGATTGCAGATTCTCGACGCGCAAAAAATTCATCTCGATATCTATTAGGCGGTCGTCCGAGAGAAAAATAAATTGCGACTTTTTATAGTTTAGTGGGTGCGCGGACGCTGTTTAACGCGATTTAAATGTAAATCTCGACATCGCTTCGATAAACGCAAATGCAACGTCATTCTGATCGGTTCAGTGGCCACATTTATTTCAACATTATCTACGCCAGAGCATGGCACATATGTAGTTTTTATAAGTTTTTAAAACCGACACGTCAAGCCGAGCTCGGAATTGTGAGTGTTTTGGACGGCCGTTTTTCATGACTTCAAATTGGATTCATCTATCATGGCGCACTGAAATTTTCATTAATCCATGAAACAGCCACACATTATGGTAAACAAATTGTTTAAACAGTCGCTTTAATAAATCAACAGTTTTGCTCTGCAAGCACTTGACGATGTTCGAGCTTCGCTGCATTTTGCATTTAAATTTTAAATTGTCGTCGGCAACTCCGAGTTTTCTACTATCGTTTTGTAGCAGTTTTTAAATCTGTATGTTATATGTAATTTTAAATTGAATTTTTTACAACCGTCGCCAAGTTTAGGTCAGCTTGCTTTTTCCCACCACATTATTCCACAAAGGACGATGCTACTTCTAAAGTTGGCTTTATCCCACTTTCAATAAAGTACGGCTCATTTTCAAACTGCGTCCGGATTTAGTTTATTTTCAATAAATTGTGCACCACGACCTGCATTTTTGTCATGACTACATATTGTTAAATAACAGTGATCTGATTCATGAATTACGAAAATATGAAATTCGCTCTGGCTCTGTATAGTGCAGAATGAAGAGCGTTGAGCTTCTTTATCAAGTTGCTCTCAAGATCCACTGATGTCGAAGTTGTACACAAAACTCTCGTATGTAACTACTTAAATACACGCTACAAGCTAGAAAATTATTTCAATTACCTAATCCTTTCCTATTTTGATTTTTTTATCGTTTACAATTAATAAACATGTTTTTTTTGAACGGTTAGGTTTGCTTTCAATTTAAATCCACTGTTTATTCACGTAATTACAAAAATGCACCGCTTCACAACAAACTCTCTACATATTCATGTTTATATGGGATTTACTGCGAGAACTGTCGAACCATTCAACTGCAATTTTCATGACTATTATAACTTTTTGATCCCTCAGGTTGCAAAACCATATTATTACAGCCAATCCGCAAACAGCGCATCCGTTTCTATGAAAAATAGTAAAGCGTGTCCGATTTCGGTTCAACAGTGTACTTGAAACAGATACATGTTCAGTAAAATCCATACGAGTATGTACTCAAAAAAAATTCATGAACTGTGATGTAATAATTAAAACGGTTACAAATGTGCTTAACAAAAAAGAAAAGTGTGCGGAACTGTGGCATGACATTCCTATCGAATCAATAAGAAAAATATTTGTATCTGGGAAGTAAAGCACAGAAACACATTACATAAACCACGAACAATAACCGAGCTTTTTATTAGGGCTCATACTATTTACTTCCCGGGTGACCGGAAATGAATAGAGAGGAATTCGTATAACAACAACATGAGATGGTGATGAATTGATCGAAGCGCGACGGATTGTATGTATTTCATGCCATGCCGCCCATAATCGTTTTGGGTTATCTTCTCTGAATATTAATATGCTTTTGACAGTTATTGCTTTCGTTTTTTATTCGCCGAGCCACGCTTTAATCACAAAGCATAATAGTCTTAATTGGAACTTGGACATTTTTTGTTGGTTTCTTTGAGTGAATTAAAATGCAAATGGTACATAATCCGAATTTTCCATTTTCTTTGTCTTCTCCTAATGAACTCTTGAAAAATGATGGCTATAAAGTAGAGAGTTTAATACCAATTCTTGCTCAAGAGGTAATCTTGTGAAATTTTATTATATTTAACTTGGTTTTCAGCCAGTTTTAAATACCACAATGGATCTATAGTTATGTCCGTAATTGTCCAAACGTTTCCTTAGAAACATAAAAAATCACCTTGATTTCAATTAATAATTGATCGTATTTGTTTCGTTTTCAAAATCTGCCAAAATTAATCCACGTATTCTCAGTTCAAGGTCTCTTATTTTTAGAACTTTTTTCTGGATTTAATTATGTAACACATCTCTATCTTTATGTGTATTAAAACGTAAGAATAATATTACACAAATTAAAATTTGCAAAAAAAGAATAACAATTTTGCTTTGAAAATGCTGCCTAGATAGAAAAGGAATGTGTTGCATAATTGAATCCAGAAAATGTTGTAATATTTTTATTACGTTTTTATGCAAATAAAGGTGAGAATGTCAAATCGAAAATTGAAAAAAATTTCTTTTTCAAAAATATCAATCACCGTGCTATTAAAAAAAAACATTTTGCCTTGTATCTCAAAAACAAATAAAAGTGTAAAATTTAAAAAATCTTATATTTTGATCATGTGCCAAAATTCAACGAGTTCCAAAATATTTAACTGTATCCATTGGTTAATATAAATAAACAAAAATGATTGCTTTTGCTCTGTCTCGAACTTTGTTCGTAAAATGAGGAATTATGGATTACATATTTTTATTAATTAATGACTTAATATAACGTATATTTTTTCTTCCGACGTAACATTACGATTAAGATCATCATCACATTTTTTCTAATAATTTGTTTATAAAATGGTTTAATCATAATAACCCTGTCTGTGACCTCAATCACAACTTAAAATTGTTTGATTTCCTAATTGCTATTGTTGAAATTGCATGTTTTTATAACAACTTGGTTGGTCATAATAAACTAAAAAAATAAAAATGAAAAAAAAAAAGATTACATAGTATTTTATAGCGGGAGCTTATTTTGCTTTATTTTTAAATAGGGTCTGCCGTGTGTGTCTTCTTCACAACGAAAAAAATTTAATGCATTATTAGTTATTAATACATCGTCTCAGAACTAATGATAAATTTAAGTTCGTTTTTTGTTTTTTTAAGTAAGGCCGAAAATTGAGGAAAAACTTGAAAAATTTTTGTAATTTGTACGTTTCCGATAAAGGGTTAAATTATACAGATAAAAAAAATGTATAGCCCATTTAATAAGTTTTGTGCTATATTCCTGTCCCTACCATCTTTTCTATCCAGAAATTAAAATCGATCTGCTGATCCTGATTTCCTTCGTCGCTGTTTTAATGTTTGGATGCAAAACTTTTCCAATGTTCTGTAATCTTGTTCAATCGCTCCGCCGCTATTGCTTGTTGGTGACAATTCCATTAATTTTAAGAAGGAAAACACATTTCGCTGTAGACTTATTTCGTAAGTGAATCGAAATGAAAATGTTGTAGACAAATCACCGTCATCCCCATAATGAAATTCTAATGCCTCACTCTACATTGAAGTCGTCTTTGGTGTGTGTTTTCAATGAAACGATAAAAATAGAAGAGATCGATTTTCGGCATGCCGACACAGAGATGCGGCTTTGATGTGAAATCGTTCGACATTTCGGTCGAATAATTTCCCCAAACGTCTTAGTTATAAGCCGACAAGTCGCACGAAAACGTTACGGATACGACTCGCCCCAAAACTTTTAAATTAACCCTCCTGTAAGCTGATACAACTCGTCCAAAAGAACTTATCGGCAGAGTTTGACACGAATTCAATTAGGGCGCCTGCGCTGCTAAAACCGACGAGGCGCTACTGGTTTCGAATAAATATTTGTGCCTCTGGCAATATAACTCCGTATAAATATTTGTTTAAGCCAATTTTAACTCTAATAACTACCATTGTAGATGGATGTTTATTTTCGGCTAATTTTTACGAGCGGTGTAGCTCGAGGGTTGAAGCAAACTAATCGCATCATAAACGAGATTGATTGTGACCGAGAGTGCGTGACGTAGTGTCACTCCTGCGTGAATTTAATTAAAAACACGACACGAACCTAACGTTTTCAATTTTTGAGTTTAGTAGCTTAGGGCAAGAAAGAGTTGCCATGACGTGATTCGTGGATTTGTGTCGGATAGAAAGATAAAAAATTTAAGGCGCGCCGAAAACTGCACCATGAATAATTTGGCGAAATCGACAGATGTCAGCTCCTGAATTCGGACATAAAAAATAGTTTGAACTCGTTGCGGCAATTACGCGTTCTCCTTCTGATGAAATTCCATTTTCACATTTCAATTGAGTGATTAAGAGAGTGCGGTGTTTTCCATTCCAAAAAGGGCTTGAATAAAACAAGAGTCGGAAGTAGTCGAAAGGGAAAGCTCTCGTTCGGTGGGCGAAATTTCGTACAATGAGGAAATGAATTATTGCGTGTTCTCGTCATTATTTATGGAAACGTATCGAGAGGCGTCGAATTTGAATTTGTTTTTACGAAGCGGCGAGATTAAATTTATGTTTCCGATTAAAGTATACATTTTAAATATTAGTCGCTTAATTAAGAGCGGTGTTTTGAATTTTTTCGCAATTTATGGCTAGCGGCCGTGATCCTATTACATTCCTTTAAGATTTGGTGGAGATTTACGAGCAAAAATGCTACGTATGGTTTGGTCCATGGGTTGATTATTTTTTGTTATAAATCTGTCATGGTGATAGTTTCTCTAAAACTAATATCATTAAAAAATTTAAATGGGATGCTTTCATAAATTGTTGTGTAAAAGCATAAGAAAATCGATCAAAATTTGTAAAACATTTTTCGCTCGTCAGAAATTATGACTTTCTTGAACTAAGACAATAAATAAGAATTCATAAATTGTTTTATAAAATTTGGTGCTATGTCCCACTTAAGTTTTGCAGAACTGTTGATTTGTTGAACTTCAAACAAGAAAGTTGCCCTAAATTTATTTCCGGTGTGCTTTATCGTCTCTTCGCTAATGAATATAGCCCTTAGGGGATCTAGTTTTTTGCCCTCAAACTATATATACAGGCAAATATCCTCGTGTGGATATTATGTTTCTCATTATATTTACTTTGTACATTTTAATCGTCAGTGGAATTTTTTTTATTACAATATTAAATTCCACCGGAATTTATTTCTCACAGATGAGTATTCAAGAAACGGAATCCAAAATTTCGCACTTCTTGTGAGGTCTCTTCTGAAGAACCTGTAATCCAGTTACTGAAATTCCTGAAAAGTGTTTTTATTTTCCATTTATTTTTTGTAATACCAACGAACTGTAGTAGTGTAGAATATAACAATTACAATGACATTTTTTTTTGTTTTTTAAATTTATTTGAAACGATGTATGCCGAATATGAACTGAATTAATCGAAAATGGTTAAAATAGACTACAAAGTTGTAGTTCCATTAATATAATAATTTGCCAGCAGTAATGCAACATTAAACTGAATGGGAAATAATAATTTTATTATTCAACATAATTACAATTTCTACTTAACCTACTTAGTTGTAAAATGTCGTTCAATTTGTTTAACCTACCAGAGAGGATGCAAAAACTTGGTCAACCTGGGATAAACCGCTGAGAATTAGGCCTCTCAAACCATTTTATTTATTCTATGAAATTTGATTGTATTTGTTCCAGTTATATTTTTTGTAAATTTTGTTTAAATCGCAATCTTTTTACTGTGCTCGTTACGCTTCATTATACGATCGATCAATTTATACATTTTGTCCCCTTTTTTTTCCATTACATAGGTATTTGATTTCATTTAGGATAAAGTAAGATAAAGATGAGTCGTTTCAAATGCTTCATCTCAGTAAAATATCGATTATATAGCGTGTTTAGTTTGACGTGGTTGTTGTTTAACTTTGTAATTTTAAACGAAACAGAAAATTGCACCACTCTAAATTATTTTAATTATCTCGATGCTTTCAAATGCGTGTTTTTTAGAAACCCTGGAGTACAGTCGTTATTCCTGTACAACTTAAAATTCTAAATTGTTTTCCCATAAATTTGTCCATTTATCGTGGCAATCACCATTTATAAAGAGCAGAACATCTTCCACATCTCAAGAAATGGTCACTTTGGCTGATGGAGCGCTAAATTTAAACGTACATTATTTGCGTGTGGAAAATAAAAATAAAATTAAACGACCATCCTCTAAATAATATGCCTTATGAAAATTTCACTGGGAATCAACTGTAGGTATTCTATTTACTTTATGACATAATATTGTATTGAACGGTAAATTTTTTCACGCTATTTCGTGAAAATGGGGTGTAAACCAAGATAACGCCGCAAAAGTCGCAGGAAATGAATAGATACCCAGACGCAGAGAACGCACGAAAAGTATTAAAGAATGATGTGACAATGGGATAAAACGTTGAACCGCATGAAAGTGTCAGTAGGAGATGACGTAACGTGGCACAAGGACAAAGGGAACAGATTCGATTTAGACTTTAGAGACGCAGATTCGCGACAGGAAACGCCACTTTATCGTCATTATCAAAGGCCGAATCGTAAATATCTCACTCCCTCATCGTTCCGTCGATAACTTTTAAATTCCAAGATGTTCGTGGACGCGTTTGAGTCCGCTCTAATTACGTTCATAAGCGTCGCGACGCTCTTAGTATAAATCAAAAATCTTGGATCGTTTGATGCGGCCAACGGGTATTTTATGGTTTCCTTGCGAAGCGTGTGGGTGAAAAATTATTGGCGGGTTGCCACACGACGAATGTATCTTTTAATTAGGACAGCGGTGATGATGGACGGTTTTTTTATTCACGTACAGGTAACGAATCGAATCGACGGTGAATTATTATCGGATGGAAATGTGTGTGAAGCTAGTCACGGAATTGTGAACCGATTACCCAGATCTTTTACGATTCTCAGAGTAGTTTTTTTCTAGCCTCCCCATCTTTAAAATCATATGACTTCTATTTCAGTGCTGCATCCAGATTTTATTCTTGTATATTTTTGGTATCTGTAATATAATAGGTATATTCTCGAGTTCTGGAATGTTTACTCATATTCGAATTTCTGTGAACAAGATTTTTTCGAATGATCAAATATTCCACAATTCTTCAAATGAAACTAGTGGCTTATCGGTTCATCTAGACCATTAGTTATTTCATATACTTTAAATATTTTATTTCTTTGTTTGTAGTCAGTATAGTTCAGTCTTTGTGAAAATTTCACTTGATTTGATTGTAGAACAGTAGCTACCAAGAGGTTCGTTTTTAATGAAGATCCGCATACATTTATATCTCGGATTTGTTTGATAATTCGGAAAGTGTTGATGTGAAATGAAATCATAATAAACGGAACGACTATAATGTCCCATTTGTTAAGTCTTGACGCAATCGTGCCGTGTGTGGGAATTAGATGAACAGTCGAGCTTAATTTTAGAGGGCATAGGTTGTTTCTAATGAGAAAAGTTCGAAGTTGAATTCAACTACGATTTCGGGTAATTTAAGCTTAATTAGATGAAATCGCTCATTTTGGGATTGAAACTGCGACGAACGTATTACTCTACGAATCTTAATCAAATCTTATCGAAAGTGCGAAATTATAAAATAGTTATGGTAGAAGAAGTGTTATGAAAGTGTGTCTAAGAGTTGTTACATTTACGTATTTTTTTATCATTTATGTGATTTAACTGATGTTATTCTGAAATGAACAGCAATATAACTGTTCTCAATTTAATCATAATAAATCTTCCGTCTGTGCTTTTGCGTGTTTCTGCCTGAACAACCGCTGAGCCCTTTTAGTTTTTTTTATACTGACACCGTTTGATTTTATAATTTTGGAAATCGTTAAACAGGTCTGATTTTATGCAAATTTTTAGTTCGATGTTGAAAGCTGCCGATTTAAGATAATTGGAATAATGAACAGGCGTCGGTTAATAATGGCTATCGATGGATACAAAGCACGCCATCGAAATAAAAGCCGATAGAAAGTATTTCCCATAAATAAAGAAAGAAAAATCCACCCGGATTTCCTTATTCCCATCCCAGTCGGGAATCGAATCCTCGTTATTGAATTATAGTCTCTAAAAGCGAAGGACAATAGGTTTCACGAATGCGTGCGTCCTCCTCCCATTGTCCGTTTTAATTTTTAATGCAGAAGAAAAGCGCTGCTATCCGTCATGCTTTCGATCCGTTCCACTTTGATGCCAATTAGCGGGGAATTACCGAACGCGATGTGTCCCGAAGGAATTTCCAAGTCCATTCTCATGTTCCGCTCGAATTTATAAAACGGACGAGTCGGTCACACGTAACAAATTAACAAGATTAGCTAAAGCGACAAAGTGATGGTGTTGTTTCTGTAGCAAACTCTGTGAATCCTGGTGATTGAAGTTTTATTAGGTTTTTACAACACTCTAAGCCCAATATTGACTTTGTTTTTGGAGGGCTACGAAGCGGGAAGAGTAAACGAGATCCAACTTTTTTGTATTGTTTGGGAGTTTTAGGAGCGCACAACACACTATTGGGACTTACATAAGACATGCAAGATGGCAGTTTCGAACAAGAGTGTTATTTGATTATTGTGTTACGCCATATGGACGAGATGTTTTTTTTTAATTGTCGATGAACCGACGCTTACATTACAAAACAAGTGTACGTTATTCAAGTAATTTAATACGGTGAGATTCAAATACAAAAGGAAAAGCCACAACACAAAAGTTGGGTCTGAAACTGCATACAAATCCAGTTTCAACATTTAATTACTGAAATTAAAAGACGACCAACATAAAACACTGTTTATTTTGCCTGAGTATTGTATAAAATATAAAATAACATTCTACAGGAGCATGTTGCCCTTAACTGCCATTATTTAAATAATTCAACAAATGTTCGATATATTCGCTGGCTGCATCTTCGGTCCTCAGTGAATGTTTTAACAGCTTAAAGAACTTGGAGTTCCATGTTTTACACATTTTTGAACTTCAATAATTTAAGCCCCTATGAATTTCCATAGTTTAAACTTAGAACTTTTAAAGCGTTTGCGTCGTTTGTTGTTCTTAAAAATCCCACCAAAAATAACGTTTTGAAATAACTTTTTGAATCACGAAAAGAACCACCATGCTTTAGTGGTAGCAGTTACTAGTTGTGCAACTAAATTTAAAATTTAAGTACGACACAACCAAAAGTGTAATGAAACCTGAAAGCTTTCAGGGGCACCTGAAAATGGTTGGCTGCATTTACTCGAATTTGAAAGGTATTTTCCTCCAGCATGAACTGAAAGCTTGTTATTCCCAAGTGGCCAATAGGTGTGGGGAAATCTAGCTAGAAAAGCAGAACACTGTCTTGTGGAAATAAATAATTTTATTGCAAATAAGATTTAAGTCATGTGGCACAAATACAAATTTAACAATAAAGGAAAATTTCCTACTTCTATAAATTGTAGCGTAATATCGTGCACATTCAAAATTATAAGAAAACGACGACATTCTTGGGAAACATTTACTAAATGATTCCTCGATTTATATAAGATATCTTACAATATATGCAAGAAAGACTCGTTTCCTGAAACAAAGTGAGGTCACATGTTTCGACTGCACTTTTCTCATTTGTCAAACACACTCGTTCCGTTAAAATATTCCTCGTCGTTTGAAATTAATTAAAGAAACACTAGTCGCTACTGTATTTTTACGATCATTAAAGAATAAGTATTCAGAACAGCTTCTAAACTCTATAGATACTTTTTTTGGGGTATTTACATTTACATTACATATTACATTTACATACATACATTTACATTACGTTTATCTAAGTATTTGTGTGACATAATATTTCATTGGAGATGATGAACATTTTATTTGAGGCTGATTGGTTACTTGATGAGCACGCTAAAACAGCGATTGACTGCTTTCGACTAAAGATTAGGACAAATAGAGACTTGAAAGAAATCGAAGACAGACAATTAGAAGCGACCGGACTCTAGAGCAGATCACTATCACCTATCATTGCCGTCACCATTGTCAGAACAATTAGGATTTGATCTTATCAATGAGCAGACAAATCTGATCGATCTTTGAGCGCCTTGAATAATTTTCCAGGTACAAACAAGTCATCACCGGCTCGTCGATTATTAAATAATTTATTATGTTTCCTCTTCTCTTCACTCCACGCGACATTAATAAATATGTTAACAATGTAGATAACATTATCTGATCACAAACACATTTCAAATTAGCTGGCAGCGATCACAATACGAGAATGATTGAAATTGCTTTAGACGTAGACGAGGCGGAATTGCGGAACAATTACGTATGAACGGTCATTATTTGTGGAATTTAATGGGGCCCACCAAATGGCCAATAAATTCGACGGAGCGATCAATTGAATTCTGGTTATAAATAAACGCAAGTCGCGGCATAAATGTGTGACGTTTCCGGTGGCGATTGTCACTCTTCAGTAGCTGAAGTTTGTGATTGCTGGAAGGGCGAGCACAAGTGACAGAACATTTAATGGACACAGTCAACACTAAACTTTCAACCTGTCCCGAAACGTGAAGGTTTTAGCTCGAGGGGACGTTTTGAGTCAATACATCAAACCACATGACAAAAACATGAAAAAATTGTGTTTATAAAGTGCACAAAGGAGATAGGTTTCACTGAAGTTTGCCTTACTTTTCGTTCAGTTTTTATTTTTTGTCGATAGGTGCTGCAAATTGCATGTACTTTGAAGATATTTTGAAAGTCGCTAATGGTTTTGTTCAGCAGGTGTTATAATTGGAACGTGTCTTATCGTAGGGTTTGAATATAGCCAAAATGTGAGATGTCACCTCTAGAATTTCAAATAGTGGCGTTGTTAAGTCGGAGTCTAACACAAATTGAATCTTCAAGTTTTTGTATAAACTTTGAACCGGTGTTCGTCTGGGTTTTTATACCCGTTTGAAATAAGGTCTCGATGATTGTAGTTTCTTTTATAACAAAGCACCAAAAAATAATTTTATAATTTAGGGAATTATGCAAATATGTATTAATGGCGCCCTGTGGTTTCATTATCTAACTTTGTTTTTCACATGCACCTGTTTACAATTGTTTTTATTGTTTGAGAAGTATTTTTTACAGTAATTGAAGCTGAAATTGTTTCAGAGCGTGTTAAATGTGATTATGTAAAATTTTAACCTTTGTGACATTTTCGTTTTTATTCCATCAAATCGCATAAAAATTGGGAACTAAACGCTTGTAGCTTTTCGCCGCATTTCAGAATTTCCCAATTTCCTGCTTTCCATCACCGATCGTCGAATTAGTCCAGTTTCCGGTTGCCTCGTTGCACGTTTCGGATTTTCCGGTAGGCCGTACATGTATGTACGTTACTTTATTTACTCTCCGAGATTAAGATTCCTCCGCTTTCGTGTCTGCCTCCTCCCGCTTCCTTATTAAAGTCGTGTCGTTTATTTATACGCGAGTCCGGTACCTTAACTCGATTTAGTCGAACTTTTTTAATAAACGTCTCAAATTATTAGGTGCCAAGATGTTGTTTGTTGCTGTTGCTTTTTATTTAGTCCTGATTAAAACCTAGGTTCATTCGCCCGAGTTGCCGTCTCCCGTTTAATTAATTCGGGGAGGGACCTCTTCGTGATGCATAAACCTGCGTCCACGGTTTGCTTGTTCATTTCACTCAAATCGATGTGACAATTAATTAATGTGTTTCCGGTTGGACCGATGCGACAGGTGAACAAACATGGAATAAATCGCACAAGACTCGTAAATAGTAATTGTCTGGGGAACAAAGGGCTGCAAAGTTTAATCATCGGGCGAGGATATTTGTCGCTTGTGACAGACGATAAATCGCTGCAGACTGTGTTGACGTTGTCAATAAAAGCCCGCATAAAAGTACCATTGTTAGGTGGACGCGAAAATATTTCCATAAAAGCATGCAGATAACGATCTGTAATCTTCACATCATTTGGCCCAAATTATGCAAACCGAATCCAGAAGCTGGAGTTGTAATTTTACTAATCAAAATTAGGGCTGTGTAGGTATATGCATTTGTGTTTTTGCAATTCCACTGCTAACAGTTACTGGCTCATCATCATTTCGTTCTACCAAATCGATAACCAGAACGAAATTCTTTTCCACATTGTGGTTACCTAACACACGTTCGTGAAAATTGCGTCGAGTTGAGCAGCGGATTCCAAACGGTTCGGTTTTTTTTAATAGACATCGGAACCAATTTTGACGACCTATCGGCTTGAACACTCTCACATCCGCACCGAAAATGTCATCGCCGAACAATCGTCATCATAAGCAAGCGCGCCGAGCTTTTAATCTGATTAAAACGGAGCTTTGCACTTGGTACGTTATGTTGTGCATATGAAGCGGCGTTTGAAATCTTCGAGGCCCAACTTTAATTAAATCCAATTGGTAATCCTTTGGAAGTCGAGAGGAACTCCAATTAGAAGACGGAATCTCCTAATTATCCTGGAAACAATAGTGCCGTGGCCTAATAAGTTATTTCTCCTGCTCCGCCTCGTCTATTGGCAGCGTTTTTAATTTCCGTCGTTTCACAACGACGTCGTGAAGGCTGCACAAAAAATAAGCCCGAAAGCCGTTCAAGTTTTCTGATGCGGATTCAAAGAGACCGCTGGAGTAATTTCGCGGCGAAATTGTCTGAATTTAACGTTCCATTGCGTACTTACTCCCACATGAAGTGTTCAACAATTTATTAACGATTTTCTTGTTTGTTTCAGGTAAGCAGGGAGGGAAAACTCGCAAGGCGTCTCTGAATGGTGGAGGTTTAATTTCGGGAAATTTACATAAGTTGCGGTAAAAAGGGAAAGTCGGTGAAAATTTGGTTTGCTGATGCACGAACAAGTTTCGTTTATTCGCTTCTTCAAACGGGGTACTGATTTTTGGGCCGATTGGAATAAAACAGCGAATTAGATTTCCAGAAAAATTTATTCAACGCAATATTACAAAGAAATATACTAATTGAAAGTGAAATGACGGAACATAAAATACGACCATGTCCCTTTTACAAAATGACTTTTTAACAGATTATTTATTAAAAATTATCTGTTGGATGTTGCATTCATAACTTCAAACACATAAGATTTATTGAAGATGTTGCAGTTACTAGCGATTAAATCGATAAGACAATCATTTTTTATAGCATTATATTCACAACTTTAAATTGTACAGGGTCAGGAAACTACAAGAACGTAGGCAAATCATAGGTAATCATCATATTTATTTTGGGCGTCACGTCGTCGAGCTTGTTGAGGTTTGTTTGGGCGTTCCAAACATTGTGTCCAACACTCACACACATGGTCCATGGAATTTATGTCAGAGCTTAAAACAGATCAAATATTGGTTGCGACTTCAACTTAGCAAAAAGTTTGTGACGATGCCCGTATGGAGTAACTTTGGACCGAAGTTTGTATTTGCATTGTGTCCTGAGTTTTGAATCATTAATTATCTGACTTGATCTTTGATGGTAATTTATTTTATCTCGCAACACCAGAAGGGAATTTACATCATGCAGGGTCTTTTCGTAAATTTTGAACATTGTGAAACTAAATAATTTGATTACAAGATTTTAAATTCACAAACATATTTCTGTGTTTAGAGACTTTACTGCATTATACATTAGGTTATAATTAAAATGAGTTTTTCTAATGTATTCATATCTTTATTATTTGTCTCGCTGCACAAACATTGTGATTTTAGCTTGATTAATGTTGTGCTGTGCTCTTTCTAAAGCTCATATCTACACTGGCGTCCATTGTAATAAAACACTGAATGAAGCTTTTGGAAACTGTGTCGCCAAAAGAACAGACTTCGACTACCCGTCTGTTGCATTACACGAAATGTTAGGCACTAACATAATTAATTTTAATTAACTTTATCAATTAATTTCGAGTTATTTAAGACGGCTGCAGTAAAGGCAGTTATCTAAGTGAAAATTAGTTTTATTAGCATTTCTAAGAAGCCGCTTCGAATTTGAGACTCTGAACTGAACAAGAGAATTTAAGTGTCACGCTCTTTTTTCATTTTCCGGTTTCAAATTATTTCAGCAACAAACGTGATTAGAATATCAACGTGGAGTACAAATTTAAACTGAGTTTATGGACTGACATCGCGTATTTCGAAATTCGTGTGCAAAATACTGAAGGACGTAATATTTTTAGTCGTTAATAATCGCCACATTTTTTGTAGAAAGGAAAAACTTAAAGTATGATCCCCGAAAGGTATGCAGTATTAAAACGGGATTTCCATTGCATAAGCTCGTTGCTGTATTTTGTTATTTTAAAATCAATTAAACGTATTTTGTTGATTAATTTGTTTTTCCGCCACTGGACTGGATAATATTTTATCTAAAACGTTTCATTCGATTTATGTCAATACAATTAAGTTAACGTCCGTTTTTGATCTTTGATTTCAAATGTAAATATTTTCATTCGTAGTAAACGCTATTAAGGGAAATAAAAACCTTAAGAATAAATACGTTTCATTCATTAAAATTCAAGATTCGGTTCCGTTTCAACACGCACGGTTTGCTCTAACTTAACGCTATTTTATATGCATATGTGGATAAACATTTTCCTATAAAGCGGAAAGGTTCGTAATATTATTATTTACATAAACTCTCTTATCTATATATATAAAGCGAAGTGTCCTCACTGACACACTCATCTACACATCTACACATGCACTGATTCACCGACAACCTACAGCCCAAACCGGGAGGGCTGGAGACTTGAAATTTTAGACACGGGTCTATCAAGGGCCGAGAATGAACGCTAATAAGGAGATTTTGCAAAATTCGGTCCGGTTCCTTTGTATTTAAATAAAAACCGAATAAAAACCGGTTAAAATAAGCAAAAAATGATCGGCTCGCGGAGACCGGGTTTTTTTTAGAAGCACGTGTCTAGCCAAAACAACTTCGACGTCGGGCGACCGGTTTACATTAAAAGCACTTTCACTTTCTGCGTTCCTGATCATACTTTTGCCGTACCTAGCGAGGCGCAGATATTTCAATTATAATTTTGATTTCAATTATAATGTCCCCGATCCGTGACTCATTTAAAAATTACCAAACCACTCCAAATTTAATCCGCCTACATTAAAAATCCTCAAATATCTCTTACCATTACAAACTTTACCAAATCAACCCCAAAAAATTCCCGAACTACGCCAAACTGACAAATTAGATCCGTTATCTTAAATCATCCCTTACCACCCCTTAGCAACCCCAAGTAACTCCAATCACTTTAAAATAAAACAAAATGACACAAACCATAGCAGACTATTCTCACACTCACACACATTATTTCGGCTACCAAAATTCACCCCCAACTACCCCTTACCGCCCCAAACTAAGCCCAATCACTTTAAAATTAGAAAAAATGCTACAAACAATAGCAAAACTATGCCAAACTCACCCAAATTACTTCGGCTATCATAAATCACCCCCAACTACCCCTTACCACCCCAAACTAAGCCCAATCACTTTAAAATTACAAAAAATGCCACAAACCATAGCAAACTATGCCAAACTCACCCAAATTACTTCGGCTATCATAAATCACCCCCAACTACCCCTTACCACCTCAAACTAAGCCCAATCACTTTAAAATTACAAAAAATGCCACAAACCATAGCAAACTATGCCAAACTCACCCAAATTACTTCGGCTATTATAAATCACCCCCAACTACCCCTTACCGCCCCAAACTAAGCCCAATCACTTTAAAATTACAAAAAATGCTACAAACCATAGCAAACTATGCCAAACTCACCCAAATTACTTCGGCTATCCTAAATCACCCCCAACTACCCCTTACCACCCCAAACTAAGCCCAATCACTTTAAAATTACAAAAAATGCCACAAACCATAGCAAACTATGCCAAACTCACCCAAATTACTTCGGCTATTATAAATCACCCCCAACTACCCCTTACCGCCCCAAACTAAGCCCACTCACTTTAAAATTACAAAAAATGATACAAACCATAGCAAACTATGCCAAAATCACCCAAATTACTTCGGCTACCATAAATCACCCCCAACTACCCCTTACCACCACAAACTAAGCCAAATCACTTTAAAATTACAAAAAATGCCACAAACCATAGCAAACTATGCCAAACTCACCCAAATTACTTCGGCTACCATAAATCACCCCCAACTACCCCTTACCGCCCCAAACTAAGCCCAATCACTTTAAAATTACAAAAAATGCCACAAACCATAGCAAACTATGCCAAACTCACCCAAATTACTTCGGCTATTATAAATCACCCCCAACTACCCCTTACCGCCCCAAACTAAGCCCAATCACTTTAAAATTAGAAAAAATGATACAAACCATAGCAAACTATGCCAAACTCACCCAAATTACTTCGGCTATTATAAATCACCCCCAACTACCCCTTACCGCCCCAAACTAAGCCCAATCACTTTAAAATTACAAAAAATGATACAAACCATAGCAAACTATGCCAAACTCACCCAAATTACTTCGGCTATCATAAATCACCCCCAACTACCCCTTACCGCCCCAAACTAAGCCCAATCACTTTAAAATTACAAAAAATGATACAAACCATAGCAAACTATGCCAAAATCACCCAAATTACTTGGGCTACCATAAATCATCCCCAACTACCCCTTACCACCCCAAACTAAGCTAAATCACTTTAAAATTACAAAAAATGATACAAACCATAGCAAACTATGCCAAACTCACCCAAATTACTTCGGCTACCATAAATCACCCCCAACTACCCCTTACCTCCACAAACTAAGCCAAATCACTTTAAAATTACAAAAAATGATACAAACCATAGCAAACTATGCCAAACTCACCTAAATTACTTCGGTTACCATAAATTAATAATCATTTTCAATCAAAATCTTCCATTTGGTTGTGTCATTTATAAATGCCTTATCGTATTAAATCATAAAATATTAATAAATATCTGCACATAAAACATATTGTTTCGACTAATAGACGTTATTCTGAATACTAAATTTGCTAATACCAATTTTGATTTTCTTCCACTTTCCAATAATTATTTGTTCCAGTTGAGATGCAAACATAAACGTATTTCTGAATTGCAACACGCTGACGGGGCAAGCCCTACCTTCTCAACATGCGTGAATTTGTATAAACAGCTCTATGGTTTTTAACTTTAAAGCGGTATAAACGCGGTGTAAACCCTAGATTTTCGTGAAAATATCTGAAAATTTCGAAATTCTGCAATTGAATTACAGAACTATTGTTGTGTTCGATAGTAAATTTATATTTGGAGTGGCACTGCCAACTCTGCCACCCCTGACGAGCCCCTTGCTGAATACTCTCCTTCCAGGGAAACTTTTGAAATCAACGGCAAAATAATTTAGGGCGCCTGAATGTGAAAATATCACTGTGTAATAAGTTCAGACTGACGTGGAACACTTGAAATTTCGGTATTCGTTTGTAATTCGTCACAGGTCCATGAAGGAATGCATGTTAATGTAAACAAGTGTTAGTTTGTCGGAAAGGCCGAATAAGATTTTTAACATTCCCGTCAAAATATTTATTTACTTTAGAATGTTAATTTCTTAAATTCATTTCGTGAAAATTATGACGGGCCATACGAGTACACCTGTGCGAGTATTATTTGGTACATACAAATTAATCTCTTTTGTTATCCAAATTGTTTTTATACGCACTAGGCACGTGCACCTCATATAATTGTGAAAATTGCTGCTTCAGCGTCTGGAACGCTGGTATTCAACGTCGCCAAGGTCGAGGCGACGCATCGGTATTCGAAGTTCTATCGCTATTAAATAAATTATTTTATTCCCGATATTCCCGATTTGTTCTTGCCGTTAACCACAACTCTCCCCAATCGATTTTCGAAAAATTTCCAGCGTCGGACCGGACTTCACTTATTATCGTACGCTAATTTTTACGTTCAGTTAATGATAGTGGTGTATTTGTTCTTCACCAAACCTGCTCCGGGCAAAATCCGAAATTTTCACTGACATCATACGCTTAAGTATTGTGTGCTTATACACGATTTACACTATTTATTTTACGTACATTGCGTTCATTAATGGTTCTGCATTATTTATAACTAAGATGGAGCAGTTTGAAAATCTAATAGTAAGCGGAGAACAAATACCACCATGTATAATTCCCGTGAAAAGTGATGGAAATAGTCTTTTTTACTATTTTTCCTATTGCATTTTTAATACCGGAAATAGAGCTCAAGAGGTTCGCACTTTAATTCTTCATTTTAAAATTACCAAAATTTTTGTAAAATTTACCTGAATACGTTAAACACCCCAAACATAACGCACCATTCCAAACTATCCCTAAAAGTCATACACTTACCATTCAAAACTACTCCAGGTCAACCCATAATTAAAAAAAAATTACGAATTCTAAGCAAACTACGCCAAACTCGCATAAATGACTTCGAATTCCCCTAAATCACCCCAACCACTTCTTACCAAGCCAACCAAAGCCCAATCACATTATAATTACCAAAAATTTCGTTTAATCCGCCAAAGCTAAACCCTGCCAACCATCAATAACCATTCCAAACAATCCTCAAAGAAACCCATATCATCCGAAACAACCCCAAATCAACCTAATATTTTTGCATTTTTTTGAACCATAGCAAATCACGCCAAATTAACATAAATAACTTCGACTTTTTTTATACATAATTCCCAAATACTTCGTTTTTATGGTGTGAAATTTTGTATTTATATATTTCAACATTGTCTTTAACGTTGTCAGAGAACTAAATGGGAATAATTTGGAATAATTTAGCTTCTCTGTCAACTCTCCTTCTCTTGAAACTTTTGAAAACAACGACAAAATTATTTGGGGCACCTGGATTTGAAAATATCACTCTGTGTAATAAGTTCAGACTGACTAGAGTGAAAAGAAAGGAGCTTGCACCCAGAAACGAAATTAAATGGAACACTTGAAGTTGCAATATTTGTTTGTAATTCGTCACAAGTCCATGAAGGAATGCGTGTTAATGTAAACAAATGTGAGTTTATTGGAGATGCCGAATAAGATTTTTACATTATTGAAGCAGCTTGAGCCTGCCACGTCAAGGGCAAGGTCACAAACGTGAAAAGGCGATGCTCGATTTGGTTTTATTCAATATCTATGCAGAAATTCGCACATTCCAAGCATTGGATAAGCCTTTCTTATCGTTTCTTAGAATTCGAGAATTGCTGGTTCAGCGTGTGGAGCAGTACTCGATCGCGGTGTTTAATTTTAACACAACTACAATTGTGAAAATTGCTGCTCCAGCGTCGGAAACTGTTCGCAAAGTCGCCAAATTCGATGAAGCGACGCATCAGTGTTCGAACGTCTACCACTATCAAATAAAGTATTTTAATTTAACATTTGATCCTCGCGTTAACCAAATCTGCCCCCAATCAATTTTCGAAAAATTACCAGCGTCGAACCGGACTCCACTTATATTTGTACGCTAATTTTTACGTTCAGTTAATGGTAGTGGTGTATTTGTTTTTCACCAAATTTGCCCTGGCTGAAATCCGAAATTTTCACCGTTGTATGTACCAGACATCACTGACATTCATACCCTTAATAATTATGTGCTTATACACGTTTTACACTATTTATTTTACGTACAATGTGTTCATTATTGCTTTACATCATTTATAACTAAGATGGAGAAGTTTGAAAATCTAGCGATGTACAATTACCACACCGTATTATGAAAGGTGATGGAAATTGTCTTTTTTAATATCTATGGTATTGGTATTGATATTTTAATACTGGAACGGGAGCACAAGAGGTTCGCACTTTAATTGTTCAACAAGTTTGTGTTAATGTAAACAAGTGTGAGTTCGTCGGAGAAGCCGAATAAGATTTTTACATCCACCATATTCCCGTCAAAATATTTATTTATTTTATATAGAATGTTAATTTTGCCGTTAACCAAATTTGCTCCCAATCACCATCGTCGTACCGGACCGTTCAGTTAATGATAATGTTGTTTTTATTTTTCACCAAATCTGCCTCGGCTGAAATCCAAAATTTACAGCGTTGGATCAGACTTTACTGACATTGATACGCGTTTTACACTATTTATTTTACGTAAATACATTGTGTTCATTATTGCTTTACATCATTTATAACTAAGATGGACAAGTTTGAAAATCTAGCGATGCACAAATACCACCAAATACCACATTTTACCACATACCAAAATTTTAATACTGGAAAGGGAGCTCAAAAGGTTCGCACTGTAATTGTCCAACCAGTTGCGGCCAGGTTTTAATAATTTTTGTGCAGTTTAGAAGAAGATAATTATGCTGAAGTGTTTGTTTATTCTGAAGATAAGTCAAAATCATCTACATACTGTTCTGTTTGTGAGTTGACTGCAGCAAAAGGAATGGTTCCATTGTGTTTTCAATTTTATCATAACATGATCAGCTAATTTGTAAACTTCGATTTCCCCGAAAATTATCTAAAGTTAATTTCGATTTCCTGGAATCGCTTATAGAACAACTGCGTCTTTGCCTAAAGAGTCTATTCAAGATTTTTCATCTCAGATATCAACCAAGGTATCCTCTTTGTCCAAATCATATTGAAGTACCCGGTCCTGACAACGAAGGTTAATTTCAACAAATTTGTTTATTTTGTGATTGAAAAAGTAGAGGATTCCTGTTTAATTGTATTATAATGTCGATTAGTCAACATCACCACTTTAGTCAACACTGCGTTTATTTAATCTACGTCCGGGCAACGCCGGGTACATTCAGCTAGTGGTGGTATAAACTTGACTAAAAGCCACCAAATCTTTGCAACTCAGTCTTTAGTTGCAGCATTTTATGCGCTCGTTAATATTTGGTTTCTTAGAGACTGCGAGTAACTGCCAAGAAACCACAACAGCTTAATGGCTACAACCCACAAACCTCCAGAATTTGTCACCCCCTTAGTATTGTTCGCATCGTTGTGTCACATTATCTATATTCTCGCAATGTCCGCCGTTTAATTTCCCGAAAACAGCAATTAAATGCAAGCATTCGGTGAAACTGACATAATTACGTTATGCCGAGAACTTCGATTGAAGCAATTTTCTTTTAAAACCGCCCGGTGAAAAAGACGAAAACAAATTGGAATTTTTCCCGTTGCGTGCGTTCGGTTCTATTCCGTTAATTGCACAAGACAAAGCCGAACAAAAAGCATCGATTGAATGACCTAGTGTACACTGACACGACATCGTAACTTTGTGTTTGAGCCGTTTATGACCGGGAGAATAGTTGCAGGAAGTTGAGAATCGGCAATTTAAAGTGTTATTCCAAATATCCAAGATTAGTAGTTGGGAAACCATTAATTTGATCGGATGGATTGCAACAGGTCGCCGCTGGCAACGACTTGGATATGCAACAACGTTGCAAACTCCAAATCCGTGTTTGAAATTTCGATAATTCCGCGTTCGTGGTAGTTAAACGGGATTTATTGGCAACGATTTTGGCAACCATCGAGCGACTTACATCCGGAGCAATTAACAGCGATTGGCGTTAGTGCATTAAAATCCAGCAAAGTTATTTGAGAAAAAAAATACAATTTAATTCATATGAACAAATCGTCAATTAATTACAAAATCGGTGGACTAATTTTATCAGACATTGAATTGATTAAGATGCGAATGTAGCTTATTTCAACATAAATTAATAATATTCCTCAAGCTATTGTAAATAACCTCTTGTTCGCAAAACTCTGTCTAAGAGCAGGCACGCTTTGTGTTAGTTCTTGTGATGGTTTTGCATCAAGTTTGCGTATCAGGAACGTCAAATTGTTAATTCTCCAAAGGAGAAAATAAAAACTGATTCTGCACCACTATAACTCATAATTTTAGGCAAAAATTACACGAAAAAATTTAGGAAAGCTGAATAAGTTAAAACCTACTACTATTGTTTAAGTATATATACTTAAACAATGCTACTACTATACAATTTTTTCTAAAATTATTTGACATGTCGTTCTTCGTACTATTATTAAACTAATATTTCATGAATTTCCCTTTTCACCATGTCGCAGATCAGCGAGCAATTTGTTTTTGACTTGCTCTTCTTGTCAGACGATCTTAAATTGTTTTTTCGGCTTTGTCTATTACACACATACAGACTGAGTTTGAGGAGACTGGACAATTGAGAGAACAGAAAATATGCATCAGACAAAGATGGTGGAAAAGCCACTACCCTCCATAAATATTATTGTTGAAATTTCAAATGCGAACATTTTTCCAATATTTTTTCTCATTCGCACTCACAGTTTTTAAATCGAATATTTTCTGACCCTTTCTCTAAATCTCAGTATCATACTCGTAAAACTCACGGTTTAGGTTAGTAGAAACTAACTTTATTCGTATTTATTATTTATGTTTTGCGTTAATTATTACTTCCTTGTTTTTACACAGTTGTCTTAATAAATTTATTTGATAAAATACTTATATACTTATTTATTCTTGTATTGTTTTGAATTTTTTCCTTTTTGCATCTTTAAATTTTCTTATTTCATTAATAACATTTGTTACTTTTTTTATATTTCCTCTTGCATTTTGCGGTAGTGTCCGCCCACATCGTTCTGTGTTCAAATTTTGTCGATTCTATTCATTCTTTCTTTTACCTTTTGTTTATCTCCCAACCCGTGAAACATATGTTTTGTTATTGTTTCTTTTGCGTTTGTGACGCAATAAATTCCGACGAGCTCTTACAGCACGTGCGGAATGTCTCCGGAATTTCAGCTTTCATGAACGAATTTCTTTGATGCGAGCTTTGATCACGTGGGGACTGTCGTAGCGACACCGAAAGTTGAATTTTTTTTCAATCAAGTGGCTGTATTAACACACCGCCGCTTTGCTTCAATTTCCCGACGTGAAATATCTATTACCTGTTTTAGTGCATCAATTCATTTTTACGGGGTCTTAAGAAAAATTTAATTTTAGCCCGCGAATTGAGGAAACACTGACAAAACGGTACGCTTTTCCTCTAGATGAAAAACGAGGGGCGTTACAATTTAACAATCTCCCAATACGCCCGAAGACGGTGAATATTAAATAATGTGGAAGTACAAAAGAAGTGATCATTACTCGTTCGAGACTATCTAAATTATTGAAACCAACCCCTGTAAATAATGAATCCCATTCATCGATTGGTGCGCCTTGAAAATTTATTACTCACGGCGATGGCACGGGGATCGAATCAATAACCCTAATAACCAAAATAATTAAATGAGCCGAATCGAACGACGCCTAATCATTTCGTGAATTAAGACGAGCGCCTCAAATATTCGCTCGTTCGCTTTTAATCATTTACTCCGATTATATATTCGGCGGTTTTGTTTGCGTTTAATGGAATTAATTCCGCTTCACTCTAGCTTTGCTCCCTGTTATATCGAATCAATTAAATTCGGAACCCGCTTAATTCAATCCTGAAAAATTATCGTCTTTAGACGATCTCAGCCGCGCATTGATCGGACCTCAAGCGGCATTTTCCTGCACTAAACCTGAGATTCCTGCAGCAAGAGTGGGTGGTGCATGTTGGTCCACTAACGCTTAGATGGCGCTTGCTAGCGCTTTCAGGCGCGATTCCTGATAATTCGTATTTTTTGACACACACCATTAAATATCATGCAGGATTCACAAAAAATCGAAAAAAGAAGTTTGGCTAACAATTCTAAATGTATGAAATGTAAATTTTTATTTTTAGTAATTAGGAGAGGTACAGGTTTTGTAACATTAATGTCAGTGTCACTGAAAAGCAATTAACTTTTAATGTGCGTATTACATTTTGCCACAGTGGCGTTGATCCGTTTTAATTACAGCATGAGGGCATTTGATTAAATCAAATAATCAACTCAAATATTTAAACCTGACAAGGAGGAATCGCAGATCGATTTGCATTTAATACGAGCACACATCTGCTAACAATCCGAAACCAATTTTGGCCATTAATTCTCGAGATAGATCACTTTCATTCAATTTGATACGAGAACCTAGTTTTGCGGTTTTACATTTTATATCTTTAAAAGACTAATACGAACATATTTACATATTACAGTAAAAGGGAATTCTTCTGCTCCATGAGTGAGAAAGACCAGTATTGAACTTTTAAAATAAGAATTGATGAATAGAAATGAA
Organism: Eledona agricola; assembly: GCA_964023215.1. Lineage (NCBI taxonomy): Eukaryota > Metazoa > Arthropoda > Insecta > Coleoptera > Tenebrionidae > Eledona > Eledona agricola. Next base: position 26,844,556 of record OZ026857.1, on the reverse strand, counting down.
CGATTATTCTTGCAGGATCAGAGTTTATGCACCTACAAGTCGAGTCTTTTACATCACAAATGTAATCCTGTAAGCGAACTTTTAACTACTTTTATGTTTGTTCTGATGATCCGAGCGACTTGAACGAAAATGTATTTATTATATTTCGTATAGGATTTAAAGATTCTGGTTCCAAAAAACAAAGGTTTAAGTAATCGAACATTTGTGTTTTGCGGTTTAAGATGCAATTAAATTTTTTTGGTTCGGGTTTTCGGGTGAGGGTTGTGTTACAACTTCACGAGTCCTTTGAACTTTTACAACAAAAATGTAAACTTGCAACGAAACTTTGAACTACACATACTTGTTAATGGCTTATTTTCTGTAGTTTAATGTTTCGAATCTAAATATATTTTTAATCGGCATATTTATGCTTTACGTAAAATTCCATTTTATTTAAACATACCTACTACTAAAATACCAAGAAGTTTTATTTTTATCGAAAAGACAAAGTTTGACGGTTTGCCAATTTATTGTGTTTCCGATTCAATGCAATCAAAGTCCCATTTTAGTAATTAAACATTAAACAACACTTACATTTATGACAATTAATTATTATTTGAATCTTTAAAACTTAAATTTAAAAGTGTAAAATGCTATAAAAATGTGTTAATTTGTACACCTTTAGTTTAGAGTTTTGTTTTTGATCTTTGAATGTTTAAAATGCTGCAACTATCGAAAATGTAGGCAAAACGTTTGGAAATAATAATTTAAGTAAGAAGCATATAGCATAGGTTATTTGGTGGTGCCATCTTAACGGCGGTAGCAACACTGTTCTATAGACATTTACCGAGCAATCTGTAGAAAAACTGGACCGCAATTAAACGTAAATTTAAATCTTGTTAAAGAATTTGTCACAAGGGTCTTCTTTCCGACCCTATTAGCTTTATAGCTAATCTTTAATATTATTGGTACATCTTCTGGTCAATGTTTTTTGTGTACAAAAATCGTTTTATTGATTTTTAGTTAATGTGTTGTCCAATACAAAGATAAAAAAATACACGTTCATGTTTGCTGAGCGGAGTTGTTTATTTTGTGTGGTGTTTTATTTAGGGTGAATATGGCTCAGTTTACCAACCCTTTGTGGATATCTCTTATGGTCACAATTCGTTGAGCATCCCGAATATCGACCGCACTTATCTGCTGACGCAACAGCCACCCCTAGATGAAACTATCCTTTTTGGGCGCGTTCTAAATTAAAATATCTTTCTGTCATATGGTGATATAAGTGAAACGTTTGTGCACACCTTAAACGTACCGAGCGACATTTTTCATGGGAGCAGGCAGACGCATTAGAATGCAAAAAATGATTTGAACGCCATCATCGTAGGAATTTAAAGATTGTTTTCGTGGAAATACCACACGTGGGTCAATCACCGGCTTCCTGATTGCTAAATGGAAAAGACGGAGCGGTCTAATGTATTCTCTTCTCGGTTGAATTGTGTCGGGTTTTGTCATAGCGGAGGCATTACTTTTATTGAAAGAGTTTGAGAGTTTGATCGATCGGGGGTTATTTCGGTTTCGGTGAACATACGGCACCAGGTGTTCTGTTCGCTGGTTCTTCGGAAACCAATTTAGCAACAAGTGAGAGTCAAGGACTCTCACTTTATCACTTCATTAGAATTTCATACCGAATTACGGATGAAGTGAAATAAATTGAATTCTCTCGAAGTATGATAATTAGGTTGGTGTTGCTATTAAAAGCCATCCCTGGCGTGCATACATTACTGTTTTAATGCGCTTTGTTGTTGCACAAGCGCTGATGTGTATATTGACAAATTGGAATAGCGTTCCGAAATTTATACAACAAAAGGGAATGTGAGTTTACCCCCTTCGCTACTAATTAGTCTTCTGTTTCGTTGTAAATTATTTACTTGTGATTAATAAATTACGTGTAAGTTGGTTCTTACATTATTTTGCCGTCCTCTAATCCTTTTTTTACTCTGAGTCTTATCCAATGATTCTTATGAGATTCTGCTGGCACTGTCTCACAAAAAAACACAAACATCAGCTGTCTGTACACGTAAATTACTAACTCCAATTTTATCCTTTTAAGTCTTCCTACTATTTCACCTTGGTCGAGCAGTTAAATTGCTTCTGTTCTAATGGGATTATGAAACCAATCTTCTTGTGTCTCGGAATTTTCTCGATTTTCAATACTTTCGAAAATATGAGGTGCTTTTTGTATTTGACAGCTTCTGATTCGATGGAATCTTCTTGGATTTTTGAATTTCTTTGTTATTGCTAGCCTCCAGTTGTGTTGTGGTGTGTGCAGTTACGCTTTACAAGAATTTCAGTTCGCGTCCATTCAGAAACATATTGGCATTCCCAATACAAAGACTTGTCAAAAACGAATAAATTTCTTGTTATTAGGTTTTACCGTTTCTTTTTTAAGATTATTTGGGATTTTGTTTTAGAAACACTAACTCGTTATTGATAATAAATAATAAATAATTTAATTAGTTGTTGGACTTATGACAAATATCGGAAATAGAAAATTCCATCTAGTAGTTGTAATAACACCCAACAAACTCACAACTTCATACTATTAAAGCTCAAGAAAAGGATTGAAGAATTATACCATAAGTTATTTACTACAAGTAATTTTTTTCTTAAATTGTGTCCGAATTCCTCGAACTAACAGGATTTGAAATATATATTATTTGCCGAGTGTAATTTTAAGTAAACAGCCATTTATTTCTTGCTGTAGGGATATTTTTTTAGGGTGATGCAAAAGGGTTGTCGGATTTTTAACTAAATATTTACGAGTTGGGTTGGAAATTGTTTATTTTAATTTCGTGGGTGGATTAAATAAATAATGTATGTGTTGTGTGGGTGAGGTGTAATGAGACAAGGGTTTTCAAATTGAACGCCGCATGTGATTATAAAATATTGCAGTTTGAATTGAAATATTTTATTTTATTCAAATATTTTTTTTTAATTTGGAAGTTAACAAAATATAATAAAAGACTCGGTGATTAATAAAATCACATTGAGGATCTAGATGTTACGTTTAAGATTATTTTTTCCATAGCTCTCTTTTTGTATCAACAAAAATTGAGTCGATTTTTTTAGTGAAATTTTAAATTTTAGCAACTAGAAGCTCTGACGCTGGAATAGTAATTTTTTTAATCGAAATCTATAATGATAAAGAGTGATAATAACTCGTTTACAATAACCAATGCAAAAATTTGTAATAAAACGTTACATTTTTGTACAAGTTCGTATGTAGGTATTTTTAGGATGTCATAAATTACTCAATTTGTACTCGTACGTATTTTTAATTTTGATGAATTTTTTTATTGTTATATTTAACAGTTTTTTGATTGGATACACCACAAACGAAATCCTATTAAATTTTTAGCAGCTGCTTTAATCAGTCATCATCCAGTTTGAAAAGATGGGTAAAGGTTTGGAGCTTTTGAAAAGCACAAAGTAAGGCAAAGAGCCGTATATTTAAAAGCAGTAAATTTGCACACAGTTAAATATGTATAGTGCTGCATATGTATGAACGATCCCGATTGCCAGAATCCAGTTAAATGAATGGGATGAGTCCTCACTGCTGCCGTTCCTAGACATATAACTTCATTGCACAAACAGGTTCAGTCAGGACTAAATTACTTATGTTATTAATCGTGTGCCGCGCTCTGTGTCAAAATAGCACCTTGTATCGCAACGTTTCACGTTAGAAATAATTAATTCCGACACGAACACCACGTGTCGATTTTCTCATATCGTAAATAACGTCAGCTCGTTTAGTTGTGACATATTTCGTTACATTATCTTTTATCGGAGGTGAGATAGCGTCACGGAGACGAGCCCCACGACCTTGCCGTGACGTGGCTGCAAGCTCGGAGGAAATGTAAATTTGTCCGGCCATATTTCTCTTTAATATTTGACGTGGAGGCAGTGAGACGATCGTTCGTCTTCTCGAACACGCGGGGATCTTCGTAAAGCGTCCTTGGTGCGGCCTCACCCTTAATTGGATTGGAGGCACGCGAGGTGTGTTTTTAGTTTCGCTCACCGATTGGACTTGTAATTAATCGAGCTTCGGTGGATGTCCATGGAGGCAAAAATTTATGCTTGACTTGACATCGCACCATTGCTGGTGGGGTGGGATCGATTATATCGATAACTCCCGTGTTCTCGCCCATTCGCTTGGTAGTCTTGTAAAATGCTCGATGTGTAGTCGCACGAGGTTATGGCCAAACTAAACCAATCTTTGTGACGAAAATGTCGCGATTTCTCAACTGTCCCCGGCAGATGTGGTGTAGCGCCAAGAGGCAGGTACTCCATCCCTCGCAGACGTTGATGTTAACGATGCACGTTTAATGGAGGCCATCAAAAAGTTTAATTGGTCGAACGAGGAGGTTCTAACAACTCTCGTCGGGAAACTGAGCATGTTCGTGTTTTAGTGCACGATTGTTTGGCCGTTTCTGTCCTGTTATTGTCTCTGTTTCAGAGCGAAGTGCCCTCAATTACTTTTATAATGACGTTTATAGTGCAATGGTTTTAGTACGATTTACTCTGACCTAAACTTTCCTAGTAGAACTTGGTTTAATATTTTGCAAATAAGTGCATAATAAAAAAATTATTATGGATGTTTAGCAATTTGCCTCGTAATTTTTTTATGGTTTACCGGAGATGAAATAAATAAATCGTTATGTTAATTTGCGTGAACTATTATTCCAAGTTTTTTTTTATTTCCTGTAAAAAATAAATATTTTTTGTTGAAACCTTTTTTTTTAAATCAGCTTAGAATAGCAATTTTTTTACTGATTTTTAATTGTGAAATATATTACTCCTAATTATGATTATCTTATTTCCAATATGAATTAAAAAAAGTACAATATAATAGTTACTGAAGATTTGTTATTAGTAATATACAAAAATCGACAAATTTGAATCGATTTTCACTTAAATCGGTAGGAATTGCAGAGATCTTTTTATCAATGATCATCCAATTTTAAGCATTCCTGGCATTTTATAATGTTGATGATGTTTTCAAAATGTTTTGTTGCCGTAATTAACAATTTCAGAAATATCTTCCAAATGAAGGACCAATTTTTTTGTATTCATACATATAATAAAATATTTTTGTGGAAAACATTTTTTTTTAATTCTGTGGTTAACCATAAAGCCTTCAGACGAATTTAAAAGTGTGAACTCGAAAACTGAATTCACTAAAACGTTAAAGTGCAGAAGTAGATTGCAGACCATTAATATGGAAATAAGTGAAATATTTTTTTCAATAAAACTTGAACTCGTGTTAAAATATTTTTTCCAAACTTCTAATTGTGTTAAGTATGCCGACAGAAAACATTTCACAAAAGGATTACGTAGAATTGCACAAAACTTGTTGAGTGAATGTAGTGTAGTGTAGTAATGTAGTGAGACGATGTATTTCTATATTTGTTTTTTATTAAATGATTACAATTTATTTATGTTATAGTTCTGCGAGCGAGATTCTACAAAAAAGCGTATTCTGAAAAATAAAAATTAGTACGACGATTTTCATATTTTGCACAAATCCCCCCTAGATATTATATGAATCTGTTATTAATTTAAAAAATTGTATTGACAACTTTCCGAGGATTGCTATTATATATGGCAACATTTCCGACAAATAATAAATTAATTAAATGTTGTGTGTTTTCATATTTGTTATTGTACAAATTACGATGTGCATTAGTAAACAAATGGGTTTTTACGTCGTGTCGAATACAACAATAAAAAATGTTGGGAAAAGTAAATAAACTATTAACAATTCCACAGTGTGGATTTTATTGTGAATAAATATGTTTAAATGCAAGTGCGGCTGTTATAAACACACTTTATTATAATAATTTTGTTTACAATTTGCATCATTAAAGTTATAATACAAAATTAAAGAAACGCAATATTACGTAATGCAGCAAAACATTTTTTGCCCGTTGTTTTCATATTTGAAAACATTTTAATTTCGTACACGTGTATAAGTAGCAAGTTTTAACGAACCAACAAAGTAAAAATAAAAATATTTTATTACAGCTTGGTCAAAATACATAGTAGATAAATGACAAATTTTTGGACACTGATTAGCTGCGGAGAAGTTGTATTTTCTATAAAACGAATGTTTCTTTATTTTGACAAATCAACGGCAGCTTATTCTATTTATACAATATATTTGTACAAGTCTAAAAATAAATTTACATCCAGTTCAATCACAATAGTATTAGGAACCTGTCTATAAAGTCTAAAAATAATAAATGCACGCAGCACGCAATTGGCGTTTGAACTATTATGTGCGATCGTCCACGAAATCTGAAGTTAACAATAGTAAAGCGATAAAACCTAAAACAACATGGGTTTAATTGTGTGTCGTCACGTTTATTGATATAGAAAAGCAACATGCGCATGTAATTCACTCATAAACAACCAAAGAAACTTGTTACGAGAAACCTGCAATTATCATAAAACGAAACTAATGCTTGCTGATAATTTGCCATTGTTATCATTTGCTTTGCACATACCTTTCTTACGTGACAGCGTACATTTAACGAGAATTTATTTATTTATTATGTCGGTTTTGCGCAGACACTTTGATGGTGTGTTAAATGTGGCCTGGAGTGTGATGCATTTTAGACGTCAATTAAAAGCTACAGCGCTATGTGAAGCTGAAAATCAATTGACTAAACTGCTCCAAAAACAAACTTGATGAAACACACAAGTTCAAATATAACTGGAAAATTTTAATAATGTGACATGGCATTAACACAATATTTTCACAAAATAACGATTTCTCGTCGCTTTTGAAAAATTTACTAAGGATTCGTGTACGAGTGCTGGTTTTAATTAAAGATAACAGGCACCTGTAGATCGTAAACATTTGTAATTTTGCACTTTTATTTATTTCCGTGTCGGAATTTGTGCTGAAAATGAATTTATTAGTGCCGAAATGAGCGCGCAGCAAAATTCAAGACAAAAGCCCATTATCATGTGCAAATAGCCTATTAGCCCCTACCGCGAAACGTGATGGACACTAGAAGAGATAAAACGTCACTCCAGAATTATTTATTTACGGACGATATTCGGTTGGCATCAGTTCGGGCGGAAAGTTTTTCAAATAACAGAACAAAGTGAAGCTGGATCAGATTTCTGCATTTTCCCCCCGTCGTCCAACTTTGTTGTTCTATTAACGCCTCTGAATATTTAACAATGGCAGACGAGCACTCTTCTTCGGTCTCGCCTCTCTAATGCATCTCTCGAAAAAGAAAACTCTCGTATTTATCTCATGCAAATATCTTTCTATTAGCATAAAGTAGCGTTACGTTAAAAACTTGGCCGGCGTCTTATGCAAATTCGGATAGCAGCATCCGGAAACCGAACCCGGAACCGGACCAGTGACCGCAAAAAATGCTGGCGAAGCGGGCCATAAAACATTTTTGATTAACGGGGCAAAAATGGTAAAATATTTGCGCTCATGTTTCAAAATATTTATTATGACAAATGTAAGGAGGGGAATAAAGAAAGGCTGAAAATGGCGGCGAGCTCATGACGGTTTAATAATTTTACATTAATTTAAATAAATTTCACATTTTTGACTCAAATATTTCGATTAAAACAACAACTGTATTGGTTCGTGGATGCCAGCCGTTTGATATTGTTTTAATTTTTTATATCGCAATTTGGTCTCAAAATGAAAATGCAACAGGAATAAATGCGGCTCACATTTCATCATAACCATTTTATTGGTTGTTTTTTATTTCCATCTTATTTTCCAGTTTAAGGTTGTTTGGACGGCTTAAATTGGAGTTGAAATAGTAAAAATAAAGACGATTCCATGCGTTAGGTGTCGTAAATAGCGAACAGAAAACTTTAACCAAGATGAAATTAAAGACACAATTTATTAAACGCGAGGAGGAACTATCAAACTCGCTTTTATTATTTGCGTGCTATGTGTTATAGCTTTTAAAATCAATGACTCCATTGTTAAGTATTTAATCACCGCTCAAGAATTTCCACCAAATTTTCTTCCAAATTCTTTAAGAAACATCTCTAATGTACTGAGAGCTTCAAATCGTTCAAGATAATTTTGGGGCGTTATGGACATAAAAAATTCGATACGAGTAAATACGATATGGAATTAATTTCATTACATAATATTGCAGAATATTGGAATTTGATTGGGCTTATCAGTCCTGTTAAACAACGCGTACGCCTCAGAATCAAATATCTGATTCATTTATGTTTATTGAGTTACATGTTTATTTTATGAAAAAAAATTAACACTGAATCAGAATAGATAAAATTGTTGAATGCAATATGTAGTTGAAAAAGAACTGAATATTGTTTGCCTTTAAGTTGCTTGTAATCCACATTGTCTTTAAATTTCATGTTGATTTTTCGTCTGTGATCAATGACCACATATCATAGAAAGTTTAGGGTGTTAACCAATAAAATTTTATAACACTTTTGCTAAGTGTATAACCTATTTCCAAAGTGCTGCGATGAAACGAGCGCAGTGTAATTTACCAGGAAAGTTGGGTGCTTCTAGATATTTATGATGAAATTTTGCTTGGATGGCCGTTTCAGTTCGTTGTCAGTAAAACTAAGACACTAGTCTTATAATTCAAAAGTTTAGTTTTTGAATCAAATACGGCGATATTTCTATAATTCTACGGCACAAATTGACCGAAATTTGCAAATACTCGATTTTTCAAATATCTTCTTGAATTAAAACTTTCCAAGTGAAAAACGTTTAATTTTTTGTAAATTTAGGAACGCAAACAAAAATGTTTTATGTGTCGTTTTTGTAAAAGTCAAAATTTTATATCTATACGTATTTTGCACACAATTTATATTGCAGGAGTATCCGAAACAGAATGAACATCATAATACTTTTTTCATTTTAATATACAATTTTTTTCTTTATTAGTTAAAAAATATAATATTAAAATCGGTTTAAATTATTTATTTGTGTAAACTAAATTAATTAATTAATTGTTAAATTTTATTACACACATTTCATTTAATTCAATGACACCATGTTATCATTTTATTATTTTACTTTACAATGTTGTTTAATGTGTAAAGTTGCTAAAGTGATCAAATAACGATTAAACGATCGTTTTGTTCTTTTTTTACCAGACCAAAGGGGCTTTTATAAAAATACAATAAAATTAGTATAAGAATTCAAGCACACAAGCATAAAAACTGAAATTTCTTGCTGGATATGCTAGTACTGGAAGTAGTAAAAATCATAAATTTGCAAGATTTGCAATCCGCTCTGAGGTAAATATGAAAAATTGAATGCATATTGCATACGGAGATGCCGAAAACCCGATATCTTCACCTAGCGGCTCTCACCTGTGTTTATGTCGTTTCATAACAATTTATTTTTAATACGTCGTGCAGATCACAACATATTGTAGCTTTTGTAATGAAATTGTTTACTACTAAATTTAGACATTCTTGCAACCTCTGGTATTTAGTTTAAATTGAGTTTGAACACGCCAAGAAAATATGTATATGGCAAGGAACTGTAGTGAATAATTAACTAATAAAGTCGCCAATAAAAAAGATAATCAATTTTATTGGACACTTTTTGATAGGCCCAGAATTTGGTATTTAATTCCAAATGACACATTCTAATGATTGTGCCTTTTTATCATGAATGTCTTTAATATGATACCACTAACACGTGAATTGCGATCAAACTGATAAGTAATTAATTAAGTCACAATTAAGAGGATAATCAATTGGGTAAGGCAAAGGGAAAATTATTATTCGAAATGTACTCGGACGTCCTTACAACGTGGCCTTTAATTCTAAATAAATACAAACAGAAATAGTTGTAGTTTCATTAGCAAAAATAATAAATAATAGAAACTCGTGAAAACAAATGTATTGACCTCCAGTTCTTGTAAAAATAGTAAGATAAATGTTGGAAACAAAGGATAAATTTCGACAAGACCATTACATAAGAGAACGGGGTTCGAACGTGAGTGATAGCAAATGGTTGGAAACCATGGCCGATAAAGGCCAGCAAATCGCGAAAACACATCGATCGGTGTCCGGTTTTTGCCGTTTTTCCACAATTTTGGCATTTTTCTTGTCGGAGACGCCGCCAGATCGGAGTTTGGCGGAAGCGTTCGCGGGTTTTCGCGGGACTGCTGGAATGACACAATGTGTTGATTCAGTATAGCGCGGTCGGGTGGCTTCGAGCGATGAATATTCGAATGTTCTGAAAAGGGCACGTGTCCTTGTGGTTGGTGGTGGTGCTAGAAGAAAGACGTCGCATGAAGGAAGCGTCGAAGGGAGAGTGATAAAAAGGTAGTGAAGGGATTAAAAAACTCTGGCCCGGGACGTTTCGGCTCAATACTCGCGTGCTGTACTCTTGTTACATAATAATTGCCAAGCGAGGGTAGCAGCTACCCTAAGAAATAAGGTGCGTGCCGGTTAGTAAGGGCACGGCCGGTTTGCATAACATAACGTCATTAGTCTTTATAAATTATTAGCGATTCCGGTTGGGAGGGAATTTAATCCGATCGCCCTTGAGTGCTTTGGTGATTCCGGGTTTTCTCGGGCGAAATTACAATAAATAGCTAAACGGTACATTCTTATGCAAAGCGATTGAGGAGGATACGGATCCAGATTCAGATTAGTCCGGTGGGTCAATAAACGGCAGTTATCTGCGAAGTGTAGGCCTCGGCTTGGTGTGAAACTTCGAAGCACAAACTTATGGGAATTTCTAATCGGGGTCCACTTTGCCGCTTTTCCGGGTCCTGACGTAGCCTGTTTATGTCCGTTGTGTAATGACGACGCGAAAATAGCGATGGAATACACTCGATAACCGCTGAATACCTATTAACTGCGATCAACGTTTCTGATAGGTTTAATTTAATGGTGAAGTTCCGTGCCGAACAGATCCGACACACGCATAAAAAACGAGATGGATTTATGGAAATTGTTAATGGCGGATCGCTAATAGCAATTATCAGTTTAGCGCCGGCTCGAGAATTGTCGATATAATGCTATAGACAAACAGGCGCGCAAAAACTACACCGAAAACAACCTCCCACGAACCAAGCTTTGATTTACATATTTTTATTATTATCGCCGTTCCGTTTTCTACTATTACGATGCCCGATGGCGCGAGCTCATTCCGTCAATCACAATTCTACAAAACAACCGATTTCTAAGGCTATTTCAAAATTTGCCAATTCGTTTGCGAAATATGGGCGCAGCCTCTTCGCTGTGCACTTGAAAAGTGTTGCGATTTTTAAATTCGCATTATTATTAATTACGCATTGCGTGGTCAAGGTCGGCGAATCTGAAATTGATAGTTTCAGGAGGTCCGAGACGCTCAATCTGTAAAGCTATTAACAAGATACGTATTTAATTTCATCAATGTTTCCAACGGCATTGTTCGAAGTTGAATTTATGATACGGCGATTTTGTAATAACGGTTTTAGGGCATTAAGAGATAATGAGCCAAGATTGTGTTGACTCTGTAATGATGGTTTAATACATCCTGCCTAAAAGATACAGGAGTTAATAGAATGTCTGTTGAGAAAACTTGTTACAGTAGGCAAATATATTTAAATAAAATTTCCATTTTATTAGTTATAGAGAATTTCGTAAAAGAACGATTATTAAAAAAATATTATATAGATGTACTTGTCCTTCCTCTGCATTTGTACTACATACCTGTAACAAATAAATAAATGTGCCAAATTTATTAACTAAAAAAATAATAAACTTGTCATGTCATAACATTTGCTGACTTTTTCTTATATATTAATGATTTCTCAATTTTTTTGTAATACCAGTACATTTTGATCTCTAGTTATCTTCTTATTAATTCTTATTTTGTTCTAACCCTGATTTTAATTGTTTAAATTTTTGATTCGATCAGATTTATTTAAATTTGAAACATTGAATGTCGTTATAACAATGCAATAAACAAGCTGAATTCAAAATATTTTAAATTTTTTAAAAATTATCAAATAGGGATTGTAGCAGATGCAATGAAAAAAACAGGTATTACAAATTAGCACACGCTAAATTTTCAATCCTCAATTGGAGACGTGGTAAGAAATGGGTTGACAGATTGTTCAGCAATTAGAGAAAAACATTTAAATTATATTACTATTTTATTTGTTCGATAATATGTATGTATGTAAATTAGTGGAGGGTAGTCTGTGCGACCACTGGACTTAGGCCCCAGCGGGCCCCTTGTCCTGCCTCCGTTAGGGGATCACTCCAGCTGGGTCGATAGCCATCCTATTTGGTTGAAATAGTTGACCACCGTGCCCAGGGGGATCTCCCTTATGTTGGCCATTGATGGCCATTTGTCCCCAAGTATGGATTCTCTGATGGACGAAAGCGCAGTGCATTCGCAAAGTACGTGCTGCACTGTTTCGTCTTCTTGTTCACATCCTCTACAAAGTGGTGTGTGTTCTAGCTTCATTTGGTGAAGGTGTTTTCTTAAATGACAGTGCCCGGTCAGAATGCCAGTCGCGAGGCGCAGGTTCTTCTTGGTCATTGTCAAAAATTTGTTTGCTGCGTCCTTGCTAGGATACATTAGTAATTCCTTGGCATGGCGACAGCTGGTTGTGTCATCCCATCTCTCTTTGAATTGAGAGTGGGTGTTTTCCTTTATAAGTTTTGTTCTTGCTGAGGTTGATAGCGTATTTGAGGGGCCTAAGATCTTTCTTTTGGCTGCCCTCGCCGCCAACTCGTCAGCTTTTATGTTACCCATGTTTTCCGCGTGGCCTCTAACCCAGCAAACAGAAATTGTGTTCGCTGTGGCGATCTCCGCGAGCGCTTTATGGGTTTCTAATACTGCCCTCGATACAGTTTTGTATCTTTGAAGGGACAGTAGTGCTTGTCTACTATCTGTGTAGATTCGTATCTTTTTGCCGCTGGCCTGTCTGCGTGCAATTTCTTTTGCGGCTATGGATATACCTGCCAGCTCGGTATCCGTTACGCTGGCGTATTTATCCATAGTCCAGCTGCTTCGAATTCGCAGGCTTCTTGAAAATATTCCACAGCCCGCTCCTTCTTTCTTTTTCGATCCATCCGTGAAGACCTTTATGGTCTCTTCATCGGATGTTTCGTTTGGTTTTATGTCGATTGCGTAGGGTTTGTTAAAGACAAACTGGGGGGAGATATCGTTGGTGCCTGCCTGTAGTTGAGGTATCTTCTTGACCGCTTCATCCCACAGTCGGCGCCTTATCTCGCCACATCCTACGCTGGACTGTACACCGAAACTCTTGAGGCGTGCCATCGTTGTCAGTGCCGTTTCCTCGAGATAGATATCAAGAGGTGGCAAGCACAACATCACTTCCATCGCTCGTGTCGGTGTTGTCCGCATAGCGCCGGTTATGCACAGACATGCGGTTCTTTGTGGTCGGCTAAGTTTGTGTTTGGCTGTTGTCTGTTGACTTTTTGGCCACCAGACGACGCTACCATAGGCAATCATCGGTCTCACAATTGCAGTGTATACCCACATCAGGACCTTGGGTTTCATTCCCCAGGTTTTCCCCACGGTCCTGCGGCACTGCTCGTAGAAGATGTACGCCTTTTTTATCCTTCTGTCGATGTGAAGGTTCCATGTTAGCTTGCTATCAAAGGTTACTCCAAGGTATTTCACTTCGGTCGCAAAGCTTAGTTTTGTGTTTAGAAAGCTTGGTGCTTTTAGCTTCTCCGTCTTTCTTTTTTTCGTGAAGAGAACCATCTCTGTCTTCCTGGGGTTTGCAGACAGAGTGTGTTCTCTGCACCATTTTTCAGTTATTCTCAGCGCCTCCTGTGCTCTGTCGCACAGGATGCTTTCGAACTTACCACTAAGCAGGATTGTTAAATCGTCTGCGTATGCAATGGTGTAGAAGCCTTGGGAGTTGAGTCGACGCAAAAGACTGTCGAGAACTAAGTTCCACAGCAGCGGAGATAAAACTCCGCCCTGCGGACAGCCTCTCGCGACTTTACATCTCACCATCTTGTCTCCCACACTGATTTTTACTGCTCTGTTTGAGAGCATGTTTGCTATCCAGCCCCGGATGGTGGGGTGTACGTTCCTTTCCGTCAGGGCTGCATCAATCTTTTGGAAGGTGGTTTTATCAAATGCACCTTCTATGTCTAGAAATATACCCAGGGTGGACTCTTTGTTGTCCTTTGTTGTTCGATAATAAAAATAGATACTAAAAAATCAATTCGTTTCGTTATGAAATTTATCAGGTGGAATATTAGATTTCCCGTTAGCATTCCCATTAATGCAGTTCTAATAAAATTAAATGTTTTGTTTGCCACTTTTGACATCCACAGAAACTCTCAGTTTATTTATGAAATTGGTAGAAATGAACATATCTATTGCATAAACTTTGAATACAAATTTTTGGCCACTTTTTTAATGATTTTAAAACATATAATTAAATTTTCTAATTTTCTATATTAATGGTCAAAACATAAATTTTTTACACGAGATAACTATATTTTGAATTTTCTCTTGACTGAAAGCGCCTCATCATCAGAAAAAAATTGTTTACGTAAGATAGAACTTGATCCGACATATATTGGTTCGATATAACGTGTGGCGCCTAACAAGTAACTATATGAACACGATCCCACAAGAATCTATTTCATAAGAACAATATGTAATTTATCCGCACCATAAATTAAAATGTTTTACAACGAGAGGCTCTTGTTTACATGAAATAATGAATACTTATTCAGGGAATAGGGAAATATTTAACATTTCAAAAGACTGCGGAAACAAATAGCAAGAAACAGTTAAAGAGTAGCTTCATCCCTAATTCATTTGCTTTGTTTTGCAAAAATACATAGAAATTGGAAAATTAGTGTTAGTAAAAAATATGACGCGCGTGTTTTGGTTTTATTAGCATTTGGGAATGTTAATGCAGGTGACACCTTCAGGTATGCTGCTGCTTCAGACAGCGGACAAGTTTTTCGGAATTGACTTAATTGTCATCATTACTGCATTTTATGCAAAGCTAAATTCCATTACCACACGTTTGTGGCGTTCTTCTTTAACAAAGTTCATTTGGAAATTTCTACATGCGATTTTAGTGCTTCTTTTTATTTTAACAAATAAGGTTCATTTGGAAATTTCTACAGTCCTTTTGTCTTTTCGGGAGAGGTCCGAAGTTTATTTTTCTTGTCTATGCGATCTTATTACTTCTTTTTATTTAACTACTGAACCAGATTAGATTGGATTATGGATGATGTTATTTTTTCTACTTCGCGCTGTTAAAGCACTCAATTAAGTGCGTTAATAGCTTTTTGAGTTTCATAATAGAACTAGTGTAATTAGTTTTTCTTGCGTGGTATGTTATGATCAGAAATGTCATCAAACGTCAAAGGAACCACCAACACAAATCGTTACAGTATTTATAATTTAAACTGGCTTTCCCCAATTATTATAAACATTAATCGTTACATTGGATGTGTATTGAGCGCTTAAATTAATTCCAGGTTGCTTGCCACAATATTTTGCTGAAAATTATTTTAACCGCCAACTGTGAAAATCCAAATTTCAGTTTTGACAATTGTCAACTATGTAAAATTCCCCAAATTTTAAAATTGCAAATTTTGTATTAAAAATTGCGTAAATGATGCGAAAAAAATAATAGTATAAATTTTCGTTCATGAGGCGTTCATGTTCTTTAATATTAATATTATTAACTATTATTCAATATTTTAATATATTTTCTCAAAATCTTTGTATATTCTGAAGAAATTCTAATGGAAGAAGTTTCTTCGATTTCCATGTAAGATGTGTGATGAAAGGCACAAATTAAATTACCGAGTGCTTAGATAACATGCTAGGAATTCATCTCGCTTCTCTGGGGATAAATTTTTAACAAGTTGAGACAATCCGCGCTTGTGCCCTTAATAATGGATCATTTCGTTGTCCCAAGAGATGTTTTCCGGCTCGCCTAGTCCTCGTCGTCGTATTTAATTGAGGAAGCGATTTATATCGGAATAATCCTTCAATAAAATGCAAAATCTATTCTGGAGCGTCGCAGTTAAAAAGATTAGTGGACCGCCCCAGATACAAGGGTGGAGTTGTCCGCGGGGTAGACGACTACCGATTTCTTTAATTAAACGGATTTTCCACGAAGGTTGCGGAATTTTCCGCAGGTCACAGCGCACACGTAATGCCAAATGTGCGTCAATAAACAAAAAAATCGGTAAATAACTAAGGTTACTATAAATCACAATTGCGAGTTGAAGGCCGCAGAGAAATGCAAACAAACGATGGGACAGTTTTGCCGGAATTTGCTAATTGCACGGCAAATTTGCACTGTCCACAGGATGTCTATAAAAATGTTTTCAACAAATTGTGAATTGTTGTGAATTGGTGATTTCAATTATCGATCAGGACGCGAAACGATAATTGTTTATACACCTGGCATTAAATCATCCCCATTGCGTCATTATCAAGACCATGATCTTTGCACTAATGCCAGCGAAGGGTAGCACCGCTGCTGAAGGGTAGTTCGCACGACATGGGCGCACGAAATTAATTCCGCTCCTAAAATAACCAGATTTTCTAGCACCGATTCTGTTATTCTGTGGCCGCTTCCCACGTACTTACTCCAACCTCATTAGTTTAAAGAGTTTGTTCGTGGAAAAAAAAGGCAAATTATTAGGGCTTCATCTTTGAACCTTGATATTTCGAATTATTTTTTGTTTGGAGAGAAGTCTTTGAAACATTGAAATACGCTTTTTGCCGTGTTACTTCATAGGCGACACGTTTCTCTCGATGATTATTCAAATCTGGAATTTGATTTTTTGGTTTGGATTTTGTAGTGTACCTACCTGTCGAGAACGAACTTATATTTTTAAGCAAAACCCCTCATTTTAAGGTATCACAAAGTGTACGGCAAATTCAAGTAATTTTCGTAATTTTTATCGAAAAGTATCACCAAACTTTTCAGGATAAGCTGATATTTTGAAGCAAAATTTATAGGACAACCTTATGTAAGGCGGATTAATATTTTAATTACCATAAAACCACAATTTGTCATTTGTTTTCAACTATCCAAATAGAACAAATTTTGATTCTAAGCTTCGTGAAAATCTTTTTTTTTTCATCCTAGAGGAGGAGCCGAGGTCGTTACATTTTACATTGCCATAAAATTTTACGTTAGAAAAAAGTTTTTAATAATGCAATATAACCCAAAACAATCGGATAAATGTGAAAAATTAACTAACAGACTAATTCGGATCATGCTCGAGAATTGTAAAATAATTTCTTGACTCTTCGGTAGTGCATATTTTGTAATACATGATGCAGGTATTTAATATTACAATACATACTACTATTATTCTTACATATTTATTTTAAGAAAATAAACAATGTCGATCTAATAAGTTAGTGCTATTTTACACAAAAATTTTATTAAAAAATTGTGTAGTAGGAATAACTTGAACTTGTCCTAGAAAATTGTATAGGTACCTAAAAATGGGATTTTTGCTTATAAATACTAATTTGTCCTCAACGGGTACACTCTCGGTTAATATGTAATATGGATTTTCGGCGGATCGACTTTTCACATCTAAAATAACCACAGATTTAATATCGGACCATAAAGTTCGTTTCGGCGCAATTTGTTTACGTAACGATTTTATTTATTTATGGGCACCGGTATGGGATAGAGTGAGTACGCTTAAACGAACATTATTGGCACAATTGAATCTTAATTGCACTCATTTCGAATTCTAACTAACTGCTGTAAAGTAATCATGATATCTGATGTTTTCCAAGCAGTACTTCGCGCGGTTTTATCTATCTACATATATTTGCAATTATTTGTCATTTTCTACTGTTTTAAATTACAATAAGTTGCGAAAGGAAGCACTACATTATGTAAATCCATAATATGACAACTAATCGCGCTTTGCTAAAATGTACAACAATGGTGAGTCTCGACAATTCACTTAACTTAGTCAATTTGGCGAAGAGTATTTAATTAATATGTGGGGAAGTATAAAATCGCCATATTTCCAATTTAAATTGAAACATTATTTATTAAAATATGTAAGTGGTTATGAAAAGAGAAGACTGTTTTAAAAACTGGACTGTTGTAAGGTTAACAGGAAATATTAAATCCTTAACAGCGATAAACATTTTTTGCACTGTATAATTATGTAATTTTGTCCAAAATATGCCGCTGACGTCAACGGTAACGATCGAATCACGAGGTTTTTATTGTTTTTTATTTTCCCAAATTTTCCCTCATTCGCTAATGGTTCCACGAGACAATTTTTAATTTATTGATCTTATTACACTGTCATAAATATACATCCATTCACATACACACTTTTCGGTCTCTATCACACTGCCCTAGTTGACGAAAATTTTGACGTACTTTCACTCGGGTCATTTTTTGTATGTACGCTTTACCTTAAAACTAGCAAACACAGGAATCTGAATCAAGGGCAGGGAGCTGTAAAAAGGAATGAGTGAATTAAAACAAAGTGCCTGCTAATAGAGTTAGAGCTGATATTTTTTGTGGAAATCTGCTGATTCACAGTTCATTTTTTTAGGAAAGAAGTTTCTGTAAAATATTTCGATTACGTGTTGGCGTTGCATGTTCTATGTTAAACGGTACATTTCAATCTCCTAAATTTTATACAGATAATGTTTGCATGTTGTAAAGCCGAGACGTTACACATCCAGACGTCTTTTTCATTCATCTCATCTAGTGTCAATTTACGTTTCTCTACCGCTAGCTGTGCAGAATTTTCACTTTAGATGCAAATACAGTTTGCATTTTGCTGAATTTTGTGTATGAATATCCGAAGAGCGTCCTAGTCAGCTTCGAAACGTGTTTGAAATACAACATTCAGCTTTCGATCGTTGCCTCTTTTGTATTTTTAGATATTTGGCAGAGCATTGTTTTTTCGTCAGCCGTAAAGTGTATGTTTTGGGTGTAATCAGTCAGCAGGAATTCATTCATTACTTGCTTTGCATTACTACGAGCGCGATGTTGACGGAAATTCTCGTCGCGTGATGTCATCGGGTGTCGGTGCAAAGTGAATCTGTTCAAATTTTCTATTGTGTGTTGTAAGCGTTTGATTGAACACTGAAGGATATTCAAAGTCAATATTTATTTAATGTTATTTCCGAACAAAATCCGCCTTTGTTTGCTCGTGGCTGTCTATAATTTGGCTTCGTTTCAAGCACGGTTTTTACCGACTCAATCCCATTTCGTTTGTTTAATTAGTGCTCGCACGATGCAGGTCTTCCATAGGCTTTTTTGTTTGCTGACCCTATATTATACTGTGTGGTGGAACTAAATTAATTGACTAATCGCATTAAGCTGGGCCGATCAATTAACTAAATTGTGTATATTTAATTTGCGAATTATACTCTTCACGGGGGTCCAATCTAGTGGAAGTGATTCGCTAGCCACGTTTCATATGTCGACACACTTTTAATGTATTTTACAAATTACATACAGGTTTTAATTTTTAAACATTGAACAATAATTTTTTTAGAAATAAGAAAAAGATGAAATAATAAAGTGCACAATTTATTGATTCCGAACTAAATAGATTTGATCATTTTGCATCCATGAAAATTTTTGTTTTATTTTGTAAATGTCCCAATAAACGCAGGTCTAAAAGTCAAAACAATCTTATTAATAATAAAAAGTAAAATATAATAAATTAATAAATATAATAATTTACCATTTATTCAATTATTTATTCACTACATCCCCCCTAATGGAACATCAATTGGAACACGGTCCAAAATCCCGAAAAAGCTTGTTGTAATTAATTTACGATTTATTGAATCTGGCTAATACAGAACACAATGTGCAAACAAATATTTTTTGAACGTGAACAAGAGAAAGACTTGTTCCATGCAGCGGAGTTAAAAGACGTAAAACCTGTCATAAACCACGAACGAAGTTCAGACGCTCAAAAAAAGCAAAAAGGTGAAAACATACATGTTGGGCAAAAGTACCAGAACAGTTAACTTTGTTATGTAAAAGATTTCAAAATATTTTAATTTAATATTTTTGATAATAGTTTTTATTTTTAATCCGAAAATGTAAAAATATACTGCGTGTTCCGTTTGAAAAACATGAGTAGGTTCGCAGCATTTGCTGCTAAACGGGAGCTATTTGCAATATTCCCACCAGATTTGAAAAAAACAACTTTTTAAATAGCCAAGGTTCCTGGACATTTGCTCGTTTATTTTGATTTTAATTAAAATCTTGAATTTAGGCAACTTTTTTATTTGTTGAAAAGGTATCTTCTATTATACTTTAAAGTAAAATTTAAATTGCAGGTGATAGATACAATAAATTTGGTACTCTTGTTTGACTTTTCGATATTTTGATTTGTTACAGCGTTAAAATCACTTCTGGCGCGTTTTTCGTCCAGCTGCTTCTAATTAGTGGTCGCGATTGATTTTATGTTTGCGATGCATTTTCTGTGTCGGCTAGTCAATTTATTAAATCTTCGATGCGTTCAGCTGCGAATATCCCACGTTATTAATAAATTCCTGCTGTCAAACCAAGTCCTAATGGCACATGTTGTGCACAAATCGGCCGTCGACGCCAAGAACTGCTTTGCGATCCGTTCCATGTAAACTTCTTCCTCTAATTAGTCTGATTTCGGAGGGTTTTATTTCGGTCGACGTTTATTAATGTGGAATTTCCGTAAATCGTGCGATTTTGACGTCAAAAAACTGCACGAAAAATTATTCTCACCTGCCGACAATAAATCGGCGACGCTTATAACGTTTTCCGAGCGCAAGTCGGAGGAATGCGAAGGAAATCAAACACGCATATAAACCGACTTTTGCGTCGTGGGACGTTTTGTATGAGTAATGTTCGTCGAAATGATATTCCTGCCAAAAACACGGATCGACGATGATTAACCTGTCAAGCTCCGGTCTTTTAGCGACACGCTGCTTTTTTCGCGTACGAGATAAATATCTTTCGGTTTATAAATAGTTGTTATTAAATTTTCGGGTGGTGCCCTCCCTCCATGTGGAGCGGCGCCGAAAATCGACAGCACATCACTTTCGGGTTTCGGGCAGTTCAAGTCCGGAACCCACGAGGGTTTGAGCCGAAACGATCTCTGCGGTTTTTTTTTAGTAGTTTAATGTCACGTAAGAGGGATGATTGTAGGAGGGCCGGAGCGATATGTGCTCGGCCAGTGGCACACGTGTGACATGATGAGCGGGGAACTTCGGATCCCCGAGCTGAGGCTGGGGCCGCCGGAAGGAGGCAGCCAGCTCCTGGTGCCGCCTTCTCCGTCGGCTCCTCGAAGGAGACACAGCTGGATCTGCAGGTAAGTGCGTGGGAACACATTTTTGTGAATTCCAAACACAGAACCAGTTTATCTCCAGCAAACACTCGTCTTTGCAAATTTATTCCGGCTCCGATTCGGACCGTTTTTTGCATTTATTGCGCCAGCTCAAATGGCTGATTCAGCTTTGCACCAAAAAATTGGGTCATGTTTTTACACCAGACGCTGCTGTTTTTCAGAACGTATCTGATGCGAGTCCCTAAGAATGTTATGTGAGTTATTGTTACAAGACCTCGCGTGGCGATCGTTGGTTTTTCTGGGACATTAATTTTCGGTATCGATTCAAAAAGAAAAACAAGCATGAGTCAGCACGGGCATGACACTGCCGAAAATCCGGGTTCTGCAGCTGCAGCCCGACTCCGGATCGATCTGCCCTTTCCGGTGTTACGTAACACCGAAATTTTAGCCCATCTGTTTGCAAATGCGGGCGAAAAAAGTAAATTAACTTGGCCCGAGTAATAAAAAGGGTGATATTATGCAGAGTCCGGGTGATAACAAAAACGATTTTATTCCTTTGGTCAGGTTTCATATGTCTGAAGTGGGTATATGAATTTCACGTGCTGGTTTTATTCGTTTGTTGTCGACGCATAGTCTGCATAATTTGCTTTTTTCTGTCTTTTTCGTGCCTGCTGTTTGTTGTGTTTTCGTTAATTGTGTTGGAAAACAAAAAAAATGTAAAGGTGAAGCTGTAATGTACTTAAATCATCCTTATTCTTCAAGAGGATATATGGTGAAAAGTTGTAGAGAACTTGCATTGCATCGTCTAGACTTTCATCAGTTTAACTAATCGAATCGATTTAAATGTGGAATCCGGAACTTATTTCAGCAGCTTATCGGGTGCATTTCGCAGTTTTAAGGGTTGTTTTGTTGCCGTTTTTTTGCATCGCGTTTGGGACTAATTACCAGCCACAACTTGTGACAAAAGAGCAAAATACATTATTGTGGTACATCTCCGAAACATGGAACATTACGTGCTTACAAAATAATGAAAAAAGATTGAGAGTAGGTCTACATTTTTTTAGTTTAGTCGTTTAACGTTGATATATCATGACATTTTATATGATTTTCAATCGAAAAACTGTTCAAACAGCGTCCAAACCGACGCCCGGAGAAACAACTTGTAAAAAAAAACACTAAATCGTGCCTGAAACTGTTGTCAACAGAAAACATAATTTCAAATTTCTCCCTCTCAAGATCAAAAATTTCTACCGTCGAAAGTGATTTCATTGTTTACTTTGAATCCGTTTTTGTATGCATGTACCTACGCACGTTATTATCAGCACATTTTGAAAATCATGTGCTGAAACATTGATCTGTAATTTATATCAGCAGTTGTGCATATGCGCTTCAATAATGGTTGATTTTAGCTAATAAATTAATTAAACACGTTTTCAAAAACAGGCTTATGTTATTCATACGGAACTCGATCTGCATTAATGGGAAAATTAATTCGACAATGTTTTTAAAAGATTTTCATTTATTGAGGACTCAAAAATTTTTAAATGAGATTTGATATTTTACTGACATTAAACCGTGTAAATTTCGTAATATTTTTGCCTACAGTATTGAGAAAACAAGCAGTCCTCAACAGCAAATTCGCCTTAAAAATCTAATTCAAATTATCTTAGTTTTTTATCAGGAATATTTATTAGGACTGTATCGTGAAAAATATTCGTTACAGCCATTGTGACATTAAATTTGGTTGTTTTCATTCTTTGACTGAATTATCGATAAAACAAGTGTCCATGAAGAATCAAATTTGTAGTTTGTTTGGCATGCCGCTTCTCACAAGAAACGATAAAATCTTTGGGTTGCAGGAAACTTTGATTAAATCCAGCGCTATTTATATTGGATAACATCAGAAACAATGCAATTTTATTTTTAAATGGGAATTCACGTTAACGCGAGTTGAAGAATTGATTTATTTAAAATTAATTAACGCCAAGTGCACGTTATTTTTACACAGTTTGCTTTAAAATAAATCCTAACACATTGTGTTAATTAATATACTGTTAACAGAGGACAACGCTTGCATAATTAAAAAAAGAGTGACAAAACAAACATTCTTCATCGACTTCATAGTTTTGCATTAATTAATTATAGTACACCACTCTAAATAATAAGTAAACACATTATAGGGCAGTAAATTACAGAGTGACTTGTAATTAAATGTTTTAAGATTATTAAGAAAGTTCTTGTATATTTTATCTACCGTTCTTGGTATAAATTTATGTACAGTTCGAAATCTGTTAAAACCAGGACAATAATTGATTTGTTTTAGATTGCGTTACATTTAACATTATTTTCGTCCAGTTTGCAGGAAATAACATAAAAGGCCAAAGATTGTAATTCGGCGTTCATCAATAACATGTCCATTTTCATGAATAAATTCGTTAATTCGTAATATTCAGTATTTTCAGACACTATTTTGTTTATTAAAATTTTTAAAACCAATTTAATACAATAGAAACCCGACAATTTGCGTGAGTTCCACTGAAACGCTTGAAGTGACTTTTCAGAATTTCCTCAAAACGAAACTGTATCTGCAAACTGTTCTTTACAAAAAATTTGTATTTTTATTTTATGAATTCAACTCAAAGTTATTTAAAACGTACTGCAATTTTAATTATATATTTTTCCAAGTACAGTTTTCCGTTATTATTACAATTTTATTTTGTTTTAAAACCTCCTGGAGCTGGTAGATTTCCATTGGTGAAAATGTGCAAAGGTGCAGCATTTTCAAATGGCAAAATAATACAGCTGTAATGCCCTTAGGGATGCAGACAAAATTATATTATCGCTGTTCTGGGTTATGCGTCCAAAGAGTTTAAAACTTATGAAAGTGTGTAAGCTTTCACGGTCGTTGTTATCAACGACGGTGGTTTAAAACTTATTGTTCTACACATGTTTGATAAATTTCCTGTCGAGTCTTTCAACAGTTTCTTACTTGAAGATTACATCGAGTATCTAATTTGCCGTACATTTACAGATTTTACCCTAGAAGTAAATATAGTCATTAAATGCATATCCATTCAATGACCATTATTTTTATCAGATGATTTTTCATTATACATAACGATTTAGTAAATATCAGACAAGAAAAATTTAAGGTACGGTACTAATTATTTATTAATTTAACAAAGACGCAAGACTACTTGTTATTATTCAACGAAAATTATACCTTATTAATGGTAGAAAACAGTAATTTTATTTATATTTAAAAATTTCATTAATTTTTTTTAATTTTTTAAGCGACAATAAATAAATAACATTAAATAAATAATTAAAAACGAGGATACTTCTAACTTTAGGAATTATTTCAAATTCTACAATGTTAATAAAATATGTATTATGAACAACTATTGCCCTCTTCGAGGCAGTAGCCAAACTAATTTTGACCAGATAAATTTTGCCACAATAAACTGAACAATCTTTGAATCTTTCAAATTTATAGGACCAAGATGCGACCGGTTGACATATATTTTTTGAACGGAAGTTACAACCTGAAAACATTTTTGCCATAAGATTTTTTTGTTCGACAGAATTTGGTTTATAATTGCATAACGTTTATTTACAACCCCTAAGGCCTAAATTGCTGTAATTTTTTATTATTCATGAAAATAATCCCACAACCAAAGAGTCATCGCACCTCGAATTTGGCGGTATTAATTCATGTTTTTCGCCACTTGGGTGCCCGTGTTTGGGGAGTGTTGCCAATGGCACTTTGTCAACTATTTCCGCGCTGACACAAATCGAGACGAGCAGATCTGATGCGTTTTTGGCGCATTTTTCCTGCTTTCGATACACGACCGCGGATTATTTTTGTATTTGGTTTGGTGTGGATTCGTGTTCGGACACTCTGTGCGTATCAAATGTTACCGAACTCTGCTTTTTCTTGATGTCGGTGTTGTTTACGAGGACACCTGAACTTGTGACAATGTGCTATTTACGTTAGTGCGCAAAACAACAAAAACAATGCTCCGCAAGAAACACAACGACGACTATACCGCCTTCGAACAAAGAGTTCTTCGAAGACGAAGGGGTTGGACGGTGGTGATCGGACCAGAGATACAAAGAGGGTAAACTGTTGTTTGCACACTTCTCATTTGAATTGTTATTCATCGAAGCACGTCCTCCATAAACTTTTAATATTAGGCGTGCTTCTAGAATTTAAACAGTTGACAGGTGCTGAAACCGCAATAACAAAATAATAAAACGCGGTTTGCCGGCGAGGGTAAATATTTTGCCGGCACAATTACTCCCTTAATGACTGAACAAACGCTTTGTCCGCGTTTAGGAAAATCAACAAAACAAGACGGAACTAATCGATTTCTCCAGTCGTTATTTATACGATTCCTGTTGCTTTCAGTCAACTAATTGTGTTTTTTGTTTCAGGTGAGTTTCATTTTTAACACGCTTGAGATCGGTGAGTTACGTAAAGTTATTAGATTGGGAAGTGGGTGTTATTTCTAAATAGATTGAGCGCGTGCCAATTGACGGTTTCCCGCCATTTGTGCGCGCACTCTAGCGCCAACTGTATCGTACTAGCTGCTGAAAATTTCTGAAACTGAACGCTCGCTTTATCCCCCGACTGTTAGGTGGCGCTCTTATTTTCAGGAGTTGGAAGTAGCGTCCTAAATACTGATTCCGCTGGAATCGTTTTTACAATTTCAAATTTCCTTCCCTTTAAAACATAACATTATTTTTCACAGTTTTGATTGAAAAAAAGGGTGCTCTTTACGACAATTTTTCATTTATATTGTTGCAGTTAATTTTAAGTTCCATGCATATTCTAAACATTTTTTTTATAATCGTTTTTTAAAAAACAACTTTATTTGTGGAAAATGGTAAGCGCATAAATAAATAATGTCCGCTTGCGGGCTGCATTGGATCAACAAACACATATTTCAACTTTGATATTTGAACTTTTCCCGTCCGGTGCTTCTTTTATGTATGGCTTAAATAATGCAGGTGATATCTAATATCTAGATGTGGCTAAAACTTACAATTACATTGAAGGTTTATGAAACTTTGCTTTCCAACTTCTTACAGTTTTGATATATCGAAATTCGTTAATATTTCAAATTTTTCTTGCTCGAATTTGTACCCGAATCAATACATCCTGAAGTTCTGACTTCTTTGTTTTCCGGTTATTTATCAAAGAGTGACGAATAGGGTTTTCCTTTTGTTACCAGTGCCTTAAATGCTCTTCACGTGTTAACCATTTCATATTTTCACT
Source organism: Eledona agricola (assembly GCA_964023215.1). Lineage (NCBI taxonomy): Eukaryota > Metazoa > Arthropoda > Insecta > Coleoptera > Tenebrionidae > Eledona > Eledona agricola. The sequence goes on along the minus strand of OZ026857.1, from coordinate 26,817,945 downwards.
GTCAGATTATTATGCATAAATTTTTTATTGGCGTGGCCATAATCGTAGTTCATAGTCCATTAACATTGTTTGACGTGTCGTTAACATAATTCATTTATTCGCTCTCACATAAGGATTGCCGTGCAATTGTTATATGAAGATTTAGTTAAACATTATTAACATTTGGAAACGTCAGAAATCACTTTTTTAATTTCACGATAAATTTTGCGGCGAACTGATATAATTACATCGAAACGTATTGTTTCTGAAGTTACATCCAAGAAAGCTTTGTATACAAAGGTATGTCTACTACAGTCGTAAATGCAAAATTGGAAATTATGCCAAAAAAGTAATTTCTCGTAATTAACAAACAACTAATTTACATGCTATTAGCAGAATTATCCACTTTCAAGATGATAAGCAAACGGTTAACGTGGAACATTTGACTGGCAAATAAGATTATAGACCGATTTCACAGTCTCCTATTTTATAGTAATCTTACTCTGACAAATAATTTAATAATAAAGGTACATTGCAAAAGACTTTCTTATAACCTGCTATAGTTTTAAAATGCTATGTCTGCTTTGGGCTTGAGACCTGCGGCACATGTCCGCATTATTGCAGTGTCATAGATCTTCGTTTTACCATTTTTTTTTTCAAGAAAAAATGTGCATGTAATTAATTATAACTGTTTCGAAATATTATTGTTAAGAGTAAAGAAGTGATAATAATCTTGTGTCCAGCGTAATCAATTATTTTTTGGTTGATTTTTTGTTATGGGAAACAACATTTGTTGTGGACGCTCGTGCGTGTCTATTTTGATGGATTATTCGTGCTGGTCATCAAACGGAGACAATTAATTTATGTTTTTACGATTCGTAAGATAAGTATAATTTGGGAAATGTTTCAAAATTAAACAATACGTACAAGCTCTGAACGAAATTTATTTGTCGATGTTTTAAATTTTTGTCTTTTCATTCTAATAATTGGGTTGATGTGACTTTTTCCTTTCTGCTCAAGTTTCCAGGTAATACAGTTTAAGTTGAACAAAATTTATGCGCGTCCCTTTCCGTCTTATAAACTTTTCAATTAGTGATTTTATCTTTAAAAATTTATTTTATAAAGAGTCAATTAAATATTTTTTTACGAGTTTTTGATAAGAAATTGATGAATTGATAAATAATTGATAAGAAGTTACGTTTTGATTTTTCCAATATAAAAAATTATTTATATTTGGATTCCACGTTCCCTAGAAACACTAGTCCGTGTTTCTCCGAAGTGCTTTTTCAGTTGAAAAATTCAGGAAATATTTGCTTTTTAACCATTTCTTTGGACTCTGTAAATATGGTTACATATTTCGTTGATATTACTACCGACACTTGTTTTTTTTTAATTTTTTTAAAGATAATATTACTAAAAAATGTGTGAATCTCTTGTTTAAAGTTGCTGCAAACACAGTGAACGTTTTTATTGTATTCGAATTTTAAATATAATTTTTCAAATCATAATAAAATTATGGGCATATGAGACACAATTATTAATCTTTATTGAATATTAAATTAATTGATAAATTCTTCAAAATGCGAATAAGAGTCAGTTGGACGTTGGAAAACGAGTCAATAATAGGATGGGAAAAGAGATAAGCCGAGCAATCTCGTGCACAAAGACTTGATTCGATATTGTCCTTTGTGTCTTCTTACTCTCTTCCTAGATGCTCACCACTTTGATTTTCACTCATTAGGTTTCGTTCTTCTCTCTTGACGTCAGTCTGAACTGTCTACTGGTGTAAAGTTACGCCTAATTATTGTGATTCCTAATCCCACTTTTATTCCATAAAAAAACGTCCTTACAGGATACCTGACCGCGCACTAAAAATAATCAACACCAGAAAATCGACAATTTCGTATTTATTGTTGATTAACCCTATACTGATTACTATACTGTTAAATATAATATGTATTACGTAGTATTAACTTCACTTGCATCTGTTCAGGAAGTGCACAAGTGCAGACCATTAATCGATATTTAGCAACAGTTGTCTCTCTCCCACGCTCTTCAGCATGCATTTTTTACCACCCATCCTCTGCATATTTAATTTTTAGTAGATGCACTGTCGAGCGAGAGGATTAATTTTAATCAACGATTTTACAACGTGCAAGATAAGATTTGATCTATTTGAAACGAATGTGTGCAGAATGTGTGACAAGTGCAGAGCTACCAGTACATCATTTGTATGTTATTGCGGCGCATTCGCTCGCCCGTTTTTAATCCGATGAGGGATGATTGTTCTGAAATCACGGAATTGCGAATTTAGCCCACACGGTTTGATGCATTTCACTGGAAATAACAGGATATCGTCGTTGATAAATTCCCTCTTTTAGTTCCTCATCTGTATAATGAAATTTCAGTTTGGGGACAAAAAGTAGTTGGCAGACGGTGCGGAAAATCATTGAATCGGTTGCCGATTTCTCGTCGAATAGTGCGGCTTCATATTCGTCACAATTAATTTCCAAAGTTGAGATTAGAGCCCGTGGACACTCTATCCATCTTCACTAAATCCACCGTCGAATTGTTGACGTCATTTGGGGTCACCAGGTGCACATACGTCAATAAAAGCGGAACGTTCCTATTCCTAGCGGTTCAGGTTAAACTGTTCCCAATTTCTTTTTTCCCTTTCGATTTTCCGCACGATAAATTACGTCGATTGAAGTTTCGGTAACTGCTCCAAACTAGCTTTAACTAACGTAAAAATTGGACGTTCTAATCGAAAAGGGATGTTTTCAATTGCGAATTCGCCGTAATTAGATCGTTTCGTCTCGAGAAGAAATCTTTATTCAGTCTACTTATTAGATTATTTCATATTCCACCTTTGACGTCGACCGGCTCGGAGAGCTTCTTCTGCTAAAAAGATTTCCGAGCTTTGATCTAAACACCCATACAACCGGATTGATATGTTTCCTAAACTTTTCCAATAATATTTACCCGACATTGTTACCACAAGCTCGTCTTCTCGAACAGGATTATTGGATTAAATATATAATGCCTTGTAATTTAAAATATCGTCGTCTTCGCACGATTTAATTAGTCTCGAAGTTGGCGCACGTTCCAGACCTCAACTCCAAACTTTATATTGTAAACTTCATGTAATTCCGCTTGAGTTAATTCCATAAACCACATACAAAAATCACATGTGAAAATAAGTCGACTTTCCCGTGGAAAATCTCTTGCCTGAGCAAGTTACAAACGTTGCCATGGGAATCATGCTTTGTTCGAAGCTATCCTCTCTTTTAACTAAAATGTAAACATTGACGCATGTACTTGTAATAAATTGCAAGTAATCCGTCGCGACCTAAAATTTACTACATTTGTTCAAATATGTAATTAAAAAAGTAGCGGTGCGCGATTATTTTAAGCCCATTATTGTGCCTTTGGGCATTAAATAACATGGCAATATGGAGGACAAAATTACAAAAAATTTAATCTGTGAAGATAATGGTAACGATGGCAGCAATTGCGTTTTGAAAAATATACGAGCCGAACTTAAAAAAATTATAAAAACTTAATAAACCGTATCCGCGATTCTTTGCAGGTACTGTTTCATTATTTCCTCGTGCCGAACGAAACGCCTCAAGACAGAAATCTCGAAAAATTGCGTTTAAAATAAAATCCTCCTAGAAGCGATCCAGTAAAAAGCAATTAAATTTTTGTACACGGTTTCGGCGTGAAACTCGAGTCGTTCGAGTCTGATTACGCCTCTAATATAAATCATTATTAACATTATTAATTGATGTAAATGGCTGCACCGAAGTGCATTTTGCAAAATTTATCGTCTCGTGTAATTGCTTTCCGTTCGGTTATAACGACACGATTTAACTACGCTTAACTGCATCGATATTCTTACTTTCGCTATTAACTTTTGCAATGGGCCACGTCCTTCATTTGCAGCTTCCATCAGCTTTCATGCAGCTTTCATCAGTACTTTTTCACGACAAAATTATTCATAACTTCGAATTTTTCATTTAGCCAAATTGTACGTTATCCGGCTCGGAGAACCAAAACGGCGTATGAAATGTAACTGGGTTTAATTGATCAAATTGCTCGAAGGACCAAAATGAACTTGAATATGAATTTGCAGTGCAGATCTTGCTTGGTTGGAGTTATTCTACAAACTTATTCTAACTAAACTCCCAACAAATGGGGTGATCAAAGGGTGGGGAATTTACAATCAACTGAACAAAAATACTTCTTAGGCAAGCGTCCAAAATATATACAAAATTTGATGTGGTTTTAAATATTGCCGAATAATTTAAAATATGCTAATTTTGGGTTGTCAATTAGGAGATTTCATTAACAAAAATAATGTATTAAAAAGTTTATATTTATAATGAGTCTTTTGCTTGTGCTGTCGGGGTGCATGTATTTTTTATCAACCTTTCACATATTCTCTTATCAATTTTAAAATTATTCTTCCTTGTCGTTTCGTTTGTAAATTTATAACGCTTGGAAACTGCAAAAATTAAAATTTGTAAAGCTAGTAACCTTATCATATTCCTGGGTTGATGACCATTTTAGGGTTTAGTTGATTTATTACAAATTAATTATTATTCATAATGCCAGTGGCACACGCTTCGTCGGCGCGGAAATGATTAGGAATTGTTTGAATTTTTGTAATTGCCGCACTTCTCCGTTTGTTACTGTTTGAGTGGAGCAACATTTTTGTGTGTAAAAGTAAGACAACCGAATGCTTTATTTGGTAAAGCGATTTCTACTTAACTAGTGCAAGAAATCGACAAAGATGTAACCGAGAGAATGCAAACAATTCCTCCGGTGCCGGCGTGTAGAAAATCCATCTAATCTGCGGGAATATTTGCAGTTCATCGGATTGTACCTAATGTTTTCGATTCCACTGGAGCACGCATTGCGGTTGAGGTTTCATTTTATACGTAGATTTACCGCGACAAATAAATGCACGAGCGAAAGCATAAAAGTAGTTTATTTGTTTTGTTGTTTTGTAACGTCAATCGGTTGGTTAATCACTTTGAATCATGGACCGGCGTAAATTTATTTGACATCCTTTCTTTTATATAATGGTATTGACATGCTTTTTGATAAAAAATTTGTCGCTTGATATTCTAAATGTCTACGGTTAAATAAATACATTTTATTCATTATGTTTCCTTTCTACGAATGAAATGTTTCATTTTTTTTGGGAATGGATTGGATGAATTAGGGCAGGGGCAGAAAATATCGGTTCGTTCTACGAGTTAAAATCCATGTAATAATAAATTGCAATTTCCTTGACGTCAACTTGACTGTTAAAACTTTCGTGCCAAAAACTTAATCTTGTGCTTTATCTGCTTTTTATATTTGCACGTTGTAAAAGCTTTATCTTTAACATCTGTTACCGACAAAGCCACTTTGACGATGCTCTTCATATTGATCAATATTTTTTGCGGCATGTACATGTTTCATAATGTACTCTACACTACACTAAAATCAATATGCTTTCAATTAGACTGCAAGCCGGTTAAATATGACAGGAACAGTGCTACGGCTAGAGTCAACTTGGCTAATTTGTAAACTTGCCATTTGGGTCATAACCCAGACAAACCGTTGGTTATTTTACTAAAATTCACAACCATTACTATTGCAAACTGTGGAAAACACAAAATCACCATTTTTTTATTACTACACAAAACTGTGGGGCAACAAGTTAAGTATATTTTTCACTTTTGAACGGGTTTTAAATTTAATATAATTGTTTTTTTTCAAATGTGTTTACATTGCCAGATTAATACGACTTTTAATAATGGATCGATTTTACTTCTTCAACAAATTCTATCTCCTGGTCTCGTTTGAGCATGTTTTTGAAGGACAGGAGTCAATTGTCATGATTTAACAGTTTCATTGGAAAAAATATAACAAAAGCTAGATTTCATAGCCTCCAGAGCTTTCGTTTTTTCACGCTAGCGTTTATGGTTAGTTTATGAACTGTCCGTTTAATATACTAATTAACTAAGTGGCTTCATTATTTTTAGTAGAAATCATATTGTCCACTTAGATGGTGATTTGTGTGTTTGTATATTATCCAGATAGTCTGAAATAAACCAAGTAACAAAGACACGGGTATACATATTTAAAAATATTTTTTTATTCAGTTTTTTTTTACTAAAATTTACTCATAGTTTATATTAGTACTCAGCAGGTGGGAAATTTTTCATTTGTTACGATTTACGGCCGCTAGATGTCGCAATGATCGATTATTTATCCATCAAAGGCAGGCGGCCAAATTTTAGCATTTTCCCTAGTTTTTTTGCCTCAAAGATTACGATGAATCGTTGTATTCGTTGTAGAAAGTAGTTTTGGAAATACATTTTTCCGACATTTCATTTAGGAACGAAAAGTTGATCGGCAGCGACATCTCATTTTCATGTTGAGAACGTAGGTTTTACATGAAACGCGTTAAAAATAATGCTTAATCTCAGTTATTAGGCAATTTAGGGCATTCATGTTTTGGTAAAAGGTTTTGGTAAACTGAGGCATCTTCATCATAATCATCATCAAAATAATCTGCTTTGGTGTCATCTTTTTTAGCTTTATGTAAGGGCCGTTTAATTAATTAATTATTAAATAACTACTATTACGATGAATCTCATATGATGTTAATTTAAATTGCAATGTTCAGTGAATGCAATACCAAAAAATCAGACGATTATGTTGGAAAATTAGGAAATTAAACCCTCCTAATAGAAAAATTGCATGTTTTTTTTTTCTTAAATAAGTACTATTAGGATGAATCTCAAATGATGTTAATTTCAAGTGCAATGTTCAACGAATGCTATACCAAAAAATCAGACGAATCTGTTGGAAAATTAGGAAATTAAACCCTCAAAACCCTCTTATGGAAAATTTGCATGCTTTTTTCCCACCTTAAATCAACCGGAACAACTTATGTAATTTCGGTCAGCGAACTAATGAAAATGGCATATAAGGAAATCTTTTTTTATGTAGCTTGTCATGTATGATTGTTCTTCATAACATCGTTTTTTGTCGGTTGTCATTTGAACAAACACTCGACCTAACAAAAAACACACTTTTTCTGCCAAAAATATTTAGCATTCCTTACGCAATATGAGTGCTTGCGAACGAGTTGTTGGCACTAATTCCAGGACAGTAAAATGACTAATCATCTCGGTCCCCAAATTAGCGAGAGCAAATATTTAATGTGAATGTATAAGCGATGCACCGAAGCGACCGTCCGTCCGGAAAGCATCAAAGCATCCTTTGACGAATTGATCTATCGGTTAATCTACAAGAAGTGTTTGTGGCGCATGATCGGCGCTATAAATAAACAAAAAGCCGATGTGAAATTTGGTGCCTTTTCCAGTTGGGCTCCGGTCGTCGCGGTGCCGCGTGGCGCGAAAATTCAGTTCGTGATTGTCGCGCATCATCGCTTGCGATCGTCGCCTTCCGGTTTCAGCTCCCGGATTCGAAAACCCAGTGCATTGGCGGAACGCGGGATATCTGGTGGCCTTTGAAAAGGTGTCGGCGTCGGTGAAACTAGTGAACTTGAATAACGTGCTCAAAGAGTGTTTGTTGTGTGTGCTGCGTCTTCCGCTCGAAGGACGTTCCCGGATTATTTTCAGGGGGACCAAAGGATTTACACATACAGGTTGCCGAAGAGGAGGCGGTGCTGGTTGTCTTCGAGCCGCTCCCGCAACCAATCTTTTCCGTCTCGTTCGATCTATAATTACGCCATTAAGCCATTAGATTCCTACACGATTTTCCGCTCGAACTTTTGCCGTTTTTCGCGCAACCTTCGTACACGCCGCCGTAAATTAATGTTATGTTATGTTTACATTAGATGGGAGAGCGTACCTGCGTTATTGTTGTTGATTGAAAAATTGGTCCGGCGAGAAAATAAATGGTTGCGTTAGTGTGACGTGTGAAGGTTTTTTCGGTTCGTGGAAATCGGGAAATTAATTGTTGGCAGGTTTTACCACGACAATTGTACATTTCCTTGCACTCTCACGCGATTTTTCAATTTAAAATGGTCTTTTTTCCGAAAGCATCTTTCTCTTTGTCTCTGCCACAAGCACGAGTACGAATTAAATAGAAAAATATGTAATCATTTATGATTGTGGGTGTTGTGGAGCACAGTAAAAAGTCCCCTGAGATTTGGACATAAGCACTTTTTGGATGAAACTTTTAATGTGAATATTATAAAGGTTCACTCAAATTAACTATGCTTTCCTTATGGTTTTTTGAGCATACCTATTGAAAGTAAGTTCATTTAACATACACATTTGGTTATCCGGAAATTATTATTATAAAAAATAATTTTTTGCGAAAATTTATTTTAAAATTTACCATACCTGTATCACTGAAATTCATAATCGTAAAAATTGTTAAGGTAGAACGTTGTATTTTGGTTGCTGTAGAAATACCAATTTTTGGTTAAAATAAAATACAATTTTTGCTTGAAAAAACTTCGTAGAAATGTATTTTTTTCTGCTCAATAATTGTGTTTCTAAAAAGATAAATACAATTTTTTATAAGCATTATTAAGCAGAGGCAGTTACTTATTTTATTTATTTTTATTACATTACTAGCTGACCCGACAGATGTTGTCCTGTCCAAATTTCAATAAATTTGTTTGTGACCGATTCTCCTTTGTCTTTAATTTTTTCCCTGAAAACTTTTCCAGGACCATAACGAACAAAACAAAAAATTAATTTCGCATATCCATCGTTCGAATCGTGAGTTATGGTCTAGAGTTCATACAAAAATCCTATAGAAAAAAGCACTTTTAGTTTTTCTGGACAACTTTTCTCATTTTTCTTTCCCTATAACCTTATTCGGACTATTACGAACAACAACAAAACTAGCCAAATCGGTTCATCCGTTTTCAAGTAATGCGCTTACCAACGAACAATATTTATTTTTTATTTATTATAGATTTATGCTCTTTCAATGAAATATTCGTGATTTTCTATATTTTAATGAAATTCCAAGAAATTACGTGCAGAATAGAAAATAATGTAACCGACAAAATTTCAACTATTTGGTTAAATGTTATTAATTCCTAATAGGAATTGCCGCTATTTAGTAATAAAGTGGCACATTTCACAATGAATAACTGTTTTATTACATGTACTAAATTTGTTTTATATTTTTGTCCAATGGCAAAACTATAATCACAATCCAAAATATGAAATGAAAAATTACAGTCAATAATATTCAATGAATCAAATATAATCCACGACAAATTAACTTAACAAGTTCCGGGGTTCTTACAATTTTTTTTATTTTTTCTTAGAAATTCAGAAAAACTCTAAATAAACGTCTTTTAAATAAATATCTCTTAATAAATAATGGAAATTAAGATTCTGCATTTTTGCCGTAAAAATATATTAACCTTTGACATGAAAAAAGCATTGAAACTACTTTAATTGAAAGGTAATAAGTATGCAGTTTGTAATGAAGAGCATTTTCTACAGGAAACATTAGTGTTTCGTACTTCATAAACCAGTTGAGACTGTAACTTTCCATCTTGGCTGTTTTCTTAGGATTGCGATAGCAATTCAGAAATAAGAGAAACGATTTTCTTTGCAAAATGTCAAATATAAACTCAACGGTCTAATAAAATGTGTGATCACTAAAATTAAAAGAGCGAGAGTTATTTGAGTGATTTTAATTTTGCCAACAGGTCCTTTTTTTGTACGGAACTTTGCGACCGGCACCTTATTTCTTATTTCATTAAATCTATAATAATTTCATACAATTTCAGCTTTCTGAACTAAATCCCAATTTTCGATCGTCATTAAGTATTTGATTCTACTTTGCATCGTAAGATTCATTTGAATGATGTTTTATAACTTTGTGTGTTTTAGCACGGTACAGGAGCAAGTTTTTCGATTTCTTATCTGCTGTTGAGTTATGACATGTTAAAAATGTTTAATTTCAAGCAATTTTCGTATTTTTTTACCTTACAGAAAATATGAAGAAGGAGCTTGTACAATAACGGTTTTTGAGTTTATATCTTTATAACTAAAAGAGAAATTTGTCCAATTTTGTTCGTTTTCCTGAATAATTTACTTTTGACTACAGACAGTATTTTCACATTTACATTTTTATTATTTAGTTTTAGTATTCACATATTTACAAAGTCAAATTAGTGCTACAATTAATTGTCTCCTAATTTCGTTGACTGAAAAAATGGCACGTGTATATTTTTCAATTCACAAAAATCGGGAAATTAATTGTTGACGAGTTGCGTATGGACAGTTGTGCATTTTCTTGCACAATAAGGCAGGCGATTTAACACCTGTATAAATTGGTTCTTTTCCGAGCTTTGGCGGTGCTTCAAACGGGAATTAAAACGGGAAACTCAAAACAAAAGTTATTCATTTTCGCAGCTGCTATTGAAAAATCACAACGCAATTATTGCGCGGCCCGGAAATTCTTTGTGTGGGAACTTTTATGGCTATTCCCATGATATGCATGAATAAATGAGCGGAATAAGTAATTGATCGAAGGTTAAGGCTGTTGAAATCGATATAATTATACTAATGTGTCGAATGGCTGGGCTGTGGCTTGGAATAACTAAAAGGGAAAACAAACAAGTTATTGTACGATATAAAGTATTTATTACTGAAAATTGATGTCTCGTCCTGAAACACGAGACAAGACAAAACGCCATGAGGCTCAACTCGTTTTTCCCCAATTTGCAAGGAAAAATTGCGCTTGAATTAACTAGAAGAAGCGAAACGAGAACTAAGCTGCAACGATGTAAATCCGGCAAATTTTGCAGTGAGCGCAGCGCAAAACGAAAAATTCGAATCGAGCGGAGAAAGTATTCACGTTATTTGGTATTTTCACGGTTCGTTGCTAATTACTAACACGGGAGCATTTCAATGCACTTTAAATGACCCATTGTCCTTATTTAATTCAAATTTGCGCAATGTGTGAACGCAAATTTATTCTAACGCAGATAGTCAAGCTTATATTTTAAAGTTGTTTAACAACGAAATGAAAATGCAGCGATTCGGTTTATTATGCAAGAGTTGGATTTGCGTATTTGCATTCACAAATATTCCGAATTATAAGTAATTATTAATTAATGATAATTATAACGGGACGCAGAAACATACACAAACAGCTAAATCAAATTAGTGAAAATGATTTGTGGGTAAACAAAGCCACTTTCAAAATAATTGGGTTGGAAATTGCTTCAACTATATTTTTATTTATTTGACATCACAAGAAATATGTAATTTAGAAAAAGAGCCAGGACGGCATTATTTAACAGATTCGATCGCTCGAAATTTATCAATTGGCTCTTACAAATTTCAGTTATGCATAGTAGTAGTAGGCTAATTAAGCAATTATTCCACCGATTCTCATATTGATTACGAAAACGTAGACACTGCTTGCTAATAATAGCAAAATGCAGAGTAAAAATAAGTTAAATGGCCGGTTTTACACGTTTTAAAAATTCATGGAACTTGTGCAATTGTCCGAAATACGCATTAAATGAATCGGCGGCAGTTTATGATTTATAATAATAAAATTTTAACAAATAATCAAATAGCTCACATTTTCTAGTGGATAGAAATGCTAAATTTAGCCACAATTTATAAAAGAAATTTCATTTATATGAGGATTTGTAAGAAGCTGTGGTTCTGATGGAAATTGTTAAGGAAAAATTCAGAAACCTTATCCAGTAGGAGAAATGGATATCCTCGTCTTTTGTCTAAATTATTCAACGAACACTATTCCTCTGGTAAATAAAATCTTTCGAGTTTACACGATCCAGACATGACAACTGTCCACTTCATGTCCTGTTGTAAGCACGTTATCGTTATCCATTTGACGTGCAAGGTTTCAAGCAGACTGCTTCAGCTAACATACTATTTTTTTTCATTACTATTTTAATGCAATTACAAAAAAAAACTGTTCCATAGAATCAAATGAAATAAATCAATTTACTATAAAAATATGAGAATTATAAACAGAAAAATATTGAAAAATTGATTTTCATAATTTTATACAAAATTCACAATATGTATCTGTTACAAGAGTTTCTTCTTGATTATTTGTGTAATTTTTTTCAATGAAATATTATCTACTGTTTTTTTGGGCTAATGTTGTGCTAATTTGCATGGTTTTCTGTATTTTTATGTACTGTTTAAACATTTCGTCATATCACATTATCAACAACATTCGACTAAATTAACATGTTAAGGCAAATTGTAAGAATTGTTAATAATTAAAAAAAAAATTAATGATAAATATTCGCCGAATTGTTAATCCCAGACATCAGTCAATATTAGGTCAAAATTCAGTGCAGAATCACTTAATTTGTTTATAAATTAATCCCCCACAAAATGTGCTCAAAAATGAAAAGAATTCAGATAAAATTGCTGCATTGTCTCTTGGAACGATTGTCATGTTGCTAGAAACGTTACCATCGCATTTTAATCAACTTTATTTCCCCGCAGTTTCAAATGTGTATAATTAAATGTTTGACTTTAAACGGAGTTTTCGCAAATAGCAGACATATCAAATGCAATATTACACGAACGTCTGCTCGAGACAGTTTACAATTTGGCACCCATCAAAATTCCAGACGAATGTCTTTGTCACTTGCAAATAAAACTAATTGCGATAATAAATGAGCGAGAAAACGTGTTTGAGACGTTTGTGCACACATTCTATTTTAATGAAAAGTAAATAGCGTTTTGTGAAGCAACAAAGCAAACTTCTTGCTTTTTTCTGCTTGAATTGTGTGCAGCGCGTAACATAAATTAAATTCGGCCAAAGCTTGCCTGCAGTTTGTGTAGTCAGATTATCGTTCTAAATTCACTGCAAATCATTGTTCTTGTCGTTACCGCCGCTTCTGCACTTTATCCAAACTTCATCACTTCGTAATCAGCTTTCAGTTGTTCGTGTAAATATTGACATAGCTGAAATCCCGTTCCGGAAGTAGTGTCAGCTGATTTTTTAATTTCCTCCGAACGAAGTATCGGTCGGTTTTGATATTAGCCTAAGGTTACCCGCACGTCCCACATTAATTAATTCCGAGTGGCACCTTGTCGAAATCGACCCGCTGTTTGTGGCGATAACCTTTGTGATAATTAACGATGCCAATTCCCAACGTTGATTAGTTGTTGTCCACCAAGAGACCACCAAACGACGATTCCTCCGCGTCGACGCTTTCATGACCCGAATTTCTAAGTTTATGTATACGACAGCTCGTGCTGCCAATTTCGCAAATTTAGAAGCGATTGTGTCTACTTTGGCACGCTTCCAGTCCCCTCATTTAAAAATGATTGTCTGCGTGTTTAGTGTCATAATAAACACGGATTGAGAATTAAGTTCGTGAGAAGCGCGCGATCATCGTTGTCGCTTTATTCATCGGGGAATGAGGGAAAACAGCCCTGGGTACTTTGCGTGTCCAGGGGTTATTTAGTTGAGGCTTAACGGCTAAACGGTAAACTCTGACAGGTGCATTTGATAGTACTATCGCCCCAAACTGTTACATTTGCTAAAATGATCGATCGGACAACACAGAGTAATTATTTTTTACGACGATTCTGTCGATTTACAAACGTAAACACGAGGGTTGCTTTATAAGTAGTACTTTTTACTTTTTGACGTGCGCATAATCGATATCATAAATTCGTATCCTTGTTGTGATGACCCTGATGCATAAAAAAAATATCAGTTTACAATTACAGGATTATACAATTTGTCTTGCCAAAAGTTGTCTTTGAGTAGAACTCAAGTAAATTTTAAAATTAGAAATTAAAGTGCAATTTTTATTGAGCTCCAAAATAATTCGAGTACATTTTTAATAGAATTAATAATAATTAATAAAATTGAAGCAAATAAAATTTAAGAATAATTAAAATAAAAATGGACGTCTTACAAATTAATTCTAGTCGGAATAATGTCTGTATTACAATTTATAAGTTAAGAAAATTATATAATTTTATTGTATACATTTGGAAGTCAAAAAAATGTGGCGCGTTATTCATTTCACAAAAATTTCGGAAAATTTTTATTAATGAATTGAAAATCCAAGTTGAATTAATTTTCAAATACAAGCCTTGCTATTTTCCATAATTTAAAATAAAACCGAAAACGGCTTATAATTTTGTAAAATAAAAAAACTATGCATGTTTTCTGAACATGCAGTTTCCTTTTGAATTTTTGATAACTTAATTCGGACCATTCGTAAATTCTGTGGAACATGTGTATTATTTACTACAAAAAAACAATAAGGTTCAAAATAATTTTGTGTCATATTAAAGGTTCTGGGTAAAATTAGATTACAAAGAATTTGGAGAATTAGAAACAATTTCTGATTGAAACTACCCACCAATTTCTTTTCCAATCAAATTGTATGTTTCATAATTTTTTTTAATTAATTTTTTTGTTACAATATTGCAAATGCCTTTGATATTTGAAATCCCTTATTTTTGACTTGTATTTTAAAATATTGCACAAGAGGTTCTGCATTTAATTTCTAATTTAGAATTTTATTTGTCAAAACATCGAATTAAAATCTTCAAAACCAACATTTGCATTACAAGCCATATTCAATTTTCGTTTTACTTAGATGCTTTTTCATAATTTTAGAATTTAAAAATGCAGGAATTACCACTATCACGTTCATGAGTAAATATATTTCTCATTTTATACCTGCTTATTTTTAAAACACCGATATAAAAAATACTTTGGCGTTCTATACTTGTCGATGTTGGATGCTTTGTATAAGATAAATCATTAAAAATTTTCTACTTATTATTTATTCTCTATGATAGCTTCCTACAAATATTGTATCAAAGATAAAACATTTCGCTTTTGTACCTGATCAATTTTATTGCAAAGCTTTTTTCCATCAATTTGCAGAGCCAATAGATGTTCCGAATCTTTGCTTTGATTAGATTTAATAATAATAATTGTCTTCTAATTGTGTTGGTTTTTGTCAGTACACACATAAGTAATATTGCTTTGAATAATTGATGTTTTATTTTACGTAATGAGTTCATTGATTCTTGTGTTTGCCCTTTTTTGGAGCAACTAGAAAAAGCAGGTCCAAAAGTTTTTGTATTGCACAAACTGCTTAATTAAATGTCGAATTTTTCAATCGTGGCGCAAACTAGGGGGTGGTTTAAGCGCTTCGCTTTTAATTAATTCAAAGTTGCTTTAATGGAGGCTTTTATCATTGCGAATCGAGTTAGGGAGTTCCATTTTTATCGTGAACTTTACTAGTCAGTTCGCAACACAGATGTTATTTTAAAAAATTCAAATGGTTGTAGGTTTTTCATGTCTTTCCCGGCGAGAATGCACTCTCTCGAGGGAGAGTCAGTTCGGATTTCTTTTTAGTTGTCTCGTTGCCGGAGATGTTATTTTCGTTTCATAAAAATTATTTGTGATTACTTAATTTTTCTCCTGGTGGGATTTGTGTATCGATTTTATGTCGTTGCTGAACTGATGGATGGTTAAAAATATGAACAGGAAAAGTTATCAGTTGTATTTTGGCAGAAGGACACATGTGGCGTTTTTCACCGTCATTTTCCCTGCCTCTAGTGAGAACATTTAACCATTTATCTAAATACCGGAGATAGATAAATGGGATGTTGAGGATTATTGGAGATATTAATAGGGGTTTAAAGAAAGATTTATCAATGTGTTGACTTTGATCGTATTTATACATATACCTCAGGTAGAAAGCAGCGACAATACTTAGTTAACACCGGTGGAATCGATTTGCCAATACAAATGAATAAAGTGCAAGAGTTGTGACGACAAATGCAGTCGTTAGGGAAATATTATTTTTCACGCAATGACAAAAGCATTATTTTTAGATGGAAGTAGTGGCATCCGGGTAAAACGTGGGCACTTTTGAATCATGTTCAATTTGAAGCAAACTAATAATCGAAGTACGGAATTTTTGCGTCAAAATTTGTGTATTAAACAAATTATTAAAAATCAACGTGCCATTCAGCGAGTCCGGCATTCGTGGAAATGTATCCTTTGATCTCGAACAGGTGACTGCACCATGCCAAATGCATAATTGCTACACAAAAACCACTTCAATTGGTGTACAATACACGTTCCGTTCCTTTTCAGCTCACACGCATTTCATGCATTATAAATAACTATTTATCGCAATAAGCGAACAAAAATATCTTTCTCATTAATGAACGAACCATAAATGAGATAAAACTGTTTGTGATTATTATATTTCTATTGTTATGCGAACTTTTCTGGTTTTTGTGGAATCGCCACCTTCACGTACTTTTAGGGTTTGCAAGCATTTTTTTTGTTGCATTATAGTTGGAAACAGATATTGAACACATTATCGTAAATCTGCGAAATCATTATCAGTGATGTGACAGTACTGCGACCGGAAAATGTTGCTTTATGTATGTACAATAGAGTTTGAAACTTTTGCGCACAATTACGAGCACTTCACTGCATTACAACTTCATGGGCTTTTCTTTTCCTAAACTTCGTCATCACTAATCCTGCCGCTGTTTCATAAATTTAAAATGTTCTTCACTCCAACTAAATTCTTAATACGTTTGTCATCTTTGTCGAATTTTTTTTAATGGTCCGGGCGAAACTAGATTCTTTCGTAATTTTCAAACCACTCGCCGCCCTTGCCGCAATCTCATGTCGCTTAACCCTTTATCCTCTCGTATCCTCTGGAGTCATTTGAGACCCAGGTAGTTGAAAAGACGGAGTCCCATGGCTTGTTAGTTCCTCCAACTTACTTATTCTTCATTAGTCTCGGGTGGGGAGCTTATTTTCCGATAAAGAAAAAGTTTGCAGTCCAGTGTAGCGTGTTTGAAACTAAAATTTTTTCGAATATTATTCGTCCGATAAGATTTATTTTTGGCCAATTAAAGTCAAGCCCTCTACGAGTACATCGTTTCACCCTTTTAATCGGTTTCGATGATCACATCCCATTAAAATTTCGATTTGATTGGCTGAAAATTTGATCTCATTATCCGAAAATGTTACGAAGCGAATCATGAAAATACCAATTAGTGGCGCCTCCGGCTTACTAAACCAACAACCCTGTCTTTTTCATTTATTTCACATTAAATCCGCATCAATTAATTAATTCGATCAGCTTCCGGACGATTTATGATTAGATCTGCAAAATCCCCGCGCGAGCGAATTTTTTCGGTTACGGCTGTTCCGAATAATGGCCCATAATTCTGCTCCCGTACGACTAAATAAAATTAAATAATAATAATTGTCGGCGCTAAACGAGTTTGGCAAATGCAGCGGACTGGACGTAAACCGTTTTAATTACAGTTGCATATATGAAATCCGATCAGGCACAATCGACCGAATTTTTTTGTGTTTGTGCTTAATTGAACCGATCTTGGAGTGGATTCCGACTCGACCACCCTCGAATGAATGGGGCTTAATTAAGCCCTTAATTTAATTCGCCGCGTGAGCTTTAAAGCCGTCTCCACGCCGCCAAACATTAACAACGTTCATCGTTTACACTAAGATCAAATCGTTGTTAATCTATCGCTATCGTAAAGTTAAACCCCGCTAAGATACGGTTACTTGTAGACTTGACCTCAATATTATACGGTTTGCAAACCAATAATGATTTTCATTAATGCACTAAAACTATCTTTCAACATCTCGTCGAATGAGACGGTTTGGTTTGACTCCTTATCTCCAGAGAGTTATATAAAATGTACATTTTCCCTGAACTGATTTTTCTATATGATGCCGTATGTTTGTGTTACAAAGAAAAAATATTATTTCCTATTGTAGATTGCCAAAAAAATTAATTTTGGAAAAAAAAGTTCTGCCAGTCTGCAAGTCTGTTAACGCTGGTATTTGGTCTATTGCTGTCGGTGTTTATTAAACGTGTTCTAAAAAATTTGTTTCATAATTTTATTTATCGAAAATTGTCGTCAATAACGTTTTTGGAACATATTTTGGTAAAAACAAAACAGTTTAGCAATACATTTTTAAATTCAGTGTTATGGACATAACTTGATCCTAATAACAGGGTTTTTTGTGTCGCCGCAGGAGTACTGTATATTTAAAAGCAAATTTGAAATTTAATAATAGTTGGCGAATATTATTTTCGGTGGCTTTCGTTTAGAAGAAGAGTATCACTACTTAAAATTAGTCAATTACATTACATATTTATTTATATTATTTCAATAAAAATGTTTTCTTGATCAAGTATTGTTATACATCCTTGAACAAGGCGAAGAGGCCGAAAGTATACTCAAGTTGGCGCCATTGCACGAGCCCGAAATGGCACTCTAAGAACGTGTTCGTATTTATATTGTTATAAAATTTCTTGGCGCGATTTTTCTTGAAATGCGCTACATTAATAAAAATGTAACACAACAAAGAGGAAAAATGTGTTGGATGAAAAGTTGGTTGGAAATTTGTATCAAAAAGCTGGATTATTAGTATAAAATTAGCTGGATTTCACAAATTAAATATTTATTGCGAAATTGTCGGTTATATTTTAACCACTGAAGAGAAAATGACAAAACTCTCAAATCCCTTTCGCCTAAAAGTCAATACTTGGTTGGGAAATTTGAATTGAAACAGTCACAACCTCCAAATGTTGAAATTACGTTTTGTGGACGAAGTGAATAATTTTTATAAAATTCCTACAACTTGATGTCTTCCAACATCTTTCTGTGATTGCCATTAATTCAATCTGAAAATACGAAAAATAAATATGGAAATTTAAAAAACGCAAAATTAAGTAGGTATCTGAAAACAATTTAAAATTGTGCTCCGTTTATAAGTTGGCTGTGACATAATCAATAAATGTTTTAGTGAATTCTGTAGCATTTGGCACAATTTGGACATTATCTTAATTTTGTGTCATATGAATATTTAATATTTAACAAATGTCAAAATCTGTCACTTTAACATTTACCATCAAAATAAAACGGACCAATTTTATTTAAATTGTTTATAATAAATGATATAATAAACATAATGCTACCCTTCTCGCGTCCATTTACTGAAATTCGTCCCAAAAAATTGTTCAGGCAACTATTATAGTTACATCATACATACTTTCATAAATATATCAGAATATCAAACTTTTTCCGAAAAATATACAAGATGGTGATAAAGTTATGCGTTATTTGTTTTCAAGTAAAACGCTCGGACAGTTCAATTTTATTTTTTAATGAGTCACCTTATGACATAAAAATGTTACTTACGACGTCATGTATTTTTGTACAATGACGTCATCATTGCTTTTTGAACCTTCGAATCCAAGCAAATCCGAACCTTTTTTTTCTAATGTATATTGTGTAATATAACTCCCTAGCGGTCGACGTCCGTGTTTAACTATATATACAACGATTTTTGAAATATTAATTGAGAATGCAGTTGCTCTTAAACTGAATTGGTAGGTCTCGAGTTGCGCATAGAGACTGATGACCCATGAAGGTTGACGGGTAACTGAGTGCTGCCAAATATTCTCAAGACATTTTTCGGTTTTGAGACTGATTCTTCTTCATCGATCTATTCACGACTTACAGTTATATCAAATTAATGACCGTCCTGGTCGTGTCGATATTCTCCTCAACAGAGGAGAAGCTGTAACAATGAATAGATTGATGTTTGGATTCACAACGATACCGGGAAATGTTTTGCACTTTTTTTATCCCATTGTCAACAAGGAAGCTAACCTAAACATGAACAGACTGATAGTTCGAAATTTTGCAACACTAAATTGATGCACAAAATTTTTCCATGGCC
The DNA here is from genome assembly GCA_964023215.1 of Eledona agricola. NCBI lineage: Eukaryota > Metazoa > Arthropoda > Insecta > Coleoptera > Tenebrionidae > Eledona > Eledona agricola. Next base: position 26,798,175 of record OZ026857.1, on the reverse strand, counting down.
AACACAGCCTCGTTTATTTTTGATTCAGTTAGTTCTTTATTCTGCATTTGAAAATGTAAAATAATACTGGGTGTCCCATTTAAAAAACGTAAGTGGGAGGCATTTCCTGTTAAACCAAAGCTGAAAAAATAAAATTGTTATAAATAAATCAGTTATTTGCAACTCGATATTTTGAAATTTTTAATTTTGAAAAAACAAATTAGTTTTTTATTCTGCATCTGAAAATGTAAAATACTGCTGGGTGTCCCATTTAAAAAACGTAATTAGGAGGCATTTCCTGTTAAACCAAAGCTGATAAAATAAAATTATTATAAATAAATCAGTTATTTGCAACTCTATATTTTGAAATTTTTAATTTTGATAAAACAAATTTAAATAACAGTTATTCGACCGTTCCGGGTATTTTACCCAACCTGACATAATTTTTTTTCTTCTAAAAACAGTGACACTGTCTTGAATAACAACTGGATTTTCAAATGGTCTTCATCGTAATTTTTATTGAACTGTAATGGTTGTAGTTTTGAAAGATTTAAATACAAATTAATATCCTGAGGAAATTTTTATTGTTGTTGTTAACCATCTCACGTTTTAACCGATTATGTCGGATATTGCGGAACTAAGTTGAACCATGTCTGTTACATAAGTATTGACACTCTGTAAATGAATTGAAGCATGCAACATTTTTTTTACAATTGAACTCGAATCGATTTCAGTTTGAAGTGCAGGGACTTGACGATGGCGGCAATAACCAGCGATGTTTTTGTCCCAGTTTTAATTAGTGATGTCAACACAAATCGTGAACTAATTACAAATCGTACGCGAACTAGCGAGAGGGATTAGTAGGTATTGTAACGCGCCTTCAACATCTGCAGGGTCAAGAGATTTGCGCGGTTGGTAACCATGGCGATGTTGATCAAAGTTAATGATTACCTGCATCGCTCACCGGTGCCCCGTATACAGCAATGTGCATTATTAATGTGACACGTACGGGGTAATGAACCTGCGGTTTAGGGATGGAGTGCAATTGTCGGATTGCGCGAAGAATCGCTTTGCAAATTAAGCCGTGGCGTACATGGCGTCACATTAATTATTCGTCGAGGGGAGTAAACAGTCTCGTGATCCGCAAAAATTGTTTTCCGAGTCCTCCCCTCGCCATCTCATTATATTATACGAGTATACACAAGGAAGTTCGGAGGTAATCTCTTCTTTTCAAAGGTGCGGTGCTTCGGATGCACAATGGGCGAAAGTAATACATCTTTTGTGCGTAATTATTGAGAGAATTCCAGTTTTATTGGATAAATTCTAAATGAGAGTTGCTCGGGGATGAAAATGCGCGCGGAAATTACATGCTGGCACGGTACGTGAAGGGAATCATCACATCCGCATTTTCCTATTTAGATCTCATGAATTTTTTTATCGTTATAGTCACAATGCGCTCAACCTGATTTCCCTCAATTCTCCTCCGGTCTATCGGTTTAAAAATACGGGAAGTAACGCTTGTTTGTAACCTTGCCCGCGCAGCTGTCGGTCCGCATTTTTGGCCGGGATTGGATCCGATCCTAATGACGTCAATATGTTTTTTGGATTGTAATCGCTTCGGTGATGCATTATTTTACAATGGGCGGGAGCGCTCGTCGAGGACTTCAGCACGTTCAATCGCGGGACTAACGGTGCCAATTGCAGAAAGCATGAGCTTATGACGGCCTAACTGAGAACCGTCGGGAGTCATGGAAGACGACGAAGACGAAACCACTTCGTTGACCGCTTCCACGGTCACGCTCACCCAGCATTCGCTCTCCCGCACCTCCACCTCCACGTTCGTATCGGAAACGCAACCGCAATGTCAGATCGTCACGCAACAAGCCAGCGGAGATTCACTGGAAAGCGAGGAGTCGTCGATTTCCCAGAAGGCCTCACCGCACTATTCGCTTCTGTCCAAATCGCCGCACTCCAGCTCTTCGCAGGAGGACTACGAACCGGACTCGAAGCTGCCCAACAAGGGTCAGTTCCTCTCGGCGGGGATCCGCACCGAAACGGCCAAAAGCATGGAGAGCTTGCGCACCTCCAGCAGGTCGTTTTTATCAACCAGCGAGCGGGATGTTAGAAAAGTGTTCGGGGAGAGCGTGGAAACGAAATCGTTGGAAAGTCTCGAGCGGGAGATGCGGCTTAAAAGACACGCGGTCAGCGGGGAAGGGTCCATGTTGACGTCTTCGGGATCTCTGCTAAGCTCGGACGATACGATCAACGCGGAGCGAAGGCGAGGGTTGTGGTCGGGAAAAGCTCGCGCTCCTTCACATCTTAGCCTACCGCCGCCTGCGGGATACCTCAGTCTGAGTCCGGGCGATAGAAAACTAACAATTTTATCTCCGCATTCGCCGCACCGAATGCCGGACCTGATGCATCTCAACCAGGCCACGTTGAAGACGCGCCGCAAAAAGGCGATGGTCTTGCCGAGGTTGGTCTTGCCGAGGAGCGACTCCGACATCAGCGAAGTCTTCTCCGAACAGAGTCTCGAGTAAGTCTTGCCCCGGAGATGCGTTGGACGTTACTGTAATACGTTGTATCACCGACAGGAACATGACGATTTCCACAACAGACGCTCGATTTTACCGGAGATTCTTAAGGTTAACGATTTGATTGTGGCTTCATATGTGTGGCACGTGCAATCTTGCTCCTCTATTAACTTTGTCTCTGAAGCAGGTGGCGGAGATACTCGCTTTATTCCGCTGTCTGGTCGTAATTCTCTCATAGAATATACATGAAAAGAAGGATGCCGTCGCGCAATAAACGACAGAAGCCATCATCTTACGGCACTATGCGCGAAAATTTAATTTTCGCAATGTCGCTTCTTTTAGATTTGCTGTTAAATCGAAGGAAATTTTCACTTTGTGTGCATCGTAAATGTTCACTCTTCGGGCTGTTACAAAGTTTACACTTTTTCACTCGCTTCTAGTGAATGGTTGTTTGTTTCTGCTTCTAATTGGCTGTTGCGTCGTCCGCGTCTCACCGGAATTTTTTCAAGCTCCACTTGACCCCTTTTTCTGTTATATTAAGGAACTTCAAGCCGCATTTACGAAACGATAACCATACAACTTCTGGACCGAGTTAATTGCCATGTCAACGATGTTACAACGGAACTTCGGCGGACGTTTTAATAAAGTCTGGCGATCGCAGCTTAAAGTTTCGCGAGCTCTTGTCATTGCATGTGCGGAAACTTTCAGGAAACCACTTCTTTAAAATTATCGTATCGAGGTCCACGAAGCATAGGTGTTTACATTGCGTCCCGTGTACATTTTAAATTAATAAAGCTCATGCATTTTTCAGGCCCGGTGTAGAGCGGGCATAACGTGTACGTTTGAACTTTCAGGTGGGGCGAACGGAATGTAATATGAGTTTGTTAAGCTTCCGGAATATTTTATTTCAGCGCTGAAAAATGTTTATTATTTCCAGTGGAGCTTTAGAGAAGCTCGATATCGTCGCTAACTCAATTCCGACCCTTTATTTCCGGAACAATTCGACACAGCCGCCAGCTTTCATTGTGTTATATATTAAGGCTGCTAATGAATTTTTTTATCCACCCTTGAACTCGACCGATGCAATCCTTTCGTGTACGGCGCCGTTATATCAACACAAATAACGAGCGACGTTATCTGGAGATAATTCGTGGAATCGTTGCTATTTTACATAGGTCAGTAGGTCGGGGCGGTTATTTAGCGTCGTCGTTTGAGATATGCAAATCGATGTCAAAATCAACCCTCGCTTCCATCTCCGGCCGTCACGAGAAAATCATTTCCTCAATATATCGTGTTATTAAGGGGATAATCCTAGAGGTGATCGAAAAGCTCGGGTTAGGGCCCGAGATGTTTTCCTTTCATTTTCGAGGGAACGTGCGGAACGTCATACTCGAAATGAGGGGTTTAAAAGTAAACGTTTGTTACATTTTTAAAGCGGTAGTGGACTTGTGTTCTCATCCGAATAAAAACGGTGCGAATCTGCAGAGAGACGGTGTGCACACAGCGGAAAGAATAATTGGATTTGATCGCATTTTAATTAAAAATTCAATTGCAAAACGCGTTTTTTTATTTTGAATTAATTTCTACAACAATTATAACTTTTAGGCCGCCGACTCACCACATAAATATACAAACCGATGTTTTATAAATCGCCAGTTCGATCAAAGAAACGGTGGATTTGCTGCATCGTAATTTAAAAACCTAATTCCCCAACCGTAAATGCGAGACTTTGTTTTTTGTTCAACGCAGAAACGGTAAGAGGGTTTTTGTTGCATCGCAAATTTTAATCATTTCCCCTGTCGAGACTAATTTTCATAACAAATTAAGGTTGGGGCTTAGGTAAACAAGGTGAAAAATTGTAAAGCAATCATCAATCAGTGCGACAGTTTAAATTTTCAAGCGAAATGTGGCGGAACGGATAAATTATTCAAATATAATCAATTTTCGCATGTCGGTAAAAAATACAAACTTCACATGTCGAACGAGTTACCATAAATCAAACATTTGCGATAAAATGAAATTTAAAAATAATTTCGATCACCACTAAACGACGAATAGTACAGTACTTTTAATCATATTTGTTTTTAGAATTATGTTGCCCGTTGGTCATTAAATGTTAATATATTTAGTGTGACTCACTATCAAAATTCCGTGGTAGCTTAATCAAACTACTCACATCAAAATCATCATCATCAAAAACCTATTGTAAATTCTGGAATATATAGAGCTTGAAGTGAATCGATTTGCTTTGAAATCTCGACTAAACATGTTCGATGCAATCCGTCCTGCATCAAGTTGTTAATTCCGGAAGCTGTGAAGGTCCTCTGACGTGCAGTGGAATAATAATTACTGCCAGCAGCCGGGTTAATAAACGAGATTTAGGGTCAGATAAAAGCTCAGTGTAATTAGCATATGAAACATTGCAAATTGTTGAGTATGATGTGATTGATATTTAATTTTATGAAAACTACTGGACGGCTCAAACATTGACGAACATTACAGACTAAAGTATTTAATAACGTTCATAGAATTTGGAAACATATTTTCGAGGTATAGTATTTTTATTATGCGCTTTTTATTTTCACCTACGGCTTAAGAACCGTAAGTTTTAATTATGCAATATTATATAACAGAAAATTATTTTTGTATTAATAACTAAATATTTAAGAAAAATATATGTTGTATCAATCACATCGAAATTCAGTATTGTTACAATGCTGCGAGTAAAAACTAATTGTATAAAAATTCCATAAAAATATAACAGGAGATTTGCAAGTACAATTTAAAAATGGGAGAAATAATATTACAATTTTATTTCATAATTATTATGGATTAATAATTTGTTAGTGTACATAGAAGTCGTTGCAGTAGTTCGTAGTAGTCGCTGCTGTTCTATTTTTAACACACAGTCATTTGTTTCCTGAATTAGTTCTTTCTAGAAATAATCTTACCCAATGATATGGATAGCAAACAATATTTTTGAATTTGGAATTTGAAATTGTTGTGGATCTGGCAAATAGTTCTATATACGCAAACTACATCATTCTGCAGTGAATAATTCAACTTCATGATGCACTCAAAACTAAAGAGCGTATAAAAACGCATTTCCAGAACGAGCATTTTATTTTATTTTTTACGGATAGAGATATGAGGAACAATGACTCTTTTGTGTGTGGTCCAAACCGACGTCAAGAAATGGATATTGTAAAAAAAACAATCAACTGTCAACAGAAAACCTAGAGAGAACCTAATCTATTATTTTTTCAATTTAAGATCGACAATCGGCTACATTCATATGATTTTATAATGAATCCAATAGCCTACTCTGAATCATTTTATTTTTGAACGCACGTTATTTAAACGCTCTTTTGTGCATATTTTGTTAATTACGGGAATATTTGAAAATACAATCCCTTTCTGAAACTAAACACAACTCTACCCTTTGAAAATTGTATAAATGTTGAAAATGCAATATTTTATGCGAGTAAAACAAACTAAAAGAGGTGAAAGAAAATATTAGATAAATGATCTCTTGTTAGTTTTAATAAACTAAATGTACACGTTGGTGCAAAGTATAACCTGTATTTCATCAGGAATGCTTGCTCATTGGCATTGATTTTAATGATTTTATGACGTTCCGCATTTTATTTTTATTACGTAAACAAATCATTAGACATTTATTTACAATATTCTGTGATTTTAATTGATTACACTGCTCGTCGTCGTCATCGAGTCCTCGGAGAATTACTCAATTTGTCCATCAAAATTGAGTCCGTCGTTTTAACGATCGTTTAACGCCGCTCTAACTCCGACGTAATTTAATCCCATTATCTGGATCTCATTTTTTATGCTGTTCCGGTGTTTTATTTTTACAAACTACGCGTCTCACGTGCGTGTCGGTACCAACTAAAACATACGCTCCATTATTTTTTTATAAGTTTTATCGATCAGCATCGGTGAATTACCTGCAAACAATATCGTTGTATAAACGCTCACGAACTCACTCTTCTTTGCTAAGCTAATATCTAATCGATGCTTATTATTATTCTTCCCTTGGTGCGATTGCTTTTGCTTTGAAATGTCTTGCTGTTGTTGGCTTACAAACGATTCTAATTAACTTTTTTTTATTTCTAGGTAAGTTGAAGAGGGAACTCGGCACCGCGGTTCACAGAACGTCGATGAAAAGTGCTTGAAAAGTGGAAACATCAAATATGGGTGGTTCCTAACGAGCATCAGTCAGCTATGCTATTTTCTATTTCCACGGGAAAATTTGGTTTGCGCTTTGACTTGTTACTTGGCGCGCATTGCGGCGCCATCTGTGTTGCACTAGCTAAAGATTCGCTTGGAATTAATGTCGGGTACTCGTGCACGGATGGCGTTGCGGTTGTTATCGACCGAGCTCGTGCCCTTTAGGGGTAAATTTGAATCAATACTCTTTGGTAAAACTGTCACGCAATCGTTCTAATCACGGAAATATGATTTTCGCGCTTCGACGACTAATCTTCTCTTCCTAGTTCTTGTCGACGTGTAATTGATAAATTCGTTACAAACGAATTCTGTTCGAAGCTTCTTTCCTCGAGGCTTGATGGCGATAAGTGATGCTTAACACACCCCTCCGGATGCTGGTTGCATTTCAAGATGGCCGCGCCAGTTCGGGTTACCCCCGATAGTGTCTCTAGTCGCAAACGCGGTTTCGGATCGCCAACCAGCGCAATATTCTGTAACAAGTTTCCGGTGGTTTCGGTAAACAAATTCGTGCCTCAGGCTTGTTGATCACGTGCAAATCCACCCCTTTCGTTACAGCACCCGTTTGGATTTTCTTCTAGTAGCATGTCGTAGTTTCTGCAGCCCGCATGTTTTTAGTTTTAATTATTCGCTGCTATTTGCGGCCGCGTAAATCACCCCAGAGTACAAAAATAACCCTTGAAATAATTACACAACAAGGCCGTATTATCGCCGCATAAATTTCCCGCTTCCAATTCAAATCAGTCTGCTTTGGGATTGACGCGAGGGTTGTGTATCTGTGGCGGACGTCACCCTCTCAGATTGTGACGTCATCGAGCGTCTTATAAAAGGACGCCGCCGCCGAAACCTCTCCCAGGAACCATTCCGATTTCTAGTCGATAATTGATTGTCGGGATGCAGCCTCACGGCGGTGCATATGTGGGGAGGGTGTTAAGTGCGCCCCGATGGCCGCTTTGTGAAACGGGTCACCGCCCTTGTGCTATTCTAATACGTGTCGAGTGAGTCGAAAAGACCCTTCGGTATGGGGCAGGATTGGTGTGTACGCAAGAAACGGAAACGGACCGGAACCACATGCTGTCCCTGCGGACCCGGATTAAGGGTTCATCCCTCACGGTAAACAAACGAAGGTCGGGGCGAGTCGATATCCCAACGGGAACCGCTCGCCCTTGCTGGATTTAGTACTAGTACTAAATTGCGGATAGTATTCCTGCCCTCAGGGTGGAAAGCACCGGAACCGCAGAATGCAGTTAACCCACCTCCTTCCAGTTGCAATTGCTTTCCTCTACGTAAATACACTTATGTCCTTTGCGCGCAACTAAAAATAGAACACCACTGACTTGCATAATAAGGTTTAGACGAAACTTTTAAACCGATACCTGCCATGAATATCTTTCAAACGATACATATCTAAGCACCGAAATAATTTCAGTGGCACAACTTTTAAACTTAACTTCGTTTTCGTCTACCATTTGAATACCATCTTTATTATTAACTTTATTTTTATTAACCTTACATTTCAAATAAATCATATTATGTCAAGCTATTTTGTAAGCAAAATTATGTTTCCAGTATTTCTAGAATCATTCAATACTATTTTCAATGGTGAATAACTGCTTTATTAAAACGGCTGAATATAATTATTTATTTAGCATTAAATGCAGACTTTTCTTTTCTTTTATTCATATGCTTTATTTTAAAATCACCCAACTCTTCTTCGATGTACCGTTTGAGAAATATCGTAACTGATTAGTCCGCTTAGAAGACCCTGTATACTTATAGTATGAGAATAAAATAATAATAAAATCGTCCCCAATTAATGTTCCTATTTATCAGTTTTTAGGTCTGTGTTACGTTTTTATCTTAATCGGTACTGCATTGTTTTTTCTTTATCTGACACACTTAATATACAGATACATCATTTTCGAGCCGATAAATTCTTTATTACTTAGCAATTGATCACTTTGTGTCGGGCGTCCCCGTCACATGTCTCATACAATAATGCTTTAGGAAAATCTTTCCAGATCGTTATTTCCTAGTAACAGAAGATGTTCTTAGGATATATATTTTTTTCTTCTCTTTTTTAGTAGGTATATAATTTTTTTCTCGTCTACTATAATTGCGATTATGATCATTCAAAAAGAAATCTAAAATTTAAACCACATTAAATAAGAACACGGTGGCAAAATCCTAAACTAAATTATTGGAATCTTGGTTACTCGTTTGTATTTTATGTCGGAGATTCTGTTAAAAATATGTCCAATTTTGAAACTGAATGTTTTGTATTTGAAAAGCCGGTTGCATTGTTTTTATAATTACTACGAACTTCGTACTTTTTTCAATATCAACTGGATCGTCTGCAAAAATGTGCCTTGGAATGAAAAATAAATATTACAAAAGTGATTTGAATGTTCATAATTGTTCATAATCCTAATGCGACGACATCTGCAGTCTTCCGTGCCGTTTGGCCTATATTTACGGCCGTGATTAGGTTACGGCAGTGGCGTAACAGATTTAATTACGCCATCAATTTCCGTTATTACCTCGCTAGTCGTGCCGTTCCGTTCATACGACACGACCACATACACATAACCGAGCAGAGTTTAACCGGATCCCTCCCTGTGGGAGTCGTCTCTTAAAAATAAAACCGCGTTATCTATCGGATATCGACGCGGCAGTGGCGTCCTCGAGAAGTGCCTATATATTCTACAACTCTTGTGACTTTCGCCGCATTGAGATAGGTCGAGATTATGGTTCGGTCCGGCGCGTGACGTCAAACGCGCTCCTTAACGACGTCACCAGGTGCAGCACATACAAGGCAGTAGGACGTTTTCCTGCCGTGACCATTGTCGTTGCAGGAAGGGTGGAACTGATTTGGCGATTAATTCGAGGTTTCTGCGTCAATCCTACGTAAATTATGTCGCGAAACGAACGTCATGAACGAAGGTTGCCTCTCTAACCAGTCGAGATTTTCGTCTTGTACTATTTTTATCTCATCTCGTTTGGCGGTCGATAGTAAAGGGGTGGCCGCGATTAGCGCTACATACACTCAAACAGGTCCTTTGCTAGGTTAAGTTCCTACTTGTATTCACTTACAAGAAGTTGAATACAATTGCAAAATACGTTTCTTAACTTTTATGATCTTCATACAGTATCGACCAAATTTAAAGAAACAGAAAAGAAATTTACTTTTACTATTGTAACAGTCGCGTTTTGAAACGGTCAATAGTAAAAAAAACATGACGATGGCTCCAAATAAATCCAACAGTCAAATTTGACAGTTTTGAAAAAAATATAAAATATAAACAATGAAAAAATATGACAATTTAATTTGATGAGCCATATTTGTAAAAATAGTAAGTTTATTGTTATAATGGATATTCGATATTTTTAATGAAAAAAAGAGCAGAGCAAATTTCAGAAATACGTGATTGATTTGAGGCCATCGATGATTACAATTAAAACAAATAAATAAAATATTCAATATATTGTTGCATAACCTTTTGTTTGTATTACTTCAACACATGTTCTCTGCATAAATGGCGTAAGGTGTTAATGTAGCTCGATATTTCATTCCAAACGGTTTTAATTGCATTTAGTAGACTTTTTTGAATGGCATCTTTTACTTCAATAATGCGATCAATTTCGTTCATGTCTAATTGCCTTTGTCAGAAAACATTATTATTTTCCACTTTTTCGCAGTCCTATTTATCTCACGAGCAAACTCCATTCTAGATCGTCTGTTTTTTTGCGGGTCTTCGATCGTGTAATTCCACATCAACAAGACGATGTCGTATAAACCCAACCGTTTTTTAAAATTTGTGATGATGACGAAAAGGCAAACCATATTCCAGAAACAAATCAATTGAAAACCTAAATTTAAAGTATCAGTTTGGACGGATACTATATAATTTCATTATTTTGTCAGTTGCTGCAGACGTTTTTCGGAGTCTTCCAGTTTTTGGAGCACTAGATACACCACATCGTATCTTGTACAATTTAATTGCTTTCGAACACTTTTATTCATGCTTTAGTTGTCGAGCTGCTTAGAACTTGTTTTTTTCCAGAATTAAATTTATTAGTTATGAGTTTCTTGTGATAAACTTTTACCTTTAGGCATTTTGACGGATAATAAACACAATGAAAACATTTGGACAACACGCCTACCAGACAAAGTATTTTATCTTCACTATTAAAATGTTTTTTTACGTTTGTACCGGATTAAAAATAAAATTTACAATAATAAATAAAATAATTATTAAAACTGACTTTTTTTTTGTCTAGTTTTTGTAGTGAATCTATCAGTACATTAGAAAAGAGTTACTGACATTTTCTAATGCATAATAATAATAACTTTTTATAAATAAATTAAATTGGGTTCTTTACTTTTGTCCGATACGTTCCTTTAATTTTATAATATAGGGCCCAACAAAAAAATGTTGTCATTTTCAATAGCAATCCAAAATCTGTTTGGAAACTAACTGAACGTATGAAGTCATAGATTTAGGCGTCCTGAACAGATTCTTATCTCCTTTTTTTGCTGGATCTATTTTTGGCAGGAATCATATTCTTGTTTTAGCTATTTTTTTTTCACCCAAAAATGTTTACATCATCAACTGTGTTTTCCAAACAGTAATCGATTTTTGTATTATGTGCGTCATAATTTTCAGATAGTAATATTTATTATTTAATTATCTAACAATAATTAGAAATAAAAAATAATAGAAAAAATAAGTTATACTAACACACATTTATTTAAAATACTTTGGCAACTGATTCGAATAAATTGATACTGGACTGTCTCCACAAAATTGTTTCATTTCTTCTCTTCCATATTTTCTTGGTGAAAATACTGTTACCAACAGCATCCTTATTTTATAATCCTCTCTGGATTCTCTGAGCTTCCCCTTTGCGTTTTTTCAAATCAAATTATTTGCAATTGTAAACCGTTTGCCCTTTAATTTTTGTGTACTCTTTCCCATCGTCGCTTCAGTCAATCTCACGAGTATAAGCGTCCAACTTGATCAGTCCGAATGCTTATTGTCGGTCGTCTCTCCATTTTCTACAAATATATATGGTTTTTGTATGCGCGAAGGGTATAAGGTTGACACATCCCTTTAACATGTCTTTGTTGCTGATATAATTGGAAAAATTAATATTCGAGCCGTGGACCGTCGTATCCGCGCACGATCGCTCGTCCTCCTCATCGAAAAATTTAATATCGCATTAATCCGGCTCGGAGCTGAAAAGACGGATGATTGCGAAATATCTTGAAGAGGTGCTCGTGCCGTCGCAAAATTGCGCTTCGTTTTTCTTCCGGAGACGGAAAAAGCCCATAATTGACTTTTATTAATTGCTGGGAATTGCGCGCAGTGCAGTGGCGAGCGGATCGAGGAAGGGCGTTTATTGGCGTCGTAATCGGGTGGCTGGGGAGGAATAGTGTTGATTTGTGACGAGTCTCGAAGAGTTATCCACTCGGGGATCCCTCGGGGGTTAGTGGAGCGTCGCGTGGTTCGCATCCGGTCTAGTGCCAGGCTCCGGGGTAGGTAGAGATGGGACATGCGCGCCTCGCCATCGTCATGGCGGCCGCGGCACGCTCCCGCTCTACACAACCTATTTTCCACAAACAATTTCTCGCAGTGATTTAGTAGCTGAAGACTTGGTCGCGCCGGAAAAAGCGGCCGAAAAACCGAAGCGCGCCTTCCAACCATCGTCCGAGTGAAAATGTGCGCGCGTCCTTCATCCTTGGACCATCTTTTTTCATCGAACCGACATTTGATTATTATGTCGCTTCTGTGAGGGAAATGGAATCGTGTGTGTCCGGCGGTTTGTTTACGTGTGTGCCATTCATCATCATTGATGAGGACGACTTCTTCGCGACGGTGAAAGCACTGGGTGCAGTGCGGCAAGCAACCTCCAAAATGGCGAAAGGGTGAAATTCACACGGTGGCATAATTCGCGGAGGTCCTCGAGCTCTTCGTCGGCATGTAGAAGACCGGAGGGAGGTCGCCGCGAACCCGGCCAGTTCCGATCAATATACTGTTGCTCCTGTGAATTTTTCTTCGTCCTATGGGTGCGACACGTTTATAATGCTGACATTGTTGTTTCTGCTATGGTCCCTTATTCGCGGTCTGAGAAGAAACCCCTCGTCGCGCACCCCGACACCTGTACCGTCCCCAGAAGCGGCAAAGCCAAATCCCGAAACGGATATGACGGAAATGGACGAGCCATCCTCCGAACCTCTGGACCTCCACGGCGATGCCTTCCAGCAGACCTCAGTATCGAGCGACGGTCCGCATTCCTACCGCACCACCTCCTTAACCAGAGACTCTTCCGTGGAGGCCGGCTACGAGAGTCGACACTCCGTCACCAGCTTATCGTCGTTTTCGACGTCGTCGCGGCGCTACGAGATCGTCGGCCAGAGATCCATGGACTCGAGAACCAGCGTGACGAGTCTCTGGTCTTCGGACATGTCCAGAAGAGACTCCGAGGCAATACCGGAGCTGGAAGGCGAGGAAGATTCGGCCGGTTCGAGGCCCGTCTCTTCAGACAGCTCGCGACGATACTCCGAAGGCCTGGGCGGCCGGCGAAGAGGGTCTTCGGTGAGATCGTCGCATGGAAGACACACTAGGAGGTTTCCTTTATCTTATGATAGGCGGAGAACTACTGGGAGGTTTGTATGATCGAGAATGAGGAGAACAAAGACGTGCAGGCCTCACAAGTAGTCGCCTCCGAACTTCTGGAAACGAATCTCGGATGTCAGGCGCCGGACCGACTCGTGACCCTTTCTCTCGTAAAGTGAACGAAGTTACCCTACCACTTTCACTCCGAACTTATTTGATCCTCGAAACTAACATCCTTATTATTATTTGTAGTCGCGTTGTACTCGATTTCTAATAATATTATTTCTGCTGTTTTGTCGTCTTATTTTTATTCGACCAGATTTAAGAGCATGAATCTGGAACGTTATTGCTTCAATATTTCTTGACACCGGCTCATAAAAAAGTCTATGGTTCATAAAATGTGAGATAAAATTAGGATTTATATAAATTGCGTTCCAACAACTTTTTTCGCAATCAGCGACACCACTAAATTGTGAGGCCTGACAAGATCAAACTTCGCACCATTGCCGTCGAGAAAAAAAACGATTATATCACTGAACATTAAACCGTTTCGTTATTATATTACCTGCAGAGGTTATTTATTATAACCCGTGATTGATTGAAATATTTTTAATCTAGTGTGAGTGCGCTTGAATCTAGGTCTCCTGCTAAAATTAAAATCTTGTCTGATATAATTGAAGCAGCATTATCTTTGATACTGATACACGGACTCACTTAGTCACTCTTTGTGGTGCATACAATTTTTACCGAATTTTCCCGCTCTCATGACATAATTTTAGGACGGTTTACTTTTAAATTATTTTTAGTAGTATGTATCGTAAACCGCATGACGTGCTTGAGGGTTGTCCCTTGTCAAACGCGATGTTGTCAGGTCATATAATCTTCAGATTAGGCCCCCTTATCTTATCTTAATAACCAATTTATTTGCAGTTAATAGAGACAGTTATGTCGGTAAAATTGTCGTATACGGCGGTGAATGTTGGGAATCACGATGCCCATAAATATCACACACAGGAAACCTATGTGGATTCCTCGCCGCAATTCTGACTTTACTATCGGACGAAATGTGCATCATTTGTTGTTAAGGTCGGGCGCAAACGTGAATCGGTGCACGTTTTGGGAATCTGGGGCATAGAAAAAGCATCATCTTCACATCGTTGTGTTGCGCTTTGTGCTAATGTGTCCGTCTTCGGTTGCAGTTTCGACGTCGAAAATGGGGCGAGTCCAGGAAGAAGCCCTTTGGAAGGGGCGGCGTCGCCGTCTGCCGGTTTGGTGCTTCAGAATCTTCCCCAGAGGCGGGAGAGTTTCTTGTACAGATCCGACAGCGACTTCGAGATGTCCCCGAAATCGATGTCTAGGAATTCGTCGATCGCCAGCGAAAGGTGAGTCTTGCATACAGTTGAAGATTTCAAAGTCGAATAGGAGAACGCGCCGATTGCAGAGCTCTGTACGGCGGCCATCTCACGGCGGATAGCTCAAACGCGTCGATAATTCAGGACTCGTGACTAATATTTCACTTCGATCGCTTGACGCACTCGCTTCTCATTTTTCGAAACGTTTCTTTTGTTCTCGTTTTGTTTCACTCTCTTCCACGAATGATAAGAGACCGATCTATTTTGCAGATTCAAGGAGACAGAAAACATATTGGAAAGATCGTATGTACTTTTGTGATTTTTGATATGTTTTTTTTGCACTCTTCTAAAACACTTATCCTTTCTTTCTTATGGTTTGCCTCCCACAAAGAAACCTTCAGATTCTAACCCTCCACGCATGCAATTCCGAGTCTCGCATGGACCAACACATTCATTCACGGTTTTTTAACTTCAACCTAACTCTGTTCTCTATAAATCTAAATGTTTTTTTTGTGTTGTTGGTGTTGCGCCGAATCTGGAGGTTTTTCGATTTTTGAAGTGAAGCTTCACAATTACACGACTAGTCTCTAGTGTCATAGTCTAGTGTGGCTTGTAGCGTAGGCGAAGAAATGACGAATTACAGTTTGTCAGAGTCGTCCTCATGGCACCGCTCCAAATGCGAGTCCAATTAAAAGTTTGGATCGGAAAAAAGCGCGGGGTTGTGCCTGACGTCAATATCGGGATTGGGGGACGCCGAAACACACCTCTCGTCACCTGTTCTGTGATAAAACGGGCGATAAGAGAGTGCGGTTGTACGCATTTACAAATTTCTCATCAACACGAATCTAATTTGCGCTCCAGATGGAGCGATCGATTTTATCTCGCACGTCACGTATTAAATTATGTCGGAAGCAGCTTGAAAAAGGAGTTCAAAAGAAAGGCGCTAGCGAATTCGAAATATGAAAATTCCTGGTCCGCGAACAAAAATACCAAACGAGCTTTGTCGATTCGTGCACGGTCATATGGTTCGATGGTTAGTTGGTAGCGAACAATTAACCTAAAATTGATAGGGGAGATAAACGATAACGATGTAATCGGTCGGCGGGCCAAACAAAATATTTTTTGCAGACGAACTAAATTTCAGACAAGCGTAAATATTGCAAAAATAAAAATTTTTAAAATTTGGCCATAAGAATGTTGAAGCCGTCGAATATTTTTTTGGAGCATCAATAATTTTTGTGTTTTATTTATTTATTTTCGGAATGTTAATCTTTCTAGTATGGGACTTTGGATAGATTATGCTCATGCGTCATTTTAGATATAAAATAAGTCCTTCGCGTCGAGTTAACGTGGAGGGAAATATTTAAATTTGTTGATTCCTTAGAGAATTTACTCCTCTTGTAAAATTATGTTTGCTTTCATTCCGTTTCCCACGGCAGTATTTCCTAACCGTTTTATAATAAAAAACATTTAAAAAAATCGGGTTTAGAACTATTTATATTAATATCTACCTAATCCCTAATATCTGTAAGAACCAGTAAGTGCATTTCATAATACATTTTTGCCATTAGTGCTTCTAAAAAAACTGTTAAATAATTTTCATAACAGATAATAATAAGCAAGCTTTTTATCATGAGCGACATTTTTTGAAAAATTAACAATACGTTTTTCTTCTATGCGACTAAATCCAGGTAAATGAATGAATTTATTATTTTTTTCTACTTTATTATATTTATTTATAATTTACAGGCATGTACGAACAAAATTTCATTATTCAGAAAGTATAATACTTGCAAATACGACGGACTAAAATCTGTCCGTAGTAAAGAGAAGTCAGTTTATAGGAATGTTGTAAATTAAATTTGAACTCGCGCGTCGTTGAGATATCCCCAAAAGGAACGTTTGCGATCCTAAAGGACGTGCTCATCTTGCAAAACTGGAAGAATGAGTTTCCTTAGTCATAAACAATCCTGTAGAAAATTAGTCCCACGTGAAGAGGCATTAAAACTTGCCTTGCTTCTTGTCCTTACAATCAATGTTAATTAATCCTCATTGTTAAGAAATTCAGCGAAAACCGTACACTTCGTGCAAGTTATGTTTGTCGACTGTTTTGCAAATAATAGCACATTTTGTTGTTGCAAACGTAAACACCAAGACTTCCGCCAAAGTTCAATGTCTGTCCGACATCCTCATGACATGACAAGTACATGCAATATGTATTTGTTTCAACGTTCCCAGAACCCTCGCAACTGCGTTTAGCTATTCAGTGCGGTACAAAATGGTGGAGGCGCCGGACCTCGGGAACAAAGGGTTGATTATGGGACTAACTCATCTTCGATGACTTACCTTTAACCTTTCGGAATGGCCGGAATTGCGCAGTAATAGTGGATCGAGGCTTTTTGGCGCGTTCGACGTTTTAGTGAATGGGGCGAGTTAGGAGAATCACAGGGAAGTCCCCGCCCTCGACGCGCTGAAGACTAACTCCGGTCCCGTCAGTGTTGATTCGCCGCGCGCTCCGGTCGCAGTTCTCGTCTTCCGGTTGGGTTCTTCTTTCCGATATCGTTTCGCGATTCTAAATCCATCGACGTCTTTCCGGTACGTCGCCGGCGTCGCGACGCCTTTTCTAAGCACCGAGTGCGTTTTTCGTACCTCGATGGAAGCGTCATCGGCGACACGTGCACCGGGTCCGAATCCAAACAAACTTGCGTCATAAATATAGACAGCTGTATCGATTTTCGCGAAAAGGAAAATTGTGGGTTCGAAAACAGGTGCGCGAGTTAATGCATTTTTCAGTTGCAAGTAGTAAAATCGCTATTTTCGGATCGTTTTGTCGCTCAAAAGTTTCGATCAACCGTAATGAATGAAATTGGCTAGGAAACGCGCCATGTGATGTCGACATCATGTCATATCTGACAGTTAAAGAGGATGAAGATAATCACATTGTTTTAAAGTCGCCACTCACGAGGATTTCACACCCAGCAAAGGCGATTCATCTCGTAAGAGTTTAATCCTATCGTAACTGAGTAATTGAATCGGAGGCTGACCGGATCTATTTACGTTTTAAATTGAGTCAAAATTAGCTATCGGAACGATTCGCGGCTTACGATTAACAAGTTTTTCTTTTTTCAGTCGGAAGTAATTACAGTAAACCGATTTCGATAATTGAGGTTGTACTGGAAGCGATTTTGGTACGCAGTTGCTTCTGATTATGCTCATTTCTGATTAAAATTAAGCAAATTATTAGTCATTGTCTCTCATCGTCGTCGGTTAAGTTAACAAGAGTCGTCGTCGTAAAATATAAACAGCCATTAAATAATTTTCGCAATTTATTGCTGCGTTGGGCTCACTCAACTCAAACGACTCGCAGCTTGGGATTTAATTGACCAAACACATTTCTGTAGCTATAATTCATCTTATTAATTAGCAAGGTGGTGCGTAATTTTATAATCCCCTTCAAGATCAGTGAATTTAAGACTCTAGTGCGTTTTCATACAGCTGAATGTCACCATAAAACACGTATTTACGGTGCTGAAATGTTTATTAATCGACGAAACGCAGAATGTATATATCGTCAAGAGCAATTAGTGTTTACAACATGATTTGTTAATTAAGCGAAAAAAGATTATTACACACTACTGTGAATTTGTTTCTTGAAGTTGTACATTTGTGAGATACTATCTGAAGTATTTAGATGTTAAAATAGTGTTCGGCTGTAATCTCAAAAACTTCACATTACTTAAAACAACGATACATTATTATTCTGGTGAAAACCCAGATAATTGAGTCATCCCGAATCAATTTTTTTCTAGTTGAGTTCAAAATGAACGGGAAGAATAGTCCATGTTTTAGGAGGTTGTACAATAATTTGCGTAAAACCTCGTTATAAACAGGTTCCTGAAAAACAAGATGTTAAAGTTGCATCAGGCGCATGTTCAGTTGGTCACTTATTAATAAATTATTTATCGTTCTGTCGCAGCTGTTTTATGTGTCGATAGTGAAATGTTAATTTTGGAAGGAAGCAACATTTTGCAAGGTTTAAACGTCATACAACGCAGCTTATTTTATTACGTGTATTTTTTATGTTCACAATAGCGTATTGGTATTTCATAATAAATTCCATCTTCTTTTAAATCAATTCATTTACATCTTCCTTAAACATCGTACTTTTTACAGATAGGCTAACAAACTCTGTACTGGATTGTAGGTTAAGATTCTCATTTAACTCATTTTTGGGAAGAATGTTAAGTGTTATGTTCTTTCCAGGACACATGTCCAACATGCATTCGTATATTGAACTTTAATATTTAAAATGCTCGACCCTACAACCTACAATCTCATAAAATATTTACTATTGCTCCTAAAATAGCTCACATAAGCTTTTTACAAACTTTTAAAATTTTCTGCCGGTTAGCGCTGGTTAAAAATAACGCTGGTGGATAATAAATGAATTTAAAAATTTATTAATTTCACAAAGCAAATGAATTTACTTATTTCATGGCTAGATTGGGATCATACGATAAATATTCAAAATTTGTCTTGTCAATGTTATGACAGAATTATGGATATCGAAGTGTTTATGAATCGACAAATCCACAACATCAATTATTTATGTTATTAATAAATGAAGGAATTATTCAACTAATCACAGAGAGTGTTAAAGTTACCAGCAACTGGAATCATCTTCGTTTACACTCAAACATGATCGAAGAGTTCAAGTTGATTAGTTTTTCTTTTAAAGAATTACTCCAATCAATTACCAATTACTTTAGAATAATGAAAAAGTATCATAAACTAGTTAACAGCAGGTACTTAAATAATTCTGCTAAAACAACTTAACAACTAGGTTAAATTCAGCTAATCCTCTTACGAAAATGAGCATACTTCATAAGTTTATCCTGAAAAAGACATGAAAATATACACAATTTTATTCAAAAATTAAAGTTGCTAAATAATTTGGCATTTTTACTATTACACAACTCTTTTGCATTCCAAACGGCATACGAAAGAAAGTTTGTAACAAAAGTTACAAGTCATGTAATCGATTAATCTCAAGCTTGTACTGAACTCAAACAAACTAATTTCGCTCATCGTTTTCTTTAGGATAGGTCATGTTTTAATCATTGCGACCATTTTTTGAGTCGTCTGAGCTCAACGGACAAATGTTTTTTGTCCCCTCGAGATACAAACACCGTCTTATAATAGTGCAATTACAATTTAAAATTTAGTTTACAAATCGCTGGTTGGACAATTGCTTTTTAAGATTAGCAATGATTGTCTGATCAAATAGTGAGGTGGTAGACGGGTGTTTTTGGATCGGTCAATGAAACGCCGATTTTTCATAAGGTAGGAATGCTATCGGTTATAAAGTGTATGTCATTTCGCAGATTGGGTTTAATATTGTGTCAAATCGATGTGCTAATTAAATGGGAACGTCGACAAAACACTGATTATTTTAGATAGACGCTTATCGTCGTCATTTTAGTGAGGTAAAAGTGTTTGTACAGTTGATATAAGCGTATGTCATAATTGTACTAAAAGTTTTGTCAACGCGTTCATTATCCGCCCGTACAAGATAGAGTTGAAGTAGTTTCGTTAACAATCGTACTACATACATAGAAGCAGTGAGTTGTCATTGAAAAGCGACGTCCGATGACGCAGTCTGTAGATTTTCGCGTCTAGCTAAACGGACTGCAACAGACTGAGTAAACTTTCACCGTTTGAATAGAGTTGTCGGATTAGCGGCAACGCGCCCTGATGAGATTAACCGATTCGGCCGGAATAACAGACAGTTTCTTAATTGGACGGAAGATGGAAGCGTTGCCGCCCGTCGCGTTTCGTTCAACAATGCCCTTTCCTCGTTAACCGGAAATTGAAGTCGTCACGCCGGAAGTAGCATCGCGACGGAGAAGAGCCGCCGCCAGGCGATTCGCGCCTCCGTAATCCTCCCGCCAGCGATTGGCGGCGTTATCGGCGGCTATCGATTGTCTGCTTCGATAAAAGAATAACGAGATAACGTTTGCAGGATGTTATCCCTGTTCGTGGCGGGCCGCCACCTCGCGCCGTTTACAATAAGTGGGTGAGAGGACGGGACCCGTTTTGTCTGTCCATGATGGGTTAGTGCGCGGGAGACGCGGGACCAAGTGTCGGTTTGGTGACAATGATTATGATGAAGGCCTGACGTGTGTTGAGAGACTGTCGTCAATCTGGCCTCTCCGGAAAGCGCTTCGCCTCCCTCGACCCCCGAATCCCCCCCGCCCAGAAACCAGGCCAGGGGATCCCTATCCCGCTCGTCCCTGGGAAACTGCTCCAGTCCGTCGCTGCTGATGGCCTCGCCCCAGGCTCAACCGGAGCATCCCGCATTGCCTCGAACCCTCTCCACTTCGGTGCTGAGGATCAAGCATCGCACCTCTTTCTGGGACAAGTTCTGGCACGACAGGACGAGGAGGGATTTGTAAGTTTACCCGGAGTCGGATAGGCAACCATCGTTGCCTCTACCTCCAAATTACAGCGTTCTGTAAATGCGGCCGCATCGTTGGTTGTCTACGTGCGGAACCGCGCGGTTCATACCAAGACAAATCTACCGGTTTTGGCATTCAAACAACAATTGTAACAACACAATTACTGCGTTGTTTGATGCACAGTTGTTACCTAACAATTTTGGTATTGGTTTTTTAAAAATATAATATGTCACTGTTATAAAACCTTCTCTGCTCTTTTATGTTAGCGGACCCAGTCAAAATACAAAAGAAACTGAACAAACAAAAGTTGTTATTAAGTTTCCTTCCAATGAAATCCCGCCGATACAATATTATTGTCATTCGATGACATTCGCATATTTATATTTTTAGTTATTCAAAATACATAAATACCTAATGATGTGGTAATTCAATAAAATATAAAGCAGACCATAACACAGTTCAAACAAAAAAGTTAAAGTAAAAAATCGACAAAATAACGACTGCGAATTTGAGTTGTTAAACAAAGAGAAGATTATTCAAAATGTTATACCAAAAACAGTTTAAATACTTGAGAAACGATAATTGAAAAGAAAACATTGAAAATGCAGTTGCACAGACAAAAAAGTCCTTTTTTATGATTTTTTTCCAAAAAGGGATTTTATTTGACAAATACAAGAAGTATTAATAAATGCAGTGGTAACTCTTAACTTTATTTCGGCATGTTTCATTTTTAAAAGTATTGATTTACGCGGCTCCTGTGGACGGTCTCCTGGATGTCCTCCAAAAAAAGGCGTCGGGCGGTGAGCAAGATATCTCCGGTTTGGATTATTTGAAATAAAAAATACCAGAAGACTCCATTAGTGGATAGAAAAATCTAGGTATTGATCGAAGAAATAAACGAAATTTTGATTTTTGACAAAATAGCAGCTACAAATAGAAAAAAATGCGAATTTCGCCCAACATTTTTTCGTAAATTGTTTAGAAAAATAGAAATAATTATCGGAAATCTTACTCCTTCGATAGATCCCTGAAGAATATATCTGAGAAGGTTGTGTTAACATTTCAAACCGATCGGTCGAGACGTTTTTGGGAAATCGTGAAAATACCGTTTTAACAAATACGTATTCAAAGTTTCAAAAGACGTTACATATCGTTAAATTTTTTTGAAGTTTATGATACGACCATCACACTTATCACACGGTATAACGTTTTTTAAAGCAAGTCCTCGTTGTGAAGCTGTTTCAAATTTGACTCCTCCATCACACGATTTGCATTTTACGAAATCACTTATTGCTGCAAACACTGTTATAAAATTTAAGATGCTATATTCAATACAATCACGGAAGATCTCTTCCTGCATTTTAATTTTCTCACGGATCGATTTAAAATTTTCAGAGAATACCTATACTCAAATATATGTGCATTCCGAAAATGCAATAAAAAAAAAACAATTTTTTTGAAATTTCTAACTGCGTATTCTAGATACGTATCTACGAAATGCTCATATATCAAAATATATATAGAAAATACCAAAATGGGAATTAAAAATTAAACAGTAAATAAGAAGCTAGATAAAGGTAAATAAATAATGCAAGATAAAAATAATGTTTCAAGGCTAAACATTGGAACACGACTTAACTGAGATAAAAGAATTAAAACAGCCAAACTGAATTATAAAAAAATCGGCGAAAAAATATTTAATCTCGGTGAGACGTTGAAGTAGCCACGTAATACAATATTACTAGGAACAACAAATAAGGTAGAAAAACAATGGCAACGAAAAGAAAATTGTTACACAAAATCCAAAACCATTTCGAATAGATTCAAATGCTGGCCACCGAATATTTATCCTTGGCTGTGTTATGTGTGCTTCAGGTACCTACTTGAAAAAACAAATTCGGAGCTATTTGAATTCTGTTTTATTTTGGCCGTGATTTATTTATATTTGTTTGATTGCAAATACCCACGGCATTTCACGAGATGAGCATTTTGAATTACAAACGAGTAAGATGTAATAAGACGAACGTCTGCGCCAAATAAACAAACCCGAATGCATCTGTTGTTTTTAATAAACGAGAGCATTGTCTGAAATGTAGTTTTGAGCTATATTTTCCGCGAACGAAGTCAACTAGTTTTTCGGCCAGACTTTCATTTAAATGAGATTCGAATATAAATGTTACAAATTCTGCCGAATTAAAAGTCGGGGCAAACAAAATGAAAGGCTTATATTTGGACTCGCGGACCTGATGTGAGTCGGCGACCGCTTAATACTCTCATGATATCGTAAAAATACAAGTTTGGTGCGTGGAGCGGTGGTGAGAAAGGCAAAGTTTGGCGACTCTCATTTTGCGACATTCTTCCCGATTGACTCGTAGATATTTTGGTGTCGCTTGAGAGAAATTGCGAGGAGTGTTCCTGGCCAACAACCGAAGGAGAACCGTCGTCTGTGAATTATTTACAAGTCGGCCTGAAGGATTTCTTTGGTTTAATTAGAAGCGAATTATTTTTGAGTCAAAGAGGAGCGAATTCCGTCGGTTAATCCTGCAGGAAAATTACTTCGGAGAAACAAATTTCGAATTCATTTTTTAATTACAATGTCGATTAACACCCGTCGAAGCCGTCGTCCCGTGGTTCTCAATTTACCACGAAAAAACAACGGTTCGGTGTTTGAACAGGGCCGCGTCACTATCACTTAGTCGTTAAAACCTCAGGGACTCAAAACGCGGCTTGTAAAGATGTCGCACACGAGAAACGTAAACAATTAATTAAAATCGTTCTGTTTTTGTGCGTCTCGGGAAAAATTCTAGTTTGGCTCCGAATAGGAAGTCGGCGCCGCTATAATTAATAATTTGCATTTCTGCCAGGCTAACTGCGCCGGAGACGATCCCAAATCGGGTTATTTAAATAAGAGGCTCGATGGAATTAAGCGCAAATGTATTATGCTCCGTGAAGAGCTTTTGTTCGGATTGTTACTTTGGCGTAGGTCGGATCGCTTTTGCACAAACGAGCTTGTCGAAACTAACTTAATTGCTGTTCCTGGCAGCTATATTTTGAAATTTAAGATTAATTGCTTTCGAACGAGCCATTAAACGAATTACCCGTACGGACCCAAATATCGAGAATAATAATAATTATGCGCGGATTGTGAAAGCCGATAAACTAGCACCGCACGGTGACGAATCGATAAAGCTCTCGTTCGCGTCTTTCAGTTCGAAAGCTCCTTGACCGGATTTTTAATTGGCGCACTGGTGCGATTTT
The DNA here is from genome assembly GCA_964023215.1 of Eledona agricola. Classification (NCBI taxonomy): domain Eukaryota; kingdom Metazoa; phylum Arthropoda; class Insecta; order Coleoptera; family Tenebrionidae; genus Eledona; species Eledona agricola. The sequence goes on along the minus strand of OZ026857.1, from coordinate 26,773,729 downwards.
CGACGTTCGCCATTGACCGGCGGTTATACTCCCACGTCGATTCCGAGAGGGAGAATTTACTTCCCCCTCGTTTTCGCCGTTGTTTGTAATGAACGGGAACGGGACGAGCCGTCTATGACGCGCTTTCAGCTTGCTCGCTGAAACGGGCGGTTGTCATGGAGACGACTGCAGATTCAAAACAAGCACGGGGAAAAGGACCTCTCCACCGCCACTACAGATATATGTGTGACGGGGGTTGAATATTACATCTGCTCAAGCTGGAATGTGCCGAAGGAATTCCGGCTTGGAATTAAGCGCGGCCTGAGAGCGATTTTCTCTATTCGATTATTTCTGCTTTCAGCCACGGCGAAGACCTCATTGTTACACCGTTCGCACAAGTTCTTGCCAGTTTGCGTAGCGTTCGCAACAATTTCCAATGTCTTACCAACCTGCCCGCCAGCAAGTAAGTCTGCAAGGTGAGATGAAAACAATTTGTAATTTGCGAGTCGTTTCAGGTCTCGCAGGTCTTCGGGAGCGGCGTCGTCCGCTACTCCGCAGCAGAGAAACCTGGCTCCTGGAGGTAAATCATAACACTAATTCGCCCATAAATAAGTTGCTTCTCGGAGTTGGGGCACGCTCCGCTCACGTGCTACCACATTACAATAAATTTTGTCTCGGATTATAAATTAACGAACTGGATGTATCCGATTATTTTTGATAAGCGGTTGTAGATCACGAGAAAAAAAAATGCGTTGACGTCACGAGTGATGAACGGTTCGAAAAGCGTTGACCTTTGTAATTTGTTATTGAAGAGATTGGAAGAGTGGAGCAAAGCTCCGGTGTTAAGTCACTTGACGATGTTCGTGAAGCTTGACTTGTACTCCATTTCCAGAAGAACAAGCACACGGAAACATTAAAGAGCACAAGAACGACGAGGTGTTTTTTGTGTTTCGGTCCTTTGTTTTGCAATGTTTCCTTTGCACACAAGTCACTTACAACTTGTTTTCATAGAAATGGGGATGCTTTAACTTTCGTCTCATAACACACACTTGAATAATCTTGGGATTATGTCATCTAGTTAGACAGCGTTTACTACTATGATTGCTTTGGAATAAAGGTTATACGCTGCGGTTTCATTACTTTAAAACTTCGGAATATCCCAGAATTAATATCTCCTGTCGCTGGATTTAGGTTTTTCTTTTAGCTTCCTTTCACTGACAGCTTCTCTCGTTAATCTGTTCCTGCATTCCTTGGTAGTGCTATTGACCACAGGTTCGAAGATAAGTTCAGAAAAGCTCGCACATTGCACACTGTTGTTTTCCGCCTTTTAAATATTTTTCATGAAGGATTCACACCAAGTTAAGGACGCGATGTTTGTCATTTTTATCTCAAGAAAAATAAATTTTATTAAACTATCTATATAAAATAATAAAAACAAACAAATCCATAATCAACATGTGCTCCTAAAATAATTGATTCTACGTGATGTAATGCACATCTTTTTGTAATCGTTGACCGCTATAAATCGATGCATTTCTGGTGTCTTCCTTTAGAACTCGACTTTTAATTGCGCTTTAAGATGTGAATTATCAGACTTCGTGGAACGCTCTTCGTGTGCAATGTTTTCTTAACATAATTCAAATTAGCTCATATAAACAAGAATCTATTTGTCTCGTTCTCAGTATTCTTCTCCAATATTGCAATTTAATTTTTAGTTTTGTCTTTGTTATATTTGTATATATCAGTCATTTGAAAATGATTTTTGTTTACATTCATAATCTACTGTGTGCTAAAATAACTGTTTGGCGTCGTATGAACAAAAAAAAATGACGCAAAATTTCAAATAAGTAAACAAAATAAAGTCCATAAAAAACAACTGTGTCTAGTGTGACTATTTCTTCTTTCTATTGTTGTGATGTTTAAAAATAAGTTACGTAAAAATTCAATTAAATATATGCAAAATTCGCACAATTCTAATTTCAATTAAGTTAACAACATTAATCAAAACAAAATAAATTCCGAAATAATCATTTTTTATTATTTTGAATAACTATGAGAAAAATAAATTCAAGTTCAGATTTAATTCCTTGCAGTTTCGGACTTTTATATTTTGTGATTTTTGCTTCATTAGCTAGTATCATTTTATTTTACGACGATTCACAACGAACTGATTTTTTGTGGCTTGATCATTAATTTGCTTTTATTTTCTGTTATATGTTTTTTTTCAGTATTATTTTTCCAGTCGAGTGGTTGTGAGATAACTCTTCGCCATTCTTTTTGTGTTTTTATATTCGCATGTATTGTTGCTTGTAGTTTGGTGGTTCATTTGAGGTTTTTAATCTGAAATTAATACCACAACAGAAACAATCACACCTGTTTCATTCCAGTAATTATGGCCGTATTCGTACGGTAATTGATTGTGTGAAGTTTTATAAACTGAAATTGTAAAACGTTATCACATTTTTTTTTCAATTATGTCACTAGTTTAACCAGTTTGAATGTAGTCGGTCGGTGAGCAAGTTGACCAAAGATTATTGACATTTTCCCCCGTTTGTTACATGGTACTCCATCTTCAGTAATTAATTGGTTAAATGCTTCCGTTCTCTTTACGTTCCTAGATCACTTAAAGAGAAGCTTTGAAAGTTTTAATTTAATTGAAATTTGCTAGACTATTTTCTTTTCTTCTTCATTTTCTGCTTCGAGACACGTTTATTTATCATCCTCCTCAAGATTCAGTAATTGTAATGTCATCCTTGTCGCTTTTCTACTATTTTGCGCGTGTAGCAGTGTTTTTTCTGCTCTTTAGGAGTTCAACAGCAGGATTTAGTGGAAATGGAATTGGAGCGGAAGCATCAATCGTGGATGTCTCTTTACGCCAGTTATGTCGATTGTATTTGTGTTTTGTTCCGATTACATTCATACTAAAGATGTGGACATTTTTATCGGAATTAACAGAAAACTATTTTGGACTCTTTGCCAATTCCTTTTCTGGTTTCCTAGAAGGTGTATTTTTAAATTTCTCTTGCGGGTTTGATATATTAATAGAGGGGATGTATGTATCATTTTTAGTCGGCTCGACCCACACGTAAGTTCGCCGATACGGAACTTAATTCCAACAAGAAAAATTTGCAAATTTCTTTTTGCTAGCGCATCTTTCATATTAGTCATCCTCGGGCGCCAATTTAGTTGCGACCAATTTTGGTTCTAAACAATTGCCGTTTGTGTTCTGTTTGGTTCGAATAAAGATGGTAATGTGTGGGCACATGGCTATAATCATCGATCAACGAATTTATGGCGAAGTGCGTACTTATTTTCTCCCGAATCGTTTGTTCCGTCCAGCTGACATGTTTTTCGGGTTCATAACTAATCACTTCCTTTTTTTTCCCTCAAAATTGGCGCACCAATACCGCTTCTCTGAAATCTGATTACGACTGTGCCAAAACAATTTTGTGTTTTCCACACCTCTGCTGATAAAAGTAGTTCAGGTGCAGTAAATAGTTTTCGCGGAATCGGAACTAGGTGTAAATTATTACATAAGTTTTTATCGGTAACGTTATCGATTCTTTCAGGAGCAATGTTCGATTTAATCGGTTGTAGTCGTGCCATGGTTGCATTTGATAATGATTTAATTCAAATGTTTGTAGACGAGGCGTACATGAAGATGGCGATGGAGACTATGGAAGAGTTGGATTGGTGTCTGGATCAGCTGGAAACGATCCAAACTCACCGGTCCGTTTCGGATATGGCATCGCTCAAGGTAAAATCTCATCTGTATAATCATCTGTTGCACTTGGAGGTGGCCTACGTGCTCACGCTGGGGACGTCGATAAAAATCGCGGACTATTTAAAATCGGTTGTTTACTAATGAAGAGCCCACACACAACGCTCCCAAAACACAAATCGAAGTAAACAGAATTGTTGCGACTCCAAACAGGTGACATCGTTGTTTACACTCATCCGTCCTAATTAACATTTTTCCAACACTGAAGGTGATGCAGCGAATTTGGGTCGGGGCGGAATTAGGGCGAATGCGACACAATAACGTTTTTTTGCATGGCAAATATTTGTCCCGTAAAAATGAACGGCACGCGGAAAATGCATCGTACGGAATGCAGTCTTTTTAATGAATTTATTTTCGCACGAGTTGATTGGATTCCCGGGCGCCGTTTAGTGCCGGCGATTTTTAGCGATTTATTTTCACCGGTTAGCCTCAGGCGAGGTTTATTATAATAATGGCGAAAAGTGATGAAAATTGTTCGTTTCCGAGAAAAGTCAGAGGCGACGCGGCCGGATTCCTGCGAAGCGGACTTGTTTTAGAACGGCTTTCCTCTTAAAATATGATCCGAAATTTAGCACCTGCTAAAATTTATTGTTTTTTAATTCGCCAAAACGCGTTAAATTATTCCCGACTTACGATCGGCTATTTCGGGACTTCGAGTCCATAATTTAGTTTTGACGTACGAGATGAATTTTACGCTACCTAGCTAAATTTGTGGCGTCGGACACAGTTGAAGTGTTTTGGCAAAACCGAATTATTGCCAACTGTTCGCAGATAGTAAATAAATAAATGTAAAAAATGGTGGAAGGCTCCGATAATCGAAGTTGTGCAATTAATTGTCATAAACACGATCCGTCTGCTATCTGGCACATTTTCGAGATCTATTTCAGATTTTAGTGTCTTTTTAGTCCAAACAGCTACACGTGACGGAGTTTGTTCAATTAGTCAAGGGTGAGTGTGTCACGTTTTGTCGCAGCGTTTCCAAAAATTCCTGCAAAATTTATGAAAATTTACGACGATTTTTCAACGTTGCCTTATCTGAAATCCTTTGCAAACAGAGTGTTTGGGAGCGATTGCAGGTGAAATGATCGGATCCTGGGAAAGCCTAATTGGAATTGGGAGGACGTCGCATAGTCTGGCGGTGTTTGCATTTCTGAGAATTATCGAGAGGTCGTGGGGTTGCGATAAGACGGATCCCTGACTTCTGATCTTAATAATAACCAAACTAGGAAGTATTTTTAGGCAAATACAGCCATAAACGCGATTTTCGGACACGAAACTCAATGTTCAAAAAGTTTCAACTTCCTAGAAGCGTCCTAGTTAGCACTTGCTTTATCTTTCAGTTTGTTGATTTTATTAATAGTGACTGTTAAATTTGTTGCTTGCTGTTTGTATAAGACCGAGAATCTCGGAGAAATGAGGCGACGCTGCAGGATAGTGGAGGTGGAGTACGTGATGTCGTTCAGGCATTTCCACGAAACTTCTCTCCTTGTGCCCAATTAATTACGTAAATTATACAACTCCCGTTCGTTTGATCAGTGGATTCGTTTATGTCCCAGTTCTTTTATTGGCGCTATTTCGGATATCGGTTCTCCGAGACGGCTTTCATTGAATTTTATTTTCGGAGAGGCGGCGACACGCCATTGTGCTATTTCCAGATGATTCATTTCCACGCCACTCTTTCGCTTCAGCTCTAATTATTTGTCATTGTCAGGACGATTGTGTAATGATGTATGATCTTCTCTCTGTTATGGTAATTAGTTGCGGTATTGCCTTGGAAATTTAGCGACGTTTTCATAATTACCCATTGAGGATTTCCCTATTAAACGTATCCCAGGAAGCGTTGTACGTACGCACATACACGGGGAAATCGGCCGAGAAAAACCATTCCACTTTAAAAAAATAGGCGGCTTTTCCGTGATCCACTTTTAAGTCTGGTTAAACATTTATGAGTATAAATTTAGACAAAGTGTCGTTCCCTTTCTTAGTGTATCCAGATTTAGTTTATTTTTTATGTTCCTAGTACTCCAGTTCCCGTAATATTTTACTGATATTATCGGAACAAGCTGCACCTGCCGAAGATTGATGGAAATGCAGTACTGTGTAAATCCTAGACTAGGTTTCAATTCACTTCAATCTACTAACATCGAAACAACAAATTTTGTCAATTGATTCTGATAATGACGTACTCCAGTTTCTTTTTTTCTTCTCCTACATTAACCTTAGCTGTCATTTTTATATCTTTTTTGAAATTTGATTCAAATTTTGTGATCTCACACTAGTTAGTCTTGTGAATTCTTTGTTTTCCCTTTTAGATTTTTAAATAAGCAATTTTGTCGTTCCTGATTATGATAGCTCTTGAAAAGTCTATGATTAACACCAGGTGATTTTTTCCACCATAGTTCAGTGGCTTGGAAAATATTTATTGTTTGAAGATTGTGTTTGTCTAGTGTCAAATTTCTATTTTTTATTTCTATATTTTAAGTGGTTTTTCCGTAATTTGATGAAGTATTTTGCATGATGCAGCATATTCACAACATCTTTTTTACATTTCTAGGTACACACCTTATATCATCCATTTCAAACACCTAAAGAAGTGTGGTATTTATTATGAATATTAATTTAAATTTCATAATCTTAATTTGATATCTTTCATAAATTATTCTTCCACTCACTGTGGAATTTTAAATCGTCTGTGTTGCCTTCTATGAGGGCGTTTTCAACTCTCTCCAGAAGAAATTTATGATATTATATGCGACGAGGCTCGATATAGGACCATTCAGAATTCTGAAATCTGTGCGCGTCTTGATGCTATCGATTCCCATCAAATTAGCAAACGGATGATCGACCTTGCGTTGTAAACAAGATGCGGTTGAAAGCGTGTTCAAAGGGAACCAGAGGCAGCAATAAAAACGGTTTTATTGCACCAAGTCCTCGGTTTTAATTTAAAATGGCGAAAAACAAATCGGTTGAACGTCCAACGATGTCCATTTGTCGTCACTTCTCGCTTTCCTTTAGCTTTTTCCTGCCGATTAGGCGACGAATAATTTTTTCGCTCGCGTCGCGTTCGATTTTTTTCTTTGTTGGAGCACAAAACACAAAATCAACTTTCTCTCTAATTGAACCTTGTCAACTCCGGACGACGTTTCACTTCGGCCTTTGTTGTTTGTCCCGCTGGTATTTTTGCCAAAGCGTACAATGGAAACGCATTTCGATCTAATATTATACGGCGGTGAAACGTTGCAGGAAATCGCTCGTCACTCCGCATATTCATTTATTAAGTGGAATAATAAAATAATAAGTCCGGCGTTAAAAGAAAATTACGATCCCACGCAATTATGGCCCCGAATCGATCTTGCATAAGCGTCTTTCCATTTACGATAGACAAATATTTGCGACAAAAGGAGGTCGATTTGAATCACGTTTTTTCCAGATAAAAACGGCCCGAATCGGGGCGCCAAATATTTGCATGAAATTTTTATTAATACGTAATAAAACAGATACGGTGCCTCATCGTTTCGTACGTCACTCAATAACGTGACGTGTGGTTCACACCTCTTTTTGTCTGAAGATGTCGAGTGGTGTGCGAAACGTTGCGAGTTGTACTAGAAAGCTTGGCCGAGATGAAATTTGTAATTTGTCCTTTGTCAACCATGCGTGCCGTTTTCCTAATTTCCATAAAATGAAGCGAACGTTGTGATGGATCCGATTATTCAAATGAGGGAGGCCGGGGGTGAAATATACATGAGTGTCGCTGGCATTGACAACGCGCTAATCGACGCGAACTTCCTCATTCGAATTGCGTAATTGTTACTAACAAGATTAAAACTAATTTAAAATCCCATGAGTGGAGCCTCTCGTTTTGGACGTCCCAAAAAATACTAATCCACTTTCGAGTGTTTGTTGTGAATGTTTGATAACAGAGTATGTGGCACAATTGTATCGATTTTTGCATCTTATCGCGAGTTGTGATAACAACTTTTCTAGGTTTCAAGACCAGGGTCCAGCAGTTGTAGTCGTCTTAATTAAATTAAGTAATTTATCCAAAATTTTAAAAAACGCGTTTATCGGTCTGTGACGTTAATGGTTTAAAATTAGCATGTGATTCTGATATACTTTGAACACGATATGTACCCACTTGCGACACCAACAAAAAATTCGCAATTTTTGGCGTTTATGACGCTCGTCGGCCGTTTGAGCCTCCAACGATCGTAATCCGGTTTTAAGCCGCAATTTCCAAACGGGAGCGGACGAACTTTCGTTGCAATTTCCCGCCGGAATCGGGCGCTTCTTCTGCTTCAATTTCCCGCGAAACGTTTTCCGGTAAACAGCGGCGACTTCATTCAATAATCGCGTGAAAAATGCGTTCGACGACGTCCAAGTTTACACTTCTCGCGAATTCCTTGTGTATTTATATACTGGCGGCTAAAAAAAACCCAAGGACTCGTTAATTCGGCCCTTGTTAAAAACACCGAAAAAATTAAATAAATAATCGGCGCTTCGACTTTGCGCCCCGCTCTTTTTTATTTTTGCTATTGGGTAAGTCAACACGAACAGATGCGCCGTGTGCCAAAACAAATCACTCGAAAACAATTAGTCCGATAAACAATAAAACCCCAAATCGCTAATTATCGTCGACGTAACAATTCGCGAGATAAAGTGATGTAGGAGATCGAACACAATTGTGAGTCAACAATTGTGTGTGACACACGCTTAAGCGGTAGGCGGCGCGAGTAAAGCGTATTTAAGTAAAGGATCTTTGTCGCTCGAAGCAGTTCACGTTAAGTTCTCGCGGTTCGTACATGAGCTTTAACGTGCAGCAGTGAGCTTTGAGTGATCTTGGATCGTTGCGATGTTAACGTCGGATGAGGATCCGAAGACCCGTAAGAGGGTGTTGACCAAAGCGCTATCGCAGGACGACGTCCTGTCCAGGATTCCCCCCAGTTCCGACGAACTCTTTGACAATTTACCCTGGTTGAAGATCATGACGGACCTGGCAATCACCGCGGCTTTGGCCGAAATTAAGGTAACGAAAGCAGAATTAATTGCAAAAGTGCACGGGCCGGCTTCGTGACTCTGACAAATCGTTCTGATTGCTAATTGCTATCGGAGCAAGTGTGAAGAAAAAACAACTTGATAGTAACCTACGTCAATAACACTAGCTCTAGGCATGTCTTCGGGTTGCTGCAACTCGCCTCTTTATCACGATCTTCTTTATAAATAGACCGCGTCGCGATTGTCGCAAAAAACTGTTTAAGCTCGCCGATTACCACCTAATCCCTCATCAGCGTCATCCGAATAAGCCCATCGATTATTATTAAAAAACAATTTGACGGCGTTGTGGTAATCTAGGAACGATCGCAAACAACCGCATAAATTAAACCGCACTGTTTATTCGGGATTAAATTAATTAAATAGTTACGTAAAAACGTTCATTGTTTCGCGCAGCACGGTTTTAGATTTATGAAAGGGGTTTGGGGCTCGTGTGGGTGATCACGTTTCTTTTTTTTTTCCTTTCCTCGTTGAGACTTTGCCATGCGAGGTTTGATCGAATTATGGAAAGCACTGGCAGGCAGAATGCTGGTCGGTTTTTAACGAAAATTTCTCGAGTTACTTTTCTAAGCTGATCTTTTGTTGCAGTTCAAGCGGATGTTGAACAAAGAGCTGTCACATTTCTCGGAGTCCAGCAAATCCGGCAACCAAATATCGGAATATATCTGTTCAACTTTCCTTGGTAAGTCCAAATCAAATTGATTTTACATTCACAAAGGAAAATTTATCGGTTCATTTACATAAAATTTACACGTTGGATTGATTGATCGATGTTTGATAAGTTCAGTGTTGAGAAACTTACTACGTATTATCCATATTCAGACGATAAAAGTATTTTGATAAAACAATTTTTACCTGCATTTTTTGTCGATACGGCCGGCTGCAGATTTATATCATAAAAATGCAATATCGATGTTTACAAAATAAATAAAACTGCTTCAAAACGCTTGCCAGAATCAATTGATTTGTAAAACAATTTGGCGGTATCCTTGTCGGTTCCTGAAAATTTAAAGAGGTTCTATATTTAGTAACAATTCCTCGGAGAATGTACCTATTTGCGTCACAAAAACGTCATGAATATGCAGGTTGTTTGTTTTATTGTTCACATTCGAATAACAGTCGGGATAGGGAAGAAATGGTTAATTAGAGCCACAAACACATATTGATTGATCATTGGTACGTTACAAACATTACAGTAAAAAATAAAAATAAACTACATAAGTCGTAACACTGCATTGCCGAGGTATTTCATATTTTAATCTTTATTTTTGTACGAAAACTGTAAAATTTATCTTTGGCTAAAATTACAAATGCAAATACAGAACCATAAAGTAAATAGCTTCTAAATATTTTTGCATGTTATCTGCACAACCGATAAAACGCATTTATTTCTGTCAAAATTTAGCGCCGAAAGCGAGAGGTAAAAAATCGTAGGGAGCTTTAAGGTTTGACAAATGCTATTCGCTTGACAAATTCCACGTCAGCACAACTGCCAAACATTTTTCAACTCTCACGGACTGCCCAAGGCACAAATTGTTTACAGGCCTGGAGAACGGCCAAAGAAATGTTTCATAAAACGCACAATAAAATCTTAATTTTCGTAATGAAACGGTTGTTTGCAATGTGTGACGTCAAACATCTGTCAATAAATTTTCGTTAATTTGAACCGAAAAAAATCGATGAAGTGAAAATCGCGAAATGGCCAAAACAACCAAAATAAAGTGTCTATTTGGATGTCGTACTTATAGGGTTTGTTTTGCAGATAAGCAGCAGGAGTTGGACATTCCCACGCTGCGCGTCGATGAGGGCGCGGAACCGGCGCCGAAGGGGACGCAGAGGAAAGAGCGTCCCCGAGGCCCTTATTCTACGATGTCCCAAATTTCAGGGATAAATCGAAAACCCTTATGTCACACCAATTCGTTCACTGGCGAGCGTCTGCCGCTGCACGGGGTCGAAACGCCCTACGAAGAGGAGCTGGGCAAGTGCCTGGCCGAAATAGATCAATGGGGCATCGACATGTTCCGAATCGGTGAAATGAGCAACGGCCGTCCGTTAACTTGCGTGGCGTACACGACGTTCTCGTCCAGAGACTTACTCAAGGCGATGATGATTCCGGCGAAGACGTTCATAACTTTCATGATGACGCTGGAAGATCACTATGTCAAAGACAATCCGTTTCATAATTCGTTGCACGCGGCCGACGTGACGCAGAGCACTCACGTGTTGTTGAATACTCCGGCCCTGGAGTCTGTGTTTACTCCTTTGGAAGTGACGGCGGCGTTGTTTGCCGCCTGCATCCACGACGTGGATCATCCCGGACTGACCAATCAGTTTCTCATTAATTCGAGCTCGGAGTTGGCGCTAATGTACAACGACGAGAGCGTCCTGGAGAACCACCACCTCGCCGTCGCCTTCAAGCTTCTGCAAAACGAAGGCTGCGACATCTTCATAAACATGAGCAAGAAGCAGCGCCAGACGATGCGGAAAATGGTGATAGACATGGTGCTAAGCACCGACATGTCGAAACATATGAGTCTGCTGGCGGATTTGAAGACTATGGTGGAGACGAAGAAAGTAGCCGGATCGGGAGTGCTGTTGCTGGACAACTACACCGACCGCATTCAGGTGCTGGAGAACCTAGTGCATTGTGCCGACCTCAGCAACCCTACAAAACCGCTGATACTGTACAAACGTTGGGTGACTTTGTTGATGGAGGAGTTCTTCCAACAAGGCGACAAGGAACGCGAGGCCAAGATGGACATCAGTCCGATGTGTGACCGACACTCGGCGACCATCGAGAAGTCTCAAGTCGGCTTCATCGACTTCATCGTCCACCCGCTTTGGGAGACGTGGGCCGACCTCGTCCATCCCGACGCCCAAGACATCCTCGACACCCTGGAGCAGAACCGCGACTGGTACCAGGGCGCAATACCTCCCAGCCCGCCCCCCGAAGACGCGCCCGATCCCCAACGGCCCGGCATCCGCTTCCAGGTCACCCTCGAAGAGGGCGAGGGCGAGGCCGAAGCGGAGGCTCCGATGTGACGGAGGCTGCTGGGCCTCTGCAGGAAGCTGACCGAGAAGGTGCAGCAGTGGTGGCGCGTGCGACAGTAGAGACGCTGGCGTCCTCTTCTGTCGGCCACTCCGCGCTGGCGCGGCGTTTGTTATGTTTGCATCGCTTCTGACTGAATCTCCGGGCTCGCGCGCAGCCTGTCCCCGCAAGTTCCTGGGAGTGTACATTATGTTTAAGTCATTACTCGTTCTTGTTTTCCATTTCTTTTTCTTCTGCCTTTCCACGACCCTCGTCATGCCTTACGTAGGAAGACACCGCCCCTACTGATTATACATCTGTATATATTTCATGTCTGTCGGTGTAATACTCAGCCCCATCTATGTATAGGTACTATGTGTCATGTCAGCTATGTTACACAAAGTAAAGCTCTCTCCATTTTAACACTTTTTATTAACTAATCCCTAATTAGACAACAGCAAACCAAAAAAAAACTGAAAATTAAAAAAGAAAATAAAATTACTCTTAGTAATCGTGAATTTGTAACTGAACAATATAATATATTGCTTCTTGGTACCTCTTGAATCCAATGGTAATATTATTCATTAGTTTTTCTGGATTCACCTTTAATATCTTCAATTATTGGTCGGTATATTTCAGACTGAGAATCAATTGAAAAAAATTTTGCCTCGTTCATATTAACGCAAATGAGTGCAGGATTGGACTGGAGTGGACTGACGTCACCGAGGGGAATATTAAATCACCACCTACCTATTCAAACAAATATTTATTCCATTCGGAAAAACTACAACTCTAGTTATAAAAAGTCGATAATTTATAAGAAAAGGACGATAATAATAATGGACGGCGAGAGAATGGTGTAAATGCCATTAGTAAATTTATACAACATTAAACAAATATCAAAAAACAAATGGACGAATGAGTGATGCCATTTCGAAAATTAAACTAATTAAAACAGTTCAAGGCACATAAAGACCACATAAACGTCACTACCATACGTGAAAATTTACATTTGTGCGTCAGATCTTGGTTAGACTAGCTCACCACGATTAGAACCAAAACCGCGTTAGCTAAAATGACAAAAAGCGGTTGGATGACACGTCCCGAACTACCCAGAAACCCAAACGTGAACACCTGGATCACACTTTCGGACTCCAACCACGGATTGCTGCCGTCGTCGAAATGCATCGGACAGCGATCGCCTAAACAACATTTACCCACTGGAAATTACGCCAAAACTAATACTCACGTTCACGCTCGTATTCCTGCATTTCTATGGCCACACTAGCACCTTCAGTGTGGTTCCACGATGTCACGTCTTGATTCAAATCGCAGAATGGTCCAATCGCTACCACAACCACGAATTTACACTCATATGATTTGTGTATCGCTTATTACCTACCTTGTGACATTAATATCCGATTCAAGTCGGCGCGTTGATACACCCAACATCTGTACTTGGAGTAGGGATCCAAATCGTCGAATGTGATCAAATACGACTTCAGATTCTCCTTCCAGAAACCGATACACTTCATCTTATAATCCGGGTCGCTGTAAATATCCACTGGCCTTCCCAAGTGGTCCACCGACAAACAGTAATTCTCATCGATCGCGACTTCCTTCTGTTCGGTATCGCAAACCGAAAAATCGGAAATATTTTGCTTGCAGTAAGTATTAGGGCGCGGGCTTAGCGTGACTCCTCCTAATATCCTGCAAGGAAACGTTCAAACACCACACCTGCGTGTTGCTTCCCTTCATTACCGAGTCTCGAACAGCACTTCTCCCTTCTGCGTAAAATTGAATTTTCCAGCGACCGGACACCGAATCGGCACCGGATTCTTCTTCAGATACAAATGGTACTTCCATTTTTCCTTGTTTTGGAACTGCACCCACGAACAAACAGTGCTGAAGGCGTCTTTAATTACCGCCACACCTTTGCGGTATCGAATGATGTTGTGGTGTTGTGGGACGAAATCGAAACAAACGTAGTCTTTTTGGCTGAAAACGTCACGCTAGGACCGCTCTGAAACGTCTTTGTGGCGTTACGACTCACCAACCGTCAACTGTCAATCGTGCCATCATCACTCTACTATCTCTCTGCTCCCGACATACGTATATGGTCCGTCTGAACCGGCCCTCATCGGGATAGTAAGTCTCAATTATGTGCGTTTCGTTTATTACAATATCGGCATCGATGTTAGCGGTGTTGATCCAGTCACCGGTAAAATTCTGCGGAAGGCGACATCCGGGTTCGACCATCTCGCTTTTTACTATTAAAAATCGTAATAACATCGTTCCAAAACTCGACGCGTTTACGTACTTGGCCAAACGTGTAAACGCTCAGGACTCTGCTCCACAGTTTTCAGAGTATTGCATTCGGCAGTAATAGAAACACCGATGTACAAGTCGTCGTCACGATTCTTCAAAAAACAGCGGTATTTCTCGTCGTCACGTGACTCTTTGGTGTTGGCCACGGCAAAGTACATATTTTTGCCGACAAACCATGCTCCCAAACAACTGAATTCCACAACTGCAACGTTTGACAATGCGTGATGTCCTCCGTGTTTAATTAACAACAACGCTAACTACAGTCCCCGAGGTGATTAAACTTAGGAACACTATACCTGACAAAGCTTCTTTGTTTGTAGGATATTGGGAGCTTAATACGTGCTACACTAAGCCCCACTCAAACTTTGAACTGATGATAATGATTACATGATAAAGCGATCGGGAATTTGTTTAAATTAATTAATTGGGTAGTTAATTTGTCACCGCTTTAATGCTCGGATGATCTAAAATCTGACCGCCGTGAAATAACCCACCGTGTAGAGTTAAAAATTACGAACCTTGAAACTTGGGAATAAAATTAACTAGTGTTTTTGGATTAACATGTTAATCAGTTACCCGCACACACAAATTAGAAAAGCAAAAACCGTTAATATCGACGCAATTTTGAGCTCAAGTGAGCAATCAGTACGACTTCCAGAAATCATATTCCACTATAAGAATTTTGTTCATACTCCTTTTTTATATGTTGCAAAACATAATACAGTGTTAAACACGCTCAAAAGTATACAATAATCAAATTGCGTTGCCAATATACCTTTCTATGCAGGAAACGTGCAGCGTTAAAAGTAGATTACACAAAACATTTTCGAATGGTTCTCCCAAATATAAGAAGTTGCTGATTTAAAGCATGTTGAAAAGAACATAAAAGTCTGTAACTTTCGTTCAGAATGGGGTCCGAAAGAAATCAAGGAAACAAGATTTTCATCGCAACTAAACATCTGGATTTGCCAAAAGGTCGATAGCAATATCAGTACGATTTCCCTATTGAAGCGTTAACTTCGGAAAAAAGAACCAATTAGGTCTTTCAAGATAATAGGATAGAAACGAATAGCACACACGAGTTTCGTAGTTTTTAATCATCTAAGCTATTTTTAATAGCTCATATTAAAATATTGTTGATTCAAATTATTTTAAACAACTGATAACATGTGCGTATAAAACGAATATACTTTGAGGTCCTTGTAAAATACACAAACCAAGATAAGTCAAATTAAATATAGGTATACACAAATTTAAATAAATACTCTTGACAAAAAGATAATGTTGTATAGTAAAATATTAAAAACACATAATAATGACGTATATAAATATATATTATATCGTATAAAACATATATTTTAAACAAATAACAAGTTTAAATGAGAAAAAGAAGCCGAAAAAGCCCAAATTTATTCAGTTGGTTTATTCATTCGACCTCCAAAAAGGTTATTGTTGACGTAATATTTTTATTTCAAATGTTTTGTCCACAAAAGTGACCATTTGCCCAAATGTTTTATACCGATATCGTTCGTAATCTTAACACAACCAAATTATTTATCGATAATTTTCCCGTAGCAAGCAACTTCCCATAAAATAGCAACTCTACGACTGTATTAAGCCGACTCTTTTTCTGGCAGGCTTATCTTCGGGATATAAAATCAATTTTTTACAATGGACCATGTCTTGGAAGTGAGACTATTCCAATGTTTCTTATCGCCACTGACAAAAGTTTACAACGTACTTCGAGCCGGCGTAGAGATACCAGACAAAGAAAAAATATATGTACTTCGCAAAACACATTAAAGTCAAAAAGATTGACTTCCAGGACAAAAAAAATTAGCACCCCCAGCACCATCACAAAGTATATTTGTAACAAAGTGTGTTCTGTTTGTAAACTTTTATCCAAATAAATAACTGCTTCAATAATTATAAAAAAGATTAAGTAATGTGAGTCCCTTTCTAAATCATCAATATACAGACTGAATTTGTGAAGACTGGAGAATCGAGAAGGGGACAGAAAATATGTACCCGACAAATATGGAGCAAGCCACTCCCATCCGTAATGCAAATTCTATATATGAAAATTTTGGTTGACACCATTTTTCAAATATTTTTTCTGATTCGCATACGCATACATACTTTTTGCACCGAATCTTTTCTGTCCTTTTGTCTAAAAGCCTCACCTTAAAGATCTCTCGGTAGTTCTTTTTTTACTTGAAAAATTCTACCGCCACAAAGTAAATTTTTAACATAGTGGTAAATTTTATTCAAACCAAGTGATTGCTTCCAAAAGGGAAAAAAAATCATCAAAATTGAATAAGAGTTTCATTTTTGAAACAAATAGCTTCGAAAACAGAAAAATATGCAGATGCGTGATTTTTGATTGAAAATCTGTGGTTTCATTAAAGTGTAGTTAAAGTTGCCTACATAGTTAATACTTTTTAGTAATTCCAATCCCTAAAATGTTGAGAGTAATTTCACCAAATGTGACAAATGGCGCCACCTAAACTCATCAAGTAAACTATACTAAGTAAAAGCGAAATTTTGTCTTATTTCAACTATAATTTTAAATGATTACTCTCTCTTCCAGGTGAGCGACCTACAGTGGTTGTTTATATTATAGCACAAGCTGAGCTTTGAAAAATTACCCAATCCTCAATAAATAAAATCTTTGGATATTATTACCTCCATCGAAAGTTCCAGCCATCCCTTGACACTTCTTGTAAGTGATATTAAACTTCTGATTTGATATCAAAAACTGAGATCCTGCGGTTTGACACGACCTAATTTGCGCTTCTGGATTACTACATTCCCCTGTAAACTTGAACCTGTTTTGATAGGCAAAATTCCAAACACCTTCAAGTGAAGATCGACAATTCACAGGAATGTAGTTTTCAGAGAACAGAGTATTGATTTGTTGACTGGTATCCAAATTCCGACACACGCGCTCCACTGTCGCCTCATTGCGTGGAATGTTGAGACAAGGGGCTGTAACACAAATGAGTGCTTTAAAACATGACTCCAGCTAAATACAAAGCACTGACTTTCAATCTTTTCTAACACATTAACGGTGCGGACTATAAACTTAACGCAAGTGAAACAGTTCTGGTTTTGGAACACCATCGTGTAATTGACATGAAAACTCTCTCTCATGTCCACACATTCCCCTTTGTTTGTCATGAATTTATCGTCGATGTCAATGTGGTTGTTGACGTTGTTCTCGCGAGAAAACCATTTTCCTCGCACTATCACTGGAATAGTGCAGTCTGCCCCGACTTGAGTCTCTGGAACCCCAAAACAAAAACAGTTGAAACGTAAACATAACCTCAATCGTTTGGAGTTGGGACTGATAACGCTACTTACGCAAAATACATAAAAAAACAGACGCAATCAGGGCGGATTTACAAAACACTACAATCATTTTTAAACATTAACTATGATAAGTAAATTTGAGGGCAGGCACGCCCCAACAAACAGTTGACTAATCGAGCAATGATACGTCACTGAAGTGTATTACTGGTCACCTATCCAATATAAGGATTTGTACAGTAAAAAAATTATTATCAATAAAATTCTCCAATAAATATTTATGAAACACATCAAAACCACAATTCCATTTATTTGATTCATATTTTACCATTATTATCATATATCATAGAATCACATAACATATAGGTTATATCATATTATATTTTACCATAATGGTAATACTGGAGCAAAATTTAGTTATGCTCTCAATTAAATAACGGTTAAATAAATATTAATTGTGTAAACGGATTTGTCATCAGTATTGTGATAATTTTATAAGTAATTATTTATATAATTATTTTTTGAAAAATTTTTTTTTGAAAGCAGGAACTTATCTAGGAAAAACGCTTTGTAGCCATTTGCTTAAAAAATATGCAGCATTTTTTAATGGTAAAATTTTTATCTAAAATACTACAATATTTAGACTTGAAATTACTATAAATGATAAAATTGGGAGGAAAAAATGGCCAACGTCGCAATCGCAAATTGCTAAAATTTTGGGAAAAAATTGTTAAATATCAGGTAAGGAGGGGAAGATAAAAAGTAGGGGAAGGTAAAAAGTAGGGGAAGATAAAAAGTAGGGGAAGGTAAAAAGTAGGGAAAGGTAAAAAGTAGGGGAAGGTAAAAAGTAGGGGAAGGTAGGAAGGAGAGGAAGGTAAAAAGTAGAGGAAGGTAAAAAGTAGGAGAAGGCAAAAAGTAGGGGAAAGTAAAAAGTAGGGGAAGGTAAAAAGTAGGGGAAGGTAAAAAGTAGGTAAAGGTAAAAAGAAGTGGAAGGTAGGATAGAGGGGAAGGTAAAAAGTAGGGAAATGTAAAAAGTAGGGGAAGGTGGTAAAATTTTGAGTAAAAATGGTCATTTTTAAATCGTAAAATTTTTATTTAAAATACTACAATATTTAGACTTGAAATTACTATAAATGATAAAATTGGTAGAAAAAAATGGCCTACGACTCAATCGCAAATTGCTAAAATTTTGGGAAAAAATTGTTAAATATCAGGTAGGAAGGAGGGGAAGATAAAATGTAGGGGAAGGTAGGAAGGAGGGGAAGGTAAAAAGTAGGGGAAGGTAAAAAGTAGGGGAAGGTAGAAAGTAAGGGAAGGTGGTAAAATTTTGAGTAAAAATGGTCATTTTTAAACCGTAAAATTTTTATTTAAAATACTACAATATTTAGACTTGAAATTACTATAAATGATAAAATTGGTAGAAAAAAATGGCCTACGACTCAATCACAAATTGCTAAAATTTTGGGAAAAAATTGTTAAATATCAGGTAGGAAGGAGGGGAAGATAAAATGTAGGGGAAGGTAAAAAGTAGGGGAAGGTAGGAAGGAGGGGAAGGTAAAAAGTAGAGGAAGGTAAAAAGTAGGGGAAGGTAGGAAGGAGGGGAAGGTAGGAAGGAGGGGAAGGTAGGAAGGAGGGGAAGGTAAGAAAGAGGGGAAGGTAGGAAGGAGGGGAAGGTAGGAAGGAGGGGAAGGTAGGAAGGAAGGGAAGGTAAAAATTAGGGGAAGGTAAAAAGTAGGGGAAGGTAGGAAGGAGGGGAAGGTAAAAAGTAGGGGAAGGTAGGAAGGAGGGGAAGGTAAAAAGTAGGGGAAGGTAAAAAGTAGGGGAAGGTAAGGAGAAATTACTATAAATGATAAAATTGGGAGGAAAAAATGGCATACGACTCAATCGCAAATTGCTAAAATTTTGGGAAAAAATTGTTAAATATCAGGTAGGAAGGAAGGGAAGATAAAATGTAGGGGAAGGTAAAAAGTAGGGGAAGGTAGGAAAGAGGGAAAGGTAGGAAGGAGGGGAAGGTAAAAAGTAGGGAAAGGTAAAAGTAGGGGAAGGTAAAAAGAAGGGAAAGGTAAAAAGTGGGGGAAGGTAAAAAGTAGGGGAAGGTAAAAAGTAGGGGAAGGTAAAAAGTAAGGGAAGGTGGTAAAATTTTGAGTAAAAATGGTCATTTTTAAATCGTAAAATTTTTATTTAAAATACTACAATATTTAGACTTGAAATTACTATAAATGATAAAATTGGTAGAAAAAAATGGCCTACGACTCAATCGCAAATTGCTAAAATTTTGGGAAAAAATTGTTAAATATCAGGTAGGAAGGAGGGGAAGATAAAATGTAGGGGAAGGTAAAAAGTAGGGGACGGTAGGAAGGAGGGGAAGGTAGGAAGGAGGGGAAGGTAGGAAAAAGGGGAAGGTAGGAAGGAGGGGAAGGTAGGAAGGAGGGGAAGGTAGGAAGGAGGGGAAGGTAGGAAGGAGGGGAAGGTAGGAAGGAGGGGAAGGTAAAAAGTAGGGGAAGGAAAAAGTAGGGGAAGGTAGGAAGGAGGGGAAGGTAAAAAGTAGGGGAAGGTAGGAAGGAGGGGAAGGTAAAAAGTAGGGGAAGGTAAAAAGTAGGAGAAGGTAAAAAGTAGGGGAAGGTAAAAAGTAGGGGAAGGTAGAAAGTAAGGGAAGGTGGTAAAATTTTGAGTAAAAATGGTCATTTTTAAACCGTAAAATTTTTATTTAAAATACTACAATATTTAGACTTGAAATTACTATAAATGATAAAATTGGTAGAAAAAAATGGCCACCGACTCAATCGCAAATTGATAAAATTTTGGGAAAAAATTGTTAAATATCAGGTAGGAAGGAGGGGAAGATAAAATGTAGGGGAAGGTAAAAAGTAGGGGAAGGTAGGAAAGAGGGAAAGGTAGGAAGGAGGGGAAGGTAAAAAGTAGGGAAAGGTAAAAGTAGGGGAAGGTAAAAAGTAGGGGAAGGTAAAAAGTAAGGGAAGGTGGTAAAATTTTGAGTAAAAATGGTCATTTTTAAATCGTAAATTTTTTATTTAAAATACTACAATATTTAGACTTGAAATTACTATAAATGATAAAATTGAGAGGAAAAAATGGCCTACGACTCAATCGCAAATTGCTAAAATTTTGGGAATAAATTGTTAAATATCAGGTAGGAAGGAGGGGAAGATAAAAAGTAGGGGAAGGTAAAATTTAGGACAAGGTAAAAAGTAGGGGAAGGTAGGAAAGAGGGGAAGGTAAAAAGAAGGGGAAGGTAAATAGCAGGGAAAGGTAAAAAGCAGGGGAAGGTAAAAAGTAGGGGAAGGTAGGAAAGAGGGGAAGGTAAAAAGTAGGGGAAGGTAGGAAGGAGGGGAAGGTAGGAAGGAGGGGAAAGTAAAAAGTAGGAGAAGATAAAAAGTAGGGGAAGGTAAAAAGTAGGGGAAGGTAGAAAGTAAGGGAAGGTGGTAAAATTTTGAGTAAAAATGGTCATTTTTAAATCGTAAATTTTTTATTTAAAATACTACAATATTTAGACTTGAAATTACTATAAATGATAAAATTGAGAGGAAAAAATGGCCTACGACTCAATCGCAAATTGCTAAAATTTTGGGAATAAATTGTTAAATATCAGGTAGGAAGGAGGGGAAGATAAAAAGTAGGGGAAGGTAAAATTTAGGACAAGGTAAAAAGTAGGGGAAGGTAGGAAAGAGGGGAAGGTAAAAAGAAGGGGAAGGTAAATAGCAGGGAAAGGTAAAAAGCAGGGGAAGGTAAAAAGTAGGGGAAGGTAGGAAAGAGGGGAAGGTAAAAAGTAGGGGAAGGTAGGAAGGAGGGGAAGGTAGGAAGGAGGGGAAAGTAAAAAGTAGGAGAAGATAAAAAGTAGGGGAAGGTAAAAAGTAGGGGAAGGTAGAAAGTAAGGGAAGGTGGTAAAATTTTGAGTAAAAATGGTCATTTTTAAACCGTAAAATTTTTATTTAAAATACTACAATATTTAGACTTGAAATTACTATAAATGATAAAATTGGTAGAAAAAAATGGCCTACGACTCAATCGCAAATTGCTAAAATTTTGGGAAAAAATTGTTAAATATCAGGTAGGAAGGAGGGGAAGATAAAATGTAGGGGAAGGTAAAAAGTAGGGGAAGGTTGGAAGGAGGGGAAGGTAAAAAGTAGAGGAAGGTAAAAAGTAGGGGAAGGTAGGAAGGAGGGGAAGGTAGGAAGGAGGGGAAGGTAGGAAGGAGGGGAAGGTAGGAAAGAGGGGAAGGTAGGAAGGAGGGGAAGGTAGGAAGGAGGGGAAATAGAAAGGAGGGGAAGGTAAAAAGTAGGGGAAGGTAAAAAGTAGGGGAAGGTAGGAAGGAGGGGAAGGTAAAAAGTAGGGGAAGGTAGGAAGGAGGGGAAGGTAAAAAGTAGGGGAAGGTAGGAAGGAGGGGAAGGTAAAAAGTAGGAGAAGGTAAAATGTAGGGGAAGGTAAAAAGTAGGGGAAAGTAAGAAGGAGGGGAAGATAAAAAGTAGGGGAAGGTAAAAAGTAGGGGAAGATAAAAAGTAGGGGAAGGTAAAAAGTAGGGAAAGGTAAAAAGTAGAGGAAGGTAAAAAGTAGGGGAAGGTAGGAAGGAGAGGAAGGTAAAAAGTAGAGGAAGGTAAAAAGTAGGAGAAGGCAAAAAGTAGGGGAAAGTAAAAAGTAGGGGAAGGTAAAAAGTAGGGGAAGGTAAAAAGTAGGTAAAGGTAAAAAGAAGTGGAAGGTAGGATAGAGGGGAAGGTAAAAAGTAGGGAAATGTAAAAAGTAGGGGAAGGTGGTAAAATTTTGAGTAAAAATGGTCATTTTTAAATCGTAAAATTTTTATTTAAAATACTACAATATTTAGACTTGAAATTACTATAAATGATAAAATTGGTAGAAAAAAATGGCCTACGACTCAATCGCAAATTGCTAAAATTTTGGGAAAAAATTGTTAAATATCAGGTAGGAAGGAGGGGAAGATAAAATGTAGGGGAAGGTAGGAAGGAGGGGAAGGTAAAAAGTAGGGGAAGGTAAAAAGTAGGGGAAGGTAGAAAGTAAGGGAAGGTGGTAAAATTTTGAGTAAAAATGGTCATTTTTAAACCGTAAAATTTTTATTTAAAATACTACAATATTTAGACTTGAAATTACTATAAATGATAAAATTGGTAGAAAAAAATGGCCTACGACTCAATCACAAATTGCTAAAATTTTGGGAAAAAATTGTTAAATATCAGGTAGGAAGGAGGGGAAGATAAAATGTAGGGGAAGGTAAAAAGTAGGGGAAGGTAGGAAGGAGGGGAAGGTAAAAAGTAGAGGAAGGTAAAAAGTAGGGGAAGGTAGGAAGGAGGGGAAGGTAGGAAGGACGGGAAGGTAGGAAGGAGGGGAAGGTAAGAAAGAGGGGAAGGTAGGAAGGAGGGGAAGGTAGGAAGGAGGGGAAGGTAGGAAGGAAGGGAAGGTAAAAATTAGGGGAAGGTAAAAAGTAGGGGAAGGTAGGAAGGAGGGGAAGGTAAAAAGTAGGGGAAGGTAGGAAGGAGGGGAAGGTAAAAAGTAGGGGAAGGTAAAAAGTAGGGGAAGGTAAGGAGAAATTACTATAAATGATAAAATTGGGAGGAAAAAATGGCATACGACTCAATCGCAAATTGCTAAAATTTTGGGAAAAAATTGTTAAATATCAGGTAGGAAGGAAGGGAAGATAAAATGTAGGGGAAGGTAAAAAGTAGGGGAAGGTAGGAAAGAGGGAAAGGTAGGAAGGAGGGGAAGGTAAAAAGTAGGGAAAGGTAAAAGTAGGGGAAGGTAAAAAGAAGGGAAAGGTAAAAAGTGGGGGAAGGTAAAAAGTAGGGGAAGGTAAAAAGTAGGGGAAGGTAAAAAGTAAGGGAAGGTGGTAAAATTTTGAGTAAAAATGGTCATTTTTAAATCGTAAAATTTTTATTTAAAATACTACAATATTTAGACTTGAAATTACTATAAATGATAAAATTGGTAGAAAAAAATGGCCTACGACTCAATCGCAAATTGCTAAAATTTTGGGAAAAAATTGTTAAATATCAGGTAGGAAGGAGGGGAAGATAAAATGTAGGGGAAGGTAAAAAGTAGGGGACGGTAGGAAGGAGGGGAAGGTAGGAAGGAGGGGAAGGTAGGAAAAAGGGGAAGGTAGGAAGGAGGGGAAGGTAGGAAGGAGGGGAAGGTAGGAAGGAGGGGAAGGTAGGAAGGAGGGGAAGGTAGGAAGGAGGGGAAGGTAAAAAGTAGGGGAAGGTAAAAAGTAGGGGAAGGTAGGAAGGAGGGGAAGGTAAAAAGTAGGGGAAGGTAGGAAGGAGGGGAAGGTAAAAAGTAGGGGAAGGTAAAAAGTAGGAGAAGGTAAAAAGTAGGGGAAGGTAAAAAGTAGGGGAAGGTAGAAAGTAAGGGAAGGTGGTAAAATTTTGAGTAAAAATGGTCATTTTTAAACCGTAAAATTTTTATTTAAAATACTACAATATTTAGACTTGAAATTACTATAAATGATAAAATTGGTAGAAAAAAATGGCCACCGACTCAATCGCAAATTGATAAAATTTTGGGAAAAAATTGTTAAATATCAGGTAGGAAGGAGGGGAAGATAAAATGTAGGGGAAGGTAAAAAGTAGGGGAAGGTAGGAAAGAGGGAAAGGTAGGAAGGAGGGGAAGGTAAAAAGTAGGGAAAGGTAAAAGTAGGGGAAGGTAAAAAGTAGGGGAAGGTAAAAAGTAAGGGAAGGTGGTAAAATTTTGAGTAAAAATGGTCATTTTTAAATCGTAAATTTTTTATTTAAAATACTACAATATTTAGACTTGAAATTACTATAAATGATAAAATTGAGAGGAAAAAATGGCCTACGACTCAATCGCAAATTGCTAAAATTTTGGGAATAAATTGTTAAATATCAGGTAGGAAGGAGGGGAAGATAAAAAGTAGGGGAAGGTAAAATTTAGGACAAGGTAAAAAGTAGGGGAAGGTAGGAAAGAGGGGAAGGTAAAAAGAAGGGGAAGGTAAATAGCAGGGGAAGGTAAAAAGCAGGGGAAGGTAAAAAGTAGGGGAAGGTAGGAAAGAGGGGAAGGTAAAAAGTAGGGGAAGGTAGGAAGGAGGGGAAGGTAGGAAGGAGGGGAAAGTAAAAAGTAGGAGAAGATAAAAAGTAGGGGAAGGTAAAAAGTAGGGGAAGGTAGAAAGTAAGGGAAGGTGGTAAAATTTTGAGTAAAAATGGTCATTTTTAAACCGTAAAATTTTTATTTAAAATACTACAATATTTAGACTTGAAATTACTATAAATGATAAAATTGGTAGAAAAAAATGGCCTACGACTCAATCGCAAATTGCTAAAATTTTGGGAAAAAATTGTTAAATATCAGGTAGGAAGGAGGGGAAGATAAAATGTAGGGGAAGGTAAAAAGTAGGGGAAGGTTGGAAGGAGGGGAAGGTAAAAAGTAGAGGAAGGTAAAAAGTAGGGGAAGGTAGGAAGGAGGGGAAGGTAGGAAGGAGGGGAAGGTAGGAAGGAGGGGAAGGTAGGAAAGAGGGGAAGGTAGGAAGGAGGGGAAGGTAGGAAGGAGGGGAAATAGAAAGGAGGGGAAGGTAAAAAGTAGGGGAAGGTAAAAAGTAGGGGAAGGTAGGAAGGAGGGGAAGGTAAAAAGTAGGGGAAGGTAGGAAGGAGGGGAAGGTAAAAAGTAGGGGAAGGTAGGAAGGAGGGGAAGGTAAAAAGTAGGAGAAGGTAAAATGTAGGGGAAGGTAAAAAGTAGGGGAAAGTAAGAAGGAGGGGAAGGTAAAAAGTAGGGGAAGGTAGGAAGGAGGGGAAGGTAGGAAGGAGGGGAAGGTAAAAAGTAGGGGAAAGTAAAAAGTAGGGGAAGGTATAAAGTAGGGGAAGATAGAAAGGAGGGGAAGGTAAAAAGTAGGAGAAGATAAAAAGTAGGGGAAGGTAAAAAGTAGGGGAAGGTAGAAAGTAAGGGAAGGTGGTAAAATTCTGAATAAAAATGGTCAATTTTAAACCGTAAAATTTTTATTTAAAATACTACAATATTAAGACTTAAAATTACTATAAATGATAAAATTGGTAGAAAAAAATGGCCTACGACTCAATCGCAAATTGCTAAAATTTTGGGAAAAAATTGTTAAATATCAGGTAGGAAGGAGGGGAAGATAAAATGTAGGGGAAGGTAAAAAGTAGGGGAAGGTAGGAAGGAGGGGAAGGCAAAAAGTAGAGGAAGGTAAAAAGTAGGGAAAGGTAGGAAGGAGGGGAAGGTAGGAAGGAGGGGAAGGTAGGAAAGAGGGGAAGATAAAAAGTAGAGGAAGGTAAAAAGTAGGGGAAAGTAAAATGTAGGGGAAGGTATAAAGTAGGGGAAGATAGAAAGGAGGGGAAAGTAAAAAGTAGGAGAAGATAAAAAGTAGGGGAAGGTAAAAAGTAGGGGAAGGTAGAAAGTAAGGGAAGGTGGTAAAATTTTGAGTAAAAATGGTCATTTTTAAACCGTAAAATTTTTATTTAAAATACTACAATATTTAGACTTGAAATTACTATAAATGATAAAATTGGTAGAAAAAAATGGCCTACGACTCAATCGCAAATTGCTAAAATTTTGGGAAAAAATTGTTAAATATCAGGTAGGAAGGAGGGGAAGATAAAATGTAGGGGAAGGTAAAAAGTAGGGGAAGGTAGGAAGGAGGGGAAGGTAAAAAGTAGGGAAAGGTAGGAAGGAGGGGAAGGTAGGAAGGAGGGGAAGGTAGGAAAGAGGGGAAGGTAGGAAGGAGGGGAAGGTAGGAAGGAGGGGAAATAGAAAGGAGGGGAAGGTAAAAAGTAGGGGAAGGTAAAAAGTAGGGGAAGGTAGGAAGGAGGGGAAGGTAAAAAGTAGGGGAAGGTAGGAAGGAGGGGAAGGTAGAAAGTAAGGGAAGGTAGGAAGGAGGGGAAGGTAAAAAGTAGGAGAAGATAAAAAGTAGGGGAAGGTAAAAAGTAGGGGAAGGTAGAAAGTAAGGGAAGGTGGTAAAATTCTGAGTAAAAATGGTCAATTTTAAACCGTAAAATTTTTATTTAAAATACTACAATATTAAGACTTAAAATTACTA
Organism: Eledona agricola; assembly: GCA_964023215.1. Lineage (NCBI taxonomy): Eukaryota > Metazoa > Arthropoda > Insecta > Coleoptera > Tenebrionidae > Eledona > Eledona agricola. The sequence goes on along the minus strand of OZ026857.1, from coordinate 26,747,230 downwards.
TAAATGATAAAATTGGTAGAAAAAAATGGCCTACGACTCAATCGCAAATTGCTAAAATTTTGGGAAAAAATTGTTAAATATCAGGTAGGAAGGAGGGGAAGATAAAATGTAGGGGAAGGTAAAAAGTAGGGGAAGGTAGGAAGGAGGGGAAGGTAAAAAGTAGAGGAAGGTAAAAAGTAGGGAAAGGTAGGAAAGAGGGGAAGGTAGGAAGGAGGGGAAGGTAGGAAAGAGGGGAAGATAAAAAGTAGGGGAAGGTAAAAAGTAGGGGAAAGTAAAATGTAGGGGAAGGTATAAAGTAGGGGAAGATAGAAAGGAGGGGAAAGTAAAAAGTAGGAGAAGATAAAAAGTAGGGGAAGGTAAAAAGTAGGGGAAGGTAGAAAGTAAGGGAAGGTGGTAAAATTTTGAGTAAAAATGGTCATTTTTAAACCGTAAAATTTTTATTTAAAATACTACAATATTTAGACTTGAAATTACTATAAATGATAAAATTGGTAGAAAAAAATGGCCTACGACTCAATCGCAAATTGCTAAAATTTTGGGTAAAAATTTTTAAATATCAGGTAGGAAGGAGGGGAAGATAAAATGTAGGGGAAGGTAAAAAGTAGGGGAAGGTAGGAAGGAGGGGAAGGTAAAAAGTAGAGGAAGGTAAAAAGTAGGGAAAGGTAGGAAGGAGGGGAAGGTAGGAAGGAGGGGAAGGTAAAAAGTAGGGGAAGGTAAAAAGTAGGGGAAGGTAGGAAGGAGGGGAAAGTAAAAAGTAGGGGAAGGTAGGAAGGAGGGGAAGGGCAAAAGTAGGGGAAGGTAGGAAGGAGGGGAAGGTAAAAAGTAAAAGAAGGTAAAATGTAAGGGAAGGTAAAAAGTAGGGGAAAGTAGGAAGGAGGGGAAGGTAAAAAGTAGGGGAAGGTAGGAAGGAGGAGAAGGTAGGAAGGAGGGGAAGGTAGAAGGAGGGGAAGGTAAAAAGTAGGGGAAAGTAAAAAGTAGGGGAAGGTATAAAGTAGGGGAAGATAGAAAGGAGGGGAAGGTAAAAAGTAGGAGAAGATAAAAAGTAGGGGAAGGGAAAAAGTAAGGGAAGGTAGAAAGTAAGGGAAGGTGGTAAAATTCTGAGTAAAAATGGTCAATTTTAAACCGTAAAATTTTTATTTAAAATACTACAATATTAAGACTTAAAATTACTAAAAATGATAAAATTGGTAGAAAAAAATGGCCTACGACTCAATCGCAAATTGCTAAAATTTTGGGAAAAAATTGTTAAATATCAGGTAGGAAGGAGGGGAAAGTAAAAAGTAGGGGAAGGTATAAAGTAGGGGAAGATAGAAAGGAGGGGAAGGTAAAAAGTAGGAGAAGATAAAAAGTAGGGGAAGGTAAAAAGTAGGGGAAGGTAGAAAGTAAGGGAAGGTGGTAAAATTCTGAGTAAAAATGGTCAATTTTAAACCGTAAAATTTTTATTTAAAATACTACAATATTAAGACTTAAAATTACTAAAAATGATAAAATTGGTAGAAAAAAATGGCCTACGACTCAATCGCAAATTGCTAAAATTTTGGGAAAAAATTGTTAAATATCAGGTAGGAAGGAGGGGAAGATAAAAAGTAGGGGAAGGTAAAAAGTAGGGGAAAGTAAAATGTAGGGGAAGGTATAAAGTAGGGGAAGATAGAAAGGAGGGGAAAGTAAAAAGTAGGAGAAGATAAAAAGTAGGGGAAGGTAAAAAGTAGGGGAAGGTAGAAAGTAAGGGAAGGTGGTAAAATTTTGAGTAAAAATGGTCATTTTTAAACCGTAAAATTTTTATTTAAAATACTACAATATTTAGACTTGAAATTACTATAAATGATAAAATTGGTAGAAAAAAATGGCCTACGACTCAATCGCAAATTGCTAAAATTTTGGGAAAAAATTGTTAAATATCAGGTAGGAAGGAGGGGAAGATAAAATGTAGGGGAAGGTAAAAAGTAGGGGAAGGTAGGAAGGAGGGGAAGGTAAAAAGTAGAGGAAGGTAAAAAGTAGGGGAAGGTAGGAAGGAGGGGAAGGTAGGAAGGAGGGGAAGGTAGGAAAGAGGGGAAGGTAGGAAGGAGGGGAAGGTAGGAAGGAGGGGAAATAGAAAGGAGGGGAAGGTAAAAAGTAGGGGAAGGTAAAAAGTAGGGGAAGGTAGGAAGGAGGGGAAGGTAAAAAGTAGGGGAAGGTAGGAAGGAGGGGAAGGTGAAAAGTAGGGGAAGGTAGGAAGGAGGGGAAGGTAAAAAGTAGGAGAAAGTAAAATATAGGGGAAGGTAAAAAGTAGGGGAAAGTAGGAAGGAAGGGAAGGTAAAAAGTAGGGGAAGGTAGGAAGGAGGGGAAGGTAGGAAGGAGGGGAAGGTAGGAAGGAGGGGAAGGTAAAAAGTAGGGGAAAGTAATAAGTAGGGGAAGGTATAAAGTAGGGGAAGATAGAAAGGAGGGGAAAGTAAAAAGTAGGAGAAGATAAAAAGTAGGGGAAGATAAAAAGTAGGGGAAGGTAGAAAGTAAGGGAAGGTGGTAAAATTCTGAGTAAAAATGGTCAATTTTAAACCGTAAAATTTTTATTTAAAATACTACAATATTTAGACTTGAAATTACTATAAATGATAAAATTGGTAGAAAAAAATGGCCTACGACTCAATCGCAAATTGCTAAAATTTTGGGAAAAAATTGTTAAATATCAGGTAGGAAGGAGGGAAGATAAAATGTAGGGGAAGGTAAAAAGTAGGGGAAGGTAAAAAGTAGGGGAAGGTAGGAAGGAGGGGAAGGTAAAAAGAAGGGGAAGGTAAAAAGCAGGGTAAGGTAAAAAGTAGGGGAAGGTAGGAAAGAGGGGAAGGTAGGAAAGAAGGGAAGGTAAAAAGTAGGGGAAGATCAAAAGTGGGAAGATCAAAAGTAGATAAGATAAAAAATAGGGCAAGGTAGAAAGTAAGGGAAGGTGGTAAAATTTTGATTAAAAATGGTCATTTTTTAATGGTAAAAATTGTAACTAAAATACTACAATATTTAGACTTGAAATTACTAGAAATGATCAAATTGGGAGGAAAAAATGGCCAACGACTGAATCGCAAATAGCTAAAATTTTGGGAATTTTTTTTTAAATATTAGGTAAGAAGGAGGAAAAGGCAGGAAGGAGGGGAAGGTAAAAAGTAGGAGAAATTAAATAGTAGGGGAAGGTAGGAAGGAGGGGAAAGTAAAAAGTAGGAGAAGATAAAAAGTAGGGGAAGGTAAAAAGTAGGGGAAGGTAAAAAGTAGGGGAAGGTAGCAAGGAGGGGAAGGTAAAAAGTAGAGGAAGTTAGGAAGGAGGGGAAGGTAAAAAGTAGGGGAAGGTAGGAAGGAGGGGAAGGTAAAAAGTAGGAGAAGGTAAAATGTAGGGGAAGGTAAAAAGTAGGGGAAAGTAGGAAGGAGGGGAAGGTAAAAAGTAGGGGAAGGTAGGAAGGAGGGAAAGGTAGGAAGGAGGGGAAGGTAAAAAGTAGGGGAAAGTAAAAATTTTGGGAATTTTTTTTTAAATATTAGGTAAGAAGGAGGAAAAGGCAGGAAGGGGGGGAAGGTAAAAAGTAGGGGATGATAAAAAGTAGGGGAAGATAAAAAGTAGGGGAAGGTAAAAAGTAGGGGAAGGTAGAAAGTAAGGGAAGGTGGTAAAATTTTGATTAAAAATGGTCATTTTTAAACCGTATAATTTTTATTTAAAATACTACAATATTTAGACTTGAAATTACTATAAATGATAAAATTGGTAGAAAAAAATGGCCTACGACTCAATCGCAAATTGCTAAAATTTAGGGAAAAAATTGTTAAATATCAGGTAGGAAGGAGGGGAAGATACAATGTAGGGGAAGGTAGAAAGGAGGGGAAGGTAAAAAGTAGGGGAAGGTAAAAAGTAGGGGAAGGTAGGAAGGAGGGGAAGGTAAAAAGTAGGGGAAGGTAGGAAGGAGGGGAAGGTAAAAAGTAGGGGAAGGTAGGAAGGAGGGGAAGGTAAAAAGTAGGGGAAGGTAGGAAGGAGGGGAAGGTAAAAAGTAGGGGCAGGTAGGAAGGAGGGGAAGGTAGGAAGGAGGGAAAGGTAGGAAGGAGGGGAAGGTAAAAAGTAGGGGAAAGTAAAAAGTAGGGGAAGGTATAAAGTAGGGGAAGAAAGAAAGGAGGGGAAGGTAAAAAGTAGGAGAAGATAAAAAGTAGGGGAAGGTAAAAAGTAGGGGAAGGTAGAAAGTAAGGGAAGGTGGTAAAATTCTGAGTAAAAATGGTCAATTTTAAACCGTAAAATTTTTATTTAAAATACTACAATATTTAGACTTGAAATTACTATAAATGATAAAATTGGTAGAAATAAATGGCCTACGACTCAATCGCAAATTGCTAAAATTTTGGGAAAAAATTGTTAAATATCAGGTAGGAAGGAGGGGAAGATAAAATGTAGGGGAAGGTAAAAAGTAGGGGAAGGTAAAAAGTAGGGGAAGGTAGGAAAGAGGGGAAGGTAAAAAGTAGGGGAAGATCAAAAGTAGGGCAAGGTAGAAAGTAAGGGAAGGTGGTAAAATTTTGATTAAAAATGGTCATTTTTTAATGGTAAAAATTGTAACTAAAATACTACAATATTTAGACTTGAAATTACTAGAAATGATCAAATTGGGAGGAAAAAATGGCCTACGACTCAATCGCAAATTGCTAAAATTTTGGGAAAAAATTGTTAAATATCAGGTAGGAAGGAGGGGAAGATAAAATGTAGGGGAAGGTAAAAAGTAGGGGAAGGTAGGAAGGAGGGGAAGGTAAAAAGAAGGGGAAGGTAAAAAGCAGGGGAAGGTAAAAAGTAGGGGAAGGTAGGAAAGAGGGGAAGGTAGGAAAGAGGGGAAGGTAAAAAGTAGGGGAAGATCAAAAGTAGATAAGATAAAAAGTAGGGCAAGGTAGAAAGTAAGGGAAGGTGGTAAAATTTTGATTAAAAATGGTCATTTTTTAATGGTAAAAATTGTAACTAAAATACTACAATATTTAGACTTGAAATTACTAGAAATGATCAAATTGGGAGGAAAAAATGGCCAACGACTGAATCGCAAATAGCTAAAATTTTGGGAATTTTTTTTTAAATATTAGGTAAGAAGGAGGAAAAGGCAGGAAGGAGGGGAAGGTAAAAAGTAGGGGATGATAAAAAGTAGGGGAAGATAAAAAGTAGGGGAAGGTAAAAAGTAGGGGAAGGTAAAAAGTAGGGGAAGGTAGAAAGTAAGGGAAGGTGGTAAAATTTTGAGTAAAAATGGTCATTTTTAAACCGTATAATTTTTATTTAAAATACTACAATATTTAGACTTGAAATTACTATAAATGATAAAATTGGTAGAAAAAAATGGCCTACGACTCAATCGCAAATTGCCAAAATTTTGGGAAAAAATTGTTAAATATCAGGTAGGAAGGAGGGGAAGATAAAATGTAGGGGAAGGTAAAAAGTAGGGGAAGGTAGGAAGGAGGGGAAGGTAAAAAGTAGGAGAAATTAAATAGTAGGGGAAGGTAGGAAGGAGGGGAAGGTAAAAAGTAGGGGAAGGTAAAAAGTAGGGGAAGGTAGGAAGGAGGGGAAAATAAAATGTAGGGGAAGGTAGAAAGTAAGGAAAGGTGGTAAAATTTTGAGTAAAAATGGTCATTTTTAAATCGTAAAATTTTTATTTAAAATACTACAATATTTAGACTTGAAATTACTATAAATGATAAAATTGGGAGGAAAAAATGGCATACGACTCAATCGCAAATTGCTAAAATTTTGGGAAAAAATTGTTAAATATCAGGTAGGAAGGAGGGGAAGATAAAATGTAGGGGAAGGTAAAAATTGGAGAAGGTAAAAAGTAGGGGAAGGTAGGAAGGAGGGGAAAGTAGGAAGGAGGGGAAGGTAGGAAGTAGGGGAAGGTAGGAAGGAGGGGAAGGTAAAATGTAGGGGAAGGAAAAAGTAGAGGAAGATAAAAAGTAAGAGAAGGTAAGAAAGTAAGAGAAGGTGGTAAAATTTTGAATAAAAATGGTCATTTTTTAATGGTAAAATTTTTATCTAAAATACTACAATATTTAGACTTGAAATTACTATAAATGATAAAATTGGGAGGAAAAAATGGCCAACGACTCAATCGAAAATTGCTAAAATTTTGGGAAAAAATTGTTAAATATCAGGTAGGAAGGAGGGGAAGATAAAAAGTAGGGGAAGGTAAAAAGTAAGGAAAGGTAGGAAAGAAGGGAAGGTAGGAAGGAGGGGAAGATAAAAGGTAGGGGAAGGTAAAAAGTAGGGGAAGGTAAAAAGTAGAGGAAGGTAAAAAGTAGGGGAAAGTAGAAAATAGGGGAAGGTAAAAAGTATAGGATGGTAGGATAGAGGGGAAGGTAGGAAGGAGGGGAAGGTAAAAAGTAGGGGAAGGTATAAAGTAGGGGAAGGTAAAAAGTAGGGGAAGGTAAAAAGTAGGGGTAGGTAAAAAGTAGGGGAAGGTAAAAAGTAGAGGAAGATAAAAAGTAGGGAAATGTAGAAAGTAAGGGAAGGTGGTAAAATTTTGAGTAAAAATTGTAATTTTTATATCGCAAAATTTTTATTTAAAATACTACATTATTTAAACTTGAAATTATTATAAATGATAAAATTGGGAGGAAAAAATAGGCCTACGACTCAATTGCAAATTGCTAAAATTTTGGAAAAAAATTGTTAAATATCAGGTAGGAAGGAGGGGAAGATAAAAAGTAGGGAAAGGTAAAAATTAGGGGAAGGTAAAAAGTAGGGGAAGGTAGGAACGAAGGGAAGGTAAAAAGTAGGGCAAGGTAATAAGTAGAGGAAGGTAAAAAGTAGGGAAAGGTAAAAAGTAGGGGAAGGTAAAAAGTAGAAGAAGATAAAAGTAGGGGAAGGTAAAAAGTAGGGGAAGGTAGGAAAGAGGGGAAGGTAGGAAGTAGGGAAAGGTAAAAAGTAGGGGAAGGTAAAAAGTAGGGGAAGGTAAAAAGTAGGGGAAGGTAAAAAGTAAGGGAAGGTGGTAAAATTTTGAGTAAAAATGGTCATTTTTTAATGGTAAAATTTTTATCTAAAATACTACAATATTTAGACTTGAAATTACTATAAATGATAAAATTGGGAAGAAAAAATGGCCAACGACTCAATCGCAAATTGCTAAAATTTTGGGAAAAAATTGTGAAATATTAGGTAAGAAGGAGGGGAAGGTTAAAAGTAGGGGAAGATAAACAGTAGGACAAGATAAAAAGTAGGGGAAAGTAGAAAGGTAAAAAGTAGGGAAAAGCAAGAAAGAGAGGCAGGAAAGAAGGAGGGAAAGGTAAAAAGTAAGGGAAGATAAAAAGTAGGGGAAGGTAGAAAGTAAGGGAAGGTGGTAAAATTTTGAGTAAAAATGGTCATTTTTTAATGGTAAAATTTTTATCTAAAATACTACATAATTTAGACTTGAAATTACTATAAATGATAAAATTGGGAGGAAAATATGGCCAACGACTCAATCGCAAATTGCTAAAATTTTGGGAAAAAATTGTTAAATATCAGGTAAGAAGGAGGGGAAGAAAAAAAGTAGGGAAAGGTAAAAATTAGGGGAAGGTAAAAAGTAGGGGAAGGTAGGAACGAAGGGAAGGTAAAAAGTAGGGCAAGGTAAAAAGTAGAGGAAGGTAAAAAGTAGGGAAAGGTAAAAAGTAGGGGAAGGTAAAAAGTAGAAGAAGATAAAAGTAGGGGAAGGTAAAAAGTAGGGGAAGGTAGGAAAGAGGGGAAGGTAGGAAGTAGGGGTAGGTAAAAAGTAGGGGAAGGTAAAAAGTAGGGGAAGGTAAAAAGTAGGGGAAGGTAAAAAGTAAGGGAAGGTGGTAAAATTTTGAGTAAAAATGGTCATTTTTTAATGGTAAAATTTTTATCTAAAATACTACAATATTTAGACTTGAAATTACTATAAATGATAAAATTGGGAAGAAAAAATGGCCAACGACTCATTCGCAAATTGCTAAAATTTTGGGAAAAAATTGTGAAATATTAGGTAAGAAGGAGGGGAAGGTTAAAAGTAGGGGAAGATAAACAGTAGGACAAGATAAAAAGTAGGGGAAAGTAGAAAGGTAAAAAGTAGGGAAAAGCAAGAAAGAGAGGCAGGAAAGAAGGAGGGAAAGGTACAAAGTAAGGGAAGATAAAAAGTAGGGGAAGGTAGAAAGTAAGGGAAGGTGGTAAAATTTTGAGTAAAAATGGTCATTTTTTAATGGTAAAATTTTTATCTAAAATACTACATAATTTAGACTTGAAATTACTATAAATGATAAAATTGGGAGGAAAATATGGCCAACGACTCAATCGCAAATTGCTAAAATTTTGGGAAAAAATTGTTAAATATCAGGTAAGAAGGAGGGGAAGAAAAAAAAGTAGGGGAAGGTAAAAAGTAGGCGAAGATAAAAAGTAGGGGAAGCTAAAAATTAGGAGAAGGTAGGAAGGAGGGAAAGGTAAAAAGTAGGGGAAGGTAAGAAGGAGGGGTAGGTAAGAAGGAATGTACCTACTTCATGTTTTACTTATAACAAATATTAATACAATAGAATGAAAAAATAGCCTTTAATTGAAATTGAAAATTTTGTTTTAAAGAACGCGCTAATTCAAACATAATGTAAACTGTTTTCAACATAATAAAGTTTTTAGTGGCGCTAAATCGTAAATTTTAATTTGGCTTTTTGTGATCATCGAATAAACAAGAACAGAAAATTATTATTTTTCAGATCTAAAGCGTTGGAAAAATCTCAAACAAAAAAAACACATACAATTGTTAACTAAAGTCACAATCCAATCACATCCAAAGTATTTCTTAATTTCTACAATTGATAAGATAGTTCTTGTTCATCGGTCGTTAGAATTGTTTTGAAATCTGTTGTTATAATTTGAGAGATTTAAAAGATTAATTTGTAAAGCAATAAGCATCTGCAATACCACGGTTATTGATTGGTAAATGCTGTTATAAGCTGTGCTGTAATTAATTTAACCTGCATATCATATCTTCCTTCAATCGTCGCTCAATTTCTCCAAGGTTGTTATGCAACTATGGTTTAGCTGACCGCTCTCCTTCAATTGACCAATTCTATATATTCAAGCTTTAATTTCCGGTGAATTTCTAGGCAGTAGATTTCCATCGTACTGGATTTAAAAAATCGTGATGTTCCCGAGATCGACCTGTCGTTTATAATTCATTGTTGTATAGTAAAGTGAATTTTTTTTTAAATTAAAAGGCAATAAATTGTTTAGAAGATTTCTGTGTACCTGTTCCTCATTAAATTTTTGGAGTGTGATTTAAATGCCATCGGATTTGCTTCATTTATTGTTAACAACATCAACACGAATCATTCAGTTACTGTCCATTTTAGAGAACAAAAATTCAATTCGTTCATCTATAATTTAACTGAGTAAATTGAGATAAAAATTGAGTAAATTTTTAACGTGAGGCTGTATTAAAATAAACTATCGATAAGATCTACTTTAGCACGCCATGCTCTACTAATTAATAATACAATTAGCTGTCAGGCTCTAACATCTTAAGGGCTTTAATCCAAATTATCAGCATCCAAAACTGCAATGTAATTTGATTGCCCTTTATTTTATTTTACTTTTTTCAGCAATAAATCAGAAAGACGTTGATGTAGAATATTTATTTACAATGCTGTTGACAAAGTTAGCGTGAAAACATTAAAGTCCGCTGGATAAATTAATTAGCTTCACCTGGTATTATCTTTTAGAGGAAATGTACACTTGAGGTGTGACGACCCTTCACAAAAACGTGTTTTCATAAATATGTCACATCCGATTTTGTCCAGAGCTCTAAATTTGAAATACGTAAGATAGAGCAGCTTAACGCGACGTGGAGTATTGCAAAGTTCATAAAAGTGAATCGAAATACAGTTCAGATTCAATCTAAAAAGTGCATTGGTTTATCCTGTTGTTGGTTTGGCGAGAAATGTGGAATAGTAAAACCAATCGATAAAACAGTTTCAATGTTTGAGCCGTTGTTTGTGCTATTGAAACGAATTGAACAATGGACATTCTTTCGGAAAACTCGAAAATTCAGTAACGGCCAGGATGCAACAAATTAATTTTAAATTAAAGCAATATAGCTTCAAAGCAAATATAAATAAGAGTTAAAACGATTTCACATTAAATCGCGAAAAAATCGGCTAGACGCGAAATGCACTTTCAGCAAGATCTGAATTTATTTGCTCCAAATTTTTATTATAACTGATTGTTTACTAAGCTTTTGTGTGCGAAATATCACATGAGTAAAATACGAGAGACTGTTTTATTATAATTACATCGTGGCTGTAGTTCTACGAAACCACAAGTTTATCATCGTTTTGTTCAAAACAGACCCAAACGAAAATGATTACAGTAGTAATTCGACATTTGAGCTATATTGCGAAAATTAAGATTTACTCTCGTAGTTGAAAATTTTCAGAACCTGCAGCACATTTATGAATTAAGGTTTATTTACACTTGCAAAGTTACTGAGACTATTTGGATCTTGGTTTTCTAAATTTCATGCAAAAACTCTTAAATCTTTTTCGCGCACTTTCCAGTTGTTTGCGTTTCATCATGCCTAAGCTTTCCTAATTTAACCGGGTAAATACATTTTTTCACTTATCTTCTTCCGCCTTGCCAAACTAAATTGTATATCGATAAATTAATTTACTCTTGTTCGGTGTTCTGGGTTCTATTTTTATTTTTAAATAATTAACTGCGAATTTAAGTAACTAATTGTTGGTTTAAATCAAGACTCTTGCTATATTAATAAATGGATAAAAAGTTTTTGGATGGTTTCGATTAAAATGAAAAGGAAATTGAGTAGCTATTCTGATGAAGTAGAAAATTAATAAATGTCAAAAAATATAATTTAAAACTTTAAATTTGGTTAACATTATGATGATATTGGCGAAATCAACCACCAGTGCTGTTTTGTTCCAATTTCAAATCATTCGAGAACGAAATTGCAATAGTTTGTATGTACATACATACATACATATCGCTCACGTATAGAACGTTCCCAGCATGCAACAAAATTTAAACCATCCCCCGCTGCTCAGATTTCCCGACAAATATCAAGCTGAAGAGGCCATCAAAACAGCCGCCGGCCCCATCACAAACAAAATTAATGTCAAGCACACACTTTGCTTTTAATTTAGCTGCACCACAAAAAATCTATTTTACGTATATTTTTTGACAAGAGTGACAAATACGTGCCGCAGCTACCAAAATCGGTGGCATGTTGTTATATAAAAACCGGCACGCATTTAATTAAAATTCAAATCGGTAATTGGCGTTCCGAGAAAGCAACGAATCGAGTGTTGGCACAAAGGGTCAAAGAAAAACTTTGATCTCGTTTCAATTAGCGCAAGGAAAATTTGCGCTTAATTATGCGAGATTGAGTATGAAAAAACGATCGGAAGAAGAGGGAATAGTCAGTCGAGTCGAGACGTTCGTAGTTTCGAGTTAATTGAGCCGGCAGACGAACAATGAGATTGTATACGTTGATGTGACAAAAGGAGATTATCTTCAAACGTCTCGCACGCTCCGAGACGCGACTTTGTTTTAATTAGAACTTAAACTGCAATTTTCGAGGGTAGATTCGAGTTATCTCAAGTTTTAAGTAGCGGGTTGGGCTTTGTTAGCGATTAGTGTGGCAGGTGCACGGGGAAACTATCCATCATATGCACCAGTTCATCCTCTGTAGTGATGCTGCTGTCTTTACGTGAAAACTTAAACTCGGGTTTATTTTCGAGTTAAAAGGAAGTTAGCACTTCAAAAGGTTTTTGTCGGATGCTAAGCGAACAATTGCGGACTTGACATAGCTGATTTATGCCGGTCCACTGCCAACAATTGCAACAAGAACACGAGGAAAGGCAGAAATGCTTTTGCTAGGTTTTATTACGCTCCGACACACATGCGGCCAATTCCTCAAACCCGGCGTAAAAGCACGCCCCGCCTCGTTCTTTTAAAATTCGATAAGATAATTCGAAGAGATTGCATTGTTGTTATAGGCCCCTTATTTTTGACAAGACAGTAACGAAGGTAGAAAGGAAAATACAGTTAATCTGGACACATTTGTGTTAAAGTCAGCTAAAAAGAAAACGGGCAAGTTGTTAAGAAGCACATCGCAGGACCATTATGACATGTCCGAAGGATCATTCCGAAATCTGGCAACAGCCTAAATTTCGATACTTTTACAACATATTTACATTTAATCTGTATTGATTACATGACTCTGACACCCTCTGGTTTTTTAATTAAAAAACATTCTCATTAAAAAAATCTTATCCAGGAGAATTTATTGCTACGTGCATAGTTCGGAAAACGACGAAAGTATCTTAGATTAGCTATAATATTTTATAACAATCCGCCAGTGTTCTATGTTAACAGGAAAGGTACACATTTCTAATCAACGCTTTAGGTGCATTATCCTGTATCGCATTTGAAATGGCTGGAGTCTCGGACAGACATTCTTGTTCAGCTAAATGTCTGCAATAAACTCATTTGAAATGACCGTGATAATTACTAAACGAATCCTGTTTTGTGCGCTTTTCATACAAGCGGCGGGTATTACTTGTTTTTAAGCAAGTCCGAAACTGTTCTCAAAAATAAAATCTGTCTAAATCCACAAAACGACGAAATAAATTGGGTAGTAGTAAAAGGCTCATTATTTTATGTAATTTTGTACTGTAAGAAATACTAAATGCCCAGTATTTAATGCAGAACAGATTTAATGTTTTTAGTAGTTAGTTTTACAGGATAAAATATTGTAATTTATACTCGATTTATTTTTTAATTTTCTAAAGGTTTTGTTTCAGTTTCTGTCTATGTCTGCTTTAGTTTATAATAATCATTATGTTTTACTTTTTTTATTTTGTTTTGTTAATTGTTATGTTATGATTTCAATGTTCTTGTATTAATTAAAATATTTTTTTACTTTCTGAACGTTCCATGTTTAAATATCTTTCAAATATATTATATAAAAATAGTTAATCAATCATTGTATTTTTTTTCAATATATTATTTATTACGAAATGTTTAATTTTGTCACCAAGTGTTTTATTTTACTGATAAGCATGTTCTATATTATACCGTATAAGTTAGTACTCGTACCCTGCGTTTCGTAAATTAACTGATTTATCATTTTTACCGAGCGTTTAGTAAATGCTAAACGCTCGGTAAAATTAAATACGTGTATTTCATATTTATTATTAAACATTCAGTATTTCATTGAGCGTTTGGTGTTGTTACTAAAAAACTGAATAAATAACGGTACGTGTACTAGTATGTAGGAGTACATAAAAATATTAAATTTTTGAAATCTTTAATATCACTCAACAGAAATACAAATATTTAGTTTCAACAGTATTTTAGTGTAAATTGTATTTGAAGGAATATAGGCGTAATGTTGGAAGCTAACAATACAGAGACTGTCTCTGTTATTACAAAACTATATAGCACAAAGGAGGGCAAAGTAAAATAAACTTTATAACGAAATAAAAACGAAACTGGCCGTACACCACCTGAATGGAAATGTTTTGATGTACAAAGTACGCTGAACTGGATGAAACACAAGCAAAATAGACGAAAACCAAACGAAACCTTTGGCTTGTATGTGAGGAGATCATTTCAATTTACGAGAAGTAGTAGTTTCGCTGACATAAATAAGATAAACAATGATGCACGTACTATGTTATTGTGTTCGCTTTAACACGACCCATCATCATGATTATAAAATATTTTTAGTATTATATTGTTTAGAGTGGAATAAAAACAAAATGTCATAATGGTTGTGTGTTGGAAGGGATGAAGTCGCAAATGGAGACAAATACGACGACTTCTTCGCATACCGGAAGTAGGTTCACCTGCATCACCAGCAAACTCGTAAAAAATCCGCCATTTAAAAACGGAGCGACTTTAAGCCACTACTCCAGCTCCACCGCATCTTCTCACCACTTTAATCCCGCTCTATAATTTAAATTCCATTCACGCCGTCTTTGCAGTACGTATAGGACAAAATAAAACATATTTCGTCGCGCAAAATTCGATATTACTCGCATCCTTTCCGGTAGTCATTTTCGCTTTTCCATCCGCGCAAAATGAGGGTTGTCAAAAAAAAAACAAAACAAATTGTTGGCTGCGGTCGCGGACAAATCCATCGATTGACACGTACATTTATCCTGGGGAGCTTTTATCAAGTTAATTTCAGTTTTCGACCGGAATTATCAGTTACAGTAAAGGTCAGAAAGACGAAAGAGAAAAAAGAGCGGTTCGATAATGTGCTCGTTGTTTTATTGCAAAGAACCGAACAATATTGGCGGCTTGGGTCTGAACGAGACGCCTGGAATCGGATTTAATTTACTAATGTGTCTGTTTTGCTGGATTCCGGTGCGATTTAAAAAGAGATTGCAGTCAGCTGAAAAGTGGAAATGATATTTACCGAATTCACTGATATTTGATGAGTTATGCGAAAATATTTTCCGAAGAATGGCAATCCGCCTAAGTGCGGATTTGGGTGCTTGTATTCAGCTTTACGCGTAAAGTTGGTGAAAGCAAAGGCAAAGTTTTACTTGTTCGCACAATGTACAGCCATTTTGATTACTGACGCCCATTTTAACAAACTTTAATAACATCTACGTCTTATTTATTTTGTCACGAGCTTCTAACGGCTTTGTAAACGGTTATTACTGCAGTGAAACTTGCTTCAAATTAATTTCCAGTGATAAGGAACGCGGATCGTGACTCAACTTCCGTTTTTTCCGTGCCACTCCCCAACGAAAACTCGGGAAATCGTAATTGTGAGACGATATTCAAATTTATATATATAATTTACGAACTAAATTATGGCCACACTCTTAATCTGCCGATGTTTTACAGGGATTTAAATTTAAAATTAGTGGACGAGTATGTGGGAGCCACATTACAAGCCGTTAAGCGCACTTTTGCAAAACTGTTTCGGTTGCCCGTTGTTCATTTTCAGCAATTTCATTTCAAAAACGGAAAACCGTTATTTTTACAGCTTCAAAAGAATTCATATTACAAAGTCGACACAAATAAAAAACAAATAAGTGTAAATTGAACATATCTAGCTTTTGACTTTGTAGCATAATGTGGATGGCGGTGGAAGACAGGACCTCGGACTAAGTTTCTACCATCAGCAATTTTTTTATTTATCGCAAAATTTTACAACCACAAAATTCTATTCATACTTACTCAAAATTATAATTTAAATTAATCAAAAACAAAGACGTAATAATTTTCATAAGATTCTAATATTTTTACATATTATATTGCTACTATATATTCATAAACCTGTTCAGGACTATTTGATTTGTAGGCACAAAATCAATAAATTTTATAATTATTAATTTTTATAATCAAATTTTTGTAATTATCAAAAATTAATATTTCAATGGTTTCTAATCAGTTTTGATGATATATTTTGAAAAAGTAAAATTGTAAAAGTTTTTGAATTTAGGCGAGATATCAATGGTGTATGCTGGATATTACAAGAAGAAAGACAATGTTGGAATTATTGTGCCCGGTAGACAGGAAAATCAGCGAAATAACACAATAATGCAAAGGCATCCAACCTTTGCTTGGGAGGTATTTCAAATTTACCGACCAGAGGTCCAGAAGCAATGCAACTAAGCAAACGCGAAACAGGCCTTTGAGAACATATTAAGATTCATCCATTCAAATACAAAAGTATTAGATAAGTGAATAAAAAACGCTAAAAAAGTACTAAATTAATATTACTTTAAATTCTATAAAAGTACTACCTGGTGTAGTGATGAGAAAAAGAAGACTCATCAAGATTAAAGTCAACTGAATTATTATATGATTAAATTTTGGTTTCTTTTTGGCAAAGGGAATAAAATTGATCAAATTTAATGGATATAAAGGATAAAATAGAAATAACAGTTTAAACACATTTCCTTCTTAATGAAATTTCATGTTCAAAATTATCTTCATTATTTTATTATTTATAACTATACATTTATTTTTTTGCCGAATTAGAAATTTATTCAATAAAGTATTTTCAGTAAATTTGTAACCATTTTTTACAAGGATCATAATTTACACAGTTGCTAAAAAAACCCATGTGAGCGGAGTGAGTCTAGCAATAACAAAACAAAGAAAAATTTTGTCAAAAATTAGTTAAATTTTGTCTAATTTTAATAATTATATAAACCATTGATTAATTATGGACTTAAAAATCTTTTATACTAAACGCGTTCTAGTACTAAAATGTATCTATATTTTTTTTAGAGGTATCAACAATTTTTCTTATAATGTTTTTTTGCCTAGAATTCGTAATTATGATAGATTTTAATAGTTATAAAAACTTTAATAGAACTTCAAATGGAACACGATCAAAAATCCCGAAGAAGATCGTTATAATTAATTAATTATAAAAACGATTACAAAACTATATCGAACAATCACAAAATAAAATGTTTAATCATTAAAACTGACGAGGTGCTCTTCTAATATTTATAATAATGTGCATTATTATATCATACACTGTTGGTTGCCGACAAAAAACTTAAAATTTAATTAAAGCAGTCGTCACGTTGCGTATGCACTTTATATGCTCGGTGAGAAGTTTATTAGCTCTAAGTCAGTTTAATTAAACATTCAATGATTTATCTTATAAACCATAGCGGAATTAATAAAAGCTATTGAACTGTTGAACATTAATTTCATCTACAATAACTAAATGTAAATAATGTCGTAAAACATTATGAAAAATAAATGTAATCGATTGTATTTTGAGTATTCTCTTGGTAAATGTAACTTTTATAACAGTTTCTGGAGGAATTTCTTGTAGTCCCTGGAGCAAAATATAATTTTCAGATGCTCAAAATAAAACGTACAAGCAGTAAATGTAAAAAGGTGTTCATCTTAAAATATCTACATAAAAAAATGAAAAAACGCTGCTTAAGTCGTTGTAGTAGTGCATTTACTGAAAATTTGGATGATTTAAAAATAATTTTTACAGATGTTTGTATAAATTGTCTGCTATTGTTTAAACTTTTCTATACACATTTTTAATAGTGACAACGAAGTGTTCAGATTAGGACAGTAATAATAACAAACCTAACCTTCTCATCGGATTGATGGTATGAGTGTCGTATGACACGTGAGTGCTCATCTAAAAATATCATCAATCATCCACGTGTCGTCTGATTGTTTTGTATGTCCGTTTGCCACTTATAAGTCTGCTCCGGAATACGAAGCCAATAATCACAATATCTATCTATCTATGACATTCTGAGTACCAAGCTGCGACTATAAAAGAAATAATTGCGTAATTAAACGCAGAATCCTTTAATACACAAAAACAGTAATTGTTTTTCCAATTCCGTTTTATATGCCTCGAAATGTTCTCCGCGAATGTGTTCGCGGCTTGGAGAAGTTTGTTAAAAACAAGCACTGGTGGGCGGTTAGAAAAGGCGTAAAATTCCAACAGTGTATCATCGAATTCAATCCATTTATGGCCTTCCATTAGTTTCACCCACGATAATCGGGTCCGCTGTTCCTCCTCCGCGTTTTTCTTCAATTACCAGCGCTAACGAACGCCATCCTTTCCAGTTTTAACAACAAATTACGGCGCGAATTAGAAGAATATTCCTTCGCCGGTTCCATCACTTGGTGCACGTCGCCGTCTGAACTCAATTAAGAGCGACGCCGGCATCTCATTTAGGCGTCGTTGAAATGTGAGAAAATCGTTGGCGGGCGTTCCGATAAACACTCTCTAATCCGATCCGTGCGTATCAATGGGTCCCCAATGGGCACGATTGTCGGTCGAGTGGTTCGTCTGCGAACTGGATGAGCTTACTACGCTAACTGCGATCGATTCAGCCTTCCCAGGCCTAGTGCGGCCCTTCAGAAGCTGCATTTGTTACCAGTCGGGGTGTAATTGCTGACTACATTGCTCATCTAACCCGATTTGGGGTGATTGGGGCGACGGGGTGGTCCTCGACAATGAACACCACGAGTCAAACCGCACCACCTGTCGCGCAGTCCCTTCGACTCCAACTTCCCAGATATTTGGATATCCGTTACGAAACTAACCCCGCGACCTTAAACCTCCCACTTCACGGGGAAACGCGATTCCGCTTGGGGCGCAATTAAGTCAGGCTTCGCCACAAATCGACTAACTATGTCGGAGTAGGCGAATTTCCGTTTCGGGAGCAACAAATAAACGACGACCGACGAACTTTTCATATAGCTGTCCGAAGCGGAATGGATGTGCTGGCTTTCCAACTGCAATAAAAATAATTCACGTTCCTCGCAAAGAATTACTAATAATAAAGTTCAGCGGTTAGCGCATATGCCACCCCGACATAATCCACCTTTACTTTTTCCATTAAGGCGCCAGAAGTGCCGTACTTCGAATAAGTAAGACGATAATCTCATTGATGTCGCAGCAATCTGCTTTACCGGCTGCATTTTAGGTTGCCTATAATCGACTTTCAATGTTAATCCGGAAAACACTACGAAAAGACGCACACTTTTCGCTTTACCATATAAATTCTTTATGATCCAGCCGATACCTTTTTGGAGAGTGAATTGACTCTTGCCAACATTCGTGCACTGAGACGAGAACATTAAAATCGCTCACGCCTTACAAATAATATGATTTGATGAAATCTCAGTCTCGCCTTTTAAATTTCGGCTTCTCTTCAAATATTTAAATTAAACTCGACAATATGAAATGAATTCAACCAAGCTAAACGTTCCAAGATTAATAACTGTGTCCTTTTTATGCCAAGCTTTCAAAGGCGCCTTTTAAAAGTGTTATGTAAGTTCTGTATCTCACTTCTTTTCAAAATCTTACTGCTCCCACTTGTATTACTAGCCTTCTTATTAGATTTATTTTCGACTTCGTTTTCATCGTGTTTGATTTAAAAATTAGCCGACTCAATGTCGAACTGACCAAGCGTTTTTTTTCTGCCAACTGAACGATTGTGTGTAGACTTGAGTTTACTTTTTAACTTTGCAAAGTAAGTCAGACGAATCTTAAATCAGCAACGTCAATTACGAAAATTAGTTCTGCAGACACAGGATTCGCCAATCAAGTGTTTCAAATGGGTAACCATTCAATTAAGTATCCGAGCAGGTTAATTTTGTTAAAACAAGACGTCTGGCATTCGATCAAAGAACCGAAACGGCGACGACTTTATTTCAGCAGTTAAAACAAAGTTTTATAAATAAAATCGAACGATTTAATGCGTAAACAAAGTTCGTGATGCGTAGCGAACTACTTTACCGGCTGTCGTTCGGGTTGCCTCTAACACAACATTCCAATTAGGCGAAGAAACGCCGGAATGATTCCTTATGAAAGTTGAAGCGACTTTCTAATATCTTAACTTTGTTTTCAGCGCCTCCAGCTCCGTAATGAAATATTTAGGTTGTGGCTCAGGTGTTGCGTCCCTCTCCGACACCGCAAATTTAAAGCGTAACAGAATATTTCGGAATCACTTAGCACTTACTTCCAACAATTTGCATATTAAACTCGTTTTTAATGAGGTTGCGATTTAAGCGACGACCGAGCTTAAAACTTTGGACTTTGTGTCAACTATCGCCGCTCGTTTATGTTCACCTGGGTCCAAGTTCGAAATTAATTTTAAAATTTCCAGCGGCGTGTCCGACTTTGTAATATTTTTGCTCGGTTCATTAGCAGTTTGAATTGGGGACAAATTTGAATTCCCTTGTCATTTTTGATGTGTGCGCCGCAGGAGAAGAGCGGATGATTAAAAGGACGTGAATGTGGAGAATTCTATTATAGTTTAGCCGGAGATATTATTTTATGGCGCAGGAATTCGGAACACATTTATTATGCAAATCGCGTACTGACCCTGGCAAGGCATCGTAGAGTCTAACAATAATATTTTAATTGTGACAACTGTGTACGTTTCAGTACAATTATTTGCAGATCTAAATCCGCGGTTTTACATTGGGCTCGCTGCTGAGATTTATTTTCAGGTGTTTGTACTGTTCCAGAAGTATTTTACTACTATTTGCTGGCCATAACTTCCAAAATTCGCCCGCTCTTTTATGAAATATCGCAACGATTATAATAAAATCTCCATACTTTTTGTGTGTTAATTTTTAAAAAACCAAACATTGCGAAACAGGTAGTAGGTGAGACTACGCCAGTTTCCACATTTTTTATTTATGATTCCTAAATAATTGATCGCTTATTTGCAAATCCGGCATATTCTTGTTCGACCTAATTCTTATAAATCTGGCTAAAGCTCGAGCTTGGGGTCGTAATATCTGGAAAATATTATCGCCTCTAATGGCGCATGCAAAATTTAATATTACGATAGATCACGGCTAAAAGCATCGACCGACTCAGTAAATTGTCGCGGATTTAGCGAAGCCCCATCGCAAGTGAGATATATATTAGCAAAAACAAAATTATCTAGTAACAAAAATTGAATGTGAGATCAGATCATAGGTGCTTATGAGCTTATGACGTTGCAAACGGCGGATTTTTGCACAAAAATGTTTAAAAAACACAGCATGCTGCTTGAGGTAACCGAAAAGGTTGAAAAATTAATACAATTTAATCTCAATTAAGAAAACTGTTCCTGCATTGAATAAAATTTGTTCATTGTTTGATTAGAAGTATTATTTATTTTGTATCGTTTTTTGATAAAATCGTTTGAGGTGCTATATCCTCCAAAATGGCACAAATAGGTTTCTATCAATTGCACTTTTAATGGCATAAATTGATCGTAATTGAACATCGAATTTATCTAATAATAATATGTGACATACGACACGAAGACAATTAAACAATTGGATAAGGTAGCAATATGTAAAACGTCAATCTTCATCAATCAGTTGCAAATGTCGATCAGTTTCTTTTAATTTAAAGGTGTCTGACCCATTTAACGCCGTTTTCTAGAAACTCTGACAACTTATTTGAGGTATCGATATTTTGATACAATTCAAGTATCATTACAGCTTGAACCACTTGTCCGCCCCGAAATAGCGAGATTTCGGGCAGCAAAATATTTTTCTAAAAAATATAAATAGCGACGTGCAGCAACGATAGCCTTGGGGACAAGAGCGAGTTTATTTTGGAAGAGTGTCAGCGTAATAAATAGGAACTAGTGGGGACAAAGGGTAAACGAAAAGAGAAAAGGGGGTAAAGTCGTGGCGGGATGATGGACCATTATGTCGGAATACATTATTCGGGATGAATTTATCACGCGGAATTTATGGCGGCTCGGAGTTTCCAGGGATTCGGCGCTCAGTTAAAAAATAATTTATCGAAGTTTGCGGCAGCGCGCAGGGATGATTTAGAATAATAGGCTATGATACGCCCCGGAAATAGCGCTTCTGTTAAAAAACAAACGTTGCGGATGTCGACATGTCGTAAATAAACCATCAAGACTTGTTTATGCAAGCACCATTATCGTTAATTTAGTATTGAGATGTCCTCATAATATTTATGCCCCGATTATGCAAAGTGGGTGCAATATTTCATTGGGATTTTATTTGCGAGTAGAAAATATTTTTACCCGATTTCTATTAATATCCTGCACTGCAGCTCCCTCGAGCAATCCCGACGCACATACACACCAATGAACGAACAAACGTACCCCCTATTAGCATGAAATAGTGGCGGTTTTTCTCTCTTCGGTGTCAAGCATTTGTTTTCATTTTTGTCGCTCTTCCTCCATTCATCATAATGTTTGCTTCGCGTGTTTCCCTCCAATTTGGTAGATTTTTAATGGTCGTGCGTTATCGCCGCCATCCGCTACTCATAATCGTTATTTATTATGCGCACTTTCTACCATGACAAATGGACCTGGACGGTGAAAAAATCGCCAGGGATACATTTCAGATCGAGGCCTTTGCCGGTGACTGATTAGAAGATTAATGATTGAACACTCGAAAAGTCGCGATTTATTATCGAGTTGTCACAACAGCACGCGGAAGCCGGGGCCCGTTTCCGGACGCCCCGGATTGATCCGGCTCTGAGCGAATAAATTCAGTTTCGATGTGATTTATTCGAGTCTCCGGAGTGCCGTAAAGTACCGGATTAGCTTTGCGAGCATATTTATGTCATGTGTTCGAGTAGGTTTGTTAATTTCGCCTGCAACTCCTCCGGAATGTCTGTCGGGAGCAGATGTCGTTGATCATTAATAGCGTCATGAACAGAGGGTCCCGAATTTGGGAAGAAACAATTCTGGCAGCGACACAAGCAGCTATTATTAAAACCTCGTCTAATATTAACAAATTTACATTTTTGATTACAACTTGGAGCTGCGCCAGTTCAAAGCCTCAACTTTACAAAACTGACGTGTGTATTGTTCAAATAAAAACCATTGTGGGTGAAA
The DNA here is from genome assembly GCA_964023215.1 of Eledona agricola. Taxonomy (NCBI): domain Eukaryota; kingdom Metazoa; phylum Arthropoda; class Insecta; order Coleoptera; family Tenebrionidae; genus Eledona; species Eledona agricola. Next base: position 26,724,919 of record OZ026857.1, on the reverse strand, counting down.
CCGCATAATTGGAAGACAAGGAATTTCGCACTCATACTATGCAAAATGGAAACAAAATTAGACAAGCCACTTGTACAGTTTGCAGGTACACAAAGAAAACTTTCGATTCCTGAGTTTGCCGAGAAAACCTACAAAGAATGTGCTTAACGAAAATTCTGCTTTTCAGACATGGAAACGAAATCACTTACTAATAAAATGTTATTTGTTTAATTTAATCTGTACAAGCACCGCAATTGAGGACACCTCTTAATAACTGATAAAATTAAAACAGACCATGACATATTTTAGGCATACTCGTAGCCTCCTTATGGGCTTGCATGTGCTTGTATCTGCATATACACATTCTACTATAGGTTAATTTTTTATGTAAAAAATATATAAATTATACATATATAAAACTAAATTTAAAAAACGGATTTATTTAAATTTAAAAGATCGTTATATCGTTAAGATAATACAATAAACATAAGATCTATTCAAAATATTTTACATTTTCTAAAAAGTCCCAAATGAGGATTGTGGCAGAGAATGGGTTAAATAATCGAGATTGAAAATTGCAATAGGTATTTAAAATATAGAAGGAAAATTAATCGGGTTCCAGAGCACGTTGTAGTATTGTACAAATTTCCATCAAAAATAAAAATGAAAATACGAAAATTCATGTTACATAATTAATTCATAATACTGTAGGTAACTATCAATTGACAAAAAATCACTCAATGTATTTAAAGCGAATTATGAAAATACCATCTATTTCCAAACTTATTTTTTTAAATCAACATAACTGGTGTAATTTTATCTAAAATTTTCCTGCGAATCACGCATAAGATATAAATAAAATTGTAAAATAAAAAGGTCAAAATATTTGCGCCTAATTTTTCTTAGTAAAATACAAAAATTACATATTTTTAAAATTAAAATCATTTATTTACCATTAAGCGTGATTTTGAATGCAGCCAGAAATCGTATAGTAAAAACTGTTTTTATTTCGATAGATGAATTAATTCATTTCTTAAACTGATTCTTGAATTTCTTTAAGAATATCCAACAAATTGAAATACAACAAATTTGTAATTCTGTGGCGGCTCGTGATCATTTTGTTAGGGGAGACAGGAGGCAGTTTTTTTAATTGGGTATTAATGACTTTCATGAATATGAAAAAAAATGAATTTTTCATTTTGATTTAATATTCTGCCAAGGTCCTTCTCAGTTGAGATCGCTGGCATACACATATTTTTTTCTTGTTTGATGGTATAATTTTTTAATAAAAATATTCATCTTGACTTCTGAAATGTTTTCAATGCTTCTTCGATTGAATTCATTCAACTTATGCATTGTTTAAAATTAAACAAATGAGCGTAATAATAAATAAATAGAGTATGAGAAGCGATTATTTTAATAATAAGTTTCCAACCAGTAAAATAACACCATAATTGCAGTAATAACTTCGTGCTATTTATTTATTTTCTAATTTGAATTTTCCAAACATTCAGTTTGCATTAGTAATTCGAACAATTTCTCCAAAATGCGCCTCTAATTCATAAAATACCATGAATATGTCTTCCATGTCTTAAAATTAGAGGAATTGGTTAACCACAGTTGTGAAATTGTCTCATTAGATTTAGGTACATGTAAAAAATGTGAACAATTACTAATTTATGTTTTATGTTAGAACGTGAGCTATAGAATCAAGTAGTTTATTTTGAATTCTTATGGAAGTTCGGAAAGGTTATCATATCTTGTAGTCATCAATAACACTAATTCTCTGTTCAACGATTCTCTATTCCCAACAAATCGAAACACGTGTTAAATTAGTGCAGAAAAATAAATAAACATATATCTAGCCCTTTTTATATTTTTATAATTTTTGCGACCGAGTCATAAAATATTGAAAAATAAAACACATGGCCAACAAAACAATTGTTTGAAATTAAACTACCCGTTAACCATTTACATTTCCCTTAACAAAAATTAAGAAATTCTCGAGTTGTTTTATCCTAATTAATAAAAAAACGTTCAAGTCTGGACTAGGAGGAACTAGAGGATTTGTGACAAACAATTTTTCCATCACAACAAAGTCGAGTAAATTTAAATTTAATAAAATATACGATATGCGTGTCATTCATTAAACTCATAAAGTTGACACCTAACAATCACTAGTTGGTTAGTTTTCCATCTAAATTGTAAAATTTTAGAAACCTCCGGATTAGTTCAGAGACGGTGGGCGTGTTTTCGTGCCTTTGGTGCGTAGTTTTTAGGCAACGATTAATGTACCCAATCACGTACTAACAGTCCCAAAAAAAGTCATAGCGGCGGCACCATGACTGCGCTGTGATTAGAGGAGTGAGGTGTATTTTTTCATGCAAAAAATGCATAATAAGCACGAATAGGGCGTTTCCATTCAAGATCGGTTAAAATAATAATTGTTAAGATCTGAAGCTGAAATCAAATTTTCTTGTAAAACTTTTCCTATTTGAAAATGAAAATAATCATACATTTACAAAGTTTGCATCAAATTAATTCGGTACTTGATGCAGGGAAGTCCATCCGCTACTGTTGTAAATTGTACACTCTTAAAGTAATAAAGCACAATAAAATGAGGGAGGCTGTATGATGGAGCGTCATGCACGACAACGTACGGGTTTCCGTGATAAAAACAATATAAAATGAAACGGAAATGTAGCGCAGCGAACGCTCTCTGCATTGCAGATTACATTTACGTAGGAAGGGTCGAACTGAACGCATCGTCCTGGAAGCGATCCCCAGGATAATACAGTCAAACAGGAAATAAACCGTTTCCACGTCTGTCCGTAAAATGCAAACGTTTCAGAAGCGTTCCTTCGGAGCTCTCAGTAAAAACCAAGCGCCAGGATCTTAATCCTGATATTAAAAAGTTAATAGCTGAGCCGCTTTTCCGGTTCGAATTTGAGAAGTGCGCGGTCTGAAACGTTCACGGCTGAAAGCAGGTCCAGAATTTAAATGTTGGCAGAATTCTGGTTGTCCCGGCAAAAGCTCGTTTTTCTCAAAACCGGCCAATTTGAGGACACACAAATGCACACGGCTGTCTCCGCGGGCAAAATCTCGTCTCTGGCGGTGTCAGATATTAATGCGCTTTTTGTGTGCTTTCGTTTTGGTCCTTCCTCCGGCTCGTTTGTCAACGACGGGGTCGTGGCGGAGCTATTAACGGATGCTGCAAGTGGGTCAAGTTAGGCGCCGGTTTCGAGAGTTTAACTGCCGCTTTAATAAATAAGACGGAACGATACACCCGAACGAATTGAAGCCACGTACGTACGAGCTACGTGGTTTTTGAAATATTTTAGAAGACGTGACTGCCAAACGATCCAATCGAGTTAAAGCTTTTTAGTTCTTGATAAATTATTATTTGTGGAGAGTCGGGAACATTCCACAACAAGACGGAAAATTGTGTGGGATTATTTATCGCTATGAAGAATGTCTTCACAATGGGCACTAAATGAAATTTGTTGCATGCCTGGTGGAGATTCAACTCAATACATTTTTCATTACATAGCGCGGACCAGAAATTTTAGATAGTTGTTGTCACAAATAATAATACAAAAAGACAAAAGAAATATGTAAGTATATGATAAATAATTGTAAGTCTTAACATTAATAAAGACGCAATGGGCTTGGAGGAGGAAAAGCAAAAAATGGAAGGTGCAACAAATCACTAGGTGATTCAAACCTGCAGAGTGTTAATAAATAATACAGTAGTTCGGAAAGTTCCCCTCGTACACGTTAAGGATTCTTTGTTTGAATTTGTTTGTTCGTCGATGATTAAAATTGTATAGAGTAAATTGAGAAAGTTGTTGCTGTTCTTTATTGAAGGGCCCATTATTGGAAAGTGCTGTCGTATTTCGTGTAATAGACTCGAGAGCAGGTAAATTTGTGATGTTCGGCGTTAGGACCATAGATTAAGCAGCGTTTGTGTGCGTTTCGCCCTCGATATTTAATTTCAAATGTCAAGAGCATTTGCGTTAGAGGAAATGAAAAATTTCACAAGACAGGCGATCGCAAAGTATTCGCCGTAAAAAGTCACAAATTTAATTTGAGTTCTAATCAAATGTCGAGCAATTTCGTCATTATTATCAATCGTTGAGCACGAGAGCTTTTCCGGTTGGAAAATACGCTCGCTATCAAATAGGAAATTAATAACGAGCCGACGGCATCAAAGCAGCATTCTTTGAAAACGCTCGTTTCTTAATAATTCATTAATTCGGGCCGTCTAGACACCAATTCCGGTGAGGGCATTAGGTAGATCGGTTTCGCGGCAATAAAAGCGCCGCTTCTGCGATTTATTACTCGCGCAAATGTACTTGGTGCTCGTAAAACAGCGAAGTGTTTGATGTAGGTTGCAGAGGCTTATTGTTCGCCTCGTGTTTGGTACAAAAATAAGCTTTACGCGGTGATTATAAAACAATTCAGTTTAATTGTTTCGAGATGAGAGGAGAGCGACTCGTCTTTCACCGACTCGTTAAATATTTATTAAAGCATGAAATATGCACCAAGAAGTGTCGGAATCTCGGCCACACACATGCACCCTGCACCGCTTCGGGATGCTGTCATCCCAGCGGATTTTCTTGGATTTGGAACACTGCAAATCTTGTTCCGTGCACAAAATGTATATAAAATACTATTTGATTGCACAACTTGCATAACGGGGGAACTAATCAAATATGCCAACATTAACCAGCAACTCTTAATTGAAAAATTATACAGTAAAACGTGTCAATTTTTACCGAACTGAAGACAAATAGTGTCAAATTTTAGTGATATTCTACAAAACAAGCGTTTCCGCCAAATTTTCAACCATGAATTTAAAATTTGCTGTAATAAATTTAATTTGTTATGCACATCCCTCAGAAATGGCAATTATTGCAACTATTTGACGACTGAACCAGATATTTTATAAAGAATAAATGAGGTATTAAAATAAAAAAGTATACTCACTTGGAGCTAAAACCCACGCTCTTTCTATTCTGCATTGATAACAGCGCTCAATAGGCATTAAAGAGGAGGAAAAAATTATAGCGTAGGTTATATTTAGGTTAACTTTATTAATAGAAAACAAGGGTTCTGATACCAATTTACGAGTTTGGCATCAACTGCGAAGTGGCTCTCGAACACCGTAATACGAAGCCAACTTTATTCCGGCAGACCATTGTTCGCCGGAATAAAACGTTTCGAGCAGATATCAGAATCTCACCATTGAGGTGTCGCTCACAATTTGTAATCTCAAGCTAGTCGATAGTGCACCAGGCCCGGAACTTCCTCAGCATCAACAGGACGAATGCAAAAAATAATTTTATACGCAAATATTTACAGCAAGCTTAACATAGCTAATTGTCGCTTTCAGGAAGTTTATGCAATCAAAGCTTCAAAGCGCTATATGCGGGCCCCGAATCGCCAAAACTCTCTTGTTTGGAACACCATAAAATGGCGTTTGTTGCACCGTTAAAATCACGTAAAATGGGTGCGTTGACAAGCCATAAAATCGCGTTATGGCTCGTCATTTCCAGATCCTCGAAACATTGGCCCCGTTGATTGCTTCCGGCCGATTAAGTCGTAAAAAGCACAAACGTACGTTCATCTTCGTCTTTCGAAAAAAAGTCAACGACGCGTCCGATTGGCTATATTTCCGCTTCTTTAGCGCGCTTAGTAAATAGATTTCGTCGGCCGGCAAGACAACAAAGAGCTTTCCGAATCTCGGCTTGAGCTTGCATTTACAATGTAGATGAGAGCACTAAAAGGCCGTAAACCGACAGCTAATGCTGGTGAATAGTAGTGCTCTTCGCAGTATAATTTCCTTGCAGTAAGTAAAACAGGATGTGAGCCTTTTTAAGGACAAGTTATCGCAGTCACAGAGGAATTATGCGAATAGTTAGATGCGCATAAATCATTGTACAACACGCGTGTGTGACACATGCATGCATCATATTAATTTATCATCGCGTTCAAGGGAAGGCATGTGTTAGCACGTTTTGATAGTCGTGCCCAAAAAATCGGAAAATGTTGTCTTGTTTATGGTCTACCATGTTTTGATTATCGAAATTGTGTTTGATACAAAAAGAAAATTGCTTCTCTTACTTATAATTTGATGTGAGCTACTTTTAAGGCTTCCTAGATTTTAAGAGGTCCCCATCCACGTAAACCGTCTTACATTACGACCTTCACTGACACTAATACTAGAATTCTAAGATTGTTACGGAGATTCTTACCAGCCAGCACTTTAGCAAATCTTGATAATGAACAGCGTCGGATAACAATATTTGCGTCGGTGTTGACTGGAGCTTTGTAAACTTCACGTAAGATGTTAGTTAGCAAACATTGTTAGTGAACAGGAGTCGCGCACGTCAGTTGTCGGGGACTGTAATCAAAAATACAAGTTTTTCAAATTCACTTTTAGAATATTGGAAAATTTGATGACCTCATCAGACTCATCTTCTTACAGGATTTGTGATTCAAATAACGGCAATAATATACGTCGAAAAATTAGTTTATAACAATTCTGAAGGAATTCAACAACTTAATGGTGTTCTTTTGAAAATTTAATAAACTCTGCAACTTTCTACTTTATATTAAACTTCCTAACTAATCTAATTTAAGTATATATTAAGCGTAGGCAGTAAAAATTAGTGATTTTTTTAAAAAGGAATCGATAGGTACTCGTTGTCTACGTAGTTGCCCCAAATTAATCTTTCGTGGTCATAAAAAAGTTTTAATTCTATAACTCTAGTCGATCTGAACGCAGTAATGAGCTAGAAAAAAATTATTTGGTATTTGAAAAGGTAATAGGAAAATAATATATAAATAATAAAAAACGAGCATTGCAAGTATTATTAAACAAAAAATATGAATATTATTAAATATTTTTGTCATAATTTTGGTTTAATTAAATTTTTTAACTTTTTAGTTTTATAACTTTCTCCCCACCGCAGATGGTCCGGAAATTGTACGTCGGTCAGCAAGCGTTGGTTCTTAAAGAAATACTAAAAAATAATCTATGAAAAAGGCAGGCAACAGCGAATGAAGCAAGCTGCCTTAGGAAACGTATAATATAAAATAATTTGTGGTAATATTTGAAAAACACTAATCAAAGTATATCTTTCAAGGGTAACAAATAAATGTTTATAAAAAAATCTAACACGAAAAAAAAAAAACGAACCGCTTTCATAACAGTGTACAAAACTGGCGACAGAAGAAAATGTAAAAACTAACGAAGATTAAGTGTTAGTTGATAAATGGTTGGTTTAAGGAAAAGACAAAACGTAAACATAAATATTCAAAAATTGCATTTTGTTTGAGTTTAGTCCTTATAGAGTTTTCCAAGCAAATTCGATGTTTGAATTAAATATTTGTTCTTGACATGAGAAACTCAAGACAATGAAATAATTCTAGCGGAAATAATTAACAGTAGAAGGAAGTGCTAAGTGTAGTTTGTGAAAGTAACATAATAAGAAATTTGAGCCTAAGCGAGGGTGAAACTTTATTCAAATTATAAGATGTTTCAACGTATTAGTTGCAGAATTCTTAATGGTGCGTTATTAGAAATAATTCCCACATACTTCGTTATTCCTGAACTAATCCTGCTTTTAGAGTTGCGCGTTTGTTCTTGTTAAAAATTAACTTTAATTAGTTTTTACTTCTGCCCCGAAACCTCGTTTAATTAAATTTTGTGTTCATTTTACTCACTCAAAACAGAGGTATGTTAGTTTACCCTCCTCTTGCATTTGCATTCGGGCTGGAATAAACTATTTACGCGTTATTGTTTGTCAGCATTTCTGCTGATGATAACAGAGCGAACGATTCGTGTTGTAAATAGATTGTTGCGGATTCGCCGAGATCAACTGCCTCGAGTATAATTGGATTTAATAACAGTAATACCACACACAAAAATACGCCAGTCCAGACCGACAAACTTTCGTAATTGAAGTTGCGCTGACAGCAAAATAATTCTCAAAGGAACAGAACTAATTCCAGTCGCACGCGAAAAGAAACGCCAGAAACTCGTCCCCTAATAATATCACGCCGACCTCCGCCTCACCGTTCCCGTCGACTTTGTCAGATTTATCATTTCTCAATTAAAATCGGGATTAATTGCGTTTTAAACAGTTTGAGAGTGGCCAAGAATGGAAATAATCTCGGTGCACTCCGCTAAAGCCGAGCTTTATGCAAAATCATCTTTATTAGATCTAGAAGTAATTCCAAGGGTCCTTTCTCATTTTAGCCCACTAATAACCGTCTCCCCGTCGTCTTTGAATTAATCGCTGAAATTCGTTTTATAAATATTCATCGCCCACCACGAAATTAACGTGTTGTTGTCCTCGCCGCCGATTTTCTGCCAAAAAATGGACATCAATCCATGACAAAGCGATTATTTTTTAGAACGCTGCTTGTTGCCAAAGCTCGCCGTAAGCGTAATCCAAGGCCGGTGTTACCAGAAAAGATAAACGTTCGTTATAGGGCCATTCTCCTGATTGCCTCGTTAAGGAAAACTCCATTTGCGAAATTGACACAGTGCAGAGTCTACAGCGATTTTCAAATATGGTGATGATGATGCACCGGACGGTATTTTCCTGAATTTGTGGCACGATAAAGCCGCATATAATTAGTTTCAATCGAGTAATTGGCTATTCCACCCTAATCAAAACAGAATTCAGCCAGCTCATCGCTGATTGATTCATCTGCCTGGGACAGTTTCCACTAAAATATTTAACACCGGGCCAACATGGCAATCGACTTCAATAATATATTTTTGATACCCCCCAAAAGCCAGTTATTTTTATTACAGAAACATAAAACAAAACGTGATTTCCCGGCGCATCCACCATTTTCATCGCACAACGAATAATTCACCCGTGTTACATATTCATATTCAAATAACTTTCACCGGAATAGAATATTTTAAAATGTTCGCATAATATGACGCGCAAAAGCTACAATTTAATTTATTTCATTTCATTTATACTCGTACATCTTCTGGAAACAGCGGCTTCAACTTTGAGCGACGTTGGCGTCGTTAGAAATCCACCATTTATTTATTATTCATTAAAAGAAAAGCGTATTTCATTTTTTGTCACTCGGTTTTGGTCCAAAAATATCACCAAGATCTTAGGATTTAATTTGTCGGCGACATTTTTACGTAATTAATATTTTTTAGGCAGCGTGAACTGTCGGTATAATTGTAAAAACTGCCACAAAAATAAATTATATATTTATAATAGAGTGAAAACACATCAGTAAAGAAGAGTAATAAAAAACGAGCATTGCAAGTATTTTTAATAAAATTACAAAATGAAAGCATGCAGTTCATTAAACCAGAAATATGAAAATTATTAAATATTTTTGTCATAATTTTGGTTTAATTAAATTTTTTAACTTTTTAGTTTTATTACTTTCTCCCCACAGCAGATGGTCCGGAAATTGTTCGTCGGTCAGCAAACGTTGGTTCTTAAAGAAATACTAAAAAATAATCTATGAAAAAGACAGGCAACAGGAGGGTAGCTACTTTGCTGGATTTCATCAAAAGCTGTAAAATTACAACGTAAATTTCCAGCCTTCTTTAATTGCGACTTTAAAATTTTTCCCTAAAATCTCAGGGGTGCTGTAAAAAGCGTTAAATTTAACCTCGGCGTCGATATTAAATTTAAAAAGCGACCAAAGCTTTCGAAATCAAAGCACTCAGCGAGGATAAACTTAAAATTTTTCGTTGTTCCCGAATCGCAAAAATGTTATTTTTAATATTTTTCCATAAAATGTGGAAAACAACTTGCTCGAAACGAGACAAACATAAACAGTACGCCACTTTAATAACACCCTCCAATGAAAAAAAATTCGTTTTGTGTAGTTCGCGGGGTTTTATCGGTTCTCAAACATCTCGTGCTTGTTTTGCCTAAGGCTATAAACATTTAATGATCGTCGTAAACGATAATTAGCCTACGGCTGAGAAGTTGCAGTTCTTCGACTGAATTCCCGCATTCCTCTAATTCTCGCGCGGCCTAATAAAATCGTCAACTTTCCGATGTTTATGCCACACTAAAACGAAATGCTGGAAATTGATTTTGGTCGACTTCTTTACAATGTTTCCGGTTTTATGGGACGCGGCTTTCCGTTATCCCGGTCTTGACACAGAACCCTGAGACAAAGAGAGGTGGAACTCTGCGGAATCCCGGGAATCCTGCGGGACTACGTACAGCCATGATATCCCCAATCTTATCTTAATTCCGCTAGTTTCGCATCTGATGAGCGCTTCGGAAGCTCAGCGTTTACAATGGAGATGGTTTTTAAAAGAAACTAATTTAGTTTGAAAGGAAAATAATGAGCTTTTAAGACCGCCTGTAATTGCAAGGACGCGACTCTTCGATTCTTTCCCCGGAACTTTATTGTACTTGTTAATTGCCGACTTCTTGTGTCACGTATTTTAATTGGATGAACGGGCGTTATTTGAAATTAATTAGTTGCAACAACACTCGCCTTTACGCCCCCATTTCGAACTGTTTTGCCTAAACGACTCTTAACCTCTGTAATATGCAGCTGTAAACATTCAATATGTAAAACTTCTGGGCGAAAAATCTCCGGATAGCGTAATATAAATATCTGGAGGTCTTAAAGCTTATAAATAAAACATGCAGCTTTTGAAAAGCTCTCAGTGTTGTTTCAAAGCTGTTCGAAAGCCCGGCCGAGACAGCCTTTTATCCCGACACAAATAAATAAGCATTACAGACAACAAATTTTGACCTGTAAATTATGATACACAGACTGACACTGACGCACACGTGGAACTAATATTTGAATGTCAACTCCATTCTACATCTTTTGTGGAGGTTTCACTTCACTGACAACACCCATCACAAAAATAATAAAAAAATTATCCTCCCGGCATCGTATTGGACGTTACGTGTAATGCCTTTTGGGCAGATGTCCTAGGAATTGGCTCGAATGCGATCCTGGAAAAAGTTGACTTCTTGTCAGCGATAAAATAGATCGATGTGCGCCGTTCATATCCTTGTGAGGAATGAGCCGGGTTGGGATTTGACACCGGAAATGATTTTTTGGCAAGGCGGAAGAAAATAGCGTTGGTAAAACTCTCGCCGGTAACATATTTCCCACACACGTAAAAAATAATCGCAAATGAAATATTCATCTTGTACTGCCCCTCTTTTATTATTAAAATAACAATTCACCACTTTTTGAATTAAATCTGTAACATGAAATCGCTTTTAGTCGAAAGCTGAAATTTTAAACTGTCGATGATGAATCATAAACCAAACGAGGAAGCGAACGGTGTAATTGCGTCTGACCCGGCGCATCCACCAAATTAACATTTTCTGTAACTCGTTCACTAACACACCAAGTTTTAATATTTAAAATCTTTGATATTTTTTTATGCTGCAACAAATTGTTTATTAAGACGTCAGCTGCAACAATCTCTTGCATACGTTTTGCTCATAAAATTATAATACGTTTCCGCTTACATGCTTTGCTAATACAATATCGGTCCAATTTTGACAAATATACGTCGAACCTAGCGAAAGGGCATAAACTCGCAGCTTGTCTAATCAAAACTTATTAATTACGGTAAACATGCACCACTGCTCGTACGTCACAGTCATAGCAGCAGGAAGTTGGAACATCCTTCGTGGAGTAATTTAGCTAGAGTTTAACCGTTTCCTGTTCAACACAACATACATATATCAAGATTCTCGCGCCTCTGCAATTTCTTTCAGGCATAAATCAGCAGACAATAAAATAACACGCATACAATCCGTTTTTTATAATCGAAGCCTTCGGGGTTCATAGCGGAGTTGTTATTTCATTGACGAGTGTCGAAAACATTTCTTTTTCCCTTGTGTCAAAGCGGAGAGGGATATTAACTGGAGGTGGGTAAAACGGGACGCAAATCTAACACTGTGAAAGCAATTAAATTTTTATTTGCGAAAACGAGAGTGTGAAACGTAATTAGTGATACATCTCTTATTTTTCCCTTTCGAAAAATCGTTACACATTCCCGGAAGGTAGTACTAAAATAATTGGTTTTAGGCAAATAAACTATAATTCCAACATCTAGTGCATCGTATACTCACTCCCACCCGTTGACGCAAATTAGCAAAAAACTTCCCGGGGAACTTTAACTAAGACGCATCGGCGTTTTTCCTTACTTCATCACTTGTAACGTTGATAGAGCGGCGTGACGTAAATAACTTGAGAAAAAAATGAGAAAATCGCCGACATTGTCGGAGGACTGGGTGTTTTAATCCCAGCCCCAAACTACACTTGCCATAATTTTGTCGCAGAACTGTTAAACTTCTGGTAATCTCTTAATATGAAGGGGCGCAGGAAATTAAACCCCATAAACTTGTCCCCGGAGCCGGCTCAATCGATCCGACAATAATTAAGCGGGAAAAAATTCAACCGCCCCCGATTTTAAAAAATTAACCCCATTTGTCATCCCTCGTCGGCCTATTTTTGACCGAGAATCGACAGGGGACGATTTTCGTTCCACTTCTTAAATTTTTTCATCAACCGCTGGAAAAATCGAGTTTTTAAATGCACGAGCGATCCTTTTGTGGTCGATCGGTATAAAAAATAAAAAACGTGAAAGACGGCTCATGTAAATTTAATATCTTCTAACAGATGTAGTGGATTTGATTTTATCAGCTTTCAATTGGGTTCCGAATGAAATTCTTGCTGGATTCGACGAAAAAATTCCCCGACTGATTCATGTGGAATAAACTGCGGGGGCGGATTGTTTCATTATAAATCAGTCTGGAAGCGAAAAGAGCTCAAAATGTGTTTAAAAGTCGATGTCAAATAAATTTGTTCCGATAACCGTTCAACGACGTGCCAGAGCACAACACGCAACAGTATTTCGCAAGTAAACTCTAAATAAGATTAGGTTTTGTTTGATTTTGTGCCGTGCAATCAATTTCAAAAGCAATTGTTAGAAGAGAAATGGTTTCTTTCGGATTGCCTCATTCTATTATTGGGATTTTGCTCAGGTGCGCTATTGTTATTAAAATTGCGGATCCACGTAAGACGGACTACGTGCTCCTTAGATCTCCAGAGGATTGAAGCTGGAAAAATTATTCTCGTCTATTACATTCAGATCTGCATGCAATTTTGCAGTAAACGAAAAAACAGAAAACCAGACGTAAAGGAAAATATATCGATTGGCAAACAACGGTCATTTTTGTAAACGCTTTGACACAAACAAGTAATCTGAAAACACCAGTTTTTGATATATTTTTTACACAGGGAATAATCGAAAAATGATGGCAGCGAGTTTTTGTATTATTTCCCGCTCTCTGACGGCTTAAAAAATATAAAAATCACCTTTTAATAAATAACAGAAAAAACGGAAAACTGTACGTCCTGTAACACACAGCTCGTCAAACAATCCCAATAATGTCAAACTGATAAATAACAAATGTGGACCGTTCTGAAGCTAAAATATGAATTATGTCGCAAGGGGACCATTCATTTTCCCACTTAGTAAAGTTGGTCATTGTCATGTAAAATTCTGCGAAAGGCGGACCTGGAATTTTTAATAAATATAATCAGTGATCGCGGAAGCTGTCTCCGAACTGATCAAAACATTTTCTTTTCATGCTGATCTTCTTAAAATCAGCGAAATGGAAGTGGTGCAATTTATTCCGTAGTGGAGTAAAATTGGACGGTTGAACTATTTTAATTAGCTCAATAATTTTTTATGACTCAATTAATTTTAAACGTGAAGAAATCAATTTTCATTACATTTTATTAATGGTGTTTACACTTATGAGTTACAAGTTGGGAGAACAATTTTCATTTCCTCGTTTCATGGTACATTGGAATAATTAAGAGAAGATTAAGAAGCGACTCATCCGTTGCTTTTCCAATTTGCATTTATTAATTACTATACTGCCTGTTTCCCATTTCAAGAAACCTCGAATAGCTGGTTTAGCTTCACAACTTTGCTGTGGGTGTAAGTAAAGATAAATACATATCTTTTAACATAATTCTGTAAAGTCTACAATGTTCTAAAATGTTCAAAATTTTATATACGTAAATGTCAACAGCAGATTTAGAAATAAAAAAAATTGAAATTTATTTTGTAAATACCATAATATTTAATGTAAGTTTTTTGGCAATATTGATTTTGAAATGAAATAATAATTTTACGAGGAACCAGACCAACAAAATATCGTAATCGAAAATGACAGACAAATTATTAATGATATTTGTAAAACTTCCATCCATCACATGTCGCAAACATTTAATCTTTCTGTTGAACTATTTTAAGAACAACGTGTTTAATTTTGTACCACTGCTTCACATAAATCCAATCTTCAAATATTTATTTTTTTGTAGTTTTAAACATCAGTCAGATATAAGTAAAAAAATAATTATACTTTAACCGTTGATCTGATAGTCTGCAGTTGCACCTTTCTACCCACACTTTGCCGAAATTTTAAGTTTTTAGACAGATTACTGGAAAATATTTAATTACGTGTATTCAACATACGGCTCAAAATCATAGAATTCAGTTCCTTGATAATTGTTTGTTTGGAACGAATATAATCTATTTCATAGCGCTTCTTTGATTTAATTTGAATGAATTATTAAACAAACTCCCACAAAGATAGTCCAAAAATAGAAATTGATAAATATTTATACACACACGCTACAATCTTTTGAAAAAGAGTTTTTACATTATTTAAGTGATTAGTTTGTTGTTATGAAATTGATTCCTTGTTTAAGTGATATTGTAAAGCGTGACGATGACGTCAAGCTTCTTGTACACTACCAATCGTTACGATACCACAATAACAAATAAGTCTTACAACTTTTAATAAAAGCTTAACTAAAATTTTTTATAATTTATAAATATTCTGTGGTAAATGCGTTATTTTCATATATGTACTCTTTTTCATCAGATTAAGCGTGCTTTTATCGTTATATATTTATTTAAGATTTATTATGAGATAATTAAAATTGAATTATTCTCGTGAATAATTTGGTTTTAAAATTCTGCCTACATTTTTAAAACTGTTAATGCAATATTCTATGTTGATGAACGGGAATTTTGAATCTCTCCATGGGATTCTGATTTTTCCACGTCAAATTTTTAATGCCAATAATTTTAATTTTGTGTGTTCATTATTGCGTAAATATTGACGCTGAACGTGAAATACAGTTCCTGCAAACGTCCGCAATGAATTAGTTGAACACTTGCACATTATTTTTTATTTCAATCGCCACTAACGCGTAAAGCTTTCCCAATTTAAAATTGAGATAAATTGACATAAATTAATACGATCCGTTTGGAGATTATCATCACGAGATGCATTGTGTAACAAAATATTTACGTGGCTTGCAAAGTGTTGTTGCGATAATTTTCGCTTTGTGTATAGGTTTTTACACTAATAATACCCTCCCGTCCGGGGTGATGTTCTACAAATAAAATGTCAATGTTTTAAAATAACAGCACTGGTATAAAATTGTAAATTGAGTCCCCGGTGCAATGTGTTTAGCATTTTTATTAAAGTAGTTCCGCTGTGACTCTGTTATTGACCTTGTCTTTGCTATCAAATAAAATTTCCTTGGCTGCTTTTTGTAATGACTTGTAGTCGTTTATTATTAAATTTAAATTCAACTATTTTTATTTTAAAAATTATTTATATTTATTTCAATACCTTGTAGCTGGAAAAAATAATACAATACATAATTTTAAACATATGTATAACAAGTTTTTTATCAGAATATAATTTACGGGGGACTTGGTAGATACGAAAACGAAAAATTAGTTTATCAATATAATGGCTATCTAATATGTATATAAAAAATTCACTTTTAAAAACTAACAAACCACTTTCGTACAATGCGAAAATAAATTAGTAAAATACCTTCCTATGGATAACAACCATCAATCGATTGCTACATATGTCAACATGCGCTGATAAGTAAAAAAGCATCGGTATACATTCGAAATGCTATAAAACAACATCTAACATACTTCAAAAACATATTTTAATTCACAAATTTGCTCCAGTTCACATTTGTGTAGCGTCAAATCTCAACAAAGCATGTGCACAATTTACAAATGCCTTCAGTATTGAAAATTATTCTTACGGAAATATTTCTGGTCGGTTCGAACAATTTGAATCAGTGGCTGTGGCTTCACGCTTTTCGCATGATTAATTTTGGCTATCGACTCTGTTATTCACTGTTAAGTGTAATGTTGTTATTATTAACCGTGAATAGAAATCACAACATTATTACTCCGCACTTGTCGGTATAGTTTTGCAAGTGCAAAACAAAATAATCGTTTCGTTTGTCATTACACGTATAACAGCGGAATAATAAACACGTGTTAATTAAATGAATTTTAAGAGCTAACTCAAGACAGATATTTCACGTGTAATGTTTTCTATATTTGTAGTAACAAGGTTTTCTCCTCGTCCTGTTTTCCACGAGTCTACTGTTATAGTTTGTAATGTAAATGAAATCAAATTGATATGCCAGACGTCCTACCAGTCATCTCGACGAACTTCTTGAGCGTAACACAATTATAATTTTGACAACAATTTAACGGAATTTATTAAATTATAAAACCGTAAACGCGTCGTAGTTGTGAAGTTGCGGAGTCGTAAAAATCATTGTTTAGTGATCGTTTAGGATAATGGTTCGGTGAAAAGACCCTTAACTCCTTCAACAAGTACTCGTTAACTTATCAGCTAATAGAATACAGCTTGATGCCTCTAAATGTGTTGTTACGTATTAGATAAACCATTTTATTAAAAGCAGGAAATTTGTCATTGATATTACAACTGTGCAATCCTGTGCTGCTCGTGCAATAATTCGTTCGTTGTCAATGATAATGTTTTTATGCATCCACAAACCATAATTGCAGCAACCGACAAATATAGAACGAGCAAAATTTGGGCATTCTATAGATAAACGTATTGAGCCAATTTTAACAATAAATTAGGACACACGTTTGGAATTTGAATGAAGTAATGAATGGGGCAAATTAATATCAACTCCAACCATACTTTATACACGGAAACGTCATGCATTTCATGATGATAATTATGCCCTCGATAAGTACATACTCTGATATGAGAAGACATTTCGAAAACCGCAGAGCAAAATAAATAACGGCAATTTCATTTGTAATGACTAATACAAATTTTTGTGTCTGCTTCTAAATTCAATAAAATTTACTTAGTGCCATCATAACAATTGCTGTATTATTTATTATTTTATATAATAATATTATTTAATGTTTCGGTTATAAAAATGCGTGTCGATAACCATACTCATATTCGTCGTATTATGTTTTACCACTTTGAAAAAGGATGGAAAGTAGCGCAGTCATTTCGCGAATTCATCGAACTTTTTAGCCAAGGAACAATGAGTGAAAATCGATGCAGTGAATGGTTTGCCTATTTCAAATCTGACGATACTAGCTTGGAAGATAAGCCAGGAAGAGGTTGACAATCAGATTTCGACAACCAGGCACTTTTGGAAACCGTGGAAATTTTCCAAGATTTGGTTAGCTTGGTGGCCAATGTCAAAACATGGATTACTTCCAAGAGCCGTGACTTTTTTGCCTTTAGAATAGACCGTCTTCCAAGCAACTGGGAATTAGTTATTGAAGCCAATGTGGACTAGGCTCTGGAATAATCATTTAACAATATTATTGTAGAATTATTTGTTTCTTTTTCAAATAAATATTGTTTTTCATAAAACGCCTGATAATTATGCACCAACCTAATAATATTTGATCAATTCAAACTGAATGTTAAGTTTGCCGCTAAATTAATCATTCTACATTCACTGTTTTTCTAAAAACTATAATCAACATGTCCAGTTTTTTAATGGAACAACCGACATATGGTTATGTGAAGGGGTCTCAGGTGACATAAAGTGGATACCCTAAAAATTAAAACAGATCGCAGTAAAAAATAAAAAAATAACAATTTTATTAAATTTGGAGGAAGACAAATCGGAAGGAAAATATTCAACTGGGTAATCTCATGTCTATATTAGGAGTATCGAGAATCCTTTATTTACATTTTTCTAGGAGAATCACAAATTCATTTATCGATATTTGCTTTTATTTACGAGTAAGATATGATACATCTTGAATATTTCCTGTTTAGAGTTATGTTCTGTTCCTTTCCACTTCTGTGCGCGATAGGCTTACGAAGCAATAATATATGTAAACAAAACCGTATTTAAAAGTAAAAATTACAATTTCAAATATAATTTTAACTAATTTTTGTGGATTGTTATCACGACTCGACTAGTAAATTTTTATCCATTTCGACCTCGTGTGAATCGAACTTAAGTGTCGTCGCCGTACTGATCACTTTGCGGACACATGCGTCGTCGAAGACAGACAATAGCAAATTTATCGCAAACAGCAACAATGACCGCCTCGGCCAACAATTGCCATTATCAGTGCTGGATGTCGTCACCGAATCGGACGTAATGGTCCGCGTTAACGCGACCGCCTCGTTTGCGCTGCATCCTGCTGCGAGGTAGTGATAAGGTAGACAGACGGGAGCAACATTTACTGCAGGTGCAACTGCACCACGTTTGATCAATGCTAAACAGTACGTGGAGCGTACGGACGCCGAGAGCGTCGCGATTTCGTCGTCGTTGTGCTCGCGCCTCAGTCTCTCTCCGCGCGTCGCTCCAGAGGCAGCTAGCCCCAGCAGGACCGGCAGTAGCACGCAGGAACGGACTTCAGCAGCAGCAAGCAAGCAGGACTCGCCCGCCAAAAAATGGTACGTACGAATTTGACGCCGCGACGAACCCAAAGTTCTCACACTGTTTTTTTGCTGCAGGTCGAAATGGCGCAAGCGGTGGGACGTGAAGAAAATGGCATGGCGACAAGAGAAATAACACTAAAGTCGTCCAGACCAATGTTGAATTAAATCCAACAAAAATTACTTTACTGACATAAGTGATCAGTGTTGTGTTTTGCATTCTAAGTCAGTGAACGGTTGTAGTGATTGTTAACGTGTTACTAATAATCCGGGACTTTGCTCGATTTATGGATGAGGTTAGGGGAAGTTAATCACCGTCAACTCGCTCTCGTAAGTCCCAAATTTAATTAATTGCAAAACCCGACACTAAATTATCGCCTTTTTCCGTCCCGCTGTCTGGCTCGAGTTTCCATCTGATACGCGGAATTTATGGCACATTCTGCACCGAAAAATTACCGAATCCGCACTTCAGAAAACGCTCTTGTTTTTGGCGCAATGGTAAAAATTCGCAATCGGTTTCCGCATTAAACGCGCGTGGAACACATAAAAATGCCCCGTTGATTTTTTTTGTGTTTTCGTTCGTTGGTACACATTCTAGCCTTGAAAAAGTAACAATTTTTAAATACTTTTGAATTTGAAATTTTACGTCGCAGATAACCAGCGTGGGTTCGTGCCGTTCACGGCGTGTCATAAGTTTTGCTCGAAATTGGTACAAGATACAGATATTAAGCCGTTCGGCGTCATTTCAGCGGCTTTCAGAGTTTCTCCAAGTGCCGTACGTGTTTAATTACAAACAACTTTACAGAGAATTGTTTTCCGTAATACGACGCCGAGATTAGGGAATTAGGGACGACCGCAAATGCAGCTCGAAGAAAAGCAAACATTTTTTGCCATCCATTAGCGGCGGATGATCCCAATTTCACACAAGCGCCTGTAAAGATTGACTGATTAGCATCAAATCCGTGCTTAAAAAATCGACGCTAATGAAAACCAACGCAGCGACTCGTGCCGCGTTTAGTAATTATACAAATTTTTTTCTTGTTATTTCCACGCTGGAATAGCGACCTCCGGGTAATCACAGGCGACGTTCTGCGAACTTGTTTGTGTACACGATTAGTTGTTATCGGCGTGTACAAGGAGCACAAATAGACAGATTATAAGTAACAACCGTCACCGAATCGCAGCGAATGAAATCGCGATCGACCCTCTCTATGAATATTCAGGACATCCGTGAAGGACGGTAATGGGCGCCGTTCATCAGGGTCTCTTTCACATGCAAAACTCGAAAGCTTCATAAATCAGCGGGCCCCGCTGAAAAACCGACCTGTTTCAGCTATTATTCGATAGAAAGCAAATATTTGCTTGCAGTTGTTGCTTGTTATTTGCCGATCGATTGTGGAAATTAATAAAGGACCAGCAGGATTCGGGGCCGGCCGACCGACGACCTGTCCAAACTTTCAGCTTTCAGGTGCCGAAACGGGGAAAAATTTAACCGACGCGGATTAGAGCCGAACAACACTAATTTGGAATTCGCCTGCCAATAATGCAATTCCTGCAATGGATAATAATTAAAATGCAATCTCGATAATTGCACTATGGACGAAAATGTAATAAATTTGCACAACTGCACGTTGTTGTTTTAGTTTGCACCAGTCCAAGTATTTCAAATACCAAACATCGCCTCAAAGCAACAAAAATTGCATGTTCAAACAAGCGAACTACTGAAATTGTTGTGTTTGAAAATGCTTTTACATTCGACAAAACCATTTCCACTATATTTGCATTATTTGCATAAGCCACCATAATAAAATGTACATTGCAGTTATAAATAGTGACATTATACAAGCGCACTTATTAAAATTTCCAATGGCACTGACTGTTTTAAGTGATAAATAAATCTATACTACTATTTTCGCTTGAAACATTATTATTTACGACCCGTACGTCAATTACTCGCATCCGTTCATAATCATTATTTCACTTGTTACTCACGGACCGTGCGTTGCTTCTTTTAGAAAAAAAAGAACTCGCTTCTAAATTAAACTTCATTACATGTGCAGAAACCAAATTAAATTGAATTCGACCCTTTCTCTACTAGTCCCTGCGGTTAAATTTAATCCACGACAAAACAGCAAAATTAGTGCATTATGCAGTGCCAAAAAAGCAAGCACAGGTTCTAGGAACAGATAAATATCTCAAAAGATATAAGAATTTTCAGACATAAATTTAATGTCGTCGGTTATTTACTACTGAAATGACCGTATCATTAAATGCAGATGCCCTATTTTTCCTTATTGCATTGGATCTTTCATGCCGATTATTTCAATAAATTAAAATTTTAGAAACTACATACATAATTCAAATGGTAATGAAGATGATGTCTTCTGCATTTTTACACGGCAGGAAATAATTAACATTTTCAATACAATTGTTATTTCACAACTGATGTCTTACGTTAATACAACTTTAATGCTCTAAAGAAATACAGAAATTTTAAAAATATTGTCGTTTTAATTATTTCAGGCTTATTACTGGTGAAATAAGCAATACGTTTTTCTTTACTTATTCATTGGCCTGAGAGCTTATTGAATGTATGTGTAGAACCAAACAGAAACGCCGACAATTTGATAACAAACGATGACGTGTAATCCAGGCAATGTGTTTATATTTACTTTTTGTTTTTCCTTTGTGTGTTTGATTGCTGGCAGTAATTTTTATTGCCAAAGCTCGAATGGAAGCAAAAGCAAAAATAAAATATTATTGGTGCGAAATTCTCGCAATTCCCTCGATTTATGTCTGAAACTATCGAAATGTCGTTTATTATTAGTACTACAGTTATCCTCACCGCCCAAACGCATTCCCGTAAAAATTAAAGCACTTAGTAATTCTTCGACCCGTGAAATATGTAATTGAAATTTGCCTGTCAGTCGACCGTAATAAATTACAGCACGTTGCCTGTCAAATATTTGTCAAAAGTTTGAGAGTTGATCAAGTTAAAGCGCGTTGACACAACGATAATACATCGAGGGTTATTCGCTTTTAAGGTTTTCAGAGTAGATGCATTAATCGTACGATTGTGTTGTTTGCTTGGAGATGATGTCGTTTTCAGCAGCTTTGTGCTCGCTGAAGCTTCACGTCTTGGTCGAAGTGGAAAATGTGAGTTTCGCTTTGTGAATCGAAACAATGTTACTATTTATAAGCTATGAAGGGAATGTCGAGAATGTCTCCTTTCCACGGCAGCAAATTTCAGCCGTTTGTGTGAAAAATAGAGAGACGACGAGTGAAATTTGCGTGGACGTGTGCTAGAAGTATAACGCTGCATTAGAGTTCGTTTGGGTTATTTAAAGAGAATTTTCCGTTTTGTTTGACGTCGGCGAGAGAAAACGAAAACTAATTTGCTTTCATCACAATTACCAAATGGCACACGTAATGGAAGTTCTTTCGGAATAAGATATTCTATTAAAATCCAGCTTTAATTTCATGATGATTTCAGTTGGGGATTCCGTTCCGTTATAGGATTTGGTTTTCTTTATAGTTTAATTAAGTTTTTCTTGGAGCTTCCCCTTTACAAAAAAATTCAGATAAACGATGGTTCTGTAACGATGCCAAATTATGTTATTCCAAATTGCTGTTTACCTGTTTGATTCCGCAAATCAAAAATAAAACGAAGTAGGTGAAGCGAATGACGCAAATCCCCGGTGATTACATCTCGATGGACCCGAAAAGATACGAAACCCGAGCCATTACCATGAAAATCGTGCGGATCCAATCGAAATTCTTTCCTGTTGGAAAATCGCCCCGTAAAAGTTCGTGCCGAAAGCACATAAAGGAAACGATATTTTTAAAAGCGCATTATTTCGGCTATGATACCGCCGGCAATAAATCTACGGGCCGCGGTCCTGTTCGATCCTCCAGGATTTCCAAAGTCTTGGGAGAACAGTAGGTGGGCGGCATCTGGACCATTAGGGCCAAAACGGCTCCCTCTCAAGGGATTCCAAGTTCTAAATTCTATCGCTCGCAGTTAGCGTTTAATCTGAATATGTATTCGAATTCGGTACCGAAATGCAGTTGCAAATTTATGCGGCGTCAAATTATGTAACGATAAATCAACTCCCGCTTTGAGCGCGGCTTCTCTTTCATTTCCTGTTTCTTGAGTTATCCGAAATTCTCCTAATTTTTCAGCACCGGAAAGACTTAATTACACAGCGCGCAGCGATAATGGAAACAAACGCTTGTATGTTTTCCGCATTTGCCTCGGCTAATCCCCAAAATTCTACCCAGCAGCGGTTCAAACAAAAGCCCAATTTAAATATTTAACTAAACCTCGATTTACCACAAACTGTTGCACTAATCAAGCACACTCGATCGAACTTTTGCCTTATCGTTTGTAACTTTAGGCAAAATAAGCGCTTATTCATCCTCGCTTGGATTTAATCAAAATATTAAAGACTTAACGAAGGTGGGTTGAGAAGGAGGGAAAAATATAATTAACAGTCTTGATGAACGAAATTAGATTTCATTTGCAACTTTATCCGAAAGTTGGAACTGCCTCCCGATCTATTTTTAATAAGCCTCCAGATGACGCCAAACAATCACAAGCGGCGGAAAATTCACAACTGATAAAATAGCGCCGCCAGGAAAAAGCTCTGGAAAACTTTGTGCCAGGCTCTATTGTCGCGCGTTGCCAACTTGTCCTATTTTTATTAAAATCGTCCCGAGTCCCCGGAACTTTTCAACGGGAAAAAAATTATAAAGAAACAACTTACTCCACCTTTAAACTAGTCCACACGGTCGATACGAAGTTGGATACTTTAGCACAAAAAACAAAGAGACAGGACTGTGTTGTTTTACAGTAAAATAATGCTCACCACGTTGTTCGAAATAATAAAATTATTGTCGATTTATCTGTTACAACATTGACGTTTAAGCTTTGATTATATCAGGACAGAAACCACGTTTGCAGGTAGCTAACAATTTAGCTTTGTCAGCTGACTCTTCTTTAATATGCGACATGTGATTCTCACTTGTTCCTCTCAGTCTTTATCGTTTTTAATTTTTGTCTTGTCTCGTATTTTTGTCTTGTTTCGTATTTTTGTCTTGATTTTCTGCCATTTTAGTAAAAATTAATCTAATTAATTTACTTTTTGATATCCTCGAATTCATATTTCGTTGAAAATAATTATTGCTACGATAGTTTTTTAGGACGCTCAGTGTATTTTATTTCTTCCTGACACCATTATTATGTTGTATATTAAAATTTTTAGATTAGGTTTTAAATAATTTATTAAAAAGTAAACATCTCAAGTCGTATCACAAACTTTTTTGTTGTTATTTATTTTGTAATTATTTTCGACGACATCAATTCGGCAATTTTATCTTACTGTGACAAAAAATGTCCAGTAAAATCCGCATCATGGAAGAATTTTTAGAATAATTTATCTGGAGCAGACATCTTATATAACATTTTCAGTAATTAATATTAATTAGTCACCACAGCAAAGACACTACAAAAGTTGATTAGATAGTCCAGCTATTATTTATTCTGGTATTGGATAAAATACAACAGTTCAACATCAATAAATAAAATGAGACTAACAAGTGAATACTAAAGCTTGTCTATTGCTACTACAAATCCTTATTTAGGTAGATGCTTCCGATCCAGAATAAGAAATTCAATTTAAAACAGAAGAAGGAATGCGCGTAGGATATATGCCCCAAAAACGTACAGTCGAAAATAAAAGACACATTTAAACTAAAAATAAAAGATCGGCGAGTGAATTCTGACCCTTCAAACTGCACTGTGGAGTAAAATATTTTAGCAATTTTTCGTGAAATATGAAATCGCAAAAACACGAACTCCGGTATTTTTACCATTGATGTATAACATATAAGAGAATCGGTTCGATGATTATCGATTTGTCTCAAAGGACCTAGTTTCAAATAGGTCTCTTGATTTTCAAAATCCCGTGGGTGCGCCCACAGACAACTTAGAGAATCTGTTTGAATCTGAAATTGCACTTCCGTTCCTTCAATTATGGAGACCAGAAATTCATCATGTATTACATTTCTGAACTCTAATAGATTTCTATCGGTGCATGTTTAAAAATAAAGCTTGAATAGTAATGTGGTGGAAAACGATGGAAAACTTTTTTAACCTAAATCTGCGAAGAAGTAGATATTTACAGACTGTCCTTGTTAATAACACAAAGCATTAATTTTAGCAACTCCTGCATTATATCAAATATAAATTTACTTTATAATTTTTACAATTATACTTATTTGAGGAAAACAACATTCTCACTCGGGTTTATTACCTTGTTCGAAAACAATGGCGCCGTCACCGGAAAAAAAACGGTTTCCTCCATTGTTAAAAACCGTTTTGCATTTAGCGACAAAAACGGAAAGTATGAGATGAGCCCTGCAATCAGAATTTCGATTCCGTTCGAGACGTGCACATGGATAAATGCAACGATTACGAGAAATGTCGTGATGAATTCGAGAACCTTGAATACCAGCACTATCGCATTACTCACGTTATTATATAACATGTGAAACGGTCAGTGGAGGCGATTCATTAATCGCTATTATTGTCCTGCGTCGCTGTGTCTTCAACGATCGCCTCTGCTCCGATCAATGCAGTAAACACGACACAGTCGATTGCATTCATTGCCGAATTGATTATTTTATCGTAAATACGATGATGCTGTTTTAAGCCCGTAGTTGAATCAATCAGCGTCAATTAAACGTCAAAGAGAAACGCTGTTTCGTTTAAAGTGGAACCAAACGGCTATTATATTCCGGATAAAGCGACTTTTTCGTTTTCTATTAAAAACGGGGGATGAAGAGCAACGACACCCATTCCAAAGGTCATCCCCTAACATTCAACAAGATTTATCAAGTTCCTCCCTCTTTTACGGCCTTTGAGCACGGCATGCACTGAACTGCAATAACGCAACGATAAATTAATCGAAAATTGGATTTGCGGTGTTAGATTTAAGCAGTTGTAGTTGAATCTAAATCTAAAAATCAGTTATCGGTTAGCGCTGACCATTGCGTGAAGAAAGTTTATTTTTAACTATCTTATCGCACACGTTCATAGTACTCGCATTTAACCACCAACAAAAGCGAAATAATAATCATTATTATTATTATTACGATTACCGGAAGGTTTTGCGGTTTTTAGCGCCATTTTCAAGGATCCCTCCACGTCGGCGAGAGCCAGCGTTTTTCACATTCAAATTCGGTCGGGTTGCCGGTCCAATTTACATTTTTAAATGAAATAAAAAACGGCGTCCGTTCGATACGCATAGAAATAGACTGTTTAAGCCGGCGCCCCGTTTAATATTAATTAGGTTAGTTTTGGCGCGAAAATTGACCCGGAAGGATTCGGGCTCGGCGACGGCACGTGCGTCGAAATTTATTCCCAAACTCGGATTTGATTAAATAAACGTAGACGGGGGCCCGTCCGGACCCAGCCAACACGAGATTAGCGGGGAAAGTTTGCGAGGGTCGCAAACGCAAATCTCCTGTTTGTTTGCCTTGCATTCCTCAAATTAGAAGAGCCAGGGGTTCGAGCAGCAGGACAGCAGTAGTCATGCGACCCGGCGCTCCAGGTATCGTGCGCCAAAAGCGGATTAAAGCTATCAATTTCGATTCGCCCCCGACTCGAGGAGGGTGCAAGTGGTTGCCTGGAGATGAGCGTTAATGCAATCTCTATGTTTAGTTGCACCGGAGCGAACGTCGCACATTCATCTCGCAATTACGCTTTAATTTCTTAATAACAGCAACAGGCGCTGATGTAAACAACGGAAAAAATGAACGACGAAACAGTGTATTTAAATGAAGACATTAAACGTTCAATAACATTTAATTACAATCCGTTTCGGTGAACTGCACTTACATCGGTCTTATAAATAGAAATGTCAGTAATTATGTCAGTGTAGAATATTAAAAGAAAAAGACGTTCGCGGCACGTGCCGGGCCTTAGAAGTACCGACAACAGCCTTGGAAAACTCTCAGTCCATCACCAATATCAATACCACATTTTCCGCTAGATTTTCGCAACTCTAATCACGAACCGATTATTTTTATGGCTTTTCGTTGGTTTCAATGCCAAAGTGGCGATACGCGTTTCCATCGTGTGTAGTAACGCAAGTCATTTTAATAAAAATGTGTAATGAAAACGGCCTCAAATGGGGCGCGGACGAAAAAAGTCGACTCGCCGAGCTAATTAGAGAGACAGCGAAAACGAATTCAATTGGACGCGACCAAATGGAAAACGCACAAAAAATTCCGTATCACCATCTGGCGAAGATTTATCACCATTGTGTCCGTAATTGAGACTAACAATAATAACAATTTATAAATACGAATCAACAACCACGAGGTTTAGTCCTTGAACTTAGATAAGTGTGGCGAAAATAAGGGAAATTGGGTGAACGGCGCTCGTTTGACTGAAAAACTGTTTTGGGTTGGGATCCGTTCAGTGTGTATTCGTGTAAGAACTTCAACTTTGAAATGCCCATAGCTAAGGGGGCGTATCTGGAAACATGAATCAACACAAAGTCAAATTTCCTCCTCCCTCCGGTAATCCGTAATCATCAGTGAACAACGCGCAACATCATATATTTTATGGGTTTTTTCGATACCTATGCAGGTGGTTTATTTACCATCGTCAGTATAAAATTTTTGTTTAATTAGCCATCATTATTATTCGTTTATACTCGCATTAGTGTGACCGTGACAGGTCGAAGTTTAGTTGACCACGTTAAAATTCCTTTGTCCAATAATGAACTGCTCTAGATCTATGAAATTTGAATTACACAGTAATTATTGTCTTTCACATATTCGTCATTCCCTAAGTGAAGTCTTTATTTTTTAAACCTGCTCTTCATCGTCGTTACTTCAAACGGAAACATTTTTGGCTTAAAATGCGAGTTTCACTGACTTATTCCTGATGTCTCTTTGAAGAAATCAGACAGATAAAACAGGCAAGAGAAACGAGACCGGAAATATACGCATAATAAAACAGTATATTGTGAGAATCGGACAATTGTCACAGTCCTTACATCACAAATCAACCTGGTTTTTATTTTTAAAGTGAAATTTTATTACTCTCGTTTTTCGTTTCGGTTACAGCCGGAGCGAGTGATTCGCGTACTCCACAACCATAGCGCTGCTGTCGATTTTACATTGAAATTTGAATTGTTATGTTGAAACAAAATTTTAATTGTAATTTTTATTAATACATTTTTTGTTTAAATTGAAACCTCTGTTTTGACTAATTTAAATATCAACCTATATGCAAGACAACACTAATAAAATATACTTTCAACAACACCTCATTATTGCAGCCGAAAACATCGCGAAGAAACATGAATTATACAATATTGAAAATATTTTTAATAAGTTAAAGGGTATAGCGGTGCAAACTAAGATACTGAAATCTACAAATATTAGATTGATTAATTACTTCTTGTTTTGGTCATCTCTTCAATACAAATATTATGTGATTGAGATGAAATAAAACAGTCCTTGAATGTGTCGTCGCTTCACGGTGCATCTTTGCTTCCATTAAAATGTGTATGATAGGAATATAATAAGGACGTCAAATGTTTGTTTTTTGTGCTCCTGACTTATTTTCCTAAAGACCCCAGTGACCGTCATTACTCGGATTCCCAAGTCACAAGACGGACTATTAGAACCATGACCCGGAAAATTGGTTTCAAGATGCGAATATTTACTGGAAAACTACCCGTTTAATTACATAAGTTTCCCGTCGAATCCGACGTTAACTTTATGCTGAGATTTTACGGTCTCACTCGAACGATCCGCCGCTAAAATTTCAATCAAAATTTGTAGCTTTTCTATCATTGTTTCCGGGATTTCTTCAGAAAAGCGATTCGTTCGCGTTTTCTCTGCGGACCGATGATGGGATAATGGCACATTTGTACACAATCTCAATATCTATGCAAATGAATGGAAATTGAAGCGCATGTTGCACGACGGTAAAAATTGCGTTAAATATTCATTACGCGGGCTATTGCCGAGCAAAAACACTAACCGCGAAAAGAATTAGATCCGGTGGTCGGGGCAGATAAGACGATTTGAGGAATTGAAACTGGATGTGGTCGACTAATTAACGACTCACGTCTCCAAGTCTGTTCCAAATTTGTTTGAATCCGCGCGATCCTGCACCCGGTGTAATTGGATCGAATGATAAAATGGCGATGCTCTTGATGTACCCAATGAGGAAAGTTTCAGGAGACGTAATGCTTCAATTCGAGTTTTCCAACTAGCATAGCTTTTCAATAAAGTATAAACGGTTTATGCCCCCCAACTTCCTCACGGCTTTCGCTTTGTGTTCGGAGTTTTACGAGTGTACAAGACGAAATGACGGGACTTGCCCCCAACCAAGGCGGTATTGTGTCCTTGGTTCGTATCCCGTTCTCCACTCGTAGCGAATATCACCGTTCCCGGATCACCGAAGCCCAATCTAATTAGAAATTAGTTGCGAACAACTAATAACCGTTGTTCCTAACTCTCAACCCGACCCTTTCGTCTAATTTATTCATTGCCGGCATCTTGATTAAGACTCGAACGCACAAATAATAATTATACTAACTTTGACGCGACGAATTTATTTATTTGGCTCCGACTTCACCATTGTCGGCGGGAAATGAGAGGAATTCTCGGAGACAAATAAGGTCGCGTCCTTAACCGAGAAAAAGCCCTTTTTCCTAATTAAACATTTCTTGAGATGTCGAGTGTCACCACGTGACAAGATCCGCTCGATTTACTTTATAGCGCCACTTTGAAGCTATTTATAAGCGACGAAAATCTCGCCTGACACAAATAAATTGGCAGGACGCTCAAGTTCGACCTAATATTAGGCCGCGTCTTCTATTTTCGTAAAAAATGGAGGGTGTCGAGGGATGCGGCTTGTTTTATCTCGTCCAGATTTCGGTAACCCCCAATAAAACATCCTGTTTTCGTTGACTTTGTATATTTTACGATGGAATAAAGCGCATTCACGTCGTCGCCGTCATCTGGCAAATATTTGATGTCCGGTCGGCTGTAGACACAACTTCGATTCGGTAAAACGCCCCGACGCTGGAATTCCATTCATGGAGATTACCTTTCCGGTGCTCGTTTACAGAGTGCGCTATTAAATTATTGTGCTGGGGACATGCCAAAACAGGTGTGTTTTTGCTTGGCTGCGTCCGTCATTGAACAAAAATAACAATGCTGTTTGTGTTGGGGGGGAATATTAAAAATGCGACATAGGATGGAGGCTTCCTGTGCCGAATTGAGTCGTTGTATCATCCTCGACGAGGGAATCCCTGGGTCCGGTCCGTTGCCCCCTGAACGTCGATTGTGCTGCAGCGCGCTAATTGGTACAATTTGAAGCACCCATCTGTCTTAATTCCCACAAACATTTCGCCAAATTAACCTCCCGATATTCCGGCAACGAAGAGTGAATTCGGTGAATACTTGTAATCAGTGGCGGCTCGTGATCATTCTAATAGGGGAAGCAGGCAGTTTTTTCAATTGGTTATTAATGGACTTAAATTTTGTATTTTGATTTAATTTTCTGACAAGTTCCTTCTCAGTCCAAATTACTGCCACACACATATATTTTTCTTGTTTGATGGTTCTATTTTTTTTAAATAAAAATATTCATTTTGACCTCTAAAATGTTTTGAAAAATACCACACTTTGCATGCATTGTTGAGAGTTTAACCAATGAACGTAACAATGAATAAATAGATATGGAGGAGCGAGTATTTTAATTTTAAGTTGCCAACCAGTTAACGGTCCTACCATAATTGCAATTCTTTATTTTCCAATTCGATATTTCCAAACATTCAGTTTGCATTGGTAATTCATTAAAAGTGATTCCTGCATAAAAAACCATAAATATGTCTTACAATTACAGAAAGTGGTGAATAACAGTTATGACAATTGTTAATATGAATTGTCCCATCAATTTTTTATTTAAAAATTTGCATTATAACTTTAGAAATATATGTTCTCCGTTACAACGTGAGATATAGAATCTAGTAGTTCATTATGAATTGTTATGGAAGTTCCCGAAAGAGTATTATTTCTTGGAGTCGCCAATAACACTAATTCTTTAAAGACGCTCTACTCTCATCGAATTGGAGAAACACAAATTCCTGTTAATTTTAAGCTACTGCAGAAAAATAAATAAAAGTGTAGATAAACCTTTTTATATATTTATTATTTTTTGTGATCGAGTTATAAAATATTTGTTCAATTTATAAATGTGATTTTGAATCAATTAAATGTATTATATTTTATTTGTTCAAACATACAATTTACATGTTGCCTAATATTATCTTGACTTTTTGTATTGCGCCCAAGTGATTTACATTTTTAACAGAACAAAATATGTATCTTCAGCGCCATTCAAAAATAAAACACACAAAACAAAACAGTTGTTTGAAATTAAACTACCCGTTAACCATTTACGTTTCCTGTAACAAGAAGAAATTCTCGAGATGGTTTATCCTAATTAATCAAAAAACGTCACTTTGCTTGGACAAGGAACTAGAGGATTTGTGAACAACAATTTATCCATCACAATAAAGCCGAGTAGAGTTAAATTTAATAAAAAAAATGATAATGTAATTAATTAAACTCAACAATTCAACAAAGGTTGCTTATTTATCCACCTTAAAATTGTAAAATTTTAATTTTAAGCAAAATCTAACCAAAGCCCGAACCGGCATAAAACGGTTTATCAAATGTTAAATAACGCAAATAAACAAAGATGATGTGCGCTAAATTAAAAATTCGACTCCTGATTGGTTCTGGGACGGGTGGGCGTGTTGCCTCCGGTCCATAGTTTTTACTTCTTTAGACACCGAAGTACGTGCCCAATCACGGACTAACTGTCCTAAAAAAGTCAGCACCGAAGCCATGCCTTCATTTTGATTTGCGTAGAGGTGCATTTTTTCAAGCAAAAAATGTGTAAAAAGAGCGGGCAGGCGTTTCCATTAAAACTCGGTTGAAATAATTATTATGAAGGCTTTCACGGTCGCTGTTATTAATAATAATAATCTTATTGATTATTAACAATTATTATCACTGGTTGAGCACTCACTACACCCCCCTAATGTAACTTCAAATGGAACACGGTCTAAAAATCCGAATAAAATCGTTATTAGAAATAATTATTGTTAAGATATAAAGTTGAAAAAAAAATTCTCCAACCAAATCAACTATTTGTTCTAAAATTTTATCAACTTGAAAGGTAAAAAAAGTCATAAATTTACAAAGTCTGAAACTAATTAAGGGTAGACACTGCCTCCCCTGACTAGCCGCCGCTGTTTGCTATTCACGCACAATCATTAGCAAGATGCACCTCTTCGCTTCGAATGAAGATTTATTTCGTTCAATTATCGAGAGGAAACGAAAGAGGAAGCCTTTGAGACGACCGGGCATTGTGTTCTTAGACTATTGATACCGCAATTCCGAACTGGGGCCGCTTAAATCACTCGCAATTATCAAGTCGATAAAAAATCGCCTCTTCACTGATTTCCGTTCGCTCTGTTTCCTTCGAGTTGGAGTATTATGCAAACTGGCGCATTGCGCTAATTCTGGTTAACCCCCTCTTTATTTGCATGGAAAGATCGCGCTAAAGCAACTGTCCTTTCAACCAACCCCATCTAGTCGCTCTTATAATAAATCGCCGTTATTATTAAATTGCAACAAACCAACAGGAACCCAATTAAACTTTACTAATTATTAACGCAGCGCGCCACTCGAAAAGCTGTTTGTTGCGGTTAACTTCGGCGATATCGCAGCGGTCTCAAAAATTGCACTAATTACATAAATTTCTATGTACTGGTTGCAAAAAGTGCAGACATATTCGTGGTGATGTGACTTTGGACAAATCCCAGAGCAGTTTCACAATTTGGTGGAAAAGCAAAAACATAACGAGTCGTATCGTCCACTTTCTTAATACTTTACGATTTCTTGAGTTATTAATGGTCACAGATGGATTTGGCCCCGTTGCTTTTCGAAGCTCATTAGTTCGCTGTGTCAAAATCGAGCATTAATTTCAGGCGCGTCCTACATACGTAAATATCAGCCAGACGGATAATAGAACCAGACAGAAAATGCACCGGTTGTTGTCGCGAATGATAATAGACGCTTCGAAACGGGTAGTTTTGCTATTTTTCCATCTATTCGAGGCACTTTCCGTCTCGTCGGGTCTACGACGCGAGCAAGCTGATTCTTGACGAATTTTTCCCGACATAATTCAGATCGGCCCAAATAAAGCAAAACATAAATTGACGGCGCGCGTTTCTTTGAGCACCTGTCAGACTAGACGCCCGGTGAGAAAAGTTTCTTAATTATGAAAGTTAGACACGAGCTTGTAAATTTTATCTGTATTGTTGCCAAACAATACCTTTTGAAACCGATAACACGTGTTCCTGTATACAAAGTACCGACGAACGATGTTGTGCTTGCAGATCCAGCATCATGAGCGTCGGTTCATCTCACGCCAGTAGACGACCAACTTAAGCGGCAATGGAGAACGACACCTACAACTTAGCTTCCACGACACAGATCACCAAAACCTCGGATCCGGAATGGACGCATTATTTGGTGGTGTCGCTGAAAGCCTTCATCATGGCCTCAATCATCGTCATCTCCATCTTCGGCAACCTCCTCGTCATTGTGTCGGTGATGCGGCACCGGAAACTCCGCATCATCACCAACTACTACGTCATCTCTTTAGCGTTCGCGGACATGCTCGTAGCTATGTTCGCGATGACTTTCAACTTCAGTGTGCAAATCTTTGAAGAGTGGCTGTTTGGATATTTCATGTGTGACGTGTGGAACTCTTTAGATGTATACTTTTCAACAGTTTCGATTCTGCATCTGTGCTGTATCAGTGTGGACCGCTATATCGCCATAGTAAAACCCCTCAAGTATGCATTGAGCATGACAAAGAAAATCGTGGCTTTGATGCTGTTGGCCACCTGGATCACTCCCGCGTTCCTCAGCTTCTTGCCGATCTTCATGGGTTGGTACGCGACGACTGAGCACCTGGATGATCGTCACAAACATCCCGACTCGTGCGAATTTAAGGTGAACAAGTTGTACGCCATCGTCAGCAGCAGCATGTCCTTCTGGATTCCGTGCACAATCATGATTTACATGTATCTGGCGATCTTCCGCGAAGCCAACAAACAGGAAAAAGACATGTACAACAGACACGGCGCCGCCCTCCTCCTTCATCAGAACAACACCAACGGTGATATGCTCTCCAATTCGGGAGGCTCCTCCAAGACGCTCACTCTTCACGAGATCAACCAGGACTTGCACCATACCCCAACTAAAGAGCGCAACATTAATAAGATGAAGCGCGAACACAAAGCGGCGCGGACTTTGAGCATCATCATGGGCACGTTCATCTTATGCTGGTTGCCCTTCTTCCTGTGGTACGTTTCGACGTCGCTGTGCACCACGTGCGAGTGTTCCGATACAGTCGTGGGCATCTTGTTCTGGATCGGCTATTTCAACTCCACCCTCAACCCCCTGATTTATGCCTACTTCAACAAGGACTTCAGGGAGGCCTTCAAGAACACGTTGCAGTGCGCATTTTGTAGTTTGTGTCGCCGTCCGCCGTCGGACTTAGACAAGTTCGACATTCGAAGACCGTCGATAAGGTATGACGATAGAACTAGAAGCATCTATTCGGAAACTTACTTAAAACATATTGATAGGAGGAGGAGTTCGGAGTTTGGGTCGAGTCTCTGAGTAGACCTAACTAGCAGCAGACTCACGACTACCAGTTTCTAGTCTGCTGCTAGTTAACGCAAAGAACTGGTTGGTGCTGCATTGTAAGTCGAATGAGAGAATCGTGATAGAGTGTGTGATAAACGTAGTTTATAGCTACTAATCCTTGTACATAATGCCAAAGGAAACGAGTCTTTTTGTATTTATTTTCTAGTGGATGTGTTAGGCTGTACGATTTGTTTTGTACTTTTACCGAAATGAAGACTTAATTTTAAGACTGCAGACCTTTTTTGCGAATACTCCAATTCGAAACAATTTTTCTACAATTATTAGACTTAAATCGTCGTCGTTTAAATAATGCTAGAAGTAAATGTTCTATCGATGTATACTATGATAAATTTGTGTAATTGTGAGTTTCGAATCTATCAAGACAAAGTGTAGCGATATACAATCATACTTTAGATTATAAAATGTGCAATTAAGTCTAGACGAGGTTTAAAAACTAGTAAATATCGACCAATCATGTACATGAGAAGCAATAAATCTCGAAATGAACCAACCTACAGGAAGGTCTACATCGAAGGGAATCGCCCATTTTTTAAGCTACCATCGGATAAAACGCACATGACATTGAATATCCTTTCTGTATCGTCTTCCCCTTCAATATCAGTGTTCAGCCACGACATGGAGTTATGAAAAATCGATGTGTCGATGTTCTGTGTATAAAAAATCTCAAAAAATATTATTCACACAGATTTCGTTCAGTGCCCGTAACCGGACTTAGTTAAGGATTTTGTACATAGGTCTTTCTTACTTAAACATATTTATTTTTGTTGACATTGTTAAGTTAGTTTGTAAATTTGTATCGATGCTTCAGACAAACTGACAATTTGCTTTGATAAAAAGGACAGAATTCAATAAAATAACATTAATATTTTCCGTTTTGTGTTTCATTCTTTTCATCTCCCTTTCCATTAATTCTATGAGTCCAAATCCGTGTCCGATCGAGACACCGGAAAATTTACTCCTCTAAAATCAGTTACTGATCAATTAAAGTGTAGCTCAAAGCAGTAATATCGTTCCAATCTCATGGATTGAGGTAAGTGTGCCTATTTTTCACGACTAAATCCACGACTTGGAGTATCCTAGCGTGGAAAAGTCGGGCTCTGAAAACTAACGAATCGGATTTACTGTTTGCAAAAACAACAAAATGGGGTTTCGCCTCGCAGAAGCTTTTGCGTAACAAAATTACCTAGAACTCTAGGAAAGCAGCTCACACGAACGCTAAGCGTAATTTCATATTAATTAAACGTATAACCTAACCGCTACGTTTTCGGTGCACTCAACCGACGAAAAATTATTTCCAGGAGTTGGACCCGGCCCAAGCCCTCGTTGGCCTCGCCGTGGTATCTGGGGCGCATTTAACCCCGAAAATACGAGAATCCCAAAAAACTAATCTGCTCGCTTCGATTGCACGGTTTCGAAATTGCCAGTGTGACGTTTAAACGACTCGTAAATTGACTCGATCCTGATCATCTTCAATCTTAGGGTTCGCAATATTTTATCAACCCGGAGCCGTTACCGCTACAAATAAGTTTTCCCTCGAAACGATCGTCTTTCAGAACTTTCAGTCTTGCAATTAGCAACCGAATCTTCTTGGATTGTGTTCATTACACCACACCACGTTGATGCCAACATCAAAGAAATTGTAATTTTTTTCCTTGCGGTGCCGATTTCCCCAATCCTTCATTTCTCTTTACGCTAGCATCCCATTCGTGCTCCCTTCAATTTTTATTGTCGGAACGTAAACAACAAAAATCGGCTTTGAAGATTTATTTTGTAAATAAATATTTGCGGCCATCACGTTCCCAAACAAAAGCTTTTGTTAGACTGTTCTAATTGTCCCAAAACGACAAATCCATGTTTGTGAAAGTTTTCGGCGCGCCGCAAATAAAAGTTGGAACAAATTGCGTCTTGGAGCTGCATGTTTCGCTCCGATTTAAATGAAATTTTATTGTGTTGTCTGTGATTAATTCCGACTTAAATTTGATAATTAAGGTCGTAAATCCGACTAATGCGCGAACAAAGTTAGCGTCTCAATGGTGATCGCTCATTTTAACGAGAGGGCGAAGGCGCTCTTAAGTGTATAACAAATTGCATAAGTTATTTACAAAGGGCGCGAGGCCTCGTCGATGATTTATTGCCACAAACTCAACCCCCATTACATTCTTGATTACAAGAGAGGCGTGCGGCCGAATAATCAGACACTTACGACATTATTAGCTAGCTTAGAGTCGGTAATTTATAAGAGCCATCCCTTTTGTTTCGGAAAGAAAATAGTCTCGGCCGTTTTCCGATTTCCCCAAATTGCCGGAGTTGTTCTCGCCAACATTTTCAGTTAAAAGATTCATTGCTGCCGAATAACTACCAGAAGAGAGTTATTATTTGGGTTTTTCGTTTTGACAATGAATTCTTAAATTTATAAAATTTTCACGAAAATCGCCCTAAGCTTCCGGAAGAAGGCGGCGAATGCTTGACGAGTAATTAAAGCCGATTTAAAACCAATTCCGGAATGAATCCTTGCGAGACTCATAAATTGTTAAACTGTTGACTTAGCGGTCCGTAATTATAATTTCTGTCCCTCGCAGGGGCTCTTCTTTCTGAAAATCTCCGGAAACGTAATAAATCGCGCGTTTCGGAACGATATTACAAATTCAGGACAACAAACATTTTGCAATCTCGTCCGCATATGATATCTTGACGTAAGCGGTCTGATTCTAAAGTCAAATATTTGACGGCCTCTTTCAATATTGATCGCCACGACGGGAGAGCCTGCCAATGATTAAAACGAGGGTAAATAATTTTTTACATCCCGCTTAAGCCGACCTTGCGTATGTCTCTGAGAACGTTGAAATGATGGAAATTTAATTTGCCTCGGATCTGATCGAAGCGAACAGCTCAATGTTGATATTCTTTCCGCAGAGGAGTTCTTTTTCAACGGAGCTGATTTCATAAAGCTCGTCCCCCGGATTTCATAATATGTAACAATACAAATTTTCGCTACGTTCCACCGCATACCGAACGTGATTTAAATTTTCCAGCACTGAAACCCAGATAGCTGGACTAATTTATTGTTATTGATGTCAAGTTTAAAATTAATGATCGACACAGGTGGCTTATAAAAAAAGACGTGGCGCT
Organism: Eledona agricola; assembly: GCA_964023215.1. Taxonomy (NCBI): domain Eukaryota; kingdom Metazoa; phylum Arthropoda; class Insecta; order Coleoptera; family Tenebrionidae; genus Eledona; species Eledona agricola. The sequence continues at coordinate 26,687,168 of OZ026857.1, read as the reverse complement.
TGTCCAAGAACAAAACCATTAACATCGAAAACATAAAACATTGAATCGGCGCGTCAATCATAAATCATTGGGTGGCAAACGATTTGTCCTAGGTGAGAGTCTTTTCGTGAACAAACCCCTAATTACGAGGTTAGTCCATGCAAGGTCGATCATCGCGTGTCCACCAAACTCTTCGGCGGTTCTTTTCAGCTATTTATATACCGGATTTTATCTCGCTTTTATCCTCGCCCATACTCACGTAAATCAACGATTACCGACGGATATTAAAAACGAGTACAATGCAAGGCCGAACGGGCAATTATTCCGTTAAATTTCTAACGAGCATGCGGTTTTTTTTTATTCAAACGAAACGCTACGGAAAACTGATAAAAGTTGTATGAACAGTGAGGTTGAAGTGCTGTAAAGGACAACCGATCCAGGTTTTGGATATTTTGAAGTTGTGACGGACGCAGCCGCATCTTCTGGACGATAGCGAAACCTCCATTTTGTTAACGCCGCAAGCAGGAAACGTCACTATTCAATTCTCGAAAATTATAGTTTTCCCAATAAAAATACACTAAACACCGACTTGGTCTAATCAAGCGCTGAATTTACTTTTTAAACGTTGAAGTTGTGTGGGGATGAGAAATAAAGCAAAACCAATTTATTTCTCAGTTTCATATATTGTATTTATAAAATTATCACAGCTTTAACATAACTTCACCGGGCATAAAAAACACGTGCACATATCTCTAATTAGGTACCCTCTATTTTAATAGAATAAAAAACTAAAAGCAGGACAGTGGTTTTTAAGTAAATTTAGTACTTCTGCTATTCATGAAAGGCTTTATTTGACTTTGTTCTCATTTAATTGTTCAGATTGTACTTGTTAGTAAAAACATCAAAATCAAACAAAAGATTTATTGGTAAAAAATCAGGTACAAAGCCCACAACAGTTCAAATGGCGAGAAATTTAATAATGGTTGGTAAAAAAAATTGCTTGGAAGCCAGTTTGCAGAAACAATTCCATAATAATAATAAAAATAATAATAAATAATACGTAGATCAATCGATCTACACATGAATTTGTTAATTTATATTTAGTTGCTAAATTATATCTTTCTTCTGTCCTCTTTGTGATACGAATGTGGCCGACATCTTCTGGACGATAGCGAAACCTCCACATTGTTCAAGCCGCCAGCAGAGAACGTCCCAACAGGAATAATCTTTTACAGCAAACTTTTGCGATTTATTTACATTGTGTAAAAAAATTATTATTCTTCAGGGATTACGTTTGGAGGGAACAAATCGAGTTTTAATTAGCAAAAAATCAAGAATACTAATTATTTCAAGCAAATTACATTACACAAATAATTATTCACCTTGAACGAAAATATTTACGATGTGGTATTGGTAAAGCTTTTAATTTAATTTTTAAAGTTTTAATTTTATGCCTAGAGCAGCAAAATGTTTTTCTTTAAATAAAATCCGAAGACTTTTTTGTCGGTCAATCTAAACGAGTGAAATGGTGCGTTATTAAAAAAAAGTGGAATGAATGGAGTGGAGCTCAGCCCCCCGGAACCATCGATCGGCAGGGAATAAACACAGTTCTCGAAGGTCGTCCGGGATATGTTTGTGTGTCTGGAAGAGAACTGGAACGCGGAGTGAAAACGGGACCGCGGTGTGACTTGGTGGCGCGGCAGTTGTTGACCCAGTGCAGCCTGCACACAGGATTCAATCAATATGTTCCCGCTCAGATTTGCATTTTATTCCATCACTCTCGACCCACTTTCCGAGAACATTTATTAATGAACAATGGACACAAATTAGAAATCGGATCGCATGCTGCAAATCTAAACAATATACACTATTTATGGACTGAGCTTCAAACTTTCAAACACTCAACTTGTTACTTAGAAGATCAAACTGTTTCGCTGCACACGTTCTAAAAATAAATTTATTAAAGCGAGGAGCTAGACAGCCGGGATGAATTGTGTATAATGGAAATCCGAGAAAAGTTTCCGAAACGACGACAAATGAAAAAATTGACATTTGGACGAGAAACTTTAAAAAATAATTTCAAACGACGAAAAACTTGGCAGAACAGTCGGTGCACACTGATGGGAATGACATTTTTAAAGAAAAAAGTAAAAGCAAGTGGATAACCCGGCGCATCCACCATTTGTATCATACTTGGAGAGTCACAACATAAACGGTTAATTCGGCACTGCTCCATACAATAAATAAATCTGTGAATACAACAACGACAAATTGGTGCTAAATGCAGCAAGAAAGCACACCAACTAATTGAACGAATAGAACAAGAATGTATAATTAAAATAGTCTAGCTCAATTGGCGCCTCCACCATTATTACACATCAATTTCACAAACTGAGTTTCTTGCCAATCTGTTATAATTGTACAACATTTGGTTAAAAGTGTTCTAACGATTCGGAGGATTTTCCCTTTTTCTATTTATACAAGCACAAATGCTAAAAATAATCGAGCCGAAAGCATCGTGTTTTTCTTCTCCCTAGAATAGTAAGTCCTCAAATAAACAAGTTGTTTACGTTCTTAAGCTCGGGGCCCGAGCTCTCCGTTGCCGATTTAAACGGTTTTTCATTATTCTCATGAAAACCGACGACAAGAAGTTCTTTACCGAACAAACAAAAATCAAATTTAATATCGTCGGGAGCACGTTTCGTTCAATTATTATTCAATCACCTCCTTCGGAAACGTTGACAACACTCAATTATCCACTTTTTAACAATGAAGCCATCAAGACGCTATCAATAAATTTTAAAAAAGCGCAACGACTTGACTCGAGTTCAAGAATTTCCATTTAAGCAATTACGTTTTTTGGTCCAAGTTTGAAAACTCGTTTTTCCGCCAAGAAAACTCATTTTAAACGTTATCCGCCGCAAACTTAATACGTCTCAACGGGATATTAGGCAGGGCCATTTTTCAAGCTGAAAAGTCGCAACTATGTCGGATGACTCCTACGCCTTCTGTCCTCGAGATTTTCCTAATTGTGGTTGTATGGGCCCAAGAAAAACCAGAGTTATCCGGAAACTCATTTAGCACAAACTTTTCTAACGAGATACGGGAAGGGCACGAAATTGCTCTTCGGAATGATTTGTTGTGTGAATTCTCAACTGATGTGGCCTGAAAAACTTGCGGAAAGCAAATACGCGTCGCATTTTATTCGGTAAAATTTTTGACGAGTTGAACTCTCCGCCGCTCATGCGGCTTTGATCGATTACTTTAAAGTTGACGTTCATGAAAATTGAAAGTTTGACGGAAATTCAGTTCCGAACAGGTCAAAAGTGTATTTGACAATTTCATATGTCGCATCCGCCGTTACGTCTTTTCACTTTACACGCTTCGTATCATATTAATCTACTCATAACGTGCAATTGTTTGCTTTGGCAATTAAACGGATTAACCAAAATGTTTCGCAATAAATTAATTTGGTTGTGGTTAGTTTTAGTTCCTGATTTAATTTTTAATTTCTAAAAGTCTTTATTTGCGGTTTACGGTTGCAACCGGGACCATAAAAATTGCCTTAAAATTTAATCCAAACCTCGCAATTGCGTTAAGTAAAATAAAACATCCCGGCTTCGCGGCTAGACAACGTGCATCTTTATCATTTCTGCATAATCTCTTAATCTGCTCTAACGTCCTCTCTTCTTCAGTTCTTTAAGCACTTATCTAAGACGAGTTTTTACCCTAAATGCTAAAAATACATTATTATGAAAATTTTATGATTTAATTTGTAAGTTGAGGTTCCATTTGCTTCCTTCCACAAGAATCAGAATTTTAATTACTCCGCGAAATTAAAACAGAGATGAGTTTATTACGTTATAAATTAATAATACGACCCAGGGTGCAGTTTGTTGACGATCCAATTTACGGCCAAATTTGATAATGCTGAATTAAGACGCGAACGCACGAAAAATTCTGAAAAACAAATTTCTGAATTTGATCATAAATTAAGTCGAAGTTTCGACCTGAACAATTTCGAAGCGAGGACGACTCAAAGCTGAATCGTTTGATGTATTCGCTTCCACTACATCATGCAAATAGTTAAGGGTTTGTTTATAATGTTTTCTTTGATTTGGGCAAGGGTTCGAATCGGATGTTCGGCAAACTGGAAACTTTATAAATTGATGGGCGATCTGAAGCTTCGCTTCTTTCTAACCTTATGATTTTGGACGTCTAACAATGTTTACTGCCGGCATTAGATCACCGTAAACTTTACTTCCTGGAAAAGTGGGATCGAATCGTAGAAGAAGGGATCCGAATTTCAGATCACCACGTGGCACAATTTTAAAATTATAGCAGCGGATTTAGAAACTTTTGAAACGGAGCGATTTTGTCCAATAAAATGGGGTTCGGTTCCTCAATATAATCAGTGGAAACTTATTAGATAATGATGAAAACGACCAAGTTAATGAGGATAAAACACCTTACTTAATAATTTCGTTTCTCATTAAAAATATATCAAATATAAATACGCAAACGACGCGCTAAAAGTCGTTTAATAATAAATATTTATATTTATCTGTCGTTATTTAAAATAAATCCGGTGCCTCCACCAAAATTACTCCTCAAATATTTTTGGCAAAAATAATAAAAATTGTGTGTTAATTTTTACATTGTAACAGATAAAAATTATTCAAAACTCGGAATTATATACCTAAGAATAAACACAAAAAAAATTATATGTAATATGCCGGCGCCTCCGCCAAAATTGCTGCTATACATTTTAGGCAAAAATTATAAAAATTGGCACGGCGTGTTTATTTTAATATTGTAACAGATCAAAAACATTCTAAACTCATAAATATATAACTAAAAAAAGCAAATAAATGTATAAAAGAAAATGTCGGCGCCCCCACTCAAATTGTTTCTATAAGATTTTTGGCAAAAAATTCTCAGGGTGTGTTAATTTTAATACTATAACATAAATAAAAATATGTATTCTAAACTCGTAATTAGATACCTAAAAAATAAGCAAATAAATCTATAAAAAAATTCGACGCCTCCACTAAAATTGTTTCTATAATTTTCATGACAAATTTTTTTAAATTCTCCCGGCGTGTAATTTTAATATTATAAAACACAAAAATATGTATTCAAACTCGTAATTAGATACTTATAAATAAGGAAATGATGAATTTAAAAAAATCCGGCGCCTCCACCAAAATTGCTTCTATAATTATTTGGCAAAAATTGGTCCGGCGTGTTTATTTTAATATTGTAACACATCAAAAACATTCTAAAAACGTAATTATATACCTAAAAATTAAGCAAATAAATCTATAAAAAAAGGTTGACGTTTCCACTAAAATTGTTTCTACATATAATTTTTTTGGCAAAAAGTTGTTAAAATTTTCCCGGCGGTGTTAATTTTAATATTATAAAACACATAAAAATATGCAAATAATGAATTTAAAAAAAAATCCGGCACCTCCACCAAAATTGCTTCTATAAATTTTTTGGCAAAAATTACAAAAAATAGACATTTTATTACTGTAACACAGATAAAACAATTTTAAAGTCGTAATTAAATACTTAAAAATAAGCAAATCAATTATAAAAAATCCCGGCGCATCCACCAAAATCGCTCATATAATGTTTTAGGCAAAAATTATAAAAATTGAGAGCGTCTGTGTTTATTTTAAACTGTAACATAAATAAAAATATTCTAAAGTCGTAATTACATAAGTACAAAATAGAATGTAGTTTTGAATCCAATTATTTCTGCAATTACAATATAGTTATTTTTCATAATTCTCCTTCGTTAGCTGATGTTTTATAAATATTGAAAATTGCTAGAAATGTAACTAACTAAATATTAAAAAATATTTACAATTTCAGGCTAATAAAAACAAACATGTCAAACAGCACCTTGTGTTAAATTTGAAATTGTTGTTTTAATAATTATCTGTCCGCTTTTTTTAAGGCATTATTTAGAATGGTGATTATTGTTTCCCACACATTTGTTCATTGTGCATTTTGTAAACTTTTTGCTTTGATATCTTTTTATTAATTAAATAATTACTGTAACGTGCAAATTTAACGATGCAAGATTAATGCCGCTGAAAATTTCAGACATTAATATAGGCAGAAACTTGCAAAATTCGTTACGTCTAAAACTCATGTGGGATCGAACTTACGCCTAGAGTCGAAGTTTGCTCAGTTTATCCGGCTGACGTACCCTAGAGTAATCATTATTAATGAGGGTGTTGTGTGATGCGACAAGTGGTGCTTTTTCCCGCTCAAACTTCCGCAAATTCAATCGGCACCGGAAAGTCGCACTCCACCAAGATTTGCCTTGTAACACGTCACACAAGCCGGTGTAAAGGGATGAAGAAGCTGCGGTAACGTCAACACGCCCCTGACTGATGCTTCGTACGAGTCGAATAAATCACAAAGAGCCGGAATTTTGCGCCATGGCCTGGAGCTGTAAGCTCGCTTTAAACGCTTTCGAAATGAACGCCGAAACGGTGCGAGACGTTCATCATGAATTACGACAGCATCGCGAGAGAAAATATAGAAAAAACCGCTTGGAGATCACGCGCCGATTTATGATCGATGGAGCAAATTGGGGATCGGAGGTTTGAGCTTTGCTGAATGCAAATTGGGTTCGCAGTTTGCGTGGCCCCGTTTTCCGGTCGTTTTTCGCACTGTTTCTCTCTGAAAAATTACTTTTATCGTGCGGTCGATCTTAATTCGCGTATGAATCCGGAAAGTTGCCTCGGGGAGCTAATTCCGGCCACGCGCGCGGATTAATCAAACAAGCACCAAGTTGATTGATGGTCTGCAACCTACGAGTGCAACTTGCATGAAGTAGGTGTAGGTCACGAGTTAAGATCATCGGGTTCAAAGGTTACAGAAGCTATAAATTTTTCTAAAAATGTTCGTATAAATACAAACGCCGTAAACGGATTTCCATAAAAAACCAACAAAGTGGAAACTGTTGACCGATTTAATTGGAATTTTCATGAAAGCTGTATGAATTTACGTTAACCACACGTTCGAATTTTTATTTTAAAACAACAATAGCAGGTGTTCTGATAATTGCGAGTGTGTCGAAGTACCTATTTGCCAACGACGTCAAAGTTAGCCTCAGGTGTGTCTGATCCTCTGATGTCAAGCTTCTCTGTTTTGTGTTTAAAGTTGCTCCAGGTTATTTGGGACAGTCAGCAGATTGCTTAACTAAACTCCAATCATGTCCTACACATGTTCAATTTTGGTTAAATCTGGGGAACGGGAAGGAAACTGGAAACCGTAATAATAGGTGCCCCTACCACTGCTGATTTTTTTCTTCGTTTTGTGCTCTATTCTCATTTTCAAGTTACTTAGTACCTACCACTTTATTTGATTATAGATTTTCAGTGTCTCTTACATTATTTTTAATGTACTTTACTTCTACAACCGATAATTCACTTTCTTGCTTGTCTCATAAATTAATGGTTCTTGTCTGGTAAAATGTCATTTTAGTACATATTTCCTGATATTTGTCTATTATATTTGCTTTTATTTACGAAATCACAACTTTTTCCTTTTTTTGCATATATAATTTATAGAATATTTTCAGATTTATGCATTTTTACTCAACATTTTTAGTACATATCCTGAGTGAACCGTGAATATCGTAAAACAGTTAATATACTCGTATTAAAAAATTTTGAATTTTTTAAACACTTCAAGCTAATCATTCCGCTTCCCTGACTTACAAGTGCGTTGTCCTCTTAGTTTCTCTTTTTTTATGACCAAATTTTTTTTCTAGACCCAAGAAGCTTTTTTGTGTACCAAAAACATTTCCACATATCATTTTGTTGCTTTTTAATATTTTTATGTTTCCATGGTTGGACGCATTTAGTGTTTGTTCATAATGGAGAGCATAAGGACTACATAAATAACACATAAAACCTAAAATTGACTTATGTTTGTGTGTGTTTTATGTCAAAGCATAACAACATAAATTTGAAATCAGTTTGACTTGCATTTTTTACTGAAAATCTAAGGATTTTTAGTATACCATTTTAATTTATTTAATTTATTGATTCAGAGAAGTCTCATTTTAATATGAATTATTTTAAATTCACCTCGGGATTTCTATTCATGGGTCTAACCCAGCAACGTTTTTTTTGACAAAATTAGGATTTCTTTTCTTCTTCGAAGCACTAACAACACAAGTCAAGTTGTTCAATAATTTGCAAAATCCAACACAAACGTCAAATGTCAAGTAGATATTATGTCTTATGCTTACGCTCATTGTGAAGTACTTATACACAACTTGTGTCGTTGAAATTGCAATATCTTAAAAAGCGAAAACCGCTGCATTTATTTTGTACAAATTTTGGAATAGGTATCGGGAGACGCTTTTAAGTTTTTTCATAACACTACGAATCGGACGTGTCCTCCGGGAATTTCCATCCCTAAAAAAACTGGATAGCTCATAAAGTTCGGAACGAAATAAGTGTGGATTCCAATAGCCGAGTTTGGTGTCATTACTATTTCATTAGATTCGGCGTGAAAACGACTCTTGAAATTGAGCCGTTTAGACAATTTCCCTCCCAAGCGTTCGAGTTTATTGAAAACTCGAGAACGCTAAATTGCAAATTTACGAATTAATTGGGCCAATTCAGTCAGAAGTGATTGCAATTTTTCACATCAGATCGCACGACGGCACATCGGAAAATTGAAAAAAATCCGAAAAAGATGAACAAAACGCAAATTTCCTTGTCGTGCTATTGAATCGGGAACAAACAATATTGAAAAGATGAACGAATCAATCAAGTTTGGCAGAATTGGATTTGCATTATCATCCCAGAAATTCATTGTTATTTCTGATCGAAATTATGCGAACTCGTTATTTTTAATAATTCACCATCTGGGGAGTATTCGAGAACAATTTGGCAAAATTTTCACTAATGCGAGACCCATGTAATCCAGCTTTTGTGTGTCTGCAACGTTTTAATAACGTAATTTCCAACTAAAATTGCGTTTTCTGCTGTTGAAATAATTTCTGAAAGGCAAACAAACTCGAGCCGCGCTCAACGGCGAGAAAACTTCGGCATGACTTAATCATGTTATATGTTTATCAGTCGCCATTCGAAAACTTTGACCCGGTGCCTAATCTCCGAACTATTCATTCGAGATTGTGGGTGCTAGATTAGGACGAACTCCTCCTCGACGCCGTGGACGCACTAATGGGTCCCGGACTCTTGCTGCTATTACCTATTCCAGTTGATTTTCATTTCCTCTCGCGGCATTATCAGCGAACTTGCCAAGTCGAGAGTTTTACATGAAAATCCATGGGTTCGTAGATAGCGCAAGCGTCCCGACGTTAGGGGTGAGCGCCGGGACGCCATCCAGTCTGTCTCGGACGCCAAGGTCTGGTGGTACGCGTTCTGCAGCCGCCGTTCGAACCAATGAAAGACTTGTTGGTCGGAAGTTACGTAACCCTAATTAATTCGAGTGCTGCATTTTTCGACCCGAGTAAGTGCACAAAACCGTTTCATTTCCAAGCAAATCTCTAGAGCGTCTGGAGAGGCCAAAAAAAGTATAATTCACCTCTTAAATTGGAACGCATAGGTTAGGTCACCCTCTTAAAGAAGTCTAAATATAGCGCCCCGCAAGGGATAAATAATAGAATACAATAAAATCCCCATTCACAGAGGCGTTTTAACGAAAAATTAACTTTGCGCGTGGGCGCCGCACTTGTTCGGATTAGCAATATTGATGAGATTTAAATCATCGGCGCTCAAAAAATTTAATTACCGATTTAAAAACTGACGAAGAGAGTTGTAGAGCAATGCGAATTTGCGCGGGGTTAATTACCTGACTTCAACTTCTTGTCGCTTTTGCGTCGAAGACTGCTGGCGACTTGACTAATCGTTTGTATCCATAAAAGTTAATTAGTGAAGCGAAAACCCCGCGTGAAGAATCCGCCAATAACTACAATAAATAAAAACGCAAAAACCCCCGGGCACCATTAATTCAGAGCGTAAAGTTTCTTGCACAAAACACGAGTCCTGGTTATTATAGATGTCCTTCACATAAATAAAAGCCCGGAGGACTTACCAATAAGAAGCCGAAGTCGTTAGCGAACATACGTGTTTAATTTCCGTTTCGGTTTTCCGGAGGTTTTGACGATTGGATCTTATGTGCAAGAAGTCGATATTTCGAGCGTGTTTGGAAAATATTAAATTTTGAGGTCGTAGTTCGGGTCAAGATTTTATTTTTCGCAAGGGCGTGAGGCACGACATTGCAAACACTAAAAGCGGGTGGTATGAAACGTCATCGTTACGTCACTGTTCCCGTATCACCCATAAACTGGCCGAATTTTCATATCAAACCCATCACGCGATACTAATTTATTCCTGGTGCCCAGAAATATTCAACAACTTAGGCAATAATGCCGAACTATATGATATTTTCGTTTATTTTCTTATTGTTTAAATAAATATATATATCGCAAAAGCAAACACCATCAAATTAAAACTTCGTTTGAACACTTTTTTTGTCTGTTAACACGCACTTTAAACTAACAATAAGTAAATTCACCGTGTAAATCATGATATGAAATACGTTTGATGAATTTAATTAATAGTTTCAATATTTACACTCGTTCGAAAATAAATTTGGTCTTGTCGGCGAGTTTTTATTTCTGAACGTCTTGTCTTGCGAAAACTATAAGTAAATTAATAATTAATTTGATGATTCAGGGAATGCGGTAATACCTATTTGCGATTCGTTTTATTAATGCTTATTTATTTAACATCATGAACACTAATATGTATATGCAATAAATGATTATTTATTTAATATGCATGTGATTTTAAATTATATTTTATTATCAATACTCCGTACCGTAAAAAATAAAAAGTAATACACAACAGTACAATAATGTGTACCGTTATTATCGATTTTTAGATTTTTTCTGTAATTTATTTACGAGATTTGATAATGTTGATTTGGTTCAACCACAGCTGACTAATGCCCTCAAAGTTCAGAAGTTAATATCGGAACCTCATTTTACAGTCAAATGGAAATTAATATGAATATTAAACGCCAGAAAAATTTAACATGGTTTGATTTGATACCTTTCATCTACACTCACACACCTCTTTCACACTAATTCATAGAATAATGTTGCTTTTCTCAAGTCCTTCGTTTGAATTAAAAGAGAAAAAAATAAGAACGAAACGAACAATCTTAAGCATCCACTGTTGGCGTTTGTTCTGAGATAATATTTCAAAGGAGCCTGCAAGAGAAATGCGCTTCATGGACAACAGTTTTAAATCTAATTTCATGTTACCTGGGATAGCAACAAATTACTTGCAAAGAAGTGCTCTATCTTGGAAAAATAACACCTCTGGAAAGTTTGCTTCCGCTACTTTAACTTAAGTTTCCCTAACAAAAAACACTTTATTCTCGCACGATTGATTTTCTTTAATGCATATAATCAGTAAACATTACCTCATCCTCATTCTAGAAAATGACGTGCGGCATGAAATTATTTTATTTTCTTTGAAACTTATTCTTAATAATGCAAACAACCAGGACCCACGCTTCCTGAATTTAATTTATAACATTCCAAAAAGTTTGATGCGTTTTTTTTAACGGCATACGTCGAGGATTTATAATAATATTTGAATTACATAGTTCATTATTAACTCGGCTTACTTTATATAAATATATTTATCTTAATAATTTATTTATTATTATTAGTTATTAATAATGCTAATAATGCACTAATAATAGATTGGTGGTAATGCAAAATGTGTAAATGGGTAAGAAATTTACATATAATATCTGGCCATAATGGGAAGAAAAACATTTGTAAAAATGTTTAATTTTTCTGCGAATATATCAGTGACTCTCTTTAAACAGCACCATAAATACGAAAGACTGAAAATGTAAAGAAAATAACAATTCCGAAGATTACTTATAAGTGTACATAGTACCTGAACAACGAACGACTATTGATCTTGTATTGATTGCCTAATTATTTTAACGGCATTTTACTTCAAATTGACTTCATTTGCATGCATTGCAGGCAGTCTTCCGTTCATAAATAAGTTTCGGTCCAATGCCTTCTTGTTTAGTGCGAAACTTTATGTAGCCACGGCGCTCCAGCTTAATATATTTTACCTTTAATATAAAGCAATAGCCAAAACTTCACTTCTAAAATTTTAATTAAATTGAAGCCAAAGCATGAATGTTATGAACATATAATACCAGAAATGCGTAATTTCAGTAATTCTACACTAGTCATAAGCTAATTGTAGTAGTGAATAGCTGAAACGTGTTGTATAGTGTAAAATATTCAATACAAATCCTTTCAAAAACATACACGACTTAATGGAAAACGGCCAACAACTATTTCGAAAATCAAAACAGTTTCCACTTTACCAATTATCGAACAAATACTGAACTCAAATGGATGGACATCGATTTTCAAAATAAGTAAATAAATAAACAGTCGTCATTATTCGAACATGGAATACCGAACTTTGTGCTGAAACGAACACCACTTGGTCACATATAAAATTTATAGCAAGTTATCGATTTTCAATGATTTTCTGCTTCATTGTTTTAAACGATATTGATCAGAAGCAGTAAACATTGGATGGGTCAGTAATGACGTGCATTTTTGTAGCAAGGCAGAGGTCATGATGCATTATTTATTTTCTTGTTTCTTATGACGAAGAAAAATCTGCAGAGCAAAGAATCAGTTTGGGATTTATATAACGGTTGGTTGGAGTCGGCACACAGGCTAGAAAAATGAAGCAGATCTTAGAAGATGAAGGGTGATTTCGACTAATGATTTGAAGAAGGAGATTTGTGGATAAAAATCGAGATCTTTTATAAAAGTGCAACAATAAGTGGGATATATTCTGAATTAAATTGGAATCCTTTCTCGGATCCTGAGTCGCTACAAAGTCCACCTATTTTATTTCCTTTGTTACGTTTTCCATTTATTTATTTCGTGCTGGATTTCCCCTAACGCAATCCTTCAAGTTTATTACCAGCAGCAGCCCGAAAAGCTGCTTTATTTCACCCTTTGTAAAAATCACGCCACTCATTTTCGACGCCTTTCAATTTCGGTGATAAACATCTCTCAGTAATCTACTAGGATCTGTAGCAATTAGCTGGTAACGTGACGTTTTGTAAACGTTTAAAGTTGAAGCTGTCCACCACAATTGTGCCACGAAACAAAGGCAGTTCGAGTGAATGAAAAGCAGCAACGCGAAGCTGTGGAAAAATATGTACACATTTAGAAAAAAAAACACGGAGCGGCTTTGTCTCAACTAAATGTTCGTGAGGTGATGAGAATCAATAAACATCCCTTTGTTCAAAAGCGTAGCTGCGGTGCAAAAACTTTAGTCGATATCTGAGGCTGCTGAAATATTGACGAGAAATGACAATAACCCGATTCTATAAATAAAAGGGACCCGATTCACCTTTTTTATTATTTAGGCGAGAGAATGTTATAAAAAGTTCAATACGAAACTAAATCTAATTGGAAAACAATTCCGGTCCCGGCGCATCCACCAATTTCACTATTATACACGAAAACTATTAAAGCGCCGCTTAATGTGGTTAAAATTTTACTCTAATTAATTGTTTTCGCTCGACTCGAACAAATCACTAATTTAAAGTGTCTCTCAATTTCTCACTGTGTCATTGACCAAATCAAAACTGTTCGTTATTAATTGAAACAAGGCTCGTCCGGTTTAGAATTTTTTATATGAAACAAAGCACTCGCTTTATCGTCGTGAAATTTTTTTGTATTCTGTGTGGGGCACATTAAAACTTTGCCATTGTCTTGGATAATAAGATTTGGAGTCGCGGGACCGCCTTTAAAAAGTAAAACGTGCAAAACGAATTGCATAAACTTTGGATATGAAACCGAATGGCTTTGTTCCGCTGAAAAAGTTCAAACGACTTTTTTCGGCGCAATTACATGTAGTTGGTGCTTGCTTCACGCCTTGTCCGTCAATCATGCAATTAAATCATTGCTGTTGATTTATGGAAAAAGACGAAACTTTTCATTCCATTTTACCACTCGACTTAATTGAGATCCCGTCAAAAAATTCCCTTAACAACTTGCAGTGTAGTTACATCTGATGTAATTAAAAGCGTAGTTATATCATGTAGTAATTAACGCCACTTTTGTATCTTGCTGGGGCGAGATCCACTTTGCCCAGATTTTAAAAATAGCTTGGACCTGTAACAATCTAATCTGCTTAATGTAAACATCGTGAGACGTGACTTCGTGACTTATAACCTCAACCAGTTTACTAAAGTAAAAATTTTAAAAGGTGAAGGCGAGATGTAGTGGAACGTCTATGCAGAATTCAGCTCGGAAACAATGTCTCAATCAATAAAGCCAATCTTGTAAAACAATATTACGCACAAATGCACCGAACAAGGATTATGGAACAATCATAATTGTTACATGAAGTGGAAACAACTACGAAAAGCAAACACGAAATTGTAATATTTATTATAAGTCGGTAAAATTAGAATGGATCAAGTTCAGAGGTAAACATAAAATAACATAATTCTTACAAAATTAAAATTTATTTATAGAAAAGTATGAATGGCTTTGTACAAATATAATATGCAAAAAAACACATGAAACATTTCTCGGACGTATCAGTTACAAATTGAATAAATTATGCTAAATAAAGTCCTTGACCTGTACATTAAGTACTTGTAAAAAAAACCTTCGTTGAGTTCTATTTCAGCAAAATTAAACATCGTAATAAAAGTGTAAATATTGGTTGGTACATATAATAGGTACTTCAACTAGATATTATCTTTATATCTACTGATAACAACAATCGATCAAAGACAAGCCGATATTTTAACACTCCGCTCTACATCCTAGATGCTACTGCTTTTTCTAGATCTTGTCGATTAGTTCGCTTAGCAGACTCCGCAACTGGCATTTACTCAATTAGGCTTAAAATTGTTAGGATAGCATAGCGAGAGATCTAATCTGGTTAATTTTGATGATTTCTCAGTGGAGAAGTTGCCGCAGCAAGTCGGTTCTCGCTTAATTAAAATAAATGCTAAAAACTGTATCTAACATCAAATTAGTTGTATACAAAATATATAGTATATATTTTTTGTACGACCGAATAAAAAAAATATTTAAAAAAATGTTCCGGAAAACCTGAGTTTATATTGGGTGGGTGGATTATTATCCAGCGTTTTTGTAGGCGGTTTTTTTTTAATAACAATTGCTGTATTGTTTTTTATATAATAATATTATTTTTTTGTGTTTATGTTATAAAATTGCGTGTCGATAACCATAGTCATATTCGTAATGTTATGCTTTACCACTTTGAAAAAGGATGGAATGGAAGAGGTTGACCATCAGATTTCGACAACCAGGCACTTTTGGAAGCCGTGGAAATTTTCTAAGCTTTGGTTAGCTTGATGGCCGATGTCAAAGCATGGATTGCTTCAAAGGGCCGTGACTTTTTTGCCTAGGGAAACAATTGTCTTCCAAGCAAATAGGAATCAGTTATTGAAGTCAATGGTGACTAGGCTCCGGAAAATCATTTAACAATATTATTGTAGAATTATTTGTTTCTTTTTTAAATAAATATAGTTTTTCATAAAACGCCCGATAATTATGCACCAACCTAATATAAGCGGAAATGTGTTTATAACGACAGATAGCGTTCTGCTTGTCAGTGCATAATTTAACGTTTTAGAGAAGGGAGTACAAAAATTTCTTATTTTAGAACAAATTTATTATAGTACATAAATATGTGATTTATGATTTACGAATATTAAATTTATTGGCGCCATGAACAAAAAACTTGTTAAACGTTCCGTTAACTCAATAAATAAAAATGTCTACACAAAATGTTTTTTATTTGAATATAACGCCGAACCCCATAACTACCAAAAACAAATACAAAAAAATATGTACAGAACGAATACCATTTTGTAGCCAATTCGTTTATGATTTTACCAAAATAGCTAGATTATGTTTAATATTAACCACAAGAGTACGTTTTATTCGGAACACACTGAGAGTAGGATTAAATAATAATTGGAGATGTAAATTATGCAAGAAAGCAGTTCAGCCTTTCAGAAGTATCAATTTGCACTTTGCCTTAAAACGTTCCAATTACGTCCGTTAATCTGGCAATTAAAGTCAATTTTATTTAAAACATTTCTGCGGGCAATCCCTTCGCAAAACGAAATATCCCTCGCCGAAAACTGAGTTATAACAGTGCAAACAAAAAACATTAATCAAAAGCTTAAAAGATACGACACGCCCTCTTTATTTTCACCGCCATCAAGCTATAAAAAATCACACGAGCAACTGTAATTAGCCCCGATTTAACCGGAAGTTGTTGCAGATGCTAATGCCACAAACCAAGAGGATGCTGGGAGAAGCTACCGACTGAAGACGTTCGTGTCTCAAACGACGAAACGATGATAGCAAACGCAATGGCTTCGTTTTCAGCAACACTGACGGCGACATCGACCACCCTTCCGATTCAGCTCCTGAACGCCACATCAAACGAGACGAACGTGGCCACCGTAGGCAATCCCCATCCCCACTGGACCGAGCTGCTCGTGCTCATCCTGAAAGGGTGTATTTTCGGAACGATAATCGTGAGTGCCGTGCTGGGCAACGCGTTGGTGATAATAAGCGTCCATCGACACAGAAAACTCCGGGTCATCACCAACTACTACGTGGTCAGCCTGGCCATGGCCGACATGCTGGTGGCGCTGTGCGCGATGACTTTCAACGCCAGCGTTGAACTCACCGGAGGAAAATGGCTCTTCGGATCGTTCATGTGCGACGTCTGGAACTCCCTCGACGTCTACTTCTCCACGGCATCCATCTTGCACTTGTGCTGCATCAGTGTGGACCGATACTATGCCATCGTCAGACCGTTAGAGTATCCCATAACCATGACCCATAGAACTGTTTCAATTATGTTAGCCCACGTGTGGCTACTACCGGCGTGGATCAGCTTCACGCCAATCTTCCTGGGATGGTATACGACGGATGATCATTTATTGTACCGCGAGAAAAACCCGAACGTTTGCAAATTCGTAGTTAACCAATATTACGCACTCATCAGCAGCTCCATCAGCTTTTGGATCCCGGGAATTGTAATGGTGACTATGTACTGCAGGATTTACAAAGAAGCGATCAGACAACGCAAAGCTCTATCGCGGACGTCTTCGAATATCATTCTGAATTCAATTCACCAGCACAGGACTTCGTACAGAGACAGATACGGAGATCACTACCTACATCCATCCGACGGAGAATTAACGACTGTGGGACAAATCAACGGAAGAAGAAGCACGAGCTCTGGGTCGGCAGCATCTTACGGAACCACCACAACAGAATTCAATACCGCCATGAACAGCAGAGACAACAGCAAAGCAGCCACCGAGCTCAACATGAACGGTGAGCTTTCTATACCGAAAAATCGATTTTGAAAGCAGTGCCGCTCGTTTAAAACTTTCAAAGCTAGAAGTTTTTAATTTTCAGACGAGTCCTTTCGTCCATTAACAGAAACGCCGACCTTTCTCTAAAGGCGAAGTTCTTATTTGCTCACTTTTAAAATAACGAATCCGATCGTTTCCCTGTGCTGAAAATTCAATAATCCCAATTTGGAAGCAAGATTTTGCCGGCCGTGAAGGATGAGCGTTCATTATTTTTGTTGAAATAACAAATTGGTTTTTCCCGGAGGATGGCATAAAATAAAAAACGCTGTCTCCACTATTCCGCGCCAGATAGCCGTTATTACGTCCATAATGATAAGAAACGCGTTCCTGCATATACTGTCGCTACAAACGGGAAATTTATGGGTGCATCGGCCATGTTTCCAGCTACAGCTTAATACTGCGCTCTTACCTTCGGGAGTTAACGAAGAACGATCGCAGCTTTTGAACTTTTATGCGATTAAAGTGAAGCGAGACTTTGACGAATGGCAATTTATCCATCATCGGTTTAATTGAGAGGTCGGATTGGTTTTCTGATGTCGTTAGTTCAGCTCTCATGATTTTATTAACATTCATTAGGGTCGAAGAAACGCGACGCCAACCAACTCTACCTAGTTTTTCGCACTTCGTATCACTGACGCGGCCTAATTTATTCTCGATGGCTTTTCCCGAACGCAGTGCTTTTCGCATGAAAGAAACCAATTTCGGTTAATGCCAACTGATCAACTTGGAAAACTGCGGCCATAAATCAATATCTCCGGATTCCGATGTGGGGACGTATTTTTAATGGAAGAATTTAATCGATGGACATTCCCATGGAGCATCCTCGATGAAATTCCAAGCGCTCACTTCAGCAGATTACGACGGTCACGAGTGCTTTTCAGTGTATCATGCTTTTTAAGGCACCAACAACATGTCGCAAAACTTTTATAAATATGTTTTGTTACACAAAACTCAAAAAGGGGAGTCTCAGTCCCCTATAATTCATAGCCTTGTTTTTCTTCGTGTGATAAATTGATGCTCAGTTTTATTTTCTTTTACAATAAAACCGATGACAAGTGACAATGCCCAAATATCACCAACAAGAAATATTATTTTCCAATAATTCGCACGTCCAACTGTTATCCCAACTTTCAATATTCGATAATGGGGGGAAAACCTCCATGTAATCCGCAATCCCGGTAAAATCCGCCAACGCAATTTCCATTCGCTTTCGGCAAGACGTGTAAAGTTGAAACGATACCAAGTCACGTTTCTTCACGACTTCCTATACGAACAACACATTTAGACGGACGTCCCTTTTTTTTCACCCACACCCGGCACCCAAAAGTAGCAATTTTCCAGATAAAACCTCCCCCTTGTTTACTTCGACTTTCCAACAGCTTTAGTAATTTCGGGAGCCGCTCTTTGACTTTACACCTTGAAGATGTAAATAGCTTGAGATTTTATCGCGCGGATCAATACGCAATTCAAAGAACCGTTTAAGGTTCATCGTTCCCACTTAGCGTGTTAACTGCCAACGGCAAAAAACCACCGCGAGGAAGATCAAGTTCAACTGCTGTCACGTGAAGTAAGCAAACCATGTTTTCCATGTTAATTTTCATGCGGTTGCGTGCCGGTCGTCCGTTACCGTTGCAATTTCGATATATAAATAGAACTCTAGGCCGTGCGATTTAATTACGGTTACGGGTGATTTATGTTGGGATTTTTAGTCGAGTGCAAATTGGCGCCAAAAATTGGGCCGTTCTGTATTTGGTTCGGTTAATGCTGTGGTGGAGCGTCGAGGACCAAGCGAGACAAATAGAGAGAGACTCCGATGCCGAGAGAATTTCTATTGATTTTCCCGGCGGGTCCGAAGCTTCACATCTTCGGGCCGGAAATGATCGGACGGGAAATTTAGTCAAATCCGTTGACAGAACACATTCACGTTTTAATTGAGCCCCATAATGGAGAGGTAATAGCGGTGAGTAGTGACAAAAACACTTTTCCCACCGCAAACTAGCCACGAGATCTTAGCATTGACTCGTTCCCCTCCATCGGACCGCTTTGCAGATTAGTCCTCCGAAGCAAACGCTCCGTTTTTTATTGGTCGTTCTATAAGGCGTCGATTTACAAATGTTTTAGGTGCTGTTAGCTCGTCTGCTTTAAAAATAAAACGGGACCCTTTTAAATAACAGATCGCGCCAACTGAAACTGGGTCGGCGATAATTTCCTGGAGGATTTTTTGGTGTTTACGTAGGGTTTCGGTGGCGGAGAAGCTGCAGCAGGAATACGTGTTCCTTGTGACTACGTGTTTCGAGTATTAATTAGAATAAAAATCAATAGAAGCCATCACAATAACCGAGGGATTCGACGCTGACATAAAAAGCAACATTAATTGTGGGATCGTCGCGTGGTAGAACAATGTTTGGTTTAGCGATTCGTTCCTCGCAAATCCTTACGAAAATAAGCCGAAGAAAAAGCGATCGCTGTAATTGAATCCCTTCGCAAAAACACAGCTCTAATAAATAATTCCGGGCGTAACATGTTCGCTTTTTCGGCTGCTTTGATAAATAATTGGATTAGCATGGGGAAAGAGGGCCGAAACGAACTACTGGAAATGCGATTAGAGAGAGGGAGACGAGCATAAACGCTTTTTGACCGGATTGGCCCAAAATAAACAGATGTGAAAATTACATCATATCGACGAAAATACAGAAACAAAGTGGCCGAGCTTTGCATGTTTAACTCGTTTAACTTGTTGGAAACATTAGTGATTAGCGAACATTTTGTTCGTCTGCAAACTTATTTGAATTTGTGACGAACCGTAAATGAATAAATTCACGAAACGAAAAAATCTAAATAACCCTTACGCTTCCTTTAAAAATATTTTAGACGAACATTTGTTACAATCGATGTTTTTGTCGCCTCGCCCGCAGCGCACAAGTTCTCCATGTAAAAAGATTCAATAACGCGGAGCTCGGTAACTGGAGGCGCTCTAATGAAATCTTGCTCAAAGTTATCAAAGCCCACGGATATATGGATGAATTAATCGTTTTTTCCCTCACACTTCTTATATATGGAGAGTAACCATTCCGATCCTTAGACGGCGTCGAGATGTTACAAGAGCTCGTCAGCACTCGACTTCATCTCGTCTTTATTGTACCTCATGGACCAGACATGAATACGAAATTGTATTATGTACTTAAGCAAACAGCCGGAGAATCATAAATGCTTGTGTTTGTCGAGAGAAAATCACCTCAAAGCACCATTAGCGAGATTTCAACGGCTTGCCCAATTAAAAGCGACTTGCCTCGTTTATCCTTATTTCCTCGTTCAAGTAATTAATATTTGTTCCAAATCTATTGAGATTTTTAATTACGATCCTCGTTCTTTAAATGTCGGTGCTGCTTGTTCTTGTTTCGGATAACTCACTCCGACGGAAGCTTCCGCTTCTTAATTGTGATAATCACAGAATCGACAAATATTTGAACAAAGTTGCTGTTTGTTATTCTTGGCGAAATTATGTAAGCTGTGGCCCAACTCGCAAGCACTTCGAGTGGCTTTGAATAACTTTAAAACTTTCGAAATTCACAGAAAAATATATTCGGAAGAAGCAGCAAACCAGTGGCGGCTCATGCACATTTTGTCAAGGGAGGCAAGCAATTTTTTTAATTGGTTATTAATTTTGTATATTAATTTAATTTTCTGACAAGCTCTCAGTTGAACTTACTGAGTTTTTGTATTGGTCATCTTATATTTTTCTTAATCCGATGGTATCCTTTCCAATATTTTTTAAATAAAATTATTTATCTTGCCTTGTTTAAAGAATGTACGTAACAATGAATAAATAAAGGTTGAAGAGCGATTATTTTAGTTTTAGGTTCAGACTAGTTAAATGTCGCACCATAATAATTGCAGTAATAAGTTGGTGCTATTACTTTATTTTGCAATTCAGTTTGCATTAGTATTCGAACAATTCCTCCAAAGAGCGTCCCGGATTCATAAAACACCCATGTCTTCTATATTTTAAAATTGTCGGGTTCACATACATGTAAAAACTTTGAATTATTGCTTTGCAAATTTATGTTCTGAGTTACAACGTGAGTTATAAGAATCTAGTATTTAATTTTTAATTGTTATAGAAGTTTCCGAAAGGGTATCATTTCTTGTACTCATCAATAACACTAGTTCTTTAAAGTTTTCTCTGTTCTCTCATCAAATCGGCGAAAAACGAATTCCTGTTAATTTTAAACTACTGCAAAAAATAAATAAAAATATAGTTAAACCTTTTCATACATATATTTATAATCTTTTGTAACCGAGTTATAAATAATTTGTTACAATACCACAAGACGTGCTGAATCAAGTAAATATTATATTTTGTGTGTTTAAACATGTTGCATGTTGCCTAATATGATCCTGACTTTTAGTATGGCAATTAAGTGATTTTTAACAGAGAAAAATTACGTCTATGATTAAATATGTATCTGCAGCACTATTCAAAAATAAAACATATGGCCAACAAAACATTTGTTCATAATTAAACTACCCCATAACCATTACATTTCCTGTAACAAGTATTAAGAAATTCTCTCTTAAATACACAAAAAACCTTGTGAGGTGAGGTGAGGCGCTAAAGGATTTGTGACGAATAATTTATCAATAACATTAATGCCAAATAGATTTAAACTTAATAAAAAATAAGACATCCTTATCATTCATTAAACTCATATCATTGTCACTAATACACCAATTCAGGTTTCCTATTTTTCAATCTTAAAATTGTAAAATTTTAATTTCAATAGAAATCTAAACAAAGACCGAACTGGCACAGAGCGGTTTGTCAAATGTTAAATAACGCAAATAAACAAAGATCATGTGCGCTAAATTCAATTCAAGTTGACTCCTTATTAGTTTTGAGACGGTGGGCGTGTTTCCTTCGGTCCATAGTTTTTATTTCTTTGGTGACCGATTCACGTACCCAATCACGGACTACTTGTCGTAAAAAAGTCAAAGCGCGGAAGCCATGCCTTCGTTGTGATTTGCGTAGAGGTGCACTTGTTCAAGCAAAAAATGCATATGAATGGCGGGTCGGGCGTTTTCATTCAGACTCGGTGGTAATATTATTGTAGAAATCTGAAGCTGAAAATATATTTCTTGAACCAAATTAAATGTTTTTTGTTAATTTTGATCAACTCGAAACGTGAAAAAATTTACATTTGTCACTTGATGCAGGGGAGACACTACCTCCCCTGACTAGCTGCCACTGCAGCAAACATTGTAATTAAGCGTCGAAGAGGTTCTCCCCCATTTTCAATGGAAGCGTCTGCTTGATTATCGTTTTTTGCGTTTCGTTCGGAGAAAAGAAAAATGTTCCTCATAATTAATCGACGTCGCCGATATCTGGTATTTTGAAAAAAAAATCGCTTACATCAATCTAAATCAAGCTACCAACAAAAGCGTCCAAAATGATGACTTGTCAAACGACCATGCGACAATGTTTACAATGCGAATTTAAATCGTTCAGTGTTAAGTTCAATGGACCAGTCACTCAGCCTGTTCAATACCAACCCCTGCATCGACTATACCATCGCTGACTTTTCCATCGAAAACTCGAAAAATCAAAATATCTTGCCTTCAGAACCCCAATTGGGCAACGTTGAATACAAATTAAAACTTGTGAATCCGACCAAACAAAGATTTGAGCGTTTAGTGACCCAACTCAAGTGGCGTCTTCAAGAAGGCGACGGGGTCGCGATTTACCAAATCGGAGTTGAGGATTGTGGATTTTTCGCTGGACTGTCGCACTTGGACATGACGGCTAGTTTGAAGACGCTCGAAAAAATGGCGGCACAACTTCAAGCCAAGATGACAGTTGTCAGAAAACGAATTTTAGATAACGGACGCTGCATCGCTCAAGTTCTGCTGAAAAAAGCGGTCGATATATAATGTAGTTTTGTAGAAGCGAACTGTTTGAAATAAATGAGATCTGAATTTGAAACTCGGCTTCTTGGACCATAACAATTCTGTTTATTGTTGTCACAAAGACAATAGCCCGTCAGACCCTCTTCGGCTAAATTTACAAAGGCCGAGTGGAAACGTGAGCACTTGAGCACCCCTTCATCAGGTTTAGCCACGCCTATATCGACTAACAATTAAATAGGTGTCGCCTAATGCATTTTGCGCCTTATTTTTTCCCAAATCAGCTTCACTTTTCGGAAAATTTTTTACGAGTACTTGATACTAAGAAAATTAAAACCTAAATCAAATTAAAACTGAAAAGGGCTCACATATAACCGCTTCAGAAATGCAAGAGTCCTCGACCCCCTCATCAAAATTTACAATATAAGCACTTCACGTCCCATATCATATTAATTCACCCCTTTATTGATTAACGATCGATTTACGCATACAAAATATCGACTGTTGTGTGCTTTCTGTGGCTTCTCATTCGGATGAAACCTCTCAAATAACCAAATAATTTAATAATGTGATAATTTCTGAAACAACACAATATCAAATTGGAATGTACAAATACCATGATTATAAAATTAAAAGGTGTAAAAATAGGGAACACATTGCTTTAAAAATAAAACTAAAAGCAAAACATGTCATCCCGTCAGAATAATATCGAAGGCTCAGGAGTCAATGTTTTATTTTTTACAATGCATACTTTTGACACTGTCAACTCATAACATTTGACAGGAGTTGTCATACAAAAATATGCTCAGATGACGCCTAAACCGAGACCTGGAGATGGAAATTGTTGAATAAGGCATTTAATGCATCTTATGTCTAAAATTTTGCTACACTCTATTGAATGTCAAAGTAATTTACGAGCCGACGCAGCCTCGTTTTATTTTTGCAGGCACGTTATTAGACTCGAATGAAGGATGCGTCCTCATTATTTTAACCAATCTAGCTTCTTTGTTACCGACGTTGTATGCATTTTCTAGCTAACAAAACCACATGATTATTCTTAAACTGTGCAGTTTTAGGGAAGCCTTCAGAAAGTCAGGGAAAATAGTTCAAGGCCAATCCGAAGAGATTTCAACCGTTCATGTTGAACACAACATTTCCATTTTTTATATTATGCAATATTTTCAAGCATAAAAGCGCCTTATTTCGCTCAAGGAATAACAAAAAAATTATTGCCAAAATTAATTTTATTGTTGAATTTAAAAAATGGGTTCAATTTTTTTCAACACAAAACCATGAAAATAGATGCTGGTGCAAACAGTGACAACTACCAAATATAAAAGTACAATTAAATATTATTTTTACTTACAATAATTAATAATTAGAAAATGTATCCTTTTCTCTTAGTAATACTGGATTGTTAGTCATTTATCTTACGTTAGGAAGGATGCCGACAACAAAAAGGCGCCTAACAAAGCTTTTACCAACTTTACGTTGCCACATTAAGGATGCAGTTTTTTGCAAATAATGAATACTACTAAAAAGAATAGGGCCATGGAATATTTTTAATATTTTTTTCTGAATTATTCACCACTGTAATAACCTAGTGAAGAGCTTATCTGCCATTTGTGAGACAGTCTGTATATTCATCAGTTTTTCAGATCAGAATTTGCCACTTCGAGAACGGCAATGGTTGTCTACTCACGCGTTCAGGTTTCCGAGCATATTTTTTCCAGCATTTCTATTCTTGCTGTTCCTGTTTTACTTATTCATTGATAGTTCTTTCGTTTCAAGTAGTCAATTAGTGTTTTTGGCGTGAATAGATTATTTTTCGCGTGTTTCTTAACGCACAGTCCAATCATCTAAATGTGTTGTGTTGAACATAATTTTTGTAGTATTTAGCCCATCTCAGACTAATCTCTTTCAAAGTAGTTTTGAACAAACTACTTACATAAATTTTGCATTTGCCATTGATACCTTTGATAACTTGTACAAATCAATCATCTCCTCACATCTTAGGACAGAAAACGATTCAAATACCAAATGTAAACATAATGACTGTCGTAATATAAGCCTGCTTCAATTAATCTGAGCGATTAAGAGTATCTAGTACAATATCTATTCCTACGTACTGATGTAACAGCGGCCTGCAATTATCTTTCTGCTGTATAAAGAATATCAAATCTCATGCTGCGACAAAAAAAATAATAACCACCCACCGGAATTTGCCTACAGAAAAATTGGAACTAAATAACAGTGACGCAGGACAGGACTGAATCGTATACACGTGGGAACGCTTTCGATAGTTTCCACTGATTAATCATTGGCCCGTATTAATTAATTTTAGTATGTGCATTGGCGCCCTTTCACTGAAACAAACAATTGTCGGGTTGTGTGAACAAACTGCAGCCGTGCTAATTTCCCGTAATATCTTCCCTTTTCTGCAGTTCCGGGTGCGACAGCAAAATATAACAAAAGACATCCGGAACATTTTATTCAGAGGTGAATTAAATATAAAGTCCGGCAACAAATTTATTTCAAAAAAACAATTCTATGGGAGTGCATACATAAGCACTTGAGCCACTTCTACGTACACGCTGTACATACCTAGTTCCAGTTTAACAAAGCACGCCTGATTGGTGCATTGTGCAAGGAAACCGCAAACATTAGCATTGCTCCTCCGCTTTATGAATATTCTTGAAGTTGTGCATGACATATGCGTTTTGCACATTCTCTTAAAGGTAACTTAAATTTAAACAGGTGCAGTACATTGTCACGTCCATTGCTCCTCTTTATTTAATAGAAAAATGTTACAAAACGTATACAGAATAAACGGGTCAAAGATACATTTTACCTGACAAGTTAAACACAAGAAAGCGTAAGATGTCGTTCCATAAAGTTTAACAAAAATTAAACAAAGCCGCTATTTAAACCTCTAAATATTCTCACAAGAGAATATGCGAGCAAAGTCACAAAAAGCAGATTTATAGTGGTAAGAGCAACACTAAAACGTAACGTAAAACGGATTTTAGTCATAAGCGAGCTTTTAGCTTTTTCGTAAAGGTAGGCAACTTGGATCCATTTACCTAAGCTTCCCTTTAGCAGATTATTACGCTACTTACAACTCTACGTGTTTTCTTTATGCAATTTTATGTAATATACGAGTAGGTACATACTTTTGTACTGGACCGGAAAAATTAGCAGACTCGAGAATCCAAAATACTCGAAATTTTCAATTTGTCCTTGCAAAACAACAAATGTGAAAA
Source organism: Eledona agricola (assembly GCA_964023215.1). NCBI lineage: Eukaryota > Metazoa > Arthropoda > Insecta > Coleoptera > Tenebrionidae > Eledona > Eledona agricola. The sequence goes on along the minus strand of OZ026857.1, from coordinate 26,660,505 downwards.
ATAAGTTCGTTATAACTCGCTTGGAGCGAAATTCCATCTAAATAATAGTTTAACGTTTATAGAGTTTGTTTAGGGAAGCAATTCATCAAAGCAGGCTGCCGCGTTTTCTCTGAGTACATTTTGTGTATAATTATTAGTAAGTAGTATTAGTAATAATTAGTGAGGTAACTGAAGGACCGCAGATGTAAACATTCAAATCTCCTTCATTATGCTAAGCCAGCCTCCAGCAATTAAAATGGTACACGTGTCTACTAACACCCACCCTTCGATAACCCCCCACCCAGGAAGATTGCGAGTAGTGTAAACAAACTGCAGACATGCTAATTTCCCCAATATTGCCACTCTTCCCGAAGTTTCGAATTTCCGGTTGCGACAGAAAAACATGACAAAAGCCAGCCGGCGCAATTTACTCTAAAACGAATTAGATTTGAAGAGCGGCGACGTGTACAACTTTTTCGAATCGATCCTCAGGGTGTATAATCATCGCTTTACCTTCTGTGTATATTATTTGATTGATGTAACCTGATAGGTGTAACTCACAGTGCCTCCGGCCTGACTTCCGCTCCCGCCAGCTCATGTCTATGTTAAGAGGCATTTACACACGGCTATTTCGCTCGAGGTGCCGAACCGAAAATTATGGATAATGGAACGCCTATTAACGTCTATTATCTGAATAGAGAATTCGCACCGGCGGCTGGTTTTGAAACTTATACCGATCGCTCGTATACAAAATAGAACAGTCGAGCGGGAATTGATTTAGACGAGTGGAATTCCAATTAAGGGCGAAGCAATCGAAGAATCGGACCGGAGTTCGGGGGCAGTATAAAGAGATATGTTGCTGCGGTTATTCAATAAACTTGGGTTTGTTCCTGTTTTATATGCTGAAAGGCCATCTTTGAGAATTGCTCCATTAAATATTCAAGGCGCCATCGCGCTGCAGGAATTCGGGCAGGAATTTTTCGCCACCACGAGGTCATAAAGTCGCATTAATTAATTATTCAAAATACGCGTGCATTTCCGAAAATAATTTCAAGCACTAGTTCTTGCGCTTCTTTAAGCGACTTTACAAGTACGATCGATTTTTCCCGGTTGTTGCAAAATAGCCCGGGGATTATCACATCGAACCCAGTCCCGACATAAATTTCTGGATTGTTGTATTTGATGAAGAAGAATGGGCGGATAAAAGTGTTCGGTACGTGCCTGGGGGTTTTCAAATTCGCGTTTACAAAGTGTGTTTCGGAGCAGCGTCTACGCCATCACCTTTCAACACCTCTTTTCTATCCGTTTTATATGTAAATATTTCGGCACACTTCCATCTACGTTCTTATTCCCAAGATTCCCGCCGATTCGATCCGAGTGAGTTCCCACTTCTTTCCACGTCAAGTTTTGACGTCCACAAAGACTTCTGACGTGGGACCGATAGGTTTCGGTAATTTGCGCAGTCAAGTCAAATTTGCACATGACAGACTCCACTCGGGTTCGAGATTCAACTAACAAACTGATGCATTTCCGAATTGCGGTCTCAAAACGGCCCCGCACTCAAAGCAAAATTGACAGTTTGCCCAATGTCTTGATGACGAAGTCACAAGCCACCGCTATAGACGCGCCATATAAAATCACCTCAATCACCCATTCATGTCAATATTCACTACACTTCACCGTGGAAAGATTGATGTTTTAATAAACACGGCTATTAACGTCAAAATTATTACAATAGCTGAACCAGCGCAGCTACTTTTGTGCATCCATCGAGCTATTAACACGGCGAGAGGAAAATAGACGCGATCAATTTTCAATTTGACTCAAAAAATATTAGTACCTGCCAGCAACAGCTGTGCCCCAGTCGTTTAAGTCAAGACCGAGCAGAAAAACTGTTTCATTTCCTTCCGCTCTCGGTTATTGACCACCCATTTTTAATAAGTATTTTTCTAAAAGTCTGCAACAATACTTTTTTACGTGTTACGCTAGTGAAGTTTGTCAAGCTTGTAAATGGATGTTTCGTCTAACAACTCGAGACATTCACGGCTCGGCGCTTCAGACGCGAAACAATAGAAGCTTCAAGGCGACATATGGATCTGAAAGTTGACAATTTAAGCGTTGAATTATTACATCCGAACACGTAAAGCGACAAGTTTGCCACTTTGTAAGAGTTAAAATTGATGCTACGACGGTCAGCACCACGGGGCAACGTACTGATAAATTTTAATAAGAAGCAACTTGCACAAGAGGCAGAAAGTTGGAAATGATAATTTCTCTGCAAGAAGTTTCTCCCAACGAACCAATCGCTGCTAATGAATAATTCCGAGCTTTCACGCTCTATTAGGGTAACTGCAAGCGCGAACCCTTTCGAATTAATATCTCAATAGGGCGCGCCCAATCGACGATCAAATAATTGAGTGAAACTTATTGTCGGCTGTTGGCATTACGAAAATTAATTGGCTACTTCGTCAGATATTCGCCGATTGCCGACATAATTAATTGTAGGTGTCGGAATGAGTTAACTCTGCTGTTACCATAGCATCGCGCTTCTACCAAACTATCCCCTCAAAGCACTTGATTGTCCCTTTGACAGGATGAGACCCAATTTGATACTTGATTTGAGCTGTTAAGCTGCACCGGACGAGGATCGTCTGTGTGTTTGTCTTTCGAACGACAACGTCGTTATAAATCAAGCCAAGTTGTGCCATTTTTACATCATCAATCAGAATAACACCGACGCAGCGCTCCATCACGCTGATGATGTGTATAAATAAGAGGTGGATGGAAACGGCACCCGAGGCATTTACGAGACGATCTTTCTTTGTGACAAAACGTCAAAACTTGACTTTGTGATGGGTTTATATGAGGTCTGAAACAGACAAGTAATCTTATCTTAAGTCACTGAACGGCTTGTTTTGTCTAATCGAACCTGGCTCGGGGCTTAGTCGTTAACTTATGTTGCCTACGTCTTTCGAAGTCGCTAAAAATCCCTAAAGGGATTAAACTATTTCTTTCAAAGATTCCTACATTAGTCAAACTTAATTAGAAACTTCAAATAATGGATATTGACAAATTAGTCGCTTTGTAAAAAAATACGTAGAAACTGTGTAGGCAAAAAGTATCGAAGAAACTAAAACGGAAAATGTCATTTGATGGAATAAGAAGTAAGGAAGAAGAAAACATGTATTCAGACACTTGCAATTTCATTGCAGCGTCGATTTATTTTTAAGTTAGTAAGAAACAATGCAGAAATTAAGTGATTTTCAAAGCGTTTGGAGTGACTGCCATGAAAAGAAACTTTTGGTTGATGAACTAAAGAAGAGGAGTAACAAAAAACTCGATTTGCGAAAGGTACTTTAAAAAAGGTGATTAGTGAAAGGATACAGAAAAAATGTTGCAAATAATAAGTCGAAAGGCCATTTTATTTAGATGCAGCTGCTTTGAAAAAATGGCGCTAACGGCTGTACACTCACGTAGTATTTATTGATCTACATAAAGCAAATGAGATCATTGACTTTATTATCTACAAGATTTGAACACATCAGTATCACAGTCGCTTTGCAACAAAATAACAATCTGTCTAACTACAAACCCGAGGAACACCGTTATTATTAAAATAACAAGCTGCTTAAAAACGGGAGGAAATATGTAGGATTTCAATGACATTCTCTGTAAAAATAATTCTTCACCGGAGATTTGCAATTGCCTTAATTTTGTTCAAAATACAGCATTAGAATCGATGTTATGAACAAACAAGCTATGGCCACGTATTGTTAAAAAATTAAACCTTCCAATACGAATAAGCAGTTGGCACTGTATAAACTAAATGACGGATCGTATGGTGCATAGAATGAAGAATGAAAGATGGCTTAAGAAATAAATACATTTCAGCCACTGGAAAGGAGAAACAAAATCTAGAAAAGCACAAAATGGTAATGTGAATCTAGAGAGGACAATTATTAATATTCAGATGAAAATAAACATAATTCAGTTCAAATCATTCTCCAGTTATAAATACTTATTAGCGTATTTGTCTCGCTTTCTTACAATGAGTCAGGTCTAAATCTTTGAGACAGAGATTATGAGCTATTCATTTGTAAAAAGGGATTTTCAACAATTGAATAAGATAATAATCATAATTAAACCTGTAGAACAAGAAACAATAATGTATATCATATTTCTTAATTTTAATTTGATTTATGTATTCTGAATTTATAATTACGAAACTTCATTCATTACTGTTTCCTAGGACGTTATTACAGAATAAGCCAAACTCAATACTCTCTCTTATACCATAAGCATCCTTAATACTTCCCCAGCGTCAATTGATCATGATGTTAAGATGAATTGTTCCTTTATTAAATCAATAGAAAGCCACCCCAACTTGATTAAATTATTAACATATTAGCCGTTCATCGATTCTCTCTTGTATAAATCGGGTTAGGGGAGCTTCCGGTTCGTTCCTAGGCATACTTCACCCTCTAACACATTTGGATGTGTTTGTCATCGCCTTCTACTTCTCGATAACCCGAAAAAGCCTCCCTAAACATGCAAACCTCGCAAGTGCGCCTCAAAGGGAAGTGTTAAATCCGACATGAAATGTCAGCCTTAACTAGCTTGCTGGCGTTAATTAACCCCTTTAATTCCATTGTGATCTATACCTCGAACACGAACCGACAACTTGCAACAACTATCCGCACACTGCAATTCTGTTAATTATACCGAGTCGGGGGTTGTAGGTATCTCGACGCAAATCAATCCCAAGCGAAATCCCTCCGACGAATGGAATTAATCATTCGTCTTTCTCTTGCAGGTACTTCGATTCGGCAACAATCGAAGAGTTGGAGGGCCGAACACAAAGCTGCGCGCACCCTTGGTATCATAATGGGTGCTTTTATGTTGTGCTGGCTTCCTTTTTTCTCATGGTAAGTAATCGCACAAAGAAAATTCTCGACTGGGGGGCCATAAACCCGCCACAAAGGCAGTTTTTCAAATTTTCTTTTCGCCACCGGCTTAAAACATAAACGGGTCAGGCGACAACCTCCCGAGAATTAGCTTCAACACGACAAGCATATGGGCAGCTTTTAAAATAATTATTGTGCTTTGATCGTTGAATTGAACGCTTTAATTCGATTCGCCACACCGACTCGAGACAAGAAGCTTATTTCTTGGCGTTGACTAATTAAAGGGATACCGCACAAGTTGTCTGTAGTTTCGGCAAGTTGCCATACGTTTCCGCCACGAACTTATGTCGAAAAACGCTTCTGCAACGGCTCCCAAATTATCTTAATGTGCACAAACACAATGCCGCTACAAAACAAAAACAGCTGTGAGCTGTATTATATTCTGGATGGGATTAAAGGGTGTAATCACCTTTGCTATTAATATCTACCGAACCGTCAACAGATTATATTGTTTGCATTAGCTGTGCGTCCCTCATTTGCAAGAATGTTTTGCGGGTGTGAAACGAGGACACTGACGACTTCATTAAAAGCTCAGCCCCGGATGTTCTAAAAAAGTACTTTCTTGCACGATTAGCCGGCAGATTTAACCTTCTGGTTTACCTTACCCTTCTCTCTTTTCACAGGCTTCATTCTCGCAACGGCCAAATTAAATTTGCCTGCTTTTCAGTCTGATAATACTGTACGTCAGTGTATCAAGCACAACTTTAATTGCTTTACTTTTTTCACAATTTACGGAACTGAGACAAATTAAATGCACAAACATTATATTCAGTCGCAGAAATGTCGTTAATTTACTCGCTATAATTTCATTCTTTGATCTATTTCCAGGTGTCGCTTTTTACTTATTACCGCTTCGTTAAACTCGTGATCGTGACATTATAAATTAAGAAGCTTACAGTTGCCGGAATTCACGGGCTTAATTGAGTATATGTAAAAACATTCGTTTATTTCAATTCGATATGTACGAAGTAAAAAAAGTCAAAAATTGTTACATTGGAACTTACTATGTACCGCACGACAGTATCAATGAAATCGATCGGTACAAACCTCAAGAGCTGATGGATTTTATATTAAGCTACCCGCCTACAATTGTCAAGAATTCTGAATGAATCGAAGCATCACCATCTGCATCCTATCTCGCATCTTCGACGCAAAAAGACCACAAAAAGGAAGCCGCATTTCATTCGTCGGAGCAGGAATTTTTTATTGCGAATTTCGTTCACAAATACACTACTTTATACATGCGACAGAATAATTACTTTCCGAAAATCAACAAAAGTCCCAGCAAATCTTGGGGTCAAAGTTGAAGAGCTAGGAATTTTAAAGTGGTTTCTAGTACGCCACAGAAAAGCTTTAGAGAGCTTATCAAAATACCCTCTTTGATACCCTTGTCAATTTCGCTCTTCTCAATGAGAAGGATTTAAAAACGAGCTGTTGCTGTCGGCTATCAACGAGTTAATTGCAGGCATCGTGCATAAGCTAAATAAACAAAATTTTGATTCTGTTACAGCTTGAAAATCAATTACACGCAACGACGATTTTAATTTTTCATTCCATGCAACAGCCTATTTCTCTAATGTATCTTCCGCCTGGGGCCGTTAATCTTACATGTTCCATGTCTTAATAGAGCAGGCGCTTTATCAACAAGATACAGGTGCCAAAAACAAAAAACCTTTTTTGTAAATAAGGTTTATTTTCACAATTGACTAGTTGAAAAATGGTGGATGCGCCGGGTTTTTATACAGCGAGAGTGCGTTTTAACTGCGTCGTTAACTTCGGATTACTCGTTTCATGAAATCGAATGTACGAAACGTTAAACGAGCAAACAAAGATAGGTTTTTGCTGAAGTAAATTCAGTTTACCGGCCAAGGACGGGAAATTGAAATAGACTGTTTACCAAACGTTCTGAAGACGTTTAAGCTCTTTAGCACTGCAGTTATCATGTTGTACTCGCTATAACAAACATTTTTTTGTTGAACAGGTATGTGATTACGACTCTGTGCGGCGAAGATTTGTGTCCCACCCCGGACTGGTTAATCGGCATGTTATTCTGGGTTGGTTACTTCAACTCGGCACTCAATCCGCTGATTTATGCCTACTTTAACCGAGACTTCCGAGAAGCTTTTAAAGACACGCTGATGTGCGCCATGCCTTGCTGCTTCACGTGCTGGAAAAATCCGGCCAGGTTCCTTTAGCCACAGGACACGTCGCCGACTTATCGAGACGAAAAACTTTAATAAAAAATCGGAACAGCGGCAGCTTCAACTAGAAACTTCGTCGTTGTGTAGAAGCTTTAACTAGACCAGCCGCATCATCTGGGAGAACTCACCACTCTTCTGGATTTTACTTAATCGTTCAAGTTTTAATTTTGATACAGGGTTGACAGGAGAAGTCCGTCATTTCAAAGCAACGACTCAAATTGTTCAGTAAATCAGGCAATAGAAGAGTTATTAAATTAACTGTTAAATGATAAATAACAAACAACGCGGCGGCATTCTTTAACTATCGCCCATTACACAAAAGCAATAAATTAAGACTTCACGGCTTTTGTCACGTTCTCAAGGACACAAATACGTAAATGAGGAGAGTTCCAAGAACCGAAGAAATCACTAGTTTCTGTGATATTACAATAACGTTTCATTTGATCGGTTGTAAATACTACTATATAATTATATACCTGTTCAGGACAATTTGATCTTTAGGTCTAAAATACATACATTTTGGAACCATTAAAATTATTTTTAGGTACAAAATCAACATTTAACTTTTTTTAACATACCTTAAAAACCGGTCACTATCCTTGAAATTTCAATAACTGGAGCTGGTATTTACAAGAAGTGAAAACAAACAGTTCAAAATATGTTGCTATTTATTTTTAAATACATATATAAACTTTATAATTTTGGACCTAAAAATGATTTTGTCCTGAGCATGTACATATAGTAGTGTAAATAGTCTGTTATACGAATGTGTGATAAACGATGTGATTTTTATTTTGTATATAAGCCTATATAGCAAAGAATTGTACAATAAATGTGTTTCGTTTCCCAGTAGTTGTGGTCATTTTCGTTTCTAGTCTTCCTCTCGGTTACATTCGCTCAAACTATTATGCAAATACGGTTACTGTTGGGAATCGAAACCGCTTCGGGTTCATCAAAAATTAAAACATCTTTTTGTAAAGCGTAATTCGAGCAAAAAAAAGCCAATGAACTTGTTACGGGTCACGTTCTAAACAAATTCCCCGAGAGACAGTTTTACATTTAAAATCGCAGGTCTCGACGTCCTACAGCAGCAACTGAAAGTTCCGAAAGCTCAAACAATTAACTGTTAAAACTTTTTGTTTGTCAGAGTGTATCGTTGATGAATTTACACAGAACAATGACTTGTTTTGTACGTTTATATTTTCATTATAGTTTGTTGTCTAGTTATAAATTGTATAAAGAAAGACAATCTTTTAGGCCTATTTTGTAACTAATTTTATGTCGAATGTCAACAACTAATTATCATTCGTGTTACATGTCATGTATAAAAATAACGCAAATATATTGTTTGTTAAATCGACTATGAATTTTATTACGCTTTAAATTTGGTGGATGCGCCGGGATAGCACTTCAAATAACTAACTCTCTGTTCTCCATATTATCAATGTTGCACCCACAAATGATAATATACTAGAAAACGTAATAAACGACTAACGAAATCACAAAATTGCTCTTTACAGTTTACGACTGAAACTCTGATAATATCATACAAAAAACTGCGACAGAAAGATTTTATAGTGTCCACTATAAAGTTGTAACTTGTGAAGTTCCGATTTTATAATCGCGAGGGCAGCACTTCTCTGGAAAACTCTGCACAAAGAGCACTCTGCTAAAGCAACTCATCTATCTAAATCAAAGATGTCACTTCCTGGTCCTCGTGTAACTTCCAATTATGCTAATCACTCTTATTTTATAATTCCGAACCAGATCGCCTTATTATATTAAATGTATTATATTTTGTTTATTTAAACAAACATTGACATGTTACATAATATGAATAAATAATTTAGCCATCACAATAAATCCGGGTAAATTTAAATTTAAAAAATTACAATTAAAATTATAATTTCAATAGAAATATAAACAAAGACCGAATCCGCACAGAACATTTGTTAACTGTGAATTAATTGACAAAGATGACGTGCGCTAAATTCAAAATTCTACTTTTGATTAGTTCTGAGATGGTGGGCGTGTTGCCCTCGGTCCATGGTTTTAACTTTTTAGGCACCGAAGAATGTACCCAATCACGTACTAACTGTCCTAAAAAAGTCATGGCGCCGAAGACATTCGTTCTCTGTGATTTGCGTAGAGGTGCATTTTTTCAAGCAAAAAATTCGTAAAAAGCGCCGGTCGGGCGTTTCCATTCAAATTCGGTTAAAATAATTATTGTTAAGATCTGAAGCCGAAAAAATATTTGTCCAACCAAATCAAATTTTTTTGTAAAACTTTATTAACTTAAAGGTGAAAAAAATCATAAATTTATACAAAGTTTGGAATTATTTAATTTACTTGATTTCGTGAACAGCTGCTACTAATTTGAGTCGTATCCACATTTTTATTAGTTGATTTTAGCGCCACGTGTCCAGTGCACAAACAATGTATAAACAAAGACCCAGTGCAGTGCAAAAAATATTTTATTTAAACTAACAATAATTTACAATTAAATGCTTTAACATCTTTGTTATAGACGCGAAGTAGAAAAATTGTGTTTTATTGCGCGTTACATTTGGTGGATGCGCCGGCAGAGCATTTCAAAGAGCTAATGTTCTCATTAACAATGTTGCGGCCGCAATATTCAGGAAACATAATAAAAAAATCTGGACGAGATCACAAAATTGCTCTTTAAACCGTTTACGACTGTAACTCTGCAAATATCATAAAAAAACTGCGACATAAAGAACGATTTACACAGAAAAAAATTTATAGTGTTCTCGATAAAGCTGTAACCTGTGGAGTTCCGATTTTACAACAGCGAGGGCAGCACTTCTCTGGAAAATTCTGCACAAAGGGCACTGCTAAAGCTAATCTAACTACATCAAAGATGCCACCTCCTGGTCCCTGAATAACTTGTAATTATGCTAAACGCTCATATTTTATAATTCCGAACCAGATCGCCTTATTAAATTATTCTTTAATGGAGTTAAAGTATAAAACTTAGTTGTTAATAAATTTCCTTGCGCTTTAATAATATCAGTGGCGTGCGCTATCAAAAACCCGTTACATTGTAAATTCCTAACACACGCTACTCATTACACATAACGATTACCGATCTGTATTAGTTTCGTATAAAAACGCTGAATACAAACAGCTATAATCTAGGAAACGCCAGCTTTATTTCAATTAAGCTAGCTCGAGCGTACCGCCGGCGCACGAAATATGAAATTCATCTTTTTATTTAAAGCACGCAAAAAATGTAAATAACATCGTTGGAGGGAATAAAGGGCGCTCAGGTGTGCTGGAAAACTCGCGTTTCCATAAGAGGTCGCTCGCTTCGCCGCAAAGCCGCGAAAAGCTCCGGTCTTACCCCTAAACAGTACAGTTTCACGCGCGTTGTCGAACAAAAACAATCGTCGGTTCAAAGCTTCTCCTGAGTTTTCAGAACTCGTGCGGACTCAAAAGCGAATGAATCGTAAGTGCAAACTTTTGGCACACCGCTCAATACTGGACGGTGCGGTTTTGGAAACTCTCAATTAACTATTTATAAACTGGAAGCGTCTATTTTCGGAAGAGTTAATTTTTTTTAATTGTCAATTACCAACAGTTATTTAATCGAAAAGCAGTAAGTCGATTGATTCGTTTGTGTTTGCAGCATAAACATGTCTGCACTCATCTTGAAAACATCATGAACGAGATCTTGCTCATCACCGATCTGGCGACGCAATCGTCCCTAAAGAACATCACCGAAAATTCCAACGAAACGTCCGACGCCATCCACATCTCCAACAATTACGTGTACGGTTTCGAACAGACATGGGCCATCAATTCGTGGCTGATTTGTTTCTTCTTGACGCTAAAGACGACGCTGATGGTGCTCATCATCGTCGCCGCACTCTTCGGCAATCTATTAGTCATCGTCTCGGTGATGCGCCACCGCAAGCTCCGGGTCATTACCAACTATTTCGTCGTGAGCTTGGCTTTGGCCGATATGCTGGTCGCCATCTGGGCAATGTGCTTCAATTTTAGTGTGGAAATCACCGGCGGCCGATGGATATTCGGATACTTCATGTGTGACGTGTGGAATTCGTTGGACGTGTATTTTTCGACGGTTTCTATTTTACATTTGGGTTGCATCAGTGTGGATAGATACTATGCAATCGTGCAACCTTTGGACTATCCTTTGATTATGACGAATGCAAGGCTTGCGGTCATGTTGGCGGTGGTGTGGTGCAGTCCGGCGTTGGTGTCTTTTTTACCCATATTTATGGAGTGGTACACGACCGACGAACATCTCGACTTTCGCCGGAAGCATCCTTATATATGCACGTTCTCCGTCAACAGGACCTACTCTGTCATCTCTTCAAGTGTCAGCTTCTGGGTTCCGGGAATGGTCATGATTTTCATGTACTACAGGATTTATGTGGAGGCGGACAGGCAGGAGAGAATGCTCTATCGGTAAGATCGCCCACGACGCGTTAATGTACTTAGAACTTGCTCGGGGATAGAAATTTAATCGATTTCTCACCAAACCCCCAACTCCTACTCGTATTCACCCAACGCAATACCTTCAAGATTTCATACACATCTTGGAAACTTATTCAGATAATTCAGTAGCATTCCAAAAATTTAGTATCGCCTGTAGAATGATTGAGATTTAAGTAATGCACAATTTGGCTCCCATGACATTTCGATACGTCCCCTTGCTGAATTTAATGGAAATTCATACCGACATGTCGTAATTCCCCCGGAGAGAGTCCTCAAGAGAATTATGGTAATGCTTCAATCATGACTAACACAATATCTGTATTGTCCTTACAGAAACATAATTTTAAACAAATCGCGCAACAAACGTTAACTCCACGGAAGCACTCGAGATTTTTTCCAAATAATAAGAATCTTAAATAAATATTTGTCCGATAAATATGAACTGAATGTTGAAAAAACATACAAAATAAACGAACCACCGATCGGAGCCCAGCTTGAGGTATAAATACGAAAAGTAATTATCGAAAATCAACATGAAAACACGTCCCGATAATACATATGCCGAAAATGCGAAGAACGTGCGCTTCGGCAAAATACCTAAGCACGAAAATCACTAAAACAAATTAATTTCGACCCCGCTCTAACCATTCAGAAACAATACCTCATTATCGCTAATTGTATTATAAATTGAAAGCTCAGCTTCCTTTGCCCTTCTACAATAACCTACTTAATTAGACGACGATTCACGGGCCATCGAGTCTGAAAATGAATCCCGATTTGCCTTTTCCCAACCGGAAAACTTGCACTTTTGTCATCTGTGCTCGACAAGACGCCACAAACAATACAAGATATTAATATTCATGAATAGAGCGAGCCGCACCACGGATCAAAGAGTAATTATAACCACCATAGAAGAGAAACAAGGAGAGAATGCTCAACCTCATTGTAAACTTGTCAATTTCGTCTATTAATAACACCAAAAGGCACACCTGGATCGATTGACCCGATCCTAAGCGATGCTAGAAAAAAATTGACACCCGAATGGAGTCCTCCGATGCGAAGGCAGATTTCAGCGGATCCTTCGTTGTTGTACGTTTGCCTTCATCGATAATCGCACCATTATCGACGAATGATTCCATTCATGTCTTCGACACATGTTTCATTGTGAACAGTAACCCGATTAAAAAAGGTTGAAGCAGCTATTCTGTTCGAGAAGCCAGTCGTAAATTTGGAACACGATCGTAATCATATTATCTTGTCGTTGTTTCCTTAATGGCATAGATTTTTTTTACCTAGCCCAGGACTCGAAGAATAACGTGGGCAACTAATAATAGGTCCGATAATGTAGGCTTCTTGTACTGATTCCCGTCGATTTTTCACTGCTTTTGTACTTCGTAAACGAAATATTTCTTGACTCAATCAATTGCCTCCAATATACTCGTATCTATGTAATTTTTCTTTCGAATACATAATAAAAGATCTAACGATTGTGATGTTATAGTTAATGATCAGATTTGTAAGTTGCATCTGATAAATGATGACGATGAAAGTCGATAATAAAGCTTTCCTGTTTTGATTGCTGTCATTTTCTGGCATCCCGCCGCGAATAAAATTCCTGTTTTGTTTCGTTTCTCCAACTAACTATTTTTCACGAATTTTGTTGGTGAAAGTCACACACTGTGGAGGTCTAAACAACATAGAAAATGAACAGAACGCAAATTAAATTCAGTTCGCGCAGTAACGTAAAACACTTTGAAATATGTATATGGGCCTTGCGAATGATAAATTTATAACAGTAATTGTCTTTAACTTCTTAATTACGAAAGCGGAAAACAATGTAAAAATCCGGCGTTCAATCTAAATGATAATGTCTCTTTCGATTCTGTCGACGATTTCCATTAAGTTTGATGACTCTTCGGTGGAAATTCTACACACATGCGGAGCTCCTTGAAATTAGTTTAATCAACAGTTTAGTGGCATAATCGTACTTGGCACTATTAAATAATATCGTATCCACGACGAATAAGTAAATATTAGCTGAGATCACTTGACTCGGGTAAAGTAAGCTATTCGCTTCGGAAATAAGGTTACAAGTCCTGAGGGTATTCCATAACTTATATTTTACTCTCCGACGGTTTTGTCTCTCAACTTATATATTTTTTGTCGATAAGACACGTAGAAGTGGGATTATCTCCAAAGTAAATACAGCTCACAACTAGGGCGAGATGAGAATTTGCCCTTCAAATTACGTAGGCGCCTGGAAAAACATTATTTAAACATAAAGTGTTTTATTGCCACGAACAAACAGCGTATTATTATCACCTCCAATCTGTAATCCAATCCCAATCGAGTTTGTATGCGGCTTTAGTTAAGAACAAAATACCATGACGTCGGCAATTAGGTTTGGTCTTATGGGAAATTAAAGAGATTGCTCCAAAGATTTCCCATTAAGGCCGTCACAAAAAGAATCCAATTTAATTTGACAGGTTACGCAAACACTGAATATAAAGGGAAATTGTATTTTTCAGAGAAAGCTCTTCGAACTCAATTTGGTCTAATATTAAAGTATAAATTTCGCGAATATCGGAAATGTAAATAATATTTGAAATAAGTGGATATAAAAGTTCCGACTTCTCTACAAGGGTTGAAACAGCTCGCCTTCAGATCAAATAAAGTTTAAGAAATACAAGTTATAAACTCAAGTGTGCGCAGCAACGAGCATTAAAGCGAAATAAACCATTTCAAATTGTTTGTAATGCAGCAAGCAGCAATACAGCCGGTAATAATGATTACTGTTTTTTGCGGTGCTTCATGCGATCGTGTACTCCTTTGGTTAATATTTTGCTTTATCGTCGCGTTTCGCAGATCCAGTGGCGGCTCGTGATCACTTTGTTAGGGGAGGCAGGCAATTTTTTTAATTGGTTATAAATTTTGTATTTTGATTTAATTTTCTGGCAAGCTCTTTCTCATTTGAAACAAGTACTGGCTTACACATGTAGTTTTTTGCCGACAGTATTTCTTTCTTTATATTTTTTTAACACAATATTTATCTTGACTTCTAAGATGTTTTCAAAATTACCATACAATTAAGTAAATCTCTCTTCTTAGTTGACTCCATGCATTCTTTAAATTTTACGAATGAGCATAAAAATAGAGTTTAGCGAATAAATTGAGTTTAAGAACGATTATTTTAATTTTAGTTGACAACCAGTTAATGCATTAATTATGGTAGGGCATCATAATTACAGTAATAAATGGGTATGTGTTATTACTTTATTTTCCAATTCGAATTTGCATTAGTAATTCGAATAATTCCTCCACAGTGCGTCCCTAATTCATAAAACAGCATGAATATGTCTTATATGTCTTTAAATTACAGAAGGTGGTTAATGACCGTTGATATCTATTGTCTCATCAATTTTACATGTGAAAAATTTGCAAATTTATGTTATCGTTATTAGTATATCATTCCTAGTTGTCTTGATTTTCTACTCTCATCGTATTCTCGAAACACCATTTCCTGCTAATTAACTATTGTAGAAGAATAAATAAAAATATAGGTACACCTTTTTATATGTAGTAGGTATAGAAATTTATTATTTTTTGCGACCGAGTTATAAAATATTATTTGTTCCGCTGAATCAATTAAATATAATATGTATATTATATTTTGTTTGTTTAAACTAAACGTACAATTTACATGTTGCCTAATATAATTTTGACTTTTTGTACGACGCTCATGTGATTTACATTTTTAACCGTCTTTGGTTAAATATCTACACAAGGTCAACAAAAGAATTGTTCGAAATGTAACTACCCGTTAACCATTTACATTCCTGAAACAAGAATTAAGAAATTCTTGAGCTGTTTTGTCCTAATTAATCAAAAAACGACTCAACTCTGGACGGGGAACTGGGGGATTTGTGACAAACAATGTATCCATCACAACAAAGCCGAGTAAATTTTAATTAAATAAAAAATACGATACCCGTGTAATTCATTAAACTGATACTACTGATCACCTAACAGACTTAAAATTTTAATTTCAATAAAAATCTAACTAAAAACTGTGAAATATTATTATTATACCATATAATATTATTCTGATTAGTTCTAAGACGGTGGGCGTGTTGCCTTCGATCCATAGTTTTAGCTTTTTTAGGCACCGAAGAAGGTGACCAATCACGAACTAACTGTTCTAAAAAAGGCATAGATCGGAAGCCATTCCTCCGCTGTGATTTGCGTAGAGGTGCATTTTTTCAAGCAAAAAATTCGTAAAAAGCGCAGGTCGGGCGTTCCCATTCAAATTCGGTTGAAATAATTATTGAGATCTGAAGCCGAAAAGGATGCCTCCAACCTAATCAAATTTTTTTAGAATTTTTTTGAGAACTTGAAATGAGAAAAAAATCAGAAATTTACAAAGTCTAGAACTAATTAATTTGTCATTTGTGCAGAGGTAACAACAGCCACTAGTGAGAGCAAACATTTTGCGAAAAACAATAAACGATTATTGTGTCTAACTAGAAACTCGAACGACTTGAGGCTATTATGCATGGAAAAAACACACTAAAATTCGTTTTCGTTCCAGTCAAGTGATTTATAAAATAAATTCCTGCAAAATTGGTTTAGAGCAGCCATAATTGATCGACTGGAAATCTTAATCACTTTGCCCGCAATTTCTATTAGCAGCGTTCCCCAAAAAATAATCTAACGAGTCTGCAGGGAAATGAAAAGAATTATTTGTGGCCCGGCGGGACGAACTTTTTCAAAGTCATATTTTATGGAACTTTGGCAATTTTACTTTGCTTCTCAAATTGTTCAATCACACCTCAACGTGCCCCTTGTTGCACTCGGATCGATTTAATGGCGTCGTTCATTAATCCGAAGAGAACTTGGACTTTTTTCAGGTCTTCATTCCAACTTTTCCATGTAATAAGAGCCGTAATCTTGAATGGCTGTGTAAGTTTGTTCGCTGCTCCTAATATCTCTCCAAACATCGCTTTTGAGCAGCCGTCCCCGCCTTTGATATTCATCGGCTGTAAACTATGCTTGTTAGTTCCCATCGTGGTCCAACAGTGCATTCACCACCGATATACATATTACTATTTTTACATTCATTCAATTCGGCGTGATGAGAATCGTAACGAAACTGCGTATTAATTGGGCCATAAAGCGGTGCTGCTGAGGCTGAATTATTAAATGATGGCCATAAATGTGCCCTCGCTAACGCACAAAAGCGGAAAGTTTGACACTAAAACACTGAAAATGTCTTTTAATGCATTGCAATCGGCCACATCGAGCGCAATCAATACCGCTTTGTAGTCACAATTTTTATAGATAATACGTTCGATAAATAATTGCCATTGATCAATAGTCTATAAACAGAAACGAATTACATGAATTATTAAATCTAGGTAGAATCGAGGTCTTAATTTTGTGTCCTATTATTTCTTCCATAAAAAAGTACTCTGCAGATGTAATATTAACGATTATACATTTTCCTTTTGCAATACGTCCGTCTATTTAGCTTGTTGCTTTTTAATTGCAAAGTATAGCTTAATATTAGAAAGTGAAATCTCATAACGAAATTAGATGCAAAGAAAAGGAATCAATCACAATAATGCTTTTTAATTGTTTTTACTCTTACTTTGCTATTATATATTTCGATCAAAGCTCTTCGATTTTCTCTCAAATTCGGTGTTTTGTAACCTAAAAATATTGAACATAAACGGTTGCTTTAATTTTATTAGTTTATATCTTCAAGCTCAAAAAAATAAAATACAAGTTTGCTTGCTCCTTTCAAAATAAACTTATTTTATTTTATATTACGAAGTAATATATGCCGCTTCAGGTAGATTTATGTGGATCGTTCGTGCAATTTGCAAAAACAAAAATTACTTGTTTTTTTTCTCTACGAAATGATTTTCACGATCATAAATTCTTAATGGTCGGTTCTAAATATGCAAAACTAATATGATACTGTGAATATAGGCAATCAGCAGTGAAGCCGAAAATGGAGATATCATTATGGCGCAAACACATGATTATCTCTTATTCAGATATTACCACTTGAATAAAACCTCGTTATTTATCTTGTACGTTACGTCTACCTTGAGGCCTTTTTTTTCCAGCCACTCAGCTTTTCCTTTAGTGAAAAGCCGAATTCACTTTGGCTCATGACAAAAACCCTTTAGCCAGGTGAAATTTCAAATGATTCTACACCAAAGCCACAAGACCACAAATGTATGAACAGAATGTAATCCTTATAAGTTGAGCCGGAACCGCAATTTTGCTGGAAAATAAGACATAGCTTCTGCGTAAAAATAAGCTTGCTGGAGAAGGTTAATTTAACAACGAATAGCGATCAGTGCAATAAACTGGTGACAACAACCCATTATTAATAGAGGAAATATTTTATTATAAAAAACGGGTAGTCTGCAGCGATTTTTTTAATTGAAAAGTATAACAATTCGGGTTTTGAGTATTCAAGCGCAAAAATTCGCACAAATCCAATTGAAAATGTTAAAATCAATGACACGCACCCCTTTAGCAGATTCCTATCGAATCCGTTCGTCCGTGTTATCACGGATTAATAATTCAAATCCGGGTTAATTTAAAAATTCGTACATATTACCATCGATGAATAAAACATTTTTTATGACTTTGCGACTTGTTCCATGCATTTCATTTACTTTTTAACGGTTCATTAACGCGGCTTAACCTTTAGCCTTCCCGCTGACTTGTATAATGTCGCATCGATTACATTACAACTTCACAATCAATTCCTGTCTTGTAAATATTTATTGGATTTTAAACGTATGCGAGAGTGCCGGGAAAGATCAAAGATCAAACTTCAATATTTCAAGCGTTCGAGTCCTACGCAATTTAGTGTTTTCCTTTTATACGTCCAGCGGGAATAAATTTTTCACTGACTCTGTCTTATTTTAGCTAAATTAAAAACGAGGGAAGCGGGAAGAATCCGCGCGAAAGGCGTCGGAAAAATATTTGTTCGGTGACATTTTAAAATAGCCGAAATTAGCTCGTTTCTATGATTCGAATGCGGTTCACCTGCGCCCGCATATATCAACCCCACTTGCGTTTTTTAATCCATATTTATGATTCCCAAGCCGAAATTCCCGCACATAGACGTTGCGATTTATTTTTAGAAACCTCAATCCAAACCATATTCCGATGGCATCTTCGATAAGCCGTCGCCGAGAAGAATTTCCATTTTTCCAGATCAATAAAGAGTTTTTGACCCTCGACGCCGAAAATCAGCAGATATAAGTGACGCCGATGACCTACTATCGGTTCATTGTTTTAAACAATAGCCGCCACTCATCGTTCCAGAGCTTGAGCTACATGCAAAGAACTGTGTTCTCTATCAAACCGGAGATAAAAAGGCGTATCGACGGGAAATATGCGGGTTTTGTGTTTGACTCGTTTTGTCCACGATTAATTGAAAAACTCGTCTGAATACAAAGTCGAGCCGAATCGACGCTGCCGAAATATTAGAAAGTACTTTGTTATTTTCGCCTAATGTATTTTTAAAATAGGGAGTTTTTGATGAGATTTCTTTATCTCTTTATAAGCGCCACGCCAACGCGACGACCGAACCAACTTCCACGGAAGGACTAAATGGATTTCTGAGTTAATTTCATTGAAATCTCATAAATATACCTGTGAGAGGGTGACATTTATTCGACGCTGCCCGACGTCGGGTCATTGCCAATAAACGCGTCCCTTCACAGAAACAGGGCATTAACTCTTTTCGACATTCCAAATAAATTTGTTGCTTTGTACTTACCCCAACTCCAACGTCGAATACGGAATTCCTACCTAAAACAAAAAGACCAATATTTAATTTCCTGCCACATGACAAAAGCAACAAGCAATCATTTTTACGAAGAAATAGTCAAAGCAAATTTACTGTAGCTGTGTGTTTCTCAAAGTGACCTGATTTGGTACATAATTAAAATCTGTCACGGAAACACCTAAACTTTATATATCCAGGACGAAACAAACCAAGCCAAAATCGAATCTTACAAATCGAATCCGCCTTTATTATATTATATTCAAACAATTCATAATTTTTATTAAGAACCAATTTGAAAAATAATCTGAGAAGCGAAGATTATTGTTAAAATTGAAAAATTTTCAGTGACACGAACGAAAGCTTAATAATGGGGTTGGACGTTTATTATTATGGCTCCAAAAGCACAAACTATCCAGCCTTATATTTCTTTAATCATAATATATGAAGCTTTTTAATCATAGCTCCAGTAACAGGGTGAAATTGATACTCACCTTTTGCAGTAAAACGTAGGTTATAATAAACATCGGTAGGATATTAATGAAAAGCAGTCACTTACTAAATTTGCCGTCTTTATTAAATTTTTTTACAAGTAACTTATTCTATTTATATGTATATTTCGGTGATATCACAATAATATACAGGCATATAATTACATTCAGAAGCTTTTGAAAGACATCCTCTGATTCCACTTTCAACAGTTTCAGTTTTCTATTCGCTAAAAATTAGCAGTTTATAAAATTCATGTACTTAATAAATATCCAGAAACAACTTTACAATTATTAAGAACATTGAGTATTGACTTCTCCTAATCTGTATTAGTCTAGTCATTATTGGAATAAAATTATAAACACGAGAAAAAAATATATTGAAACAGTACTTGAACATGAATTATGTTCTGCTTTTAGCGAATTTAAAACTGCTGTTTATTTTTACGGAAGAAGACTTTATTTTGCAATTACAGTACATGGTTATCATAACATTATACTAAAAAAAATCTGATTCATTATTTAAATGCATATTTAAGATTAACATAATAAGCCATGCTTTAGTTATTTAGTACACTATACACATTTATTCATAATTCTTAACGCATACACGCACTACACATATTTCTTAAGAATCCTAAAAAAACTTTTGTTCTTGATATCAAAATGGATTATGATATAATTACGATGCTTTTGATTTGTTGTCATATTTTACAAGTCGTGCTGCGTTGTTGTATACAGAAGAGCTTTGTGCTTTCTCAAACCAAATCTACCACATCTCTTAAATTATCGTTTTGTGTTAAGACAGGCGTAAATAAATTCGCCCCATTCGTCTATACATTCATTTTACTAACTGGTGCACGTATAATGGCAACCGATTCGGGCCTCCTAATGAATGTACGGATTGGGGATGTCTGCCTCCATTATTTATGCCGTTCGATGGAGCGTGTGCAAACTCCTGATCACATTAAACACTCCCTTTTTCTCCACCAAAAACTGGGTCTCCTCAAATTACAATAAACTCGTTCCACTTCACAAGCCTTACACCGGAATAAAGGCTTCGCCCGAAACGATTCCTATTTTTTCGTGTGTGTTTTTCTTTTCAGTTACCATCAGAGCGATAAAGAAACTCCCTCCGGCTGATCCTCTGCTCTCACCTGAATTTCAGCGAGAAGTCGTCTGCAGATGACCGAGTAACTCCAGCGTCGCTAATGCAAAGAATCTTTTTGCTTCTCGTGTCTGGTCAACTGTGTTCTCGAGATACATTTCTAAATCCGGGATTTCGTCTCTCCAACTGCGGTCTTGTTATGCCTACTTTCGACGCCTCTTGCCGCGTCACCGTTGACAAATTACTCTACTTGTAAAATGCGCCCCGGAATGAATACGTTCCACTTTAATAATATGCCAAGCGCATTCGAGACGTTTGGGATAACTCCCCAAAGGCTCCAGCTGCATACTTTTTTTAAATCAACCCCAACACCATTTAAAACACCTAATTATGGAAGTTGTAAGTGTACGTTTCCATCAGGAAGGCATTTTCGGGCTCGGAATTGCCGACTTCCCTAAAACTTCATTAAAACTTGGCCGGCATTTCTTGCACATGGCCGTTTTGCATGAAATATAGATGGTCGCTACGGAAATTGGCAGTAATTAAGTGCTTCCCCGACCGAGCGAGCGAAAATTTTTTGGTTTTATGGCGTGTATTAAAAAAAAATCTGCAAATGTTGCAACTATATATTATGCTAGGCAGGATAATAGTTTTGGAAAATTGACTATTATCTTGTGTCAAAATATGGCTTGTAGATCTTCCGTTCGATAACAAATATACACATTGCGCACTGTTTCGAATATTATTTTTTCACTCTTCCTCTCGGACAATTATTCAAATCACGAACTCCATTAAAGCGTACAACAAACATTATTTCGGTTCACCTTCTCGAGTACACAAGCCGGAAAGGTACATACGCAACGATTTACTGGCGGATTAGTAAAAAATCCATGCAAACTATGTACACAGTTTGGAACTGGCACTGTAAAATTAATTTAATTTTGCTGTCGCTAATTGCGTCTACGTGTTGCTTCAACCTTATTAAATAATCAACGATATTTACCCTGGCAGCACACATCCACAAGCCGTGTTTTCGTTAAAAGAAAAAGGCAAACAAAGCAAACGATGTCAGGTGGCGCTTATTTACAATAACCCTCCGTTGCAATTTCATACGTCGGAATCCTAAAAATTCCAGGAAATAGAGCAATGAATCAATTCCGAGCTTTCGTGAGTCACTCCAGCGTCAACATTCGCATAAAACTTTCAATGCAGCTCTTTGTATACAAAAACATACCAGGAGCTTGTTAGTAGCATTACCCAAACGTAAACAGTTTCAAATTGTATTTCCTAAATACGCGAGACAGCTTAGCCGGAAAAGAGCTTATTGCCTCTTGAAATTCAAATCGAGTCAGGTGTAAGCTCAATGTTCCCGGACTTTGATGGACAAACCATAAATAGCCGACGTGTGGCAACGACCGGTTTACGAGCAGACTTGGAAAACGGGATAATGCAAAAAGAGCATCCTATGTCTGGGAGAACGCTTTTACCTCCCGGAAAACATGTAAAATGTAGCGGCAAAACGTTCACGGAATCGTCGAAAATTTTGGATTATAATTAGTTCTGAAAGCCTGCTGGAAGCTCGGGATAGGTGCAGCTGTCGCCATTGATGAAACAATCTTCGAACGCGATTTAGAGGCATAAATATTCCAGTGCTTTCAAGTGTTACGGCAGTGGACGTTCCCAGAGCGTCATTAAATGGACTTGGCATGTATTTATTAAAATGTCGAAAAAGCTTCGATATTAAATTCCTATACGAGATGTGTTTCCGTTCGATTCGGATACGTTTCAATTTCGGAGTGTCGGATCATTAATCATTTTCAACAGAAGCAGGATCGAGACAAAGTCGAGGTATCTGACTAAAAAAGTTAAAACATTCATTAGCTCATTGTTTCGCTCGTCAATCGGAGAATCTGGATTTGCGCGGGTGGATGAATGCTAATTACGCTCCAAGCTATTAAAAAGAGTAACTAGTTGCTTTCAGTTAACGAAAGCACTCGAGCCATTAAATTAATCATCAACTTGGAAAAGCTTTAAGCTGTATAAGCAACACGCTTCTGGATCGCAATCAGGCCTGTCTGTCTATTCGAACAAATCTAAGAGGGATATGTACTTAATCTGCAACTTGCCGATTGACGTCATTGTTTAACGTTTTGTCCAGAATCAGGTCCTCGGGAACTCACTGAATACAGTGATTATTCCACGAGAGCTTTACCAATATTTGCACAAATTACGGCAAACCAAGTGCAAAACGACAATCCTGCATCTTTGATCCGAAATCACTTTCGGAATGTTAATTCCACGCCGTAAACCTTTTTTTATCCGGATCCTTGACCGTTTTCACTGTCACTCCTTTCCAGCAGAAATCATTTATTATAAAGCAGCTCCACCTTCGCTCGATAACAATAACAATAATAGCTCGAGTACAGTTGAAATAATTCGATTACGGTTCCACGGTTGAAGATTTAATTTGTTTACCTCGCCGCCGAAATCTCCGCGCACAAAAGCTCCCGGATACCTTTGCGTTTTGATAATGAGAACCGAGAAACGAATATCTTTCGCAGACACCTCCGCCACGAAATATGGATTATCTGAATTCGAGATGTTGTGTTTCGGAGTTAGAAATAGCTTTTCTTGTCCAGGTTTCCTACGCTTTTTTGTTCTACTTTTCAGGAGCAAAGTGGCGGCGGCTCTGCTCAACAAACACCTGCAAATCAACGGGATTTCAGCAGGGCTGACGACGCTTCGGCAATCAGTAGATGGCAGACTCGCTCCCGAGAAGACTCCCGATCCAGGAACCAGCAGCAAAATGAAACGCGAACGCAAAGCCGCCAGGACGCTTGGAATCATCGTTTCGGCTTTCCTTGCTTGCTGGCTCCCGTTTTTTCTCTGGTAAATGCACCTAGTGCAATTTTGTGCGTTTTTTTCACAACTCACAGTAGCAGGATACTCGTAAATAAAATACCAGGTTTTAATAATTCTCTCAGTGCATTGCATAGTAAAAACCTTTTTATTACGTCGTTTCAATTAATACAATATATCATAAATGTACATACATATATAAACGACACCGTTAATATTGTTCAGAGGACATTAATTATAACATATTTATGCATTGAATGTGTGATTATAATTATTCAATCGTTATTCAAAAAACTGCTTTTATTCGAATATTAATTTTTAATGGTCCACCAGGTACGTGATAACGTCCCTCTGCGGTTCGAAACGCTGCTATAGCCCACCATCAGTGGTCACCCTTGTTTTCTGGATCGGCTACTTTAACTCGGCATTGAACCCACTAATCTACGCCTACTTCAACCGGGAGTTCCGGGTGGCGTTCAAGAAGACGCTGCAAAGTTGCTGTCAAGTAAGTTCGAAGCTGGTGTGTTGGAAATGGCCGTGGAGGTCAAGGGGCGATCATCAGGTGAATTACAGCAACGCATCAAGCGAGATGCACGTCAATAACCATCTCAGGACTGATCTAAGGGCCGAAGGTGCGGTTCAGAGGTTCAGCTACAACATTTCCGAGGGTGAAGTTATTAATTTGCAAAGCGAGGATGTTATTTAATTTCTCGTATCTCGTATCGAAACCCTTCTGGTTCGACATATCAATGAGGGATGCAAGTGCGTGGGCCGACTGCAAGACGTCAGTCGTCGATGCACTTCTTCCGACAAGTCAATAAAACGAACGCAGACTATCATCATCTTGAGTATACGATCATGTCCACACTCGGTGGATAATCAGAATGGTTTATTAGTTAGTTTCGCCAAAAAACGCCGGCTTATTGATTGAAAAGTTCGGCGTGAGAACGACACAATAAAAGACACCGCATCTGTGTAATGATCCCTTTGGCAATATCAAGTCGTGAGCGAAATTGTTTTGAAATCCAATCCTCGATTTAAGACGCATCCAATTCGCAACGCGATATGAACTACTTCGTTTACAAAATTAAACATTCAATTTCCACTGCAAATAATTTTCTATCGATGAACGAACCGGTTGTGATCGTTGGTGCTTAAAATTTCCGTTTTAATACGGTTCTGTGATAAAAAATAATATCCGAATAACCGAGCGTGAAATTTTCAGTATTTCAGTCGCACTTATCAGGAATGTCAATTCGCATCGGATCCGCTTTTCATGATTTATTACAAAACATGCGATGTGAAAATTGTTTCGGTGGGTCGTTTTGAAAGTCTCGAGGGGACAGGACGACATTAAGTGCTCCCGCGCCCCCAGATCCATTAAGCAGTCTATTTTACCGGGCGAGTTACACTCATAACGCCCATATTAGCATACCAAAAGCGCAACTCCGCCCGGAAAAAGCACAATACCATTTTTTGCGCTAATTGTCTTGCAATCAAATTACTCCTTGAGACACGCGTACATCAAGTCTCCGAGCAATTAAAGTTTGCGAACATCAAACGCGTTGCGTCACGGTTAATTTCGTCGACAAACACCGGCGTAACACAATTTCGAAGACGTCGCTGCACTGACGCGCGAATCTACGTCGAAGACATTTTAGGCTCGTCCCATACTAAATGTATCGGTTTTGATTTCCTGCCTCCGAAATTCAATCAGCTGATTTTGTTTTCACGATCAATACATTTGGATCAAAAAATCCATCGTTTCAATTCGATTTTCGATCATTTCTGTAACTAATTCAACAAAATTAACGAGTAGGACAGGAGTTGTGCATTTATACAATGTGAATAATCACAATTATGGTGAGTCTGTATTAATGCACAGCTTGTTGGCGAATTTAATGTATTATTAACAAAGACGACTTGTCGACGGTGCTAGTATTATAACAATCGTCTTATTGACTCTGAATCAATTGATCCAAGCCCTTCCGGTTCCTTTACATCTTGGTCTTTATTGACAATTTCCACTCTACCCAATGCTGCTCGCGACATTTGCATTATGAACAATCCCTATTGAAGACTTAGGTCTGTAAAATTAAACTGTCCATTCCCGACATTAATTTGTTAATCAAAATAGATATATTTAGAACCATCCCAAGGTCTTTGACGGTTATGTTTATTAGCTAAATCGATATCCAACATCCAATATAAGGCTTTATTAAAATGAAAATACATACGGTGGTGTCTCACACCTGTATATCGGTTTTCAAATATCTTTTAATTTAAGGAAATCGTCTATTTAATTGAGTGCCCGGAAATAACATATTAAATAAAATTAATATAACGAAGTTCGCTAAATTATAACTCAAATTCATTAAAAATTGTAAAATTTATTCGAATTAAAAGAAAGTTGTAAAGCATAGGAAAATATTAAATAAAATAATTTCCCACGGCTATGATGAGTAATAGGAATGTAAATGCTTGAAAATAATCAATCTTATACAACACCCAAACTAAATTTCGTTTAGGTAAAGCTAAAGCTTGGAAGGACTACTCCGGTAATTTTTTGTTGATAGAAAACTAATTTATCAACACCAAATCTGCAAAGTGCTAGGAAATGTTGAAGTAAGACAGTGTTTTATAGTTTTATATAACAAAATTGTGTCTTTTTTCGCCGTTCTAGGGATCCTGGGGTTTAAATGACTCAGCCGTCTTTCCAATCTCAGGAAAGTGGATTTTGTTACCTTGCGTAAAACAAGAACTGCAAAGACGTGCTTTGAGTCAAAGATGTTTAATAAGGACTTACCTTCAGTAAATTAATTTAAAAAAACGTCTAATTAATTATAATTGTTGCTTGTGTATGCAAAAATAAAACGAGGTTGCCTAAGCTATGGAAGAACAATGACGTTTAATAGAGTGTAGCAAAATTTTGATTTGAGTTGGAAGAATTAGAAATTAAGTTCTTTGTTAAAAACAGTCTCGGATACAATTTATAAGATAGACGGTTAGACGTCGTTTCAGCAAATTTTTGTATACCATATGTCATGATTTGACAGTAAGATTCTACACTCTAAAAAATTACATAAAACTAGATTCCATGGATTCCTAGGCTTTTATTTTTTTTACACACTTTACGTTGACACCGCTTCTTTATCTGCACAAAATAATGATGTGCTTACATAAACGATCTCTCCCCCGAGATTCTCAATTCATTTTTCTTGCTGAGATTAAGATTAAAAGGTTCTTAACATTTTTTAAATATATGAAATTTGGTGATCATTACTAATCTACAATTTGTGCCGTATTGTTACAAATTTACACACGTCATTATTTTATAATAAGTTATGTTTCATATTGGCACCACCACGCTGTTAACTCAGTTACTTTGTCACCTCGTAGCTTCAAATTAAACATAAACATATCAATTGTTCTTTTATTATTAATTTTAAATAATGCCTGCTCGTGCTGTCTTAAAATATAGACTAATGTAAATTTAATACATTTTTTCACCAAACAAAAGAAATTTTAATTAACGGTTTGGAATTACGGATGTCGTCCCACATGGAATTAAGTACTTTTACTGTTACCATAATCCTTAAACTGGATATTCTTAAAATTATTTGTGTGGTTTTTGGAGACCGTTTAGGCCTTTACATATTTAAATGAACGACAAATTTATTCAAATTTAACTACGGCATCGAAATTTCTCAGCAGTCTCAAATGCAATTCAATTTTTTGTAGGGCCTTTTAAAATATTTTCTGTAGCAACATCGACCGTAATCGTGTGCTAAACTCTTTTTACGGTAATCGCTTTCGATATTGGTATTATCGTATATTTTATAAAACGTCTACTTTCCTGCTCCTAGTAAAATTTAATCAAACATCTTCAAAAAGTTACACAAGCCGTTGAATTTTTATTTTATTTTAGTTGTAATAATTTTATAAAGTTCGCCTCAGTCGTCCTAAGCTAAAACAAAACCGAAGAAACATATACTATGCGACTAGCCTAAATATTCAATTACACGGAATCGATTGCATCTTCCGCAATTGAGGAAAAATTGATAGCGTGACCGAGAGTATACGATCAATGAATGACTGTCAGTTATGTAAGAAGACGGCGCTTCAAACTAATAAATAAGCCATTCACGTGTAGTTCAGTACTTAGAATAGACACTATTGGCTTGGAATGCGGCACGTGTTTCGGATAAATGTCATCATCGTTCAGCTTTCCAGTTGTAAAAAGTCAACCTGTAGTAGTATCATATCAGTAGCATCTACCGACCAAGACGAAAACAATCCAATAGGAATAAGTAACGACTCCAATCATTGTTGTATATCAAGACCTTCAATAAGTGTAACACCAAAAAAGTGTTTAGAATGTAATTACAATCAAAACTTGTGTCAAGATTAGCCACTGAAAGCGCGAGCTTTTCAGACAACACTTCGTAATCTCCCCTGATAGATGTACTTAAAATTACACGTCCCAATAGAGCTTCGTCGAACAACCAATCATCTAATTTCATCCACTTCCAATCATATTTTTTAACTATCGATTTGTGATACAAAATCAGCAAATTATTTTCAAACAAATATTACATGATGTATCATTTGATTTGATCAACGGAAATTGTGTCAAAAATGTATTTATTTTCAAATAAACGTTGCAAACTTTTTTGGTCGGTGTGTTATTGCAAAGTTTATAAACCACTCCAATTAATTGTTGCTAACAAATTTTATGTTTAGCAATATTTAATGCCACTTACCTATAGATGTTAAAACTATGTGTCGTTTTATTCTGTTTTACCATATTTTTTTAACACTTTTTTAAAACTTTCAATAAACTTTATTATTGACTGATTAATTTGTTGTTGCATGTCGATAAAATATTGTAAATTAAAGACGGTTTAGACGCACTCAAAGTAATTTACAGAGTAAAGGAATTATTAACGAATATATACTGCAGTCTTACAAATAAGTAATGTTTACTGATGTTTCTTTAGTTTTGCGTTGGAGACGAGAGTTGAATACGACGGCGAGCAACATCACAACCTATTGACAAACCAGTTGAAATTATTATTAAAATCACTGGAGAGATTGCAGTGGAATGTAACGTTAAAAGAATAGTCGTTCTGAATAATTCAAACGGTAAAATATAATAAGAAATGAACAATTTTGTTGCTCACCAAGAAAAAACCTTTTACTACTCCAACATCGAAAGATTGCATAGCTTTGTGAAGGCAGGTTTTGATTGTCTATTGAACATAAAAGGAACTACGAGTACAACGTGCCTATCAACCCAAGTCAGCGGCATAGGAAAATGCGAACAACGAAGAGGCCATACAATTTTATTTAACACTATTAACAACATTTTCGCAGCATCTCACAGTCACGATAATATTGTGAACCTGTATTCTGATGTGTATAAAAACTGAAAGTTTCGTGTTATTTTTAAAATCGAAACTACTAAGAACCAGATACTTGCAAAACCGACTTTAGCCCTTTTAAACTTTTTTTTTAGTACGTATATACTTAAATCATAACGTGCGTTCAAAAAAAAACGAGGCTGCGTTGGCCATGGAATTTTTCGGCTTAAATGTAAACTTTAATGAAAGACAATCCGTAATTAAACTCCAAAAACAAACAACATTTATCGCAATTGCTTTCGATTTTTTGCCGTAACTCGTCTAAATTTTTTGGCCTACTAAAATAATAAACCTTCGAACCTTCGAATCCAAGCAAACCCAAACCTTTTTTTTCTAATGTATATTGTGTAATACAACTCCCTAACGGTCGACGTCCGTGTTTAACTATATATACAACGATTTTTGAAATATTAATTGAGAATGCAGTTGCTCTTAAACTGAATTGGTAGGTCTCGAGTTGCGCATAGAGACTGATGACCCATGAAGGTTGACGGGTAGAGTAGTGGCAAAATATAAAGGGTCAGTTGGTGGGGGAAATCTGCGCAAAGGAAAAAGGCCCAGTGCCGTGGCAATAACAGTAGCGTCGTATACGGGTCATAGGACAAAAATAAATATTGCAAATTAATTAGATTTGTGGGGTTGTATAAAAAAATAGCGTGTTTGAAGGAAAAACATAATGCCTAGATTATCAAATTATTATTAACAGAATTTGGTTTTGCTACGCACGGACAATTCGATCTGAATCGGTAAATAAAAGGAAAATTCGATTAAACGTGGACGGCATTTGCGTTTCAACTGCGCCTCCTTCTGCTAAGAATCGTTTTATGGTTATTTGAAACAAAATTAAATGGGGCAAGCGTTCGGCCTCGGTTCGCCTCGTTCCCGTTTGTGCTCAGAAGTATACGCGCCTTAAGTGTCAACTTGTTGCACCCTGCAAACTCCCCTAATTTTTGAAACATAGACTCGCCCAACCATTACGCATCCCAAGCTACCCCCACCAACTGATCCTTTATATTTTGCCACCACTCTAACTGAGTGCTGCCAAATATTCTCAAGACATTTTTCGGTTTTGAGACTGATTCTTCTTCATCGATCTATTCACGACTTGCAGTTATATCAAATTAATGACCGTCCTGGTCGTGCCGATATTCTCCTCAACAGAGGAGAAGCTGTAACAATGAATAGATTGATGTTTGGATTCACAACGATACCGGGAAATGTTTTGCACTTTTTTTTATCCCATAATGATTTATCCCAATGTCAACAAGGAAGCTAACCTAAACATGAACAGACTCGAACTGACATTTTGAAATTTTGCTACACTAAATTGATGCATAAAGTTTTTCCATGGCCAACGCAGCCTCGTTTTTTTTTGAACGCACGTTATAATTATTTCGTAATTTCATAAAAGCAATAAATTATGATTAAACAAACCATATGTGCGCGAGAACTTGGAAAATGGTTCTAAACTACTTAGGGCCGGTTTTTCAATTGTTGGTTTACTTCCAGTTAGTAAGTTTCTATGAAAATTTTTGCAATTTAACCAATCAAGATGCTGCATTTTTAGTTTAACTAGAGGTTAAACTTTAACCAATTGAAAAACCGGACCTTAGTGTAATTAAATGATCTTAATACATTTTATTACATCTTTTATTACAACTTAGATCTAAGTTGTCAAAGATGAGTTTGTCTGCGTCCTCAATGTCTTAAGGTTATTTATTAAACGTCCGTCGGGCGATTATATCATCTTCCCTTCATTCTGGCTACGGTCTTGACCTCGCGGTCGATTATTAAATTCCAATGGAATTATATCGTTCCAATATCTCGAAATCGCAACGAAAAATTGTTCAAATCCAACACGTTAACTTGACGTGGAAAATCTTCCATCTGATAAGATGAAGTTTCTTGTATTTCAAATTGCCATCCCAAAATATCTCCCTTATTTAGAGCGTTGTATATTTTGGAATTTTGTTCGTTCGAATTAACAATTTATCGACTGATTTCAGGTGTAGCATGTATCTGTAATAACAGGATAGTTAGGTAAAGGGTTAGAATTTACGGTCTCTCCTGATCATTCGTTCTTGCGCCTGAACGTCCAAATAAATTTTGCATGGCTACACCCATCCCTCGCCCAATAAAGCTCCGACATCCATCTTGTTAATACACGCCGAATTCGACGAAATAAGTTATGCGAAATATTTATAAAGTCGTTGTGGGCTTTTGTTTGGCGAAACACTTGAAAACTTGAATTTCACACAATCGATTCATTCAACTGAACATTTCATCTCGACTTTACACTTTTCAGAGCGAACCGAAATGGATTCGCTGACAAAACACAATGCCACTTGAAATTCGTTTATGGCCGAAAATGTATATTCTTATCTCGCGTTACTTGGATTATGATAATAAATTATACATATTAAGCGGCTTACTTTCTATTCCTACTAAACCCCATAAAAAAATTCAGCAAAAGCTGTGTCTCAATTTATTCCAATTATGTACTTCGTAATTATGTATGAGATTATTTAAAACAATGTTATGAAATTAAAATTAAGAAATGCGGTCATGCACGTCTTATGCTTTGACTCGTCTATCAAAATACAGAAATTGTTTAAATTCATGTTATCATATCATTTTATTGATTAAAAGTTACATAATCCTTCAGATCTATTAGTTTTGTATAATCTCTTCATTCTCTTAACTTATTATTTTGTCTTTAAACCGCAATTAATTCCGTTATTTAAAATAAATTTCGGTTGAAATATTCGAACAAGAGTTTAACAAAAGGTATCGAACTCTAGTTAAATACATTACATAAACTCTAGTTAAATACATTTCTTCTAAATTTTCCAGATTTTCTGTGTTCAGTAAAGGTTTGTAACAATTCCTCAAATTCTCTTAATTTCATTTATTTTAACAATACTCCCTTTTTTGGTTATTTAATTTTATTCAGTATGCTGACATGAATATATTTATTTTAGGGCGCCTATTCTGATTTGCCCTGTACAAATCATCTGTGAGCTTCATCTCGTTAATCCTTATTGTTTGTAATTTCCGATTTCCCAGGTTTCAGGTTTGCACCACTCTATTACGACGTCAATTTCTAAACCTGCTTCCAAATGAAGGCACACGACAAGCGTGCATATTTATAAACTTTAGACACTACGGCCCTCGCTTACGGAACACGTGTAATCAATTGTAAATAAGCGCTTTCATGTGAGATAGTGAAAGTATTTTTCAACACTGCATCTCAGCCATAATGGGTAAATACACCCAAAATCATTACCTTATTTACGAGTATGCTTAAGTGATAATTTTGTAGTAATTTAAATTTTACTATGGGATAACTTTTGAAACCGTAAAGAAAACTTTCGTTTAAGTAAGTTTTCAGAACGATATCAATATACGACACGTGTCTTATGCAAACCATCTGGGGACGATGCCAATGGAAAACTAGTCTTGCGGCTGAAGAAATCATCTTTATTTAATTTGTTCAAATATGACAAATTTCTAATCTTATTCAAACAATCTTCCCTGTCTTTAAATTTTCGTCCGCTATCTACAATAACAATAAAGTTTCTCCTTTATTTAGATATCTAAATGTTGGATATTATTGAAGCCCCCTTGAAAATAAGCTTGAGATGTCATCGTCTGATACACCCTTCAAACAATTTTCAAACTGATTTCGAAAATTATATTTAGAGCTTTTGTGAATGACATCGACATTAACAAAATAAGTTATTTTTGGTGATTTCTGTGTTCAAACATACACAACATCAAATATTGTGTAAATACAAATACAATAACTTATAATTTAAGTTTCATAACACATGTCAACAAATATCATCGTTTTTTATTAGCTAATTGACAACACATATAAGTTAATATTAAATCACTTTGCTCCAAATAATATTGTAATATAAAAAAATTGGTTTCTTGTCCTGATTTTTTCCTAAGCTATCAAATACACATCACATATTCGTACTTTCATATTTTCAAACTATCTAGATATCTTCTTTATTCAAGTAATTCAAACACAAAATTTTATTGTTACGTTGTATACAATAATGTGTTTTATGCAGCACACAAGTTTTTGTCATTTATGTACAGACAAAATGTCATTGTTTATCATATTGCTCATTAATATTTCTTTTCTCGACTGTAATTAATATTACCCCGCCTTGAGGTGGATAATGTCTATTTTTACAAATTGTTGAAATCTTAAATACGTAAAAGCAAATATTTAATTGGATACATTGTACGTTTCTTACTCGAATTTCATTAAAATCTAGAGAGAGATTAATTTCAGAACCGTCTCAAATAAATGCGAATATTATTCACTGCACGAATGGTGCCCACAAAAAAGATTTCAGCGTCGAGGTTTCGGTAAATTAAAGTCTGGAAAACTGAGAAAATAAAACTGATTTGTAATTTGTCGACGTTTCGGTAACTCTATTTCCGAGTTTGTCAAGAAATGCATCGATACGCTGTCCTCCGCAATCCGATCACAGTCGTAAATTCGTTTCCTTGGGATTGTCCTGTGTCTAGATTCCCCCAGTTATGTCGCTGGCATTCGGTACAATATCCTCCTTGTTCTTGACCACGCGCAAAAACCATTTAAGTCGTCTATTAAACAATTTCCGCCGAACTGTCCAAAGATGCCACTAAATCTTGTAAGCGGAAATCGTGGTGCAAACTCGATAGAAACTTTTCACGAAAAGTGTAATGTCGTGTCAGGACCACTAGTCCCAGTTTTCAGCTTAAAGCGTCATCAGGAAATAGGAAAAAAGGTATACGTGGCAGAAATAAATCACCAAAATATTGATTTGTGGATAATGTCCTCGGTTTGAATAAAATGTCAATAGAAGCCAACCCGAGGCAAATATATTTATTAGAATACGATTAATATAAATCGTGAGAGATGCTGGGGCGGGTATCATGATAAATGATGCGAAAAAAAGTGTTTTGAGTTCGGATAGTAAGAAAAATTATCCGCACTTGTATAAATAATCGAAGAAAACACACAAATAACTGATTTACAGCAATTGTCAGTTCGTAAGGACCTTCGCCTCTGCTCCTTTGCGTTCCCTATTATCTTTCACATCTAACAAATCGGAGTCAGAGGAGGTTTAACGAACCATCACCAATCGAAAAGCCGGTTTTCCACCTAAAAGCACCCCAAATTCTTGTAATCTTTATGCACGACCTACATACGTGGCGTGCATCCTGTAAATGTCAGTCGACCTCCAGGTAACAAGTAAAAAAGTTGCAGATAACGACCCTTTGTTGATTATTAATGGCAACTTGACCCGATTGTTGTCTATCGATTTTTGACGAAATTACTATTTAATTGAAGGAATCGATAGTTGTTGAATTTTAACGTTAGCAGGTCTGAAGTTTCTGATTGGGTTGAGCCGCAGAGTCGCCAACCCCTGATTAAGTTGCTAAAAGCGAGGGTAGTAGACCTTCATACGTGACGCTTTGAATTTTAGCAAATTGTAACCCGCAAACGGATTAAGTAACTGTGCGAAAAGTAATCTGGAAAGTGGCGCTTAGTTGAATCACGCTGTATATGTAGCACCACGCAACTTGACAAAATTTGTCTAATTGTAGTTCAAAGAAACAACTAATTAATTACTTACCACCTTAGTAGTATCTGGAAAACTAACAAAATTACACTAATTACTGCATTGTTTGTTAGTTTAATGTCTGAGGGGCACAAACTCTATAACAGTTAACGCTTTTTGACACCTGAAATAAACAATATTGCCAACTTTGTGAAAGTACATTAAAACTTTTACAATTAGAAAAATACAATTATCCGCAGTCGCTGTTACGGAGCTCGACAGTAACAACAAATCTGCCATAATCAACACAATAGCGCAAATAAATTTCAAATTAAAATTAGGACTGATAATTTTTTAAATTTTTTATGACAGTTGTTGTGACTTCAACCACCACGCACGTTCGAATCGCGGCAAGCGTTGGTCGTCGTTCATTTGTTTCAATTCCGGGTTAATCGCGTTGTTTGATTTCGTCTGCTAAATTTTCGCGGTGTTGTGGTTTCGAATAATAATTATAAACCGTAGGAATTTGTTAAAACTTTGTTTCCGTGACTAGGCGTCCGCAGCGAGAGAAATGCGACCGATGGGAGTTGCATCTGAAAAGGGTAAGAACATGTAAAAATATTCCGAGAAGGGTTGTTCTAATGAAAACTCTGTTTCCCCTAGTTAGTGGCATCAAACACAAATCTACATTGTTTGCGGGAAAAGCGGTTTGCGGGGGGAACATCTACAGCGTGGAGATCGCACGTAATGCAAGGGATTCAAGTTGGCGGCGCGATGACGTCATTGATGCAATCGGGCTCCATTTCATGTTACTAAGTATTCAATTTTTTATTCGTTCAGACGATTGTGGTCGCATATCCTGACTACTTATGTTTATTAATTCCAGCGGATTTTCTTAGTAAAAGGTCACTGCCATGGTTCACTGGCAATGCTACCAATATTTTTGACGAAATTTACAACTGACAACTTGAGGAAAGCTAGCAAGCGTTAAAAAAAAACAGATGCTTAGAAGGCTATGGAATCTAGCTCTTGTTTAAGTTTTTCCAATGTAAACGTTTGAAACTGTCAAATCATGACATTTTGCAGAAGCTGTCAAAAGTTTGTTCAAATGCAGTGGCGGCTGGTGCCCACTGCTGTCAGAGAAATAATATTTTTTATAGATTTTTATTTTTAATAATTTGAATACCAAAACAAATTAAAAATTAAAATCTATAAAAAATATTATTTATTTCTGCTATTTCTCTAGCATCAGTGGGCATGTGCCCCTGTGCCCTTTAGCACCAGCCGCCGCTGTTCAGATTATGTTTAAACTGAGACCTATAGATGGAATTTGGTCGAAGACGGCACAAAAGTACCTTATACATTGTGTCCGAGGCGGTTATTAACAAGAACTTAATTTCAAATCTTTCCAACTCAATTTCGAAATTTTGTGGCACTCTTTCGGATGTCAAAGTTATTCAGGACCAACAAAGCTTCCGTTTTTTTGTTCGCTCGTTACGTTGGTAAAACAATGAAAAAGCATATGGCTAGATAAATGGACAGCATAATAAGGAGTGTCCAAATTTGAGTTTCCAATTCGATTTAATAATAAAACACAAAAAATACTTTCAATATTTTTATTATTTTATTTTAAAATACAAATGTGGTCAATAATGAAAAATGATAAAATTCCCCCCCTCTGTTTCTTCAGTATGTTAACATTCGTTTCCTAAAATTTTCGTTTACATTTTCCCAGAATTTCTGTCCAATTTCTCCAATGGAAATTGTTTATTGTGCGCGCCCGTGATTCCTCTTGGTTGTCGTAGGACGGATGCGACGCAGCTTTGGGGTGGTTTGTGGAGACAAACGCTTTCGAATACACTGTACACTATGTTTAATATTTACAAAGTTATGCAGTTTACACTTTTTCTATTTACAAATGCAGAATCAATGTCTACTCAATTCCTTCTGAATGTCTTATATTAAAATGTGAATCTGAGTGAATATGTATGAATCTGAATGAGTCTGTATGAATCTGAATGAGTCTGAATGTCAATGTCTTCTGTTGCCGTTTTTGTTTACAACTAGGGGGTGGGGTGCAACCCCTCCACTGGAAGAGAGTGGGGTGCAATCGTCATGATTGTACATACCGGCCCCCTTGAAGGCAGTGCCTTAAAAAACATTTCTTAGAATTATTTACAATGGTGCTCACATGGAGCTCGGATTGCTTGCGCATTTTGAACATTTTTCAAACTTATGCACACTGCACACCGCACTTCAATTTGGTTTGTTCATTCATTGTTTGCAAGCACGCACACTTTGCGAAGGGCTCGCTTCACTACACCGCGAATTGTTTTGATCGACACCACTCTCAAGATGCCGTCGTTTCCTGGGTGAAGTTGAACGATGCGGCCCATTCGCCACTGTTGCGGGGGTGTGTTTTCGTCGACGAGTACCACCAAGGCACCGATGTTGATGGGCTCATGGCTTCCTGCTGTTCGACCTTGGCTTCGATTGAGATGTTGAGTCAGATATTCCTTGGCCCAACGATTCCAAAAATGTTGTCGGACCCTTTCGATTCTCTGCCACCGGGATAGGCGGTTTTCGGGAGCCGTGGTGATGTCGGTCTCGACGAAATTGTTGATCAGCGGCTCGCCGATCAGGAAGTGTGCAGGTGTTAGTGCAGCTAGGTCGTTAGGGTCTGTACTCAAGGGGGTAATAGGACGGGAGTTGATTATGGCTTCTACGCGAGTCAGCAATGTGTATAATTCCTCAAAAGTGAGGTGCGCTTCGCCTAACGTCCTTCTTAAATGATGTTTTACGCGTTTTATGTTTATTTCCCAGATTCCTCCCATGTGTGGGGAAGCTGGTGGTAAAAAATGCCACGTTATTCCGTCATTAGCGAGCTTAGTTATGACGTTTTTGAATGAATCGGATTCCGTAAACCGGCGCAATTCTATTAGTTCATTGTTGGCACCCACGAAATTGGTCGCGTTGTCGGAGTGAATATGACGAACATGACCGCGTCTTGATGTTAATCTCTTTAGAGCGTTTAAGAAGGACTGTGATGTTAAATCGGACACCAATTCGAGGTGTACAGCCTTCGTAGAAAAGCACACGAAGACTGCTACATAGGCCTTTGTCAAACGCTTTCCGCGACCCCGACTTTCTTTTATTAGCATGGGCCCGGCGTAGTCCACACCGCAAGTTAGAAACGGCCTATTTTGATGAGTCCTTGCGGCTGGCAAATTTCCCATGATAGGAACTAGAGCCTTGGGTTTCGCGCGCGAACACGTAAAACATTTGTGAACCATTCTCCGAACATTATTACGCGCGGATGTCAGCCAGAATGTTTGGCGGAGAGCAGTTATTGTACCTTGAACGCCTGCATGCAGTTGATCCTTGTGGATGTGTTCAATTATTAAATTCGTCAGATGATGTTTCGGCAACAGCATGGGATGTTTGACGTCAGGAGATAAGGAGGAGTTTTTTAACCTGCCTCCCACACGAATTATTTTGTTTTCATCCAAGAAAATGTTGAGGGACAGTAAATTTGACCTTTTGTCTATTGGACGATTTTCTGATAATTGTTTGAATTCGTGTTCAAACTCTCGTTTCTGAATTAAGAACACTAGTCTTTTCGTTGCGTGGTTCAATTCCTCCACTGTCAGAGGACCGCGAATATGCCCATCTTGCTTTTTTGTGTTTGAAATAAAACGGGTTATCCATGCCATCACGCGTTGAGTTTTTTGAAATGAAGAGAATCGCGTTAGCAATGACCACTCGGTTGATTTAACGCGACTCAACATGGAAACGGTACGTTTTTCAGGCGGATTGATTTTGTTTAAATTGATTTGTGATGCGTTGAAAACGACGCGAAGCTTGGTCGTCGTTGACTCTTTAGTTACGGCGTGATGCGGTAGGTAGTACGCGTGTGTGTTGTTTGATTGGGTATAAGGCCTTTCGATCATGTGACCTAACGAGATGAATTCCCGCATGAATTTGACGTAATCATCTTTATAGCTGGGATCGTTTAGGAACTTCCGCTCCAAGTTGTAAAACTGGCGTACCGCAATTTCTTTTGAAAACCCTAAGTTTGGAGGATTTGTTTTGAATGGTAATTTTATTACAAAATGACCATCCGGTCGGCGGGTGGTTGTGCGAACAAAGTTGTTTTTGCATTCCGCCTCTTCTCCAACATACTTTCTCTTTGTGATTTCATTGCATCTCTCTAATTGCCAAAAGCGTTCTACCTGAGCGTCTAAAGTGCTCAGCATGGATGTTGTTTGTTTTGCAATTTTATGACTGCAATCAGCCATGCCGCCGACGATCCATCCCAGTTGTGTATTTTGGAAGGTAAGCTGATTGACGGTAACAGAGCCGTTTTGAAGAATATTTAAATATAATTGCGCCCCTATTAGCAGATCTATTGGTTTTGACTCATAAAATTTGGGATCGGACAATTTAATATTTGAAGGGATTTCCAGTTTTCCCACGTTTATGGTTTGCAGCGGCAAATTGTCTGTAATTTTGTCGAGTACCAGACAATGCAAATTTTCTGAGTACCCACCGAATTTAGCCTTAAAATGTAAATTGGTGGAGTGTTTTACAGCCGTTTGTAAAGATCCGATGCCGCCGACGCGTATGTTTACCGGAGATCGTTGTAGTTTTAATTTGTCGCACAAATTGGTTGATATATAACTGCTCATCGAACCGGGGTCTAATAAGACGCGACACGGATGGAATTTGTTATATTTGTCCTTTACTAAAACGATGGCAGTTGATAGAAGAACCGTTTTTTCGGAATTATGACATGAATGGTTGGCGATGGTGTGAGCGTTTTCGCGATTAGATGTTGTTTCCTTATGTAATAACGTATGATGTTTTAAGTTGCACTTGCGACAACGCGTTTTTGAAAAGCAGTTATTACTTGCGTGATTATTTCGACAACAGTTTTCGCAGAGTTTGGCTTGTTTTACCTTTGCTATTCTATCATCGACAGCAAGATTTAAAAATTCCGTGCACTGATAGAGTGTGTGAGCTTGATTTTTGCATATCGGACATTGCGTATTCGTTAGAGATACATGTGAAACTAGTTTTCTCTGAAATTTGTTGTTTGAAAAGCTTGATGTACTTGCAGCGGTCTTGCTGTTTAATTTATTGAGCGATTCCAATAATTGACAACGCTTCTCTAAAAATTCAATTAGATGTTTTAGTTTGGGCACGTCGGTGTTTAATGTTGATTGCCATTCGCGATTTGTGGCAAAATCTAATTTTTCTTCGATTAAATATGTAACTAACGCGTCCCATGTGTCTATAGGTACATCCAGTAATTTCAGTGACGCGATGTTGGAATTGATGGTGTCAATAAAGCTTCTTATGTTTAAATGAATCGGTTTTGCGATTAACGGAGCATTGACGATTGCATGAATATGGTCGTAAACGATTAGTCTAGTGTTCCTAAAACGCCTTTCGAGAATTTCCCATGCCGTCGCGTAATTTTCATCGCTTAATGTCAAGGGTTCAACTGCACGCAATGCTTCATCCCGCAAACATGATTTTAGATATTGCAATTTTTGGCAATTTGATAGTTTGTTGTTCTCATCATCTATGACCGTTGTAAAAGAGTTATAGAATGATAACCAGTCCTTGTAGGATCCGGAGAATGGTTTCAGATTTAACGTCGGGAGATGTATCCGCGTTGGTTCCGCGTACGCGTATTTCGTATTTGTTGCGTTGATCGCATCGCTTGATCGCGACGCGTCGGTGATGTTGTTCGCGTCTTTGCGTGGATTGAGAATACCGTGGATTTTTCCTGCTACTTCGTGGTACTTGTTTTCGAATAGTACGCGTTCCTGTTCGTGCCCTTCACGAGATTCAGGTGCAGTTTCGATTTTTTCGATTTTTAGCTGAATTTGTTCAAAATCGCGGAAGATTTGTTCGATTACCGCTTTTCGCGATATGATTTGATTTATATCGTCACCCGATTTGAATGTGTTGATAGCCGTAAGACTACGCGTTAGTTTTGATTTTGTAATTCCCCGTTCTTGAATTAAATCCGTGATTTCTCCCATTGCTTACGTATTTTTGTGAATGGTGGAAATTGTGTGGATAAAAGGATTGAGCTGCACTAACCTTTGTGTTGAAGTTCTTCGTTGCTGCCCTGCCAGGTGGTGTGGTTTCTCGGTGTCCTACACGCTTCCCGTGACTGGTGTCGAATCACTTGCCTTTTTTAAACTTTAATATACAGCGTATCCGGCTCGAAGGACCAAAATGTTTATTGTGCGCGCCCGTGATTCCTCTTGGTTGTCGTAGGACGGATGCGACGCAGCTTTGGGGTGGTTTGTGGAGACAAACGCTTTCGAATACACTGTACACTATGTTTAATATTTACAAAGTTATGCAGTTTACACTTTTTCTATTTACAAATGCAGAATCAATGTCTACTCAATTCCTTCTGAATGTCTTATATTAAAATGTGAATCTGAGTGAATATGTATGAATCTGAATGAGTCTGTATGAATCTGAATGAGTCTGAATGTCAATGTCTTCTGTTGCCGTTTTTGTTTACAACTAGGGGGTGGGGTGCAACCCCTCCACTGGAAGAGAGTGGGGTGCAATCGTCATGATTGTACAGAAATAATAGTGGTATTTCGCAGCTGTTCAGCATTCGTTAGCATACACTCTTTCCATCAAAAAACCCCACAGGAAATATTTCAGTGGTGAATTTTTTCCTAAAATTCCCAATTATTTCTTACGAAGTGCAGACGATATTTTCTTGCAGTTTCAGGGAAATATTCCCCATTTTGATAATAAGTTTTCTTCAATATTCAAAATCGTTCCATGATAATCAACCTAGCCACAACTAATCGCAAAGTTTTTATTTGATACCTGTCACTATAAAGCAGCATTTAATATGAATGGCAGCCAATTTAAATCGGAAGATCAAATTTGGACTGGCAAACCCAATTTAAAACTGATAACAGAAATGCAGGACACTAGTCAGGGAAGTAAAAAGCTAAAACAAAATCAACAACAATATGAATTGTGGTCAACGTGAGGCCTGAAACGACAAAAAATTGAACTTAAACAAAGAATAACGAGTACCTCGTTGTCTAGCATAATGAATAGACTCTTATAATTACTGAATACACACAACGTGCGTACAAAAAAAACGGAGTCTTATGAGGGCATATGATCTAGCTTTGTTTTATTTTTTACAGTTGTAAAAAATAAAACAAATTGTAATGTACATTTTAACATTATTATTTAAATATTATTCAAAAATTTGTTCAAATGACGTCTAGCGAATCTGTTATCAAACGAAGACATGAATAAATATGTATGTTACGTATTGAGTCCGAGACGGTTATTAACAGAGAACTTAATTTCAAATTTCACAAGTTCAAGATGAACATTTTGCTTCACTCTATAGAATGTCGAAGTTATTCAATGTCCTAGGCAGCCTCGCTTTATTTTTGTATGCACGTTATAAAACACTTCATTCATTGAACTGCATTGGAGTTAAAAACTAAATTTGTTTTTTGCAAATGGCTGGGTATAGAAGTTGTGCAGTATTCAGTTCATATTCCAAAATATTGTTGTGTCATACGAACGATGAACCTGGCTGAAAAATACCTAATTCTAATCGGTCAGCTGTCCCAATTATTCTGTAAAACTGAAACGTTGTCTACATGCCTGAATTTGATGAATTTTTAAATATTATTCATACAACGTCATGTTCAAAATATTGTAAATGTTGTAGACTGGCCTAGCTATTGCTTATAATTTTGATTTTATGTCCAACAAACATAGAAACTTAATGAAAGCTTGAGTTTGAACGACATGACAACATTCAGGCTGGTAAGCTACTTTTGTCACTTTGTGCAGATTTCGTGTGATTCTGTTTGATGAAATTGTGTGAGACGTCAAAGTTGCGGGAATAATTCGTTCAATCTTCTGACTGAAGACGGAGAATATAGGTTTGAAATGACCTTTGCTATCACCTCTTTCAGGCTTCGTACTCCGCATAACTTTTGATTTTTTATTTATGGCTGGTGTTCGACAGTTTGATGTATACGTCTGACAGAAGGGTAGCACATAAAAAGTGAAACATGCGAACAAGGCGTAACGGGTGAAGGAATATATC
Organism: Eledona agricola; assembly: GCA_964023215.1. NCBI lineage: Eukaryota > Metazoa > Arthropoda > Insecta > Coleoptera > Tenebrionidae > Eledona > Eledona agricola. The sequence continues at coordinate 26,617,493 of OZ026857.1, read as the reverse complement.
TGGTCGGGGATTAGGACGGGAGCGATTAATCCTGATAATATTTAGAGGCGCGATGGGGGGCAACGAAGCAAAAGTCCGGAAAGGATGACTTATTAATCCGGCACGATGAGGTAATTAGAGTGAAGATGGCGTCTGCAACTATCACGGAAAGACATTTTTTCGTCTCCGATGAATTATTAGTCGTAATTATGAGAGGATCGTCGAGGATGATTATCCGGAACGTGCCGGAACACGTGTTTCCGGTTCATTACGGGAGAAATGCAGCACTCGACTCAAAAGCGTACGTCTTTGTAACAACTATTTACAAAAAGCGTCTCGCAGGTTTGTGAAAGGCGAGTAATATTTTTTTGTGTTGATGCGGCGGCAGAAGCATACGTATTGAAACCGCAAAAAGAAGATATGTTAAGAAATTGAAACTCGGATACATCCGGTCTAATGAAAAGCCTCATTAGTTCGGTTCGAGGCGGTTTCTTCGCCAAATTAACTTTATTATTCTCTCGTAAATCTTAGAAAATCGCATCTCGGAATTATCGCGGACAAATTGGATTCTTTTGAGCAGACAAACGCACCTCCCGGCGTCCATTTGAATATTTTTGTACGACGTCACGTACAATAACGCATCACCGTTGCGGGGCCAATTTCAAACTTTGCTGCGCGTTAATCATCCAACCCCATCATGGAGATTAATTTTTAAATAAATTTGCCAGCAACGTTCCGAAAAGTTTTAACATTTGGGCTCGGGACTAAACAAAGGGGATAACAAAAACACAATTCGCTTGGTATATTCTCTAATAAACAATAAATAATCGAATAAAACAATAACGAGCAACAAACTCTAATCGCGTCACAGGATTTAGGAATGTCGATTAATTGACTTTCTTCGTGCCTATATTATAAAATTAAGTACCACAAAACAAGAGCGTTGACAGAGAATTTGCTAGTTCTAATTAATGAGATATGACTCGATCAACCTCTAAATCTAAGTATCACATGTAAATCCTAGAAAGCCTTGTGCTTTTGTTGAATGAATGTTAAAGCTCTCAGCTAAGTAGTTTGAACCTACGCAAATACTATCCTTTGATTACATTTCATTCCTATATAATACTGAACGAACGGTAACAATGAAACAATTTATTCTTATCATGATCTGAATATTATTTTACGCTATGGTGACGCAACCAACAACAAAACAAACAAATCGCTTTAATCGCCACTAATGACCGTGTTCACTAAAAATCTGATAATGACAAAAAAACTAAAAAAACTTTCAGTGACGTTGATGATCTTCCCTAATATTAATCCCTGGTAAAATTTTGTAGGGCATGATGAGGTATCAAAAATAAAGTATTCAAGTCGTTTTTCATTGTAAAATAATATGGCTATGAACCAAAAGCAACGTAACGTTTGACGCCTCCAGGCGTCTTCTTCAATCCCAATCGTTATAACAACAATCACTATTTCCTACGAGTTTTTTTTGGTGTCTTCGGAGTTAACAAATCATAAATAAATACAATTCAAGCAACAATCACAGTATATACAATCGAGTCTTTCTCCAAAAGCAAAATCTCTATTCTGTTCAGGGAAACAGCGCATCAAAGGAGTGACAAGTATAAGATGCTTCATAACGAATCCACATGCTCATGCTTTTTCCTAGTTTAGCTAGAAACCCAGTAGCCTTGAGTTTCATTAAACACATCATTTTTAATATTGAGACTAGTTATGAGGCAAGGCATTATGCATGTGGAGACATAAGCAACAAAAACATATCACTACTCGTTTCCCTCAGTGTATAAACCTACAATAATCAGCTTATAAAGCAATCAGCCTACTTTTGCTGTTTTGCCATTTTTCGTGAAGCTTCTTGTGCTCCTCCATTTCCTTTTCCGTGATTTGCCTCCCTTGTCCCAGTTTGCGTGGATCTAAATTTGCCCCAAGATTTTGCACGCCTTTGGCGAACTTTGTCAAGGGCGAAAATACCAGATCTTTGGTGGTGGCAGCTACGGGACTGGCAATATTGCCAAGTTTGTTTTTCAAAGCCGATTCGCTTTGCGATTGCGAAATGTTAAGTGCGACGTCGTAATCCGAATTTGATCGCTTATCAAATCTCGGTTCTGCCGAACTCGATTTTAATTCGCTGTCGTCGACTTCGCCGGACGAGTGGCTCAACTTTTTGTCGAGTTTGAGAGTGTTTGGAGGTTGTTTTTTAGTGTCAAACCCCTCGCAACTGATTTGAATCTCAGGTGTGGGGTTTTGAAGTGAGACGTTCTGCATGATGCTGGATAGTTGGACATTGTCGACTTGGGAGGAATCTTCACGCGTGAGCAAGTTTTGTTTCGATTCTAAAGTGGGCTCGAGTGTGTCGTTGGTATTGCCCATGACGATTCCAACGCCCGGAAGGAACGCGTCGCTTTTGCTGTCGCTGTTCACGACGATGGTATTTTCAGTCATTTCAATGCCCTGCTCTATAGATTGGTGTTCGCTGTTGGTGCTGGAATCGGTGGCGAAGTGGAGAGAGTTGTTGTCTGTCTCTGGTTGAAAAATCGAATCTTCATAGTCGTCTTCCGAATCGCTGGAAGACTCGTCACGTTTCAAACCGATTGTAAAATTTGCCTTTTTCAACTTGTTCTTTTTGAAAGTGTTGCCAATTTTGTTTAACTTGCTAAACTGCTGTGTCATGTTCGAAATCGCTTTGGATCCTACAGAGCGAGGCGTTAAATAAGTCCAAGTCAATATTGGCCGCACTTACCAACGTTCTTGAGCGATAATAATTGACTCTCAGAAACGTTCCTAGTCATCTGCGGAAATCCTACAAGGTCCAAATAAATATTCCTGCTGCGTTCATCGCTGTTTATAACTTTTGACTTTCGACGGTCGAGACATTTGCCACAATTGAAAGGGACAGGAGGTAAACCGCTAATATCCAAAGCGACCATAAAAGCCTCGCAAACAGATTTCAAAGATTCTAAAAGTGGGGTATTAATCAAGTATGATACTTTTAACGGAACGACTCACCGATTTCCTCCTCTTCGTTCTTGACAATCACAGCCAAGTTGTTGAAGAATCTTAGATTGGTAGACCTGAACATGTGGTAGTAACCATCAACTTTATCGACCGTGTAATTGATCCGGATACAAAAACGGTTCTTGGCCGTCTTAAAAAACGATGTCCCGCTCTCTGGGATGCCGCACTCAAAAAGCGTAATGTCCTGAAGAAAAACTCTTTGGTATTTGGTAACTTTATCGACTTGGTCGTCGTAATCGGCAACGAAGTATGAATCTTTCGTCAAAATTAGAATAGAGTCCATTTCGGTTTCGGTAGGATCGCCCGTGGAAGGGTCCGCATTGATCAAACCCCAAGAACCTAGCACCAGCTCTGGTTGGTTTATTAACATTTTCTTGCAATCTTCGATTAAAAGCTTAACGTGTTCAGCGGTTGCAGCGCTGTCTTCTTCAAACTGTTGAGTTTTGGATTCGTTGAAATTGTCTACAGATACCATATTTCCAAGCATGAGATCGATGGTTCCCTGACGCGTGGAATCTTTGAAGCGGCTTAAATAATACCTGGAAGCGAAAAAAGTCAACTCGCGCGTCATTCCAAAATTATAGGGTATTAAAATTGCAAACTACATTCCTTAATTGTAGAATTGTGCCAAATATGTCTAAACTCGCATTATAAGATATCGACTGTTTTTTAAGCCGTTTCGGCGATTAGAAGACAAACGCAAGGTCGCATAAAATCAACACTGACCTAGACATCTGATAGAGGACGTTAGCGAATTCGAATTCCTCTTGGAGAGCGATTTGGGGTACATAGGAGGGAGGTTCTTTGGGAAGGATTTCGCTGGCTATGGAGCCTAAAATACGCAAATCGGTCCAGAAATCCTGAACTTCTATCTCACTCAAATTCGTGCCTTGCATTATATCTAAACAACACTGACGCAACGAGTCTTTAAAGTGATTTTTGAAGTATCTAACAAATCCATGGATTTATTTTGGAGTTGTTGCATGTCTTCACTCACCTGTTGGCAGAATTCATTCCGTCTTTCATGATTCCTGTGAATTTACGCTCTCCAGTTCTGGTATAGTCTCCCTACAGCAAAAATAGTAAATGAATAAAAACTTATGTATTATTTATTACCTTAAGGGCGTTGGTTCCAGCATACTGTTTGCTGATAATATCGCCGTTGTTGGCCCAGAGAAGCTGGAATGTGTTTTTGATGCTATCAGGCATTGCACCTTCAGGTGATATCAATCCGAGCTTGCAAAACTGCATCTCCATCACAGCCTTACCCACTGCTGTTTGTACCACATTTGTGCGGTCCAAGCAATCGATACAATTCACCCTAAAAACACCATTTTGAGAACAAATATGCCCTTGCTTGTCCCTCCAGCAGTAGTTCATGTCTTTTATAACATCAGCCAACGCATTTATCAAAATTGAAACGTTTTCAAAGTGCATGCCGCGGCTGAAACAAGTATATAAAAACAAATTACGTCAGGAAATAAAACTAACCAATATTCGTGGAAGTCGAAAGTTACATATGTAATAAATGGGCTGTTATACAGCAAGATGTAGGTGGAGTAGGCGTCAAAGATAATTTTTTCTTTTCCGGCTTGATCGATCAAGTTGATTGCGCAGACAGGTCCATATTTTTGGATCTCCTGCGAGAAATGTTTCTCAAACGCGACTTTGGTGTCAGCTTCTCCTTTGTCGATGCGAGGAGGTGGTCGATATTTGTAGCCGGGTTGCGACCAATACACTGGAACCGAACCGCGGACCTGGACAAACGACACCTCGTGCGATTTGTAAGCGACTAGTTGCTCGGTTTCTACGTAATTCGCGCATTGCCCGTCTTCATCAACTCCACGTCTTTTGTATCTAGTGCCGGCTCTAAAACGACTTCGGCGTGACAAAATACTCAAAGTAAATATTTCGTAGGTGTTGTCGATTGATTGAAAGTCTTGAGGTAGATCGACTTGGCAATTCTCGATCTGTATGAAGCCTTGGATTATCGGTTGGATCCAAGGATCACACAAAGGGTTCTATGGGAGCATTTCATAATTCCAGTGGTAATTGCCCCACTACTTATTACTTACGTTTAGCTCGATGAGATCGTTTAACATGTGTCTGTTCCAAAAAAATCTATCATCTACGGTTTTCCATAATGCTTTTTCGTTTATTAAATTCTGCTTTTCTAAATTGCACAGACGTTGCAGTGAGTTGGTGAGGTCTGTGGTTTTAGAGTAATAGAAAGAGTTTGTGTCGGTGAAAATCTTATAAAACTCTTCGACGATTTGACGCTCGAAGCGTTCCTTGTCTTTGAAATCTCGTCGTTTGGGAGTTCCAGTTGCAATGGCGGCTGCTTGTTGAGTGGTGCTCTTGATTGTGTTGCCGGCACTTTTCAAGGTTCCCCACGTTTTGGTAAGCGCGATGTTCTTCTGCATGTCAAAGATGGAACTGTTCTTTTTGGTGGTGTAGGGTTTATGTTTGGAACACGACCGAAGATTGAGTTCGCCATTTTCGGGTCCTAGTGGTAAGAAAACCACCGATTTAATTTTGTAGACGTCTTTGTCGCCGTGGAGTTTGCCGATTGGAAGACTTTCTTTGATAAGAAGAAGGCGAGGGTCGAAAACGGAAGGATGTTCAACTTTGCCGATAATTCCTTCGCAGAGGCCCATACAAACGGGGTCGTCTGCGTCCGCCAAGTCCCATCCTGAAATTGCAGACCGGTCAATTGTCGTTTCCTGTTGGCAATTACTTAATCTGCAACGTTTGAACGTGCCGGCGGTTGTACTTTCGTTTGAATAATAAACTAGTTACTGGTATTGAAATTATATATTTTCGAGGAAATGAAATGCCAACACTAGCTTTATTGAAATCTGATGTTATCACATTTTCATGAACATGCACTGAGCTTTCACATTTAAACGGAATAAAATTTCACTGTAATTATTGAATCGTGAAATATTACAGTTATATAAAATTCGTTGGAGTTTTAAATATGTATTTTTGCACACTCCAGAACTGTAACCACACCGAAAAAAAAAGAAATATGTACTGAAATGTATTCATAAATAAAATACAGCATGTAAAAAATTCGTCGCTGCAACATTTTTCTTGTCCATACCTATAGAACGTATAATAAAAAACCGAGGCTTAGGAGGCCATGGAAACTAGCTTTTGTTTTATTTTTTACAGTGTAGACCTTTAACATTGACATAACGTGCGTTCAAAAAAAAACCGAGGCTGCGTTGGCTATGGAATTTATCGGCTTTCCAGTGTAGAAACCATAGAAAACATAAACATAGATTTGACAAATGTCAAAATCTGTCAGTTTAAAATTTACCAATTTACTATCGAAATAAAACGGCCCAAACGCTAGGACAGTTTAATTTTATTTTTAATGAGGATTTTTAATAATCATTGGTTTTTAAACCTTCGAATCCAAGCAAATGCAAACCTTTTTTTTCTAATGTATATTGTGTAATTTATAACTCACTAGTGGTCAACATTCGTGTTTAACTATGTATACAACGATTGGTAGGTCACAAACTATTATTATTATTATTACTTAAATGATGGGGAAAAAAATTGATACTTTAAATAAAATGTAAACATGTAAAAAAAATTAATGGAAACTTTAATGAAAGACAATCCGTAATTGAACTCCAAAAACAAACAACATTTATCGCAATTGCTTTCGATTTTTTGCCGTAACTCGTGTAAATTTTTTGGCCTACTAAAATGATAAACCTTCGAATCCAAGCAAACCCGAACCTTTTTTTTCTAATGTATATTGTGTAATATAACTCCCTAACGGTCGACGTCCGTGTTTAACTATATATACAACGATTTTTGAAATATTAATTGAGAATGCAGTTGCTCTTAAACTGAATTGGTAGGTCTCGAGTTGCGCATAGAGACTGATGACCCATGAAGGTTGACGGGTAGCTGAGTGCTGCCAAATATTCTCAAGACATTTTTCGGTTTTGAGACTGATTCTTCTTCATCGATCTATTCACGACTTACAGTTATATCAAATTAATGACCGTCCTGTGGTCGTGCCGATATTCTCCTCAACAGAGGAGAAGCTGTAACAATGAATAGATTGATGTTTGGATTCACAACGATACCGGGAAATGTTTTGCACTTTTTTATCCCATAATGATTTATCCCATTGTCAACAAGGGAGCTAACCTCAACATAAACAGACTCGAACTGACACTAAAATTTTGCTACGCTAAATTGATGCACAAAGTTTTTCCATGGCCAACGCAGCCTCGTTTTTTTTTTGAACGCACGTTATCATGATATATGACATGAGTTGTCAATCAGAAAGGTGCCTAAGCGACCTCTCAAGCGACGCCTGAAGATGGAATTTATTAAAAACAGACGGCAAATGTATCTTATGTCCGAAACGGTTGTGAAAAGATAAATTAATTAAAATAAGGTCCAAATTTTGCCACACTCTATAGAACGTCCGTTATTCCGTGGCCTGTGCAGCCTCGTTTTATTTTTGTAAATACGTTACATGCAATATCTGCCTTAGTTGACATTTATTTGAAACTATTTAATTCAGACTGAAATGAAAATAGGAAGAAGTTATCACAAAAGCAAGCCATTATTTACTATCGTATTAGTAATTAAAAAAATTGTTGAAATGCATTAAATATATGGCTTATTGATGACTTCATAGTTCGAAGCAATAAATGAAATAATGTTAGACCCAAATTACGAGGAGCTAGGAACTGGTCATTATCAAAAAGGAAATTTTATAATGAGTTTCTAAACGATAACAATTAAATAGAATTTTCCTTGTCTTTAATTGGATTTAATTAGAAATGAAATGGATTTGCAACACACAACTGATGAATTTTATACATTTTAATTTCTCTTATTTAAAATGCAGAAAATTTTTATTTGTAAGGATGAATTTAGCTAGTTGATATTTTAAAAGCAATTTTTATTAACCACTCTTACAATAAATAATCTTAAAATATATAACGTGTTATTATTAAATTTAATCATCCATGCTGTGAGGAAACGTGAAGAACATATGCACGATATTGTATTACACAATTATAAATAGCGTTCGCAACATAAGAAGAAATTTCACACGCTAACGCACCTGCAAAGGTTGTGTAAAAATCATGACGATTTATGATTCATAAATGACTCTTATTATCAGTTGATAAGGACGTGAAACCCCGAAACAATTCACCGTTCTGCTGAATGTCACAGATTTCCGGTCACGCTCCAATTATTTTTGGAAATAATCGACAAATTATAAATAACCCAAAAAATAAATAATTGTAAGTGAAATGCGATTCGCTCCACCTCCACACAATAAGATTTTTAATGGGGATATGTACCAAAGTGCCAGCACTTCGATTAAATAATATGCGACTGCAAAACATAATAGCAAAGCATCTCACATTACATCACATTGTGTTCGTGTCAGAAGTATATGCACAATTTTACCTGTTTTTGGAATGAAAGCACCTGTCATTCGATCCCACCACAACGAGTATTCACCGTTTATGAATATATAAAAATCGCTGGTTCTAAACACTTCCATTTCTTCCAAAAAAGTTAACAATTCCCCGCTTCTATCAACACCGAACTGCACAATTTGTTGTCATTCTGTAACTGTAAACAAAGAAGGAAATCGTACGTCGTCCCACTCAGACTCAAGCAATCGATGGTTGTACGCAAGCGCAAAATTCAACTTTATTATTTCATTCATTCGGACAAGGAAAAAAAAACACCACCAAATTTAAGAATTTTATTGCAAAACTGAGTTACAGGAAATTACTGTCTGTGAGAGCGCCGCTTCTTCGGTTTGTACTTCTCCCACTGTCGATGATTGACAGAGGAAAAGTCTGAGCAGTGTTCAGCCAAATCTTTTAAATATTTGGACAATTTAAGAAGCTCGCTGTCTTTGTCGCGGTTCAAATGTGCCTGCCGAAAGGGTCTGATTCGCAACCCGTTTTTGGGGTTCATTATAAAGTTGCGTCTTATATCATCAAACATTATTGTGTTTTTTGCGTTGTATTGCTCAAACTTGCCCCAAATTACTCCCAATGGTTTCACCTACAACACACAATGAGGCAAGCTTTTTTCGTGGATTTTATAATTACATCCATAACTCCATATTTGGGCGTGTGCACGGAAATCATGGCCCAAGAATCTAAATAAAAAGCGATTTTATAGTTTGTATTAGTACTGACACCTAGGAGTTTCATTTTTTCCTCTATCCACTTCATTCCAGTTGCTGACCAAATAACAATGTCATAATCATTATAAGCTGATGTTAAGAATTCATGTAAGTAAGGCCTCATGAGTTCAGCGCCACTTTGAGCAGTCGATCTGTGATCAAACAGCGTATAATCTATGTCTAACACTAAGAGCTTCTTGTCGGGTCTTGGCTCGTTAAGAATGGTGATCTTGTACTCTTTGATTCGTTTCTCAATTTTAGCTAAATACACTTCTTGATTTTCTATCGCTATTTCTTCGTCTTCTATGTCTAGATCGTTCACGACGTCCGGTAGATCTGGCGGAGCGGTGTTTGCTTGGACAATGTCCTCTTCCAACGAACCCATCATCATTATTTTGAAGCCCGATTTTAGTTTCAGCTGGCCTAAGCTGCATTCATCATCTGGTGTTTTACCTATCAAGAGTGGAAGTTAGCTAGATTTACAAATAATTACGGTATGGGGTTGAACCTTTGTGTTTTAAGTTAAGAAGTTTCTGCCTCGCAGGTCGAACACCCGTTTGTTTTTCAATTGCGTTTTTTAAATCGGCGACGCTCTCATTTTCCGTTAGTTCAATTTCGTATTCTTTGCCGCTCCATTTTACACATATTTTATTAGTTACTTCCATTCTTGTTTTGATAAAAACAGATAATTGTTTAAACCTCAACAATTTTGAGTGCTCACACAAAAACTGTCACTGTTGACAGTTCCTGTAAGATCAGCTGTTCCAAAAGATTTGTTGCACTGCACTGGGTTTTTGTTTAAACATTTGTTTGTGCACTGGTCACGACGTGGCGCTACAATCTGCAAAAAATGTGCATCCTCTGCATCAAGTGGCGAATTAATTAATTCCCGACTTTGTAAATTTCTGATTTTTTTTCACCTCTAAAGTTAATAAAATTTTACAAAAACAATTTGATTCGGTTAGGAAAATATTTTTTTAGCCTCAGATCTTATCAACAATTGTTTCCATCGAATTAAAATAGAAACGCCCGATTCCCGCTCTTTAGGCATTTTTTTGCTTGATAAACTACAACTCAACGCAAATCGCAGTCGAGAGGCATGGCTTCGTCGCTATGACTTTTTTAGGCTAGGTCGTCCGTGATTGGGTATTTACGTTCTTCGGTGCTATGAACCGAAAGCAAACACGCCCACCGTATCAGAACTAATCAGGACTCGAATTTAGCGCACATCATCTTTGTTTATTTGCGTTATTTCACAGTTTACAAACCGTTCTGTGCGGGTTCGATTGAAATAAAAATTGTACATTTTTAAGATGGAAAAATACGCAACTTTATTTGGTCTGATATGATTTTATTGATTGAAATAAATTGTTTATTTTTTATTAAATTTAAATTTACTCGGTTTTGTTGTGATGGATAAATTGTTTGTCAGAAATCCTCTAGTTCCTCGTCCAGACTTGAGTCGTTTTTTGATTAATTAGGATAAACCACCTCGACAATTTATTAATTCTTGTTAAAGGAAATGTAAATGAGTAACGGGTAGTTTAATTTTAGACAATTGTTTTGTTGTCCATGTGCTTTATTTTATAATAGTGCTAAATATATTTAATCAAAGACGCAATTTTGCTCTGTTAAATCACTTGGGCGCCATACAAAAAGTCAGGATCATATTAGGTAACACGTAAATTGTAAGTTTGAACAAACAAAATATAATACATTTAATTGATTCAGCACGTTAACTGGAATTTAACAAACATTTTAGAACTCGGTCACAAAAAATAATAAATATGTATATAAAAAGGTTTATCTATATTTTTATTTATTTTTCTGGAGTAGTTTCAAATTAACATGAGTTACAGGAGAAACTTAAAGAATTAATGTTATTGATGACTACAAGAAATGATACTCTTTCGGGAACTTCCATAACAATTCAAAATTAACTACATAGATCCTATATATGACGTTGTAATTAAGAACATACATTTTTAAAGTAATAATTCAATTTTTTTTACTTGCAAAATTAATGAGACAATTCATATAACTCATCCATGTGGATATAAATTGTCCTTCACCACTTTCTGTAATTTTAAGACAAATTCATGGTGTTTTATGAACTAGGAACGCACTCTGGAGGAATTGTTCGAATTTGGAAAACATTTTTTTAATAATTTTAAAAATAAGCAAATTTTTATCAGCACTATTTACGTACTTAATAACTTTATTTTTTTATTAACTTATTTTTATTGTCAGCGCCACGCCGTGTGAAGTGCGGGAAGCTTTAAGGTGGTGGCACCACAGTAGGGTAGGAATCCCTTCTGTACTCTGGTGGCATCTATGGGTGGCACTAAGTATCAGTTTAAATGTGATTTTTTAGGTTATTTTCCTTTTGAAATAATTTACAAATAATGACGGAAATAAGACATGAAACCTGCTACGTCGGGTGTAACTGCAACCAGACGCCGACCGCGGCACATTGGGGATCAAATAATTTGGTTTGTTACGCCGCTTGTAACGCCGTTCTCATCTACGACCCGAATGTGAGGTTATTTTTTGTAACAATTTTTTACTTGATGTAATTTGGCAGTGGGGCTCCGGGGGTAAGGTCACGGATCGACTTGTGGGTCACACAAACCGTGTAAATTCGGTACGTTGGATAAACGAAAGCGAATTAGTATCAGGTTCAAGTGATCACACTGCTATCATTTGGAGCCGGGTAGGCGACACTTTTCATTCTTTTACTCTAACTGGACATGCAAGTAACGTAAACATTGTCGATGGTTTATGTAGAGACGGTATCGCTATTGTTGTAACAGCCGGTATGGATTTGGCAGTTAAAATTTGGACTAAAACAACTGGTATATGTTAATATAATTTGTTTCTAAATGAACCTTAATTGTTGATTTGCAGAACAATATGTGTTGTTGCAAAGCTTGAATTATGACTACTCAATTTGCGTCGGATTGAGAATTTCGTATTTGCCACATTCAAACATTCCAATCATAGCATGTGCATTGAATAATTCTAAAATCGAATTGTTTACAAAAGATGAACTGTTTAGTCGTTGCATTACACTGTCAGGGCACGAGGACTGGGTGCGGGGTCTTGATTTCACCGTGGATGGTATTTTTTTAATTTTTTTATTTAAAACTTATTTATGGTTGAATTATGTTTGATAGACAAAGGCGATTTAATTCTCGCCTCCAGTTCACAAGATTGTTACATTCGCTTGTGGCGCATTACATCAAAACAGTCAAGTAACTCGGATAATTTAATAAAAACAGCAGCTGGAGATTATGAAGTTTTTGTGGATTCAATATTGACGGGACATGAAGGGTGGATTTATTCAGTCAACTGGCACCCTAAAGCACTTCAGTTGTTGTCTGCATCTTTAGACAAGTCTATGGTGATTTGGGAATTGGATGAGGAAAGCAAGTTGTGGGTGGAAAAAATGAGAGTGGGTGAAGTAGGTGGCAATACGTTAGGTTTCTATGGGGGTGTGTTTGGTCCTGAAGGAGATGCAATTTTGGGTCATGGTTACAGTGGCGCTTTTCATATTTGGCGCAACCATGACGGTTGGGAGCCGTGTGTTACAGTGGGCGGACATTTTGGCGAAGTAACTGATTTGGGGTGGGATCCCAAGGGGGAATTTATAGTCACAGTATCTAGAGATCAAACTACTCGAATTCATGCACCTTGGTCAAAATCCGGGCAAGCAGTATGTCCTAACTTATTTCGCAACCGCAATTTCAAGTTTTTCTTTCAAGGCCACGTGGCACGAAATCGCCAGGCCTCAAATGCACGGTTATGACATGAGTTCCATTGCGATTTTGTCAAGGTACAAATTTGCATCGTCGGCCGAAGAAAAAGTCGTGAGAACGTTCCAGGCGCCTAAAAATTTTCTAGAAAATTTTGCACGCATTTGCAACGTAGATGACGAGATAATTGACGTGGACGATGCGAAGGGGGCGTCCATACCGTCGTTGGGGTTGTCAAATAAAGCGGTATTTTCCAACGAAAGTACCGGGGACGAAGATTCGCACTTTAGTGCCGTAACTCTCACAGGTTAGCTTCGCACTTTGAATTAACTTAATGCGAATGCTGGATTGTAGCGCCTCCGACTGAAGAGACGCTTCTTCAAAACACTCTCTGGCCTGAAGTGCAAAAACTCTATGGCCACGGTTACGAAGTGTACTCGCTGGCGTCGTCTCCAGACGGATTGCTTCTAGCGTCAGCTTGCAAAGCAACCACTGCTGAACACGCTGCCATAATTCTTTGGGACACGTCCACGTGGAAACTGATAGATAAGCTCGTTTCGCACACTCTCACAGTAGCTCAAATGGCATTTTCACCTAATTCTTTGCATCTCCTGTCTGTTTCAAGAGACAGGCGGTGGTCGTTGTTTTCCAAAAACGAGCAGAGTCGATTCGAACTCGTGGCCACCACTGATAAGAAAACGTCGATTCATACGAGGATAATTTGGTGCTGCGGGTGGTCACACGATTCTAAATATTTTGCGACTGGTTCGCGGGATGGAAAAGTGGTTGTGTGGACCAGAAACGAGAACACAGAGAAGAGAAGCGTTTTGGGGGAGTATGAAGCCGCCTCTGAGCATTTGGAACTTAAGAACGAGGCCATAACGGCGGTCGCGTTTGCACCCGGGAGTGTATTGGGTAATTATTTTATCGCCGTCGGGCTTGAAAAGGGGCTTATACAATGTTTCAAATGGATGCCACGTGGATGGGAGAGAGTACTTTTTTTGGATAAAAAGTAGGTGGTGTTATTTTTGTGTGTTTTGCTTAAGCAATTGTGTTTTTAGCGTTGCTCATCACTTGACGGTGAAGAGATTGGCGTTTAGACCGTTTTTTGGAAAAGCCGGGGCCAGCGATGACGACAGGAATGTTTTGCAATTAGCCAGTTGTGGCAGCGATTACTCTGTAGCAATTCACAATATTTTAATAAATTGATTGTGTACTGATGAAGGGCTTTTAATTTGCATCTAACCTTTGTGCAATGATTCTAATTCTGAATTGTGAAATAGCGGAAGCTGCATTGAATATAAATTAGTAATCGTCATCATGTTAACGGAAAGCGTTTTGATTACGATATTGCAAAAGGTATTGAATAATACGTGGTCGGAACATGGCCGCTACAAATTATTTGACTAAATACCATGTTTGATAATCTTGTCAATGATTTGGTTCAATAACTCTGTAATTTTTACACAAAAAAAGTCTGCTATTAAAATATGTATTCACATTTTTAGATAACAATAAATTCAACAACAAGTGTATTTTGAGGAAAACGCCTTCATTATGATTTTCCATAGTCTTCGCTAATGAAGTATCTACATTACGATAATCTGAAATTCTTACTCGTCGTTTTGCTTTGTTGCTTATTTTTGAAGGCTGAAACGAGACAAAATTATTTATTTTTCAACGTCAAAAGGTGAGAAAATTGCAGCGGTTTATATTTACGTCAAATCCAGACGATATTCCAAACAAACCATTGTATCGCAAAGAATGGTTTATATTCGTCAAGAAGCAAACGCATTTCTCTTGTCACCAATGTTTTCTTAGACATATTCAAATCTAATACCTATATGGAGGTTGAAGGCAATTATTCTGAAAAATTGCCATATTTTGTTGTAAAAACATATTTTTTCATTACTTGTAATATAATTAAGTAGATAATAACTATCTTACCCTACTCTTTCAACAAACGATTTTCAAATTGATCGATATACTTAATTATTAAAATCGTGTAATCCACATTGCCTTTTCTCTGATTCGCATAATAATAAAGTTGTGTCTCCCCTGCATCAATTACGAATTAATTAGTTTCAGACTTTGTACATTTATAATTTTTTTTCACCTCAAGAGGTTGATAATATTTTACAAAAAAATGTGATTTGGTTGGAGAATTGTTTTTCAGCTTCAGATCGTAACAACAATTATTCGAACCGAATTGGAATGGAAACACCCGACACGTCCATTTTGCACCTTTTTTGCTTGAAAAAATGCACCTCTACGCAAATCACAACACAGGCATGGCTTCGGTCTTATGACTTTTTTAGGACAGTTAGTCCGTGATTGGCTACGTTCTTCGGTGCTTAAAAACCATGAACCGAAAGCAAACACGCCCGGCGTTTCAGCACGACGATTAGAAGTCGAATTTTGAATTTAGCGCACATCTTCATTGTTTATTTGCGTCATTTCACAGTTTACAAACTGTTCTGTGCGGGTTCGGTCTTTGGTTAGATATCTGTTAAAATTAAAATTTTAAGATGTAAAAACATCTATCTATATTTTTATTTATTCTTGTGCAGTAATTTAAAATTAACAGGAGTTTATAGTGTTTCGCCGATACGATGAGAGTAGAGAATCGTTGAACAGAGGAAACTTCAAAGAATTAGTGTTATTGCTGCCTACAAGAAATGATACCCTTTCGGGAACTTTCATAACAATTCAAAATGAACTAGATTCTATAGCCATAACAACTAAATACATAAATTAACTAACAACATAAATTTGTAAATAAGTAGTTCAAATTTTATACATGTACCCAAAATTGATGAGACATTGGATATAAACTGTCATTAACCATTTTCTGAATTTTAAAGGCATTTCTTCTAATTAGTAATGGAAATTAAAGGATTTTTCAAAATTCGAATTAAATAATAGCACGAACTAATTACTGCAATTTATGGTACGACAATGAACAGGTTGGCCACTTAAAAATAAAATACTCTCACCTCAAACTGTATTTATTCTTCTTGGTTACGTTCGTTAAACTTTAAACAATGCATGAATTCCATCGAAGAAAAGAGATTTATTGAATCGTATCGTATTTTCCAAAATATTTTAAAAGTCAAGATAAATATTTTAATAAAAAATAAATAAATAAAAGGAATACCATCGGGCAAGAAAAATATATCTGTATGGCAGTAATTTCTACTGAAAAGGAAATTGACAGAAAATTAAATCAAAATACAAAATTTAAGTCCATTAATAAAAAATTGAAAAACTGCTTGCCTACAAAATGATCACGAGCCGCTACTGGATATTTTAATTAAGACATTACATGGAACAAAATAAATTTTGTACACTGTATGACTTAGAAAATCGTATTGTCAACGGGTGCAAGCATCCATTGCTGTGCTTATGGAAAGAATCAGCATAAGCCAACAATACCTACAACTCGGGAGGTGATGTACCGGATTTAGTTCGGTTGATGCGGCAGATCAACGCTACATCCACCCAACGATTCCCTGATAGAAATTATAATTTCGTTTCCGCCCTGAAAAGGCCCGTTGCAGGTTTGGCGAAGGTCAATAATTTGGGAGGATCTACATATTTTAAAAGTTTATGCCGACCCCAGATTTACAAGAACGGATCAGTTCTATAACACCACTTTGTCCTGTCATGACCGCAGTCGATCCTGCAACTTTGAAATTTGTGAGCACAAGGGATTACTGTTGTAGTTGATAGATAACAGAGTTGTCTCTTGTATGAAATTGATTGAAAGAAATTTGACTAATGAAGTTGGGAAGGGACCAACGATGAGATCAAAGCGCCACTGAATGCGTTTAGTCAACGCCGTCTAATAGAGGTTTTGACGGTTTGGGCGTGTTAAAAATTGCTTAATTAAACAAACGCTTAAATTCAAGTGAGTGGCGATTTATCAAGATGAAGTAATTGGGCAAAATTTACGAAGGTGAAGTGTTGAAAGTTCATTTCACCACAAACTGTGCATTATCCAAATCTTTGTTTTGATACTTGTTTATACGTCTGGAATCATCCAGAATTAATTGCTCAACTTATGTTATATTATTGCTGCTTTGTTTCTCGGTACTTTTGTTTCATGTGTGTGGCGATATTGTTCAAAGCCAAGCTGGATATGTTCTTATTAACCTGTCTGTTGCTCTCTGATTTTCCTAAAATTTCTGCTGCTTTTAGGTATTTAATTTTGTACTGGTTTGTTTGTTGCTTCTAAAGTTCCTGCTACAATAATTAACTTACTTTTTGTTTCTCCTTTAGGTAAATCCACTGAGGGTTAAGCATGACATTTATCGTTTCATTCGGCCTCTTTTAAATTGCGAGTAATTTTAAAATAAAATTTAATATGATTCAAATATTTGGGAAGAAAAGTGAATTCGACATATTATAGTGACATAAAACACACAATTTGCGACAACAACGCGATTTAAGTTTTGGGTCTAGTGTAGAAAGCACTTAAAGAAGTGAGATTAATTATTTACTTTATTTTAACCTTTTCTTATAAATGTCATGTTACATACGTTAGGATATAATAATTATTGGTCTTGACGTTATGATATAAAGAGGAGAAGCGTTAAATCACAGACGCTTTATCGATTTGTGTTGTGGGTGGATATGGCTCTTTTATTTTTTCTACAATGTCTGTAAATGCTGAGAAAGCGCGTCCTTTCTCAATTTTTTCCGTTTCATCAACCAACAAACACATTCGGAATAGTTTTAGAAGAAGTTTTAGTTTAATGCTTCTTAAATAGTATTTTTTTACTATTCCTTTGCTTTGATGGTGTTTTTGTTGGGTTTGTCTGTTATCAATATTAAAATCACACGAATTGCTTTTTTAAAAACATCCTGGCAGTATTGTACGTTCGTTTAGTAAATTCTTGTTTTTTGTAAACCTTTAATTTATATATGTATTTGGTTTTATTGTGCCATATTAGTTACAGATTGTAAACTATAAAAATTTCAAGTGTGGTATTAATGTAAACGTGGTAGAGATTTTAAATTTTCTGAAAATGCATTTCTAAAAATTGAAAGAGGAAGACTGATTCCATCATGTGTAATTTAAAATAGTTTTGCAAAATCTCATCGACATATTTTTCATCTTCTCCGCACATACATTAATAAATCAGATAAATGGCGCTCCTATCTTTTATGGCTTCTCCTGAAATTATTTTTTTTTATGTCGAGATTTGTTATTAACTTTGAAAAATGATGGAAAAATGAATATTGAATATTTTTCGAATTGTTCGCGCTGATTGTTTGATTGAAATGCAATGCAAAAATGCATTTCTATAAATTGAAAGAGCAACACTGATTCCATCATGTGTAATTTAAAACAGTTTTGCAAAATCTCATCGACATATTTTTCATCTTCTCCGCACATACATAAATAAATAAATACATAAAAAAATGCATTTCTAAAAGTTGAAAGAGCAAGACTGATTCCATCATGTGTAATTTAAAATAGTTTTGCAAAACCTCATCGACATATTTTTCATCTTATCCGCACATACATAAATAAATAAGATAAATGGCGCTGCTACCTTTTATGGCTTCTCCTGAAATTATTCTTTTTTTATGTCGAGATTTGTTATTAACTTTGAAAAATGATGGAAAAATGAATATTGAAAATTTTTCGAATTGTTCGCGTTGATTGTTTGATTGAAATGCAATGCGAAAATGCATTTCTATAAATTGAAAGAGCAACACTGATTCCATCATGTGTAATTTAAAATAGTTTTGCAAAATCTCATCGACATATTTTTCATCTTCTCCGCACATACATAAATAAATAAATAAATCAGATAAATGGCGCTCCTACCTTTTATGGCTTCTCCTGAAATTATTCTTTTTTTATGTCGAGATTTGTTATTAACTTTGAAAAATGATGGAAAATTGAGTATTGAAAATTTTTCGAAATGTTCCGGTTTTATTGTTTGATTGAAATGAAATGCGAAAATGCATTTCTAAAAATTGAAAGAGCAAGACTGATTCCATCATGTGTAATTTAAAATAGTTTTGCAAAATCTCATCGACATATTTTTCATCTTCTCCGCACATACATAAATAAATAAATAAATCAGATAAATGGCGCTCCTACCTTTTATGGCTTCTCCTGAAATTATTCTTTTTTTATGTCGAGATTTGTTATTAACTTTGAAAAATGAGGGAATAATGAATATTGAAAATTTTTCGAAATGTTCGGGTTCATTGTTTGATTGAAATGAAATGCGAAAATGCATTTCTAAAAATTGAAAGAGCAAGACTGATTCCATCATGTGTAATTTAAAATAGTTTTGCAAAATCTCATCGACATATTTTTCATCTTATCCGCACATACATAAATAAATCAGATAAATGGCGCTCCTACCTTTTATGGCTTCTCCTGAAATTATTCTTTTTTTATGTCGAGATTTGTTATTAACTTTGAAAAATGATGGAAAAATGAGTACTGAAAATTTTTCGAATTGTTCGCGTTGATTGTTTGATTGAAATGCAATGCGAAAATGCATTTCTAAAAATTGAAAGAGCAAGACTGATTCCATCATGTGTAATTTAAAATAGTTTTGCAAAATCTCATCGACATATTTTTCATCTTATCCGCACATACATTAATAAATCAGATAAATGGCGCTCCTACCTTTTATGGCTTCTCCTGAAATTATTCTTTTTTTATGTCGAGATTTGTTATTAACTTTGAAAAATGATGGAAAAATGAATATTGAAAATTTTTCGAAATGTTCCGGTTTTATTGTTTGATTGAAATGAAATGCGAAAATGCATTTCTAAAAATTGAAAGAGCAAGACTGATTCCATCATGTGTAATTTAAAATAGTTTTGCAAAATCTCATCGACATATTTTTCATCTTCTCCGCACATACATAAATAAATAAATCAATCAGATAAATGGCGCTCCTACCTTTTATGGCTTCTCCTGAAATTATTCTTTTTTTATGTCGAGATTTGTTATTAACTTTGAAAAATGAGGGAATAATGAATATTGAAAATTTTTCGAAATGTTCCGGTTTTATTGTTTGATTGAAATGAAATGCGAAAATGCATTTCTAAAAATTGAAAGAGCAAGACTGATTCCATCATGTGTAATTTAAAAAAGTTTTGCAAAATCTCATCGACATATTTTTCATCTTATCGCCACATACATAAATAAATAAATCAGATAAATGGCGCTCCTACCTTTTATGGCTTCTCCTGAAATTATTCTTTTTTTATGTCGAGATTTGTTATTAACTTTGAAAAATGAGGGAAAAATTAATATTGAAAATTTTTCGAAATGTTCCGGTTTCATTGTTTGATTGAAATGAAATGCGAAAATGCATTTCTACAAATTGAAAGAGCAAGACTGATTCCATCATGTGTAATATAAAATAGTTTTGCAAAATCTCATCGACATATTTTTCATCTTATCCGCACATACATAAATAAATCAGATACATGGCGCTCCTACCTGTTATGGCTTCTCCTGAAATTATTCTTTTTTTATGTCGAGATTTGTTATTATCTTTGAAAAATGATGGAAAATTGAATATTGAAAATTTTTCGAATTGTTCGCGTTGATTGTTTGATTGAAATGCAATGCGAAAATGCATTTCTATAAATTGAAAGAGCAACACTGATTCCATCATGTGTAATTTAAAACAGTTTTGCAAAATCTCATCGACATATTTTTCATCTTCTCCGCACATACATAAATAAATAAATACATAAAAAAATGCATTTCTAAAAGTTGAAAGAGCAAGACTGATTCCATCATGTGTAATTTAAAATAGTTTTGCAAAACCTCATCGACATATTTTTCATCTTATCCGCACATACATAAATAAATCAGATAAATGGCGCTCCTACCTTTTATGGCTTCTCCTGAAATTATTCTTTTTTTATGTCGAGATTTGTTATTAACTTTGAAAAATGATGGAAAAATGAATATTGAAAATGTTTCGAATTGTTCGCGTTGATTGTTTGATTGAAATGCAATGCGAAAATGCATTTCTATAAATTGAAAGAGCAACACTGATTCCATCATGTGTAATTTAAAATAGTTTTGCAAAATCTCATCGACATATTTTTCATCTTCTCCGCACATACATAAATAAATAAATAAATCAGATAAATGGCGCTCCTACCTTTTATGGCTTCTCCTGAAATTATTCTTTTTTTATGTCGAGATTTGTTATTAACTTTGTAAAATGATGGAAACATGAATATTGAAAATTTTTCGAATTGCTCGCGTTGATTGTTTGACTAAAATGCAATGCGAAAATGCATTTCTAAAAATTGAAAGAGCAAGACTGATTCCATCATGTGTAATATAAAATAGTTTTGCAAAATCTCATCGACATATTTTTCATCTTATCCGCACAAACATAAATAAATCTGATAAATGGCGCTCCTACCTTTTATGGCTTCTCCTGAAATTATTCTTTTTTTATGTCGAGATTTGTTATTAACTTTGAAAAATGATGGAAAAATGAATATTGAAAATTTTTCGAAATGTTCCGGTTTTATTGTTTGATTGAAATGAAATGCGAAAATGCATTTCTAAAAATTGAAAGAGCAAGACTGATTCCATCATGTGTAATTTAAAATAGTTTTGCAAAATCTCATCGACATATTTTTCATCTTCTCCGCACATACATAAATAAATAAATAAATCAGATAAATGGCGCTCCTACCTTTTATGGCTTCTCCTGAAATTATTCTTTTTTTATGTCGAGATTTGTTATTAACTTGGAAAAATGAGGGAAAAATGAATATTGAAAATTTTTCGAAATGTTCGGGTTCATTGTTTGATTGAAATGAAATGCGAAAATGCATTTCTAAAAATTGAAAGAGCAAGACTGATTCCATCATGTATAATTTAAAATAGTTTTGCAAAATCTCATCGACATATTTTTCATCTTATCCGCACATACATAAATAAATCAGATAAATGGCGCTCCTACCTTTTATGGCTTCTCCTGAAATTATTCTTTTTTTATGTCGAGATTTGTTATTAACTTTGAAAAATGATGGAAAAATGAATATTGAAAATTTTTCGAAATGTTCCGGTTTTATTGTTTGATTGAAATGAAAGGCGAAAATGCATTTCTAAAAATTGAAAGAGCAAGACTGATTCCATCATGTGTAATTTAAAATAGTTTTGCAAAATCTCATCGACATATTTTTCATCTTCTCCGCACATACATAAATAAATAAATAAATCAGATAAATGGCGCTCCTACCTTTTATGGCTTCTCCTGAAATTATTCTTTTTTTATGTCGAGATTTGTTATTAACTTTGTAAAATGATGGAAACATGAATATTGAAAATTTTTCGAATTGCTCGCGTTGATTGTTTGACTAAAATGCAATGCGAAAATGCATTTCTAAAAATTGAAAGAGCAAGACTGATTCCATCATGTGTAATATAAAATAGTTTTGCAAAATCTCATCGACATATTTTTCATCTTATCCGCACATACATAAATAAATCAGATAAATGGCGCTCCTACCTTTTATGGCTTCTCCTGAAATTATTCTTTTTTTATGTCGAGATTTGTTATTAACTTTGAAAAATGATGTAAAAATGAATATTGAAAATTTTTCGAAATGTTCCGGTTTTATTGTTTGATTGAAATGAAATGCGAAAATGCATTTCTAAAAATTGAAAGAGCAAGACTGATTCCATCATGTGTAATTTAAAATAGTTTTGCAAAATCTCATCGACATATTTTTCATCTTCTCCGCACATACATAAATAAATAAATAAATCAGATAAATGGCGCTCCTACCTTTTATGGCTTCTCCTGAAATTATTCTTTTTTTATGTCGAGATTTGTTATTAACTTTGTAAAATGATGGAAACATGAATATTGAAAATTTTTCGAATTGCTCGCGTTGATTGTTTGACTAAAATGCAATGCGAAAATGCATTTCTAAAAATTGAAAGAGCAAGACTGATTCCATCATGTGTAATATAAAATAGTTTTGCAAAATCTCATCGACATATTTTTCATCTTATCCGCACATACATAAATAAATCAGATAAATGGCGCTCCTACCTTTTATGGCTTCTCCTGAAATTATTCTTTTTTTATGTCGAGATTTGTTATTAACTTTGAAAAATGATGGAATAATGAATATTGAAAATTTTTCGAAATGTTCCGGTTTTATTGTTTGATTGAAATGAAATGCGAAAATGCATTTCTAAAAATTGAAAGAGCAAGACTGATTCCATCATGTGTAATTTAAAATAGTTTTGCAAAATCTCATCGACATATTTTTCATCTTCTCCGCACATACATAAATAAATAAATAAATCAGATAAATGGCGTTCCTACCTTTTATGGCTTCTCCTGAAATTATTCTTTTTTTATGTCGAGATTTGTTATTAACTTTGAAAAATGAGGGAAAAATGAATATTGAAAATTTTTCGAAATGTTCGGGTTCATTGTTTGATTGAAATGAAATGCGAAAATGCATTTCTAAAAATTGAAAGAGCAAGACTGATTCCATCATGTGTAATTTAAAATAGTTTTGCAAAATCTCATCGACATATTTTTCATCTTATCCGCACATACATAAATAAATCAGATAAATGGCGCTCCTACCTTTTATGGCTTCTCCTGAAATTATTCTTTTTTTATGTCGAGATTTGTTATTAACTTTGAAAAATGATGGAAAAATGAATATTGAAAATTTTTCGAAATGTTCCGGTTTTATTGTTTGATTGAAATGAAATGCGAAAATGCATTTCTAAAAATTGAAAGAGCAAGACTGATTCCATCATGTGTAATTTAAAATAGTTTTGCAAAATCTCATCGACATATTTTTCATCTTATCCGCACATACATAAATAAATCAGATAAATGGCGCTCCTACCTTTTATGGCTTCTCCTGAAATTATTCTTTTTTTATGTCGAGATTTGTTATTAACTTTGAAAAATGATGGAAAAATGAATATTGAAAATTTTTCGAAATGTTCCGGTTTTATTGTTTGATTGAAATGAAATGCGAAAATGCATTTCTAAAAATTGAAAGAGCAAGACTGATTCCATCATGTGTAATTTAAAATAGTTTTGCAAAATCTCATCGACATATTTTTCATCTTCTCCGCACATACATAAATAAATAAATAAATCAGATAAATGGCGCTCCTACCTTTTATGGCTTCTCCTGAAATTATTCTTTTTTTATGTCGAGATTTGTTATTAACTTTGAAAAATGATGTAAAAATGAATATTGAAAATTTTTCGAAATGTTCCGGTTTTATTGTTTGATTGAAATGAAATGCGAAAATGCATTTCTAAAAATTGAAAGAGCAAGACTGATTCCATCATGTGTAATTTAAAATAGTTTTGCAAAATCTCATCGACATATTTTTCATCTTCTCCGCACATACATAAATAAATAAATAAATCAGATAAATGGCGCTCCTACCTTTTATGGCTTCTCCTGAAATTATTCTTTTTTTATGTCGAGATTTGTTATTAACTTTGTAAAATGATGGAAACATGAATATTGAAAATTTTTCGAATTGCTCGCGTTGATTGTTTGACTAAAATGCAATGCGAAAATGCATTTCTAAAAATTGAAAGAGCAAGACTGATTCCATCATGTGTAATATAAAATAGTTTTGCAAAATCTCATCGACATATTTTTCATCTTATCCGCACATACATAAATAAATCAGATAAATGGCGCTCCTACCTTTTATGGCTTCTCCTGAAATTATTCTTTTTTTATGTCGAGATTTGTTATTAACTTTGAAAAATGATGGAATAATGAATATTGAAAATTTTTCGAAATGTTCCGGTTTTATTGTTTGATTGAAATGAAATGCGAAAATGCATTTCTAAAAATTGAAAGAGCAAGACTGATTCCATCATGTGTAATTTAAAATAGTTTTGCAAAATCTCATCGACATATTTTTCATCTTCTCCGCACATACATAAATAAATAAATAAATCAGATAAATGGCGTTCCTACCTTTTATGGCTTCTCCTGAAATTATTCTTTTTTTATGTCGAGATTTGTTATTAACTTTGAAAAATGAGGGAAAAATGAATATTGAAAATTTTTCGAAATGTTCGGGTTCATTGTTTGATTGAAATGAAATGCGAAAATGCATTTCTAAAAATTGAAAGAGCAAGACTGATTCCATCATGTGTAATTTAAAATAGTTTTGCAAAATCTCATCGACATATTTTTCATCTTATCCGCACATACATAAATAAATCAGATAAATGGCGCTCCTACCTTTTATGGCTTCTCCTGAAATTATTCTTTTTTTATGTCGAGATTTGTTATTAACTTTGAAAAATGATGGAAAAATGAATATTGAAAATTTTTCGAAATGTTCCGGTTTTATTGTTTGATTGAAATGAAATGCGAAAATGCATTTCTAAAAATTGAAAGAGCAAGACTGATTCCATCATGTGTAATTTAAAATAGTTTTGCAAAATCTCATCGACATATTTTTCATCTTATCCGCACATACATAAATAAATCAGATAAATGGCGCTCCTACCTTTTATGGCTTCTCCTGAAATTATTCTTTTTTTATGTCGAGATTTGTTATTAACTTTGAAAAATGATGGAAAAATGAATATTGAAAATTTTTCGAAATGTTCCGGTTTTATTGTTTGATTGAAATGAAATGCGAAAATGCATTTCTAAAAATTGAAAGAGCAAGACTGATTCCATCATGTGTAATTTAAAATAGTTTTGCAAAATCTCATCGACATATTTTTCATCTTCTCCGCACATACATAAATAAATAAATAAATCAGATAAATGGCGCTCCTACCTTTTATGGCTTCTCCTGAAATTATTCTTTTTTTATGTCGAGATTTGTTATTAACTTTGAAAAATGAGGGAATAATGAATATTGAAAATTTTTCGAAATGTTCCGGTTTTATTGTTTGATTGAAATGAAATGCGAAAATGCATTTCTAAAAATTGAAAGAGCAAGACTGATTCCATCATGTGTAATATAAAATAGTTTTGCAAAATCTCATCGACATATTTTTCATCTTATCCGCACAAACATAAATAAATCTGATAAATGGCGCTCCTACCTTTTATGGCTTCTCCTGAAATTATTCTTTTTTTATGTCGAGATTTGTTATTAACTTTGAAAAATGATGGAAAAATGAATATTGAAAATTTTTCGAAATGTTCCGGTTTTATTGTTTGATTGAAATGAAATGCGAAAATGCATTTCTAAAAATTGAAAGAGCAAGACTGATTCCATCATGTGTAATTTAAAATAGTTTTGCAAAATCTCATCGACATATTTTTCATCTTCTCCGCACATACATAAATAAATAAATAAATCAGATAAAT
This sequence comes from Eledona agricola, assembly GCA_964023215.1. Classification (NCBI taxonomy): domain Eukaryota; kingdom Metazoa; phylum Arthropoda; class Insecta; order Coleoptera; family Tenebrionidae; genus Eledona; species Eledona agricola. Next base: position 26,591,159 of record OZ026857.1, on the reverse strand, counting down.
GGCGCTCCTACCTTTTATGGCTTCTCCTGAAATTATTCTTTTTTTATGTCGAGATTTGTTATTAACTTGGAAAAATGAGGGAAAAATGAATATTGAAAATTTTTCGAAATGTTCGGGTTCATTGTTTGATTGAAATGAAATGCGAAAATGCATTTCTAAAAATTGAAAGAGCAAGACTGATTCCATCATGTATAATTTAAAATAGTTTTGCAAAATCTCATCGACATATTTTTCATCTTATCCGCACATACATAAATAAATCAGATAAATGGCGCTCCTACCTTTTATGGCTTCTCCTGAAATTATTCTTTTTTTATGTCGAGATTTGTTATTAACTTTGAAAAATGATGGAAAAATGAATATTGAAAATTTTTCGAAATGTTCCGGTTTTATTGTTTGATTGAAATGAAAGGCGAAAATGCATTTCTAAAAATTGAAAGAGCAAGACTGATTCCATCATGTGTAATTTAAAATAGTTTTGCAAAATCTCATCGACATATTTTTCATCTTCTCCGCACATACATAAATAAATAAATAAATCAGATAAATGGCGCTCCTACCTTTTATGGCTTCTCCTGAAATTATTCTTTTTTTATGTCGAGATTTGTTATTAACTTTGTAAAATGATGGAAACATGAATATTGAAAATTTTTCGAATTGCTCGCGTTGATTGTTTGACTAAAATGCAATGCGAAAATGCATTTCTAAAAATTGAAAGAGCAAGACTGATTCCATCATGTGTAATATAAAATAGTTTTGCAAAATCTCATCGACATATTTTTCATCTTATCCGCACATACATAAATAAATCAGATAAATGGCGCTCCTACCTTTTATGGCTTCTCCTGAAATTATTCTTTTTTTATGTCGAGATTTGTTATTAACTTTGAAAAATGATGTAAAAATGAATATTGAAAATTTTTCGAAATGTTCCGGTTTTATTGTTTGATTGAAATGAAATGCGAAAATGCATTTCTAAAAATTGAAAGAGCAAGACTGATTCCATCATGTGTAATTTAAAATAGTTTTGCAAAATCTCATCGACATATTTTTCATCTTCTCCGCACATACATAAATAAATAAATAAATCAGATAAATGGCGCTCCTACCTTTTATGGCTTCTCCTGAAATTATTCTTTTTTTATGTCGAGATTTGTTATTAACTTTGTAAAATGATGGAAACATGAATATTGAAAATTTTTCGAATTGCTCGCGTTGATTGTTTGACTAAAATGCAATGCGAAAATGCATTTCTAAAAATTGAAAGAGCAAGACTGATTCCATCATGTGTAATATAAAATAGTTTTGCAAAATCTCATCGACATATTTTTCATCTTATCCGCACATACATAAATAAATCAGATAAATGGCGCTCCTACCTTTTATGGCTTCTCCTGAAATTATTCTTTTTTTATGTCGAGATTTGTTATTAACTTTGAAAAATGATGGAATAATGAATATTGAAAATTTTTCGAAATGTTCCGGTTTTATTGTTTGATTGAAATGAAATGCGAAAATGCATTTCTAAAAATTGAAAGAGCAAGACTGATTCCATCATGTGTAATTTAAAATAGTTTTGCAAAATCTCATCGACATATTTTTCATCTTCTCCGCACATACATAAATAAATAAATAAATCAGATAAATGGCGTTCCTACCTTTTATGGCTTCTCCTGAAATTATTCTTTTTTTATGTCGAGATTTGTTATTAACTTTGAAAAATGAGGGAAAAATGAATATTGAAAATTTTTCGAAATGTTCGGGTTCATTGTTTGATTGAAATGAAATGCGAAAATGCATTTCTAAAAATTGAAAGAGCAAGACTGATTCCATCATGTGTAATTTAAAATAGTTTTGCAAAATCTCATCGACATATTTTTCATCTTATCCGCACATACATAAATAAATCAGATAAATGGCGCTCCTACCTTTTATGGCTTCTCCTGAAATTATTCTTTTTTTATGTCGAGATTTGTTATTAACTTTGAAAAATGATGGAAAAATGAATATTGAAAATTTTTCGAAATGTTCCGGTTTTATTGTTTGATTGAAATGAAATGCGAAAATGCATTTCTAAAAATTGAAAGAGCAAGACTGATTCCATCATGTGTAATTTAAAATAGTTTTGCAAAATCTCATCGACATATTTTTCATCTTATCCGCACATACATAAATAAATCAGATAAATGGCGCTCCTACCTTTTATGGCTTCTCCTGAAATTATTCTTTTTTTATGTCGAGATTTGTTATTAACTTTGAAAAATGATGGAAAAATGAATATTGAAAATTTTTCGAAATGTTCCGGTTTTATTGTTTGATTGAAATGAAATGCGAAAATGCATTTCTAAAAATTGAAAGAGCAAGACTGATTCCATCATGTGTAATTTAAAATAGTTTTGCAAAATCTCATCGACATATTTTTCATCTTCTCCGCACATACATAAATAAATAAATAAATCAGATAAATGGCGCTCCTACCTTTTATGGCTTCTCCTGAAATTATTCTTTTTTTATGTCGAGATTTGTTATTAACTTTGAAAAATGAGGGAATAATGAATATTGAAAATTTTTCGAAATGTTCCGGTTTTATTGTTTGATTGAAATGAAATGCGAAAATGCATTTCTAAAAATTGAAAGAGCAAGACTGATTCCATCATGTGTAATTTAAAATAGTTTTGCAAAATCTCATCGACATATTTTTCATCTTATCCGCACATACATAAATAAATCAGATAAATGGCGCTCCTACCTTTTATGGCTTCTCCTGAAATTATTCTTTTTTTATGTCGAGATTTGTTATTAACTTTGAAAAATGATGGAAAAATGAATATTGAAAATTTTTCGAAATGTTCCGGTTTTATTGTTTGATTGAAATGAAATGCGAAAATGCATTTCTAAAAATTGAAAGAGCAAGACTGATTCCATCATGTGTAATTTAAAATAGTTTTGCAAAATCTCATCGACATATTTTTCATCTTCTCCGCACATACATAAATAAATAAATAAATCAGATAAATGGCGCTCCTACCTTTTATGGCTTCTCCTGAAATTATTCTTTTTTTATGTCGAGATTTGTTATTAACTTTGAAAAATGATGGAAAAATGAATATTGAAAATGTTTCGAATTGTTCGCGTTGATTGTTTGATTGAAATGCAATGCGAAAATGCATTTCTATAAATTGAAAGAGCAACACTGATTCCATCATGTGTAATTTAAAATAGTTTTGCAAAATCTCATCGACATATTTTTCATTTTCTCCGCACATACATAAATAAATAAATAAATCAGATAAATGGCGCTCCTACCTTTTATGGCTTCTCCTGAAATTATTCTTTTTTTATGTCGAGATTTGTTATTAACTTTGAAAAATGATGGAAAAATGAATATTGAAAATTTTTCGAAATGTTCCGGTTTTATTGTTTGATTGAAATGAAATGCGAAAATGCATTTCTAAAAATTGAAAGAGCAAGACTGATTCCATCATGTGTAATTTAAAATAGTTTTGCAAAATCTCATCGACATATTTTTCATCTTCTCCGCACATACATAAATAAATAAATAAATCAGATAAATGGCGCTCCTACCTTTTATGGCTTCTCCTGAAATTATTCTTTTTTTATGTCGAGATTTGTTATTAACTTTGAAAAATGATGGAAAAATGAATATTGAAAATTTTTCGAAATGTTCCGGTTTTATTGTTTGATTGAAATGAAATGCGAAAATGCATTTCTAAAAATTGAAAGAGCAAGACTGATTCCATCATGTGTAATTTAAAATAGTTTTGCAAAATCTCATCGACATATTTTTCATCTTCTCCGCACATACATAAATAAATAAATAAATCAGATAAATGGCGCTCCTACCTTTTATGGCTTCTCCTGAAATTATTCTTTTTTTATGTCGAGATTTGTTATTAACTTGGAAAAATGAGGGAAAAATGAATATTGAAAATTTTTCGAAATGTTCGGGTTCATTGTTTGATTGAAATGAAATGCGGAAATGCATTTCTAAAAATTGAAAGAGCAAGACTGATTCCATCATGTATAATTTAAAATAGTTTTGCAAAATCTCATCGACATATTTTTCATCTTATCCGCACATACATAAATAAATCAGATAAATGGCGCTCCTACCTTTTATGGCTTCTCCTGAAATTATTCTTTTTTTATGTCGAGATTTGTTATTAACTTTGAAAAATGATGGAAAAATGAATATTGAAAATTTTTCGAAATGTTCCGGTTTTATTGTTTGATTGAAATGAAATGCGAAAATGCATTTCTAAAAATTGAAAGAGCAAGACTGATTCCATCATGTGTAATTTAAAATAGTTTTGCAAAATCTCATCGACATATTTTTCATCTTCTCCGCACATACATAAATAAATAAATAAATCAGATAAATGGCGCTCCTACCTTTTATGGCTTCTCCTGAAATTATTCTTTTTTTATGTCGAGATTTGTTATTAACTTTGTAAAATGATGGAAACATGAATATTGAAAATTTTTCGAATTGCTCGCGTTGATTGTTTGACTAAAATGCAATGCGAAAATGCATTTCTAAAAATTGAAAGAGCAAGACTGATTCCATCATGTGTAATATAAAATAGTTTTGCAAAATCTCATCGACATATTTTTCATCTTATCCGCACATACATAAATAAATCAGATAAATGGCGCTCCTACCTTTTATGGCTTCTCCTGAAATTATTCTTTTTTTATGTCGAGATTTGTTATTAACTTTGTAAAATGATGGAAACATTAATATTGAAAATTTTTCGAATTGCTCGCGTTGATTGTTTGACTAAAATGCAATGCGAAAATGCATTTCTAAAAATTGAAAGAGCAAGACTGATTCCATCATGTGTAATATAAAATAGTTTTGCAAAATCTCATCGACATATTTTTCATCTTATCCGCACATACATAAATAAATCAGATAAATGGCGCTCCTACCTTTTATGGCTTCTCCTGAAATTATTCTTTTTTTATGTCGAGATTTGTTATTAACTTTGAAAAATGAGGGAAAAATGAATATTGAAAATTTTTCGAAATGTTCGGGTTCATTGTTTGATTGAAATGAAATGCGAAAATGCATTTCTAAAAATTGAAAGAGCAAGACTGATTCCATCATGTGTAATTTAAAATAGTTTTGCAAAATCTCATCGACATATTTTTCATCTTATCCGCACATACATAAATAAATCAGATAAATGGCGCTCCTACCTTTTATGGCTTCTCCTGAAATTATTCTTTTTTTATGTCGAGATTTGTTATTAACTTTGAAAAATGATGGAAAAATGAATATTGAAAATTTTTCGAAATGTTCCGGTTTTATTGTTTGATTGAAATGAAATGCGAAAATGCATTTCTAAAAATTGAAAGAGCAAGACTGATTCCATCATGTGTAATTTAAAATAGTTTTGCAAAATCTCATCGACATATTTTTCATCTTATCCGCACATACATAAATAAATCAGATAAATGGCGCTCCTACCTTTTATGGCTTCTCCTGAAATTATTCTTTTTTTATGTCGAGATTTGTTATTAACTTTGAAAAATGATGGAAAAATGAATATTGAAAATTTTTCGAAATGTTCCGGTTTTATTGTTTGATTGAAATGAAATGCGAAAATGCATTTCTAAAAATTGAAAGAGCAAGACTGATTCCATCATGTGTAATTTAAAATAGTTTTGCAAAATCTCATCGACATATTTTTCATCTTCTCCGCACATACATAAATAAATAAATAAATCAGATAAATGGCGCTCCTACCTTTTATGGCTTCTCCTGAAATTATTTTTTTTTATGTCGAGATTTGTTATTAACTTTGTAAAATGATGGAAACATGAATATTGAAAATTTTTCGAATTGCTCGCGTTGATTGTTTGACTAAAATGCAATGCGAAAATGCATTTCTAAAAATTGAAAGAGCAAGACTGATTCCATCATGTGTAATATAAAATAGTTTTGCAAAATCTCATCGACATATTTTTCATCTTATCCGCACATACATAAATAAATCAGATAAATGGCGCTCCTACCTTTTATGGCTTCTCCTGAAATTATTCTTTTTTTATGTCGAGATTTGTTATTAACTTTGAAAAACGATGGAAAAATGAATATTGAAAATTTTTCGAAATGTTCCGGTTTTATTGTTTGATTGAAATGAAATGCGAAAATGCATTTCTAAAAATTGAAAGAGCAAGACTGATTCCATCATGTGTAATTTAAAATAGTTTTGCAAAATCTCATCGACATATTTTTCATCTTCTCCGCACATACATAAATAAATAAATAAATCAGATAAATGGCGCTCCTACCTTTTATGGCTTCTCCTGAAATTATTCTTTTTTTATGTCGAGATTTGTTATTAACTTGGAAAAATGAGGGAAAAATGAATATTGAAAATTTTTCGAAATGTTCGGGTTCATTGTTTGATTGAAATGAAATGCGAAAATGCATTTCTAAAAATTGAAAGAGCAAGACTGATTCCATCATGTATAATTTAAAATAGTTTTGCAAAATCTCATCGACATATTTTTCATCTTATCCGCACATACATAAATAAATCAGATAAATGGCGCTCCTACCTTTTATGGCTTCTCCTGAAATTATTCTTTTTTTATGTCGAGATTTGTTATTAACTTTGAAAAATGATGGAAAAATGAATATTAAAAATTTTTCGAAATGTTCCGGTTTTATTGTTTGATTGAAATGAAATGCGAAAATGCATTTCTAAAAATTGAAAGAGCAAGACTGATTCCATCATGTGTAATTTAAAATAGTTTTGCAAAATCTCATCGACATATTTTTCATCTTCTCCGCACATACATAAATAAATAAATAAATCAGATAAATGGCGCTCCTACCTTTTATGGCTTCTCCTGAAATTATTCTTTTTTTATGTCGAGATTTGTTATTAACTTTGTAAAATGATGGAAACATGAATATTGAAAATTTTTCGAATTGCTCGCGTTGATTGTTTGACTAAAATGCAATGCGAAAATGCATTTCTAAAAATTGAAAGAGCAAGACTGATTCCATCATGTGTAATATAAAATAGTTTTGCAAAATCTCATCGACATATTTTTCATCTTATCCGCACATACATAAATAAATCAGATAAATGGCGCTCCTACCTTTTATGGCTTCTCCTGAAATTATTCTTTTTTTATGTCGAGATTTGTTATTAACTTTGAAAAATGATGGAAAAATGAATATTGAAAATTTTTCGAAATGTTCCGGTTTTATTGTTTGATTGAAATGAAATGCGAAAATGCATTTCTAAAAATTGAAAGAGCAAGACTGATTCCATCATGTGTAATTTAAAATAGTTTTGCAAAATCTCATCGACATATTTTTCATCTTCTCCGCACATACATAAATAAATAAATAAATCAGATAAATGGCGCTCCTACCTTTTATGGCTTCTCCTGAAATTATTCTTTTTTTATGTCGAGATTTGTTATTAACTTTGAAAAATGAGGGAAAAATGAATATTGAAAATTTTTCGAAATGTTCGGGTTCATTGTTTGATTGAAATGAAATGCGAAAATGCATTTCTAAAAATTGAAAGAGCAAGACTGATTCCATCATGTGTAATTTAAAATAGTTTTGCAAAATCTCATCGACATATTTTTCATCTTATCCGCACATACATAAATAAATCAGATAAATGGCGCTCCTACCTTTTATGGCTTCTCCTGAAATTATTCTTTTTTTATGTCGAGATTTGTTATTAACTTTGAAAAATGATGGAAAAATGAATATTGAAAATTTTTCGAAATGTTCCGGTTTTATTGTTTGATTGAAATGAAATGCGAAAATGCATTTCTAAAAATTGAAAGAGCAAGACTGATTCCATCATGTGTAATTTAAAATAGTTTTGCAAAATCTCATCGACATATTTTTCATCTTATCCGCACATACATAAATAAATCAGATAAATGGCGCTCCTACCTTTTATGGCTTCTCCTGAAATTATTCTTTTTTTATGTCGAGATTTGTTATTAACTTTGAAAAATGATGGAAAAATGAATATTGAAAATTTTTCGAAATGTTCCGGTTTTATTGTTTGATTGAAATGAAATGCGAAAATGCATTTCTAAAAATTGAAAGAGCAAGACTGATTCCATCATGTGTAATTTAAAATAGTTTTGCAAAATCTCATCGACATATTTTTCATCTTCTCCGCACATACATAAATAAATAAATAAATCAGATAAATGGCGCTCCTACCTTTTATGGCTTCTCCTGAAATTATTCTTTTTTTATGTCGAGATTTGTTATTAACTTTGAAAAATGAGGGAATAATGAATATTGAAAATTTTTCGAAATGTTCCGGTTTTATTGTTTGATTGAAATGAAATGCGAAAATGCATTTCTAAAAATTGAAAGAGCAAGACTGATTCCATCATGTGTAATTTAAAAAAGTTTTGCAAAATCTCATCGACATATTTTTCATCTTATCGCCACATACATAAATAAATAAATCAGATAAATGGCGCTCCTACCTTTTATGGCTTCTCCTGAAATTATTCTTTTTTTATGTCGAGATTTGTTATTAACTTTGAAAAATGATGGAAAAATGAATATTGAAAATGTTTCGAATTGTTCGCGTTGATTGTTTGATTGAAATGCAATGCGAAAATGCATTTCTATAAATTGAAAGAGCAACACTGATTCCATCATGTGTAATTTAAAATAGTTTTGCAAAATCTCATCGACATATTTTTCATCTTCTCCGCACATACATAAATAAATAAATAAATCAGATAAATGGCGCTCCTACCTTTTATGGCTTCTCCTGAAATTATTCTTTTTTTATGTCGAAATTTGTTATTAACTTTGAAAAATGATGGAAAAATGAATATTGAAAATTTTTCGAATTGTTCGCGTTGATTGTTTGATTGAAATGCAATGCGAAAATGCATTTCTAAAAATTGAAAGAGCAAGACTGATTCCATCATGTGTAATATACAATAGTTTTGCAAAATCTCATCGACATATTTTTCATCTTATCCGCTCATACATAAATAAATCAGATAAATGGCTCCTACCTTTTATGGCTTCTCCTGAAATTATTCTTTTTTTATGTCGAGATTTGTTATTAACTTTGAAAAATTATGGAAAAATGAATGTTGAAAATTTTTCGAAATGTTCCGGTTTTATTGTTTGATTGAAATGAAATGCGAAAATGCATTTCTAAAAATTGAAAGAGCAAGACTGATTCCATCATGTGTAATTTAAAATAGTTTTGCAAAATCTCATCGACATATTTTTCATCTTCTCCGCACATACATAAATAAATAAATAAATCAGATAAATGGCGCTCCTACCTTTTATGGCTTCTCCTGAAATTATTCTTTTTTTATGTCGAGATTTGTTATTAACTTTGAAAAATGACGGAAAAATGAATATTGAAAATTTTTCGAAATGTTCGGGTTCATTGTTTGATTGAAATGAAATGCGAAAATGCATTTCTAAAAATTGAAAGAGCAAGACTGATTCCATCATGTGTAATTTAAAATAGTTTTGCAAAATCTCATCGACATATTTTTCATCTTATCCGCACATACATAAATAAATCAGATAAATGGCGCTCCTACCTTTTATGGCTTCTCCTGAAATTATTCTTTTTTTATGTCGAGATTTGTTATTAACTTTGAAAAATGATGGAAAAATGAATATTGAAAATTTTTCGAAATGTTCCGGTTTTATTGTTTGATTGAAATGAAATGCGAAAATGCATTTCTAAAAATTGAAAGAGCAAGACTGATTCCATCATGTGTAATTTAAAATAGTTTTGCAAAATCTCATCGACATATTTTTCATCTTCTCCGCACATACATAAATAAATAAATAAATCAGATAAATGGCGCTCCTACCTTTTATGGCTTCTCCTGAAATTATTCTTTTTTTATGTCGAGATTTGTTATTAACTTTGAAAAATGACGGAAAAATGAATATCGAAAATTTTTCGAAATGTTCGGGTTCATTGTTTGATTGAAATGAAATGCGAAAATGCATTTCTAAAAATTGAAAGAGCAAGACTGATTCCATCATGTGTAATTTAAAATAGTTTTGCAAAATCTCATCGACATATTTTTCATCTTATCCGCACATACATAAATAAATCAGATAAATGGCGCTCCTACCTTTTATGGCTTCTCCTGAAATTATTCTTTTTTTATGTCGAGATTTGTTATTAACTTTGAAAAATGATGGAAAAATGAATATTGAAAATTTTTCGAAATGTTCCGGTTTTATTGTTTGATTGAAATGAAATGCGAAAATGCATTTCTAAAAATTGAAAGAGCAAGACTGATTCCATCATGTGTAATTTAAAATAGTTTTGCAAAATCTCATCGACATATTTTTCATCTTATCCGCACATACATAAATAAATCAGATAAATGGCGCTCCTACCTTTTATGGCTTCTCCTGAAATTATTCTTTTTTTATGTCGAGATTTGTTATTAACTTTGAAAAATGATGGAAAAATGAATATTGAAAATTTTTCGAAATGTTCCGGTTTTATTGTTTGATTGAAATGAAATGCGAAAATGCATTTCTAAAAATTGAAAGAGCAAGACTGATTCCATCATGTGTAATTTAAAATAGTTTTGCAAAATCTCATCGACATATTTTTCATCTTCTCCGCACATACATAAATAAATAAATAAATCAGATAAATGGCGCTCCTACCTTTTATGGCTTCTCCTGAAATTATTCTTTTTTTATGTCGAGATTTGTTATTAACTTTGAAAAATGAGGGAATAATGAATATTGAAAATTTTTCGAATTGTTCGCGTTGATTGATTGAAATGCAATGCGAAAATGCATTTCTATAAATTGAAAGAGCAACACTGATTCCATCATGTGTAATTTAAAACAGTTTTGCAAAATCTCATCGACATATTTTTCATCTTCTCCGCACATACATAAATAAATAAATAAATCAGATAAATGGCGCTCCTACCTTTTATGGCTTCTCCTGAAATTATTCTTTTTTTATGTCGAGATTTGTTATTAACTTTGAAAAATGACGGAAAAATGAATATTGAAAATTTTTCGAAATGTTCGGGTTCATTGTTTGATTGAAATGAAATGCGAAAATGCATTTCTAAAAATTGAAAGAGCAAGACTGATTCCATCATGTGTAATTTAAAATAATTTTGCAAAATCTCATCGACATATTTTTCATCTTATCCGCACATACATAAATAAATCAGATAAATGGCGCTCCTACCTTTTATGGCTTCTCCTGAAATTATTCTTTTTTTATGTCGAGATTTGTTATTAACTTTGAAAAATGATGGAAAAATGAATATTGAAAATTTTTCGAAATGTTCCGGTTTTATTGTTTGATTGAAATGAAATGCGAAAATGCATTTCTAAAAATTGAAAGAGCAAGACTGATTCCATCATGTGTAATTTAAAATAGTTTTGCAAAATCTCATCAACATATTTTTCATCTTATCCGCACATACATAAATAAATCAGATAAATGGCGCTCCTACCTTTTATGGCTTCTCCTGAAATTATTCTTTTTTTATGTCGAGATTTGTTATTAACTTTGAAAAATGATGGAAAAATGAATATTGAAAATTTTTCGAAATGTTCCGGTTTTATTGTTTGATTGAAATGAAATGCGAAAATGCATTTCTAAAAATTGAAAGAGCAAGACTGATTCCATCATGTGTAATTTAAAATAGTTTTGCAAAATCTCATCGACATATTTTTCATCTTCTCCGCACATACATAAATAAATAAATAAATCAGATAAATGGCGCTCCTACCTTTTATGGCTTCTCCTGAAATTATTCTTTTTTTATGTCGAGATTTGTTATTAACTTTGAAAAATGAGGGAATAATGAATATTGAAAATTTTTCGAATTGTTCGCGTTGATTGATTGAAATGCAATGCGAAAATGCATTTCTATAAATTGAAAGAGCAACACTGATTCCATCATGTGTAATTTAAAACAGTTTTGCAAAATCTCATCGACATATTTTTCATCTTCTCCGCACATACATAAATAAATAAATAAATCAGATAAATGGCGCTCCTACCTTTTATGGCTTCTCCTGAAATTATTCTTTTTTTATGTCGAGATTTGTTATTAACTTTGAAAAATGATGGAAACATGAATATTGAAAATTTTTCGAATTGCTCGCGTTGATTGTTTGATTGAAATGCAATGCGAAAATGCATTTCTAAAAATTGAAAGAGCAAGACTGATTCCATCATGTGTAATATAAAATAGTTTTGCAAAATCTCATCGACATATTTTTCATCTTATCCGCACATACATAAATAAATAAATAAATCAGATAAATGGCGCTCCTACCTTTTATGGCTTCTCCTGAAATTATTCTTTTTTTATGTCGAGATTTGTTATTAACTTTGAAAAATGATGGAAACATGAATATTGAAAATTTTTCGAATTGTTCGCGTTGATTGTTTGATTGAAATGCAATGCGAAAATGCATTTCTAAAAATTGAAAGAGCAAGACTGATTCCATCATGTGTAATATAAAATAGTTTTGCAAAATCTCATCGACATATTTTTCATCTTATCCGCACATACATAAATAAATCAGATAAATGGCGCTCCTACCGTTTATGGCTTCTCCTGAAATTATTCTTTTTATATGTCGAGATTTGTTATTAACTTTGAAAAATGATGGAAAAATGAATATTGAAAATTTTTCGAAATGTTCCGGTTTTATTGTTTGATTGAAATGAAATGCGAAAATGCATTTCTAAAAATTGAAAGAGCAAGACTGATTCCATCATGTGTAATTTAAAATAGTTTTGCAAAATCTCATCGACATATTTTTCATCTTCTCCGCACATACATAAATAAATAAATAAATCAGATAAATGGCGCTCCTACCTTTTATGGCTTCTCCTGAAATTATTCCTTTTTTATGTCGAGATTTGTTATTAACTTTGAAAAATGAGGGAAAAATGAATATTGAAAATTTTTCGAAATGTTCGGGTTCATTGTTTGATTGAAATGAAATGCGAAAATGCATTTCTAAAAATTGAAAGAGCAAGACTGATTCCATCATGTGTAATTTAAAATAGTTTTGCAAAATCCCATCGACATATTTTTCATCTTATCCGCACATACATAAATAAATCAGATAAATGGCGCTCCTACCTTTTATGGCTTCTCCTGAAATTATTCTTTTTTTATGTCGAGATTTGTTATTAACTTTGAAAAATGATGGAAAAATGAATATTGAAAATTTTTCGAAATGTTCCGGTTTTATTGTTTGATTAAAATGAAATGCGAAAATGCATTTCTAAAAATTGAAAGAGCAAGACTGATTCCATCATGTGTAATTTAAAATAGTTTTGCAAAATCTCACCGACATATTTTTCATCTTATCCGCACATACATAAATAAATAAATAAATCAGATAAATGGCGCTCCTACCTTTTATGGCTTCTCCTGAAATTATTCTTTTTTTATGTCGAGATTTGTTATTAACTTTGAAAAATGATGGAAACATGAATATTGAAAATTTTTCGAATTGTTCGCGTTGATTGTTTGATTGAAATGCAATGCGAAAATGCATTTTTAAAAATTGAAAGAGCAAGACTGATTCCATCATGTGTAATATAAAATAGTTTTGCAAAATCTCATCGACATATTTTTCATCTTATCCGCACATACATAAATAAATCAGATAAATGGCGCTCCTACCTTTTATGGCTTCTCCTGAAATTATTCTTTTTTTATGTCGAGATTTGTTATTAACTTTGAAAAATGATGGAAAAATGAATATTGAAAATTTTTCGAAATGTTCCGGTTTTATTGTTTGATTGAAATGAAATGCGAAAATGCATTTCTAAAAATTGAAAGAGCAAGACTGATTCCATCATGTGTAATTTAAAATAGTTTTGCAAAATCTCATCGACATATTTTTCATCTTCTCCGCACATACATAAATAAATAAATAAATCAGATAAATGGCGCTCCTACCTTTTATGGCTTCTCCTGAAATTATTCCTTTTTTATGTCGAGATTTGTTATTAACTTTGAAAAATGATGGAAAAATGAATATTGAAAATTTTTCGAAATGTTCCGGTTTTATTGTTTGATTGAAATGAAATGCGAAAATGCATTTCTAAAAATTGAAAGAGCAAGACTGATTCCATCATGTGTAATTTAAAATAGTTTTGCAAAATCTCATCGACATATTTTTCATCTTCTCCGCACATACATAAATAAATAAATAAATCAGATAAATGGCGCTCCTACCTTTTATGGCTTCTCCTGAAATTATTCCTTTTTTATGTCGAGATTTGTTATTAACTTTGAAAAATGAGGGAAAAATGAATATTGAAATATTTTCGAAATGTTCGGGTTCATTGTTTGATTGAAATGAAATGCGAAAATGCATTTCTAAAAATTGAAAGAGCAAGACTGATTCCATCATGTGTAATTTAAAATAGTTTTGCAAAATCTCATCGACATATTTTTCATCTTATCCGCACATACATAAATAAATCAGATAAATGGCGCTCCTACCTTTTATGGCTTCTCCTGAAATTATTCTTTTTTTATGTCGAGATTTGTTATTAACTTTGAAAAATGATGGAAAAATGAATATTGAAAATTTTTCGAAATGTTCCGGTTTTATTGTTTGATTGAAATGAAATGCGAAAATGCATTTCTAAAAATTGAAAGAGCAAGACTGATTCCATCATGTGTAATTTAAAATAGTTTTGCAAAATCTCATCGACATATTTTTCATCTTCTCCGCACATACATAAATAAATAAATAAATCAGATAAATGGCGCTCCTACCTATTATGGCTTCTCCTGAAATTATTATTTTTTTATGTCGAGATTTGTTATTAACTTTGAAAAATGAGGGAAAAATGAATATTGAAAATTTTTCGAAATGTTCGGGTTCATTTTTTGATTGAAATGAAATGCAAAAATGCATTTCTAAAAATTGAAAGAGCAAGACTGATTCCATCATGTGTAATTTAAAATAGTTTTGCAAAATCTCATCGACATATTTTTCATCTTATCCGCACATACATAAATAAATCAGATAAATGGCGCTCCTACCTTTTATGGCTTCTCCTGAAATTATTCTTTTTTTATGTCGAGATTTGTTATTAACTTTGAAAAATGATGGAAAAATGAATATTGAAAATGTTTCGAATTGTTCGCGTTGATTGTTTGATTGAAATGCAATGCGAAAATGCATTTCTATAAATTGAAAGAGCAACACTGATTCCATCATGTGTAATTTAAAATAGTTTTGCAAAATCTCATCGACATATTTTTCATCTTCTCCGCACATACATAAATAAATAAATAAATCAGATAAATGGCGCTCCTACCTTTTATGGCTTCTCCTGAAATTATTCTTTTTTTATGTCGAGATTTGTTATTAACTTTGAAAAATGATGGAAAAATGAATATTGAAAATTTTTCGAAATGTTCCGGTTTTATTGTTTGATTGAAATGAAATGCGAAAATGCATTTCTAAAAATTGAAAGAGCAAGACTGATTCCATCATGTGTAATTTAAAATAGTTTTGCAAAATCTCATCGACATATTTTTCATGGCTTCTCCTGAAATTATTCTTTTTTTATGTCGATATTTGTTATTAACTTTGAAAAATGAGGGAAAAATGAATATTGAAAATTTTTCGAAATGTTCGGGTTCATTGTTTGATTGAAATGAAATGCGAAAATGCATTTCTAAAAATTGAAAGAGCAAGACTGATTCCATCATGTGTAATTTAAAATAGTTTTGCAAAATCTCATCGACATATTTTTCATCTTATCCGCACATACATAAATAAATCAGATAAATGGCGCTCCTACCTTTTATGGCTTCTCCTGAAATTATTCTTTTTTTATGTCGAGATTTGTTATTAACTTTGAAAAATGATGGAAAAATGAATATTGAAAATTTTTCGAAATGTTCCTGTTTTATTGTTTGATAGAAATGAAATGCGAAAATGCTTTTCTAAAAATTGAAAGAGCAAGACTGATTCCATCATGTGTAATTTAAAATAGTTTTGCAAAATCTCATCGACATATTTTTCATCTTCTCCGCACATACATAAATAAATAAATAAATCAGATAAATGGCGCTCCTACCTTTTATGGCTTCTCCTGAAATTATTCTTTTTTTATGTCGAGATTTGTTATTAATTTTGAAAAATGAGGGAATAATGAATATTGAAAATTTTTCGAAATGTTCCGGTTTTATTGTTTGATTGAAATGAAATGCGAAAATGCATTTCTAAAAATTGAAAGAGCAAGACTGATTCCATCATGTGTAATTTAAAAAAGTTTTGCAAAATCTCATCGACATATTTTTCATCTTATCGCCACATACATAAATAAATAAATCAGATAAATGGCGCTCCTACCTTTTATGGCTTCTCCTGAAATTATTCTTTTTTTATGTCGAGATTTGTTATTAACTTTGAAAAATGATGGAAAAATGAATATTGAAAATTTTTCGAATTGTTCGCGTTGATTGTTTGATTGAAATGCAATGCGAAAATGCATTTCTATAAATTGAAAGAGCAACACTGATTCCATCATGTGTAATTTAAAACAGTTTTGCAAAATCTCAACGACATATTTTTCATCTTCTCCGCACATACATAAATAAATAAATACATAAAAAAATGCATTTCTAAAAGTTGAAAGAGCAAGACTGATTCCATCATGTGTATTTTAAAATAGTTTTGCAAAATCTCATCGACGTATTTTTCATCTTATCCGCACATACATAAATAAATCAGATAAATGGCGCTCCTACCTTTTATGGCTTCTCCTGAAATTATTCTTTTTTTATGTCGAGATTTGTTATTAACTTTGAAAAATGATGGAAACATGAATATTGAAAATTTTTCGAATTGTTCGCGTTGATTGTTTGATTGAAATGCAATGCGAAAATGCATTTCTAAAAATTGAAAGAGCAAGACTGATTCCATCATGTGTAATTTAAAATAGTTTTGCAAAATCTCATCGACATATTTTTCATCTTATCCGCACATACATAAATAAATCAGATAAATGGCGCTCCTACCTTTTATGGCTTCTCCTGAAATTATTCTTTTTTTATGTCGAGATTTGTTATTAACTTTGAAAAATGATGGAAAAATGAATATTGAAAATTTTTCGAAATGTTCCGGTTTTATTGTTTGATTGAAATGAAATGCGAAAATGCATTTCTAAAAATTGAAAGAGCAAGACTGATTCCATCATGTGTAATTTAAAATAGTTTTGCAAAATCTCATCGACATATTTTTCATCTTATCCGCACATACATAAATAAATCAGATAAATGGCGCTCCTACCTTTTATGGCTTCTCCTGAAATTATTCTTTTTTTATGTCGAGATTTGTTATTAACTTTGAAAAATGAGGGAAAAATGAATATTGAAAATTTTTCGAAATGTTCGGGTTCATTGTTTGATTGAAATGAAATGCGAAAATGCATTTCTAAAAATTGAAAGAGCAAGACTGATTCCATCATGTGTAATTTAAAATAGTTTTGCAAAATCTCATCGACATATTTTTCATCTTCTCCGCACATACATAAATAAATAAATAAATCAGATAAATGGCGCTCCTACCTTTTATGGCTTCTCCTGAAATTATTCTTTTTTTATGTCGAGATTTGTTATTAACTTTGAAAAATGATGGAAACATGAATATTGAAAATTTTTCGAATTGCTCGCGTTGATTGTTTGATTGAAATGCAATGCGAAAATGCATTTCTAAAAATTGAAAGAGCAAGACTGATTCCATCATGTGTAATATAAAATAGTTTTGCAAAATCTCATCGACATATTTTTCATCTTATCCGCACATACATAAATAAATAAATAAATCAGATAAATGGCGCTCCTACCTTTTATGGCTTCTCCTGAAATTATTCTTTTTTTATGTCGAGATTTGTTATTAACTTTGAAAAATGATGGAAACATGAATATTGAAAATTTTTCGAATTGTTCGCGTTGATTGTTTGATTGAAATGCAATGCGAAAATGCATTTCTAAAAATTGAAAGAGCAAGACTGATTCCATCATGTGTAATATAAAATAGTTTTGCAAAATCTCATCGACATATTTTTCATCTTATCCGCACATACATAAATAAATCAGATAAATGGCGCTCCTACCTTTTATGGCTTCTCCTGAAATTATTCTTTTTTTATGTCGAGATTTGTTATTAACTTTGAAAAATGATGGAAAAATGAATATTGAAAATTTTTCGAAATGTTCCGGTTTTATTGTTTGATTGAAATGAAATGCGAAAATGCATTTCTAAAAATTGAAAGAGCAAGACAGATTCCATCATGTGTAATTTAAAATAGTTTTGCAAAATCTCATCGACATATTTTTCATCTTCTCCGCACATACATAAATAAATAAATAAATCAGATAAATGGCGCTCCTACCTTTTATGGCTTCTCCTGAAATTATTCCTTTTTTATGTCGAGATTTGTTATTAACTTTGAAAAATGAGTGAAAAATGAATATTGAAAATTTTTCGAAATGTTCGGGTTCATTGTTTGATTGAAATGAAATGCGAAAATGCATTTCTAAAAATTGAAAGAGCAAGACTGATTCCATCATGTGTAATTTAAAATAGTTTTGCAAAATCTCATCGACATATTTTTCATCTTATCCGCACATACATAAATAAATAAATAAATCAGATAAATGGCGCTCCTACCTTTTATGGCTTCTCCTGAAATTATTCTTTTTTTATGTCGAGATTTGTTATTAACTTTGAAAAATGATGGAAAAATGAATATTGAAAATTTTTCGAAATGTTCCGGTTTTATTGTTTCATTGAAATGAAATGCGAAAATGCATTTCTAAAAATTGAAAGAGCAAGACTGATTCCATCATGTGTAATTTAAAATAGTTTTGCAAAATCTCATCGACATATTTTTCATCTTCTCCGCACATACATAAATAAATAAATAAATCAGATAAATGGCGCTCCTACCTTTTATGGCTTCTCCTGAAATTATTCTTTTTTTATGTCGAGATTTGTTATTAACTTTGAAAAATGATGGAAAAATGAATATTGAAAATTTTTCGAATTGTTCGCGTTGATTGTTTGATTGAAATGCAATGCGAAAATGCATTTCTATAAATTGAAAGAGCAACACTGATTCCATCATGTGTAATTTAAAACAGTTTTGCAAAATCTCATCGACATATTTTTCATCTTCTCCGCACATACATAAATAAATAAATACATAAAAAAATGCATTTCTAAAAGTTGAAAGAGCAAGACTGATTCCATCATGTGTATTTTAAAATAGTTTTGCAAAATCTCATCGACATATTTTTCATCTTATCCGCACATACATAAATAAATCAGATAAATGGCGCTCCTACCTTTTATGGCTTCTCCTGAAATTATTCTTTTTTTATGTCGAGATTTGTTATTAACTTTGAAAAATGATGGAAACATGAATATTGAAAATTTTTCGAATTGTTCGCGTTGATTGTTTGATTGAAATGCAATGCGAAAATGCATTTCTAAAAATTGAAAGAGCAAGACTGATTCCATCATGTGTAATATAAAATAGTTTTGCAAAATCTCATCGACATATTTTTCATCTTATCCGCACATACATAAATAAATCAGATAAATGGCGCTCCTACCTTTTATGGCTTCTCCTGAAATTATTCTTTTTTTATGTCGAGATTTGTTATTAACTTTGAAAAATGATGGAAAAATGAATATTGAAAATTTTTCGAATTGTTTGCGTTGATTGTTTGATTGAAATGCAATGCGAAAATGCATTTCTATAAATTGAAAGAGCAACACTGATTCCATCATGTGTAATTTAAAATAGTTTTGCAAAATCTCATCGACATATTTTTCATCTTCTCCGCACATACATAAATAAATAAATAAATCAGATAAATGGCGCTCCTACCTTTTATGGCTTCTCCTGAAATTATTCTTTTTTTATGTCGAGATTTGTTATTAACTTTGAAAAATGATGGAAACATGAATATTGAAAATTTTTCGAATTGCTCGCGTTAATTGTTTGATTGAAATGCAATGCGAAAATGCATTTCTATAATTTGAAAGAGCAACACTGATTCCATCATGTGTAATTTAAAATAGTTTTGCAAAATCTCATCGACATATTTTTCATCTTATCCGCACATACATAAATAAATCAGATAAATGGCGCTCCTACCTTTTATGGCTTCTCCTGAAATTATTCTTTTTTTATGTCGAGATTTGTTATTAACTTTGAAAAATGATGGAAAAATGAATATTGAAAATTTTTCGAAATGTTCCGGTTTTATTGTTTGATTGAAATGAAATGCGAAAATGCATTTCTAAAAATTGAAAGAGCAAGACTGATTCCATCATGTGTAATTTAAAATAGTTTTGCAAAATCTCATCGACATATTTTTCATCTTATCCGCACATACATAAATAAATCAGATAAATGGCGCTCTTACCTTTTATGGCTTCTCCTGAAATTATTCTTTTTTTATGTCGAGATTTGTTATTAACTTTGAAAAATGATGGAAACATGAATATTGAAAATTTTTCGAATTGTTCGCGTTGATTGTTTGATTGAAATGCAATGCGAAAATGCATTTCTAAAAATTGAAAGAGCAAGACTGATTCCATCATGTGTAATATAAAATAGTTTTGCAAAATCTCATCGACATATTTTTCATCTTATCCGCACATACATAAATAAATCAGATAAATGGCGCTCCTACCTTTTATGGCTTCTCCTGAAATTATTCTTTTTTTATGTCGAGATTTGTTATTAACTTTGAAAAATGATGGAAAAATGAATATTGAAAATTTTTCGAAATGTTCCGGTTTTATTGTTTGATTGAAATGAAATGCGAAAATGCATTTCTAAAAATTGAAAGAGCAAGACTGATTCCATCATGTGTAATTTAAAATAGTTTTGCAAAATCTCATCGACATATTTTTCATCTTCTCCGCACATACATAAATAAATAAATAAATCAGATAAATGGCGCTCCTACCTTTTATGGCTTCTCCTGAAATTATTCTTTTTTTATGTCGAGATTTGTTATTAACTTTGAAAAATGATGGAAACATGAATATTGAAAATTTTTCGAATTGCTCGCGTTGATTGTTTGATTGAAATGCAATGCGAAAATGCATTTCTAAAAATTGAAAGAGCAAGACTGATTCCATCATGTGTAATATAAAATAGTTTTGCAAAATCTCATCGACATATTTTTCATCTTATCCGCACATACATAAATAAATAAATAAATCAGATAAATGGCGCTCCTACCTTTTATGGCTTCTCCTGAAATTATTCTTTTTTTATGTCGAGATTTGTTATTAACTTTGAAAAATGATGGAAACATGAATATTGAAAATTTTTCGAATTGTTCGCGTTGATTGTTTGATTGAAATGCAATGCGAAAATGCATTTCTAAAAATTGAAAGAGCAAGACTGATTCCATCATGTGTAATATAAAATAGTTTTGCAAAATCTCATCGACATATTTTTCATCTTATCCGCACATACATAAATAAATCAGATAAATGGCGCTCCTACCTTTTATGGCTTCTCCTGAAATTATTCTTTTTTTATGTCGAGATTTGTTATTAACTTTGAAAAATGATGGAAAAATGAATATTGAAAATTTTTCGAAATGTTCCGGTTTTATTGTTTGATTGAAATGAAATGCGAAAATGCATTTCTAAAAATTGAAAGAGCAAGACTGATTCCATCATGTGTAATTTAAAATAGTTTTGCAAAATCTCATCGACATATTTTTCATCTTCTCCGCACATACATAAATAAATAAATAAATCAGATAAATGGCGCTCCTACCTTTTATGGCTTCTCCTGAAATTATTCCTTTTTTATGTCGAGATTTGTTATTAACTTTGAAAAATGAGGGAAAAATGAATATTGAAAATTTTTCGAAATGTTCGGGTTCATTGTTTGATTGAAATGAAATGCGAAAATGCATTTCTAAAAATTGAAAGAGCAAGACTGATTCCATCATGTGTAATTTAAAATAGTTTTGCAAAATCTCATCGACATATTTTTCATCTTATCCGCACATACATAAATAAATCAGATAAATGGCGCTCCTACCTTTTATGGCTTCTCCTGAAATTATTCTTTTTTTATGTCGAGATTTGTTATTAACTTTGAAAAATGATGGAAAAATGAATATTGAAAATTTTTCGAAATGTTCCGGTTTTATTGTTTGATTGAAATGAAATGCGAAAATGCATTTCTAAAAATTGAAAGAGCAAGACTGATTCCATCATGTGTAATTTAAAATAGTTTTGCAAAATCTCATCGACATATTTTTCATCTTCTCCGCACATACATAAATAAATAAATAAATCAGATAAATGGCGCTCCTACCTTTTATGGCTTCTCCTGAAATTATTCTTTTTTTATGTCGAGATTTGTTATTAACTTTGAAAAATGAGGGAAAAATGAATATTGAAAATTTTTCGAAATGTTCGGGTTCATTGTTTGATTGAAATGAAATGCGAAAATGCATTTCTAAAAATTGAAAGAGCAAGACTGATTCCATCATGTGTAATTTAAAATAGTTTTGCAAAATCTCATCGACATATTTTTCATCTTATCCGCACATACATAAATAAATCAGATAAATGGCGCTCCTACCTTTTATTGCTTCTCCTGAAATTATTCTTTTTTTATGTCGAGATTTGTTATTAACTTTGAAAAATGATGGAAAAATGAATATTGAAAATTTTTCGAATTGTTCGCGTTGATTGTTTGATTGAAATGCAATGCGAAAATGCATTTCTATAAATTGAAAGAGCAACACTGATTCCATCATGTGTAATTTAAAACAGTTTTGCAAAATCTCATCGACATATTTTTCATCTTATCCGCACATACATAAATAAATCAGATAAATGGCGCTCCTACCTTTTATGGCTTCTCCTGAAATTATTTTTTTTTTATGTCGAGATTTGTTATTAACTTTGAAAAATGATGGAAAAATGAATATTGAAAATTTTTCGAAATGTTCCGGTTTTATTGTTTGATTGAAATGAAATGCGAAAATGCTTTTCTAAAAATTAAAAGAGCAAGACTGATTCCATCATGTGTAATTTAAAATAGTTTTGCAAAATCTCATCGACATATTTTTCATCTTCTCCGCACATACATAAATAAATAAATAAATCAGATAAATGGCGCTCCTACCTTTTATGGCTTCTCCTGAAATTATTCTTTTTTTATGTCGAGATTTGTTATTAATTTTGAAAAATGAGGGAATAATGAATATTGAAAATTTTTCGAAATGTTCCGGTTTTATTGTTTGATTGAAATGAAATGCGAAAATGCATTTCTAAAAATTGAAAGAGCAAGACTGATTCCATCATGTGTAATTTAAAAAAGTTTTGCAAAATCTCATCGACATATTTTTCATCTTATCGCCACATACATAAATAAATAAATCAGATAAATGGCGCTCCTACCTTTTATGGCTTCTCCTGAAATTATTCTTTTTTTATGTCGAGATTTGTTATTAACTTTGAAAAATGATGGAAACATGAATATTGAAAATTTTTCGAATTGTTCGCGTTGATTGTTTGATTGAAATGCAATGCGAAAATGCATTTCTAAAAATTGAAAGAGCAAGACTGATTCCATCATGTGTAATATAAAATAGTTTTGCAAAATCTCATCGACATATTTTTCATCTTATCCGCACATACATAAATAAATCAGATAAATGGCGCTCCTACCTTTTATGGCTTCTCCTGAAATTATTCTTTTTTTATGTCGAGATTTGTTATTAACTTTGAAAAATGATGGAAAAATGAATATTGAAAATTTTTCGAAATGTTCCGGTTTTATTGTTTGATTGAAATGAAATGCGAAAATGCATTTCTAAAAATTGAAAGAGCAAGACTGATTCCATCATGTGTAATTTAAAATAGTTTTGCAAAATCTCATCGACATATTTTTCATCTTCTCCGCACATACATAAATAAATAAATAAATCAGATAAATGGCGCTCCTACCTTTTATGGCTTCTCCTGAAATTATTCTTTTTTTATGTCGAGATTTGTTATTAACTTTGAAAAATGATGGAAACATGAATATTGAAAATTTTTCGAATTGTTCGCGTTGATTGTTTGATTGAAATGCAATGCGAAAATGCATTTCTAAAAATTGAAAGAGCAAGACTGATTCCATCATGTGTAATATAAAATAGTTTTGCAAAATCTCATCGACATATTTTTCATCTTATCCGCACATACATAAATAAATCAGATAAATGGCGCTCCTACCTTTTATGGCTTCTCCTGAAATTATTCTTTTTTTATGTCGAGATTTGTTATTAACTTTGAAAAATGATGGAAAAATGAATATTGAAAATTTTTCGAAATGTTCCGGTTTTATTGTTTGATTGAAATGAAATGCGAAAATGCATTTCTAAAAATTGAAAGAGCAAGACTGATTCCATCATGTGTAATTTAAAATAGTTTTGCAAAATCTCATCGACATATTTTTCATCTTCTCCGCACATACATAAATAAATAAATAAATCAGATAAATGGCGCTCCTACCTTTTATGGCTTCTCCTGAAATTATTCTTTTTTTATGTCGAGATTTGTTATTAACTTTGAAAAATGATGGAAACATGAATATTGAAAATTTTTCGAATTGCTCGCGTTAATTGTTTGATTGAAATGCAATGCGAAAATGCATTTCTATAAATTGAAAGAGCAACACTGATTCCATCATGTGTAATTTAAAACAGTTTTGCAAAATCTCATCGACATATTTTTCATCTTCTCCGCACATACATAAATAAATAAATACATAAAAAAATGCATTTCTAAAAGTTGAAAGAGCAAGACTGATTCCATCATGTGTATTTTAAAATAGTTTTGCAAAATCTCATCGACATATTTTTCATCTTATCCGCACATACATAAATAAATCAGATAAATGGCGCTCCTACCTTTTATGGCTTCTCCTGAAATTATTCTTTTTTTATGTCGAGATTTGTTATTAACTTTGAAAAATGATGGAAACATGAATATTGAAAATTTTTCGAATTGTTCGCGTTGATTGTTTGATTGAAATGCAATGCGAAAATGCATTTCTAAAAATTGAAAGAGCAAGACTGATTCCATCATGTGTAATATAAAATAGTTTTGCAAAATCTCATCGACATATTTTTCATCTTATCCGCACATACATAAATAAATCAGATAAATGGCGCTCCTACCTTTTATGGCTTCTCCTGAAATTATTCTTTTTTTATGTCGAGATTTGTTATTAATTTTGAAAAATGATGGAAAAATGAATATTGAAAATTTTTCGAATTGTTTGCGTTGATTGTTTGATTGAAATGCAATGCGAAAATGCATTTCTATAAATTGAAAGAGCAACACTATTCCATCATGTGTAATTTAAAATAGTTTTGCAAAATCTCATCGACATATTTTTCATCTTCTCCGCACATACATAAATAAATAAATAAATCAGATAAATGGCGCTCCTACCTTTTATGGCTTCTCCTGAAATTATTCTTTTTTTATGTCGAGATTTGTTATTAACTTTGAAAAATGATGGAAACATGAATATTGAAATTTTTTCGAATTGTTCGCGTTGATTGTTTGATTGAAATGCAATGCGAAAATGCATTTCTAAAAATTGAAAGAGCAAGACCGATTCCATCATGTGTAATATAAAATAGTTTTGCAAAATCTCATCGACATATTTTTCATCTTATCCGCACATACATAAATAAATCAGATAAATGGCGCTCCTACCTTTTATGGCTTCTCCTGAAATTATTCTTTTTTTATGTCGAGATTTGTTATTAACTTTGAAAAATGATGGAAAAATGAATATTGAAAATTTTTCGAAATGTTCCGGTTTTATTGTTTGATTGAAATGAAATGCGAAAATGCTTTTCTAAAAATTGAAAGAGCAAGACTGATTCCATCATGTGTAATTTAAAATAGTTTTGCAAAATCTCATCGACATATTTTTCATCTTCTCCGCACATACATAAATAAATAAATAAATAAATCAGATAAATGGCGCTCCTACCTTTTATGGCTTCTCCTGAAATTATTCTTTTTTTATGTCGAGATTTGTTATTAATTTTGAAAATTGAGGGAATAATGAATATTGAAAATTTTTCGAAAAGTTCCGGTTTTATTGTTTGATTGAAATGAAATGCGAAAATGCATTTCTAAAAATTGAAAGAGCAAGACTGATTCCATCATGTGTAATTTAAAAAAGTTTTGCAAAATCTCATCGACATATTTTTCATCTTATCGCCACATACATAAATAAATAAATCAGATAAATGGCGCTCCTACCTTTTATGGCTTCTCCTGAAATTATTCTTTTTTTATGTCGAGATTTGTTATTAACTTTGAAAAATGATGGAAAAATGAATATTGAAAATTTTTCGAATTGTTCGCGTTGATTGTTTGATTGAAATGCAATGCGAAAATGCATTTCTATAAATTGAAAGAGCAACACTGATTCCATCATGTGTAATTTAAAACAGTTTTGCAAAATCTCATCGACATATTTTTCATCTTCTCCGCACATACATAAATAAATAAATACATAAAAAAATGCATTTCTAAAAGTTGAAAGAGCAAGACTGATTCCATCATGTGTATTTTAAAATAGTTTTGCAAAATCTCATCGACATATTTTTCATCTTATCCGCACATACATAAATAAATCAGATAAATGGCGCTCCTACCTTTTATGGCTTCTCCTGAAATTATTCTTTTTTTATGTCGAGATTTGTTATTAATTTTGAAAATTGAGGGAATAATGAATATTGAAAATTTTTCGAAATGTTCCGGTTTTATTGTTTGATTGAAATGAAATGCGAAAATGCATTTCTAAAAATTGAAAGAGCAAGACTGATTCCATCATGTGTAATTTAAAAAAGTTTTGCAAAATCTCATCGACATATTTTTCATCTTATCGCCACATACATAAATAAATAAATCAGATAAATGGCGCTCCTACCTTTTATGGCTTCTCCTGAAATTATTCTTTTTTTATGTCGAGATTTGTTATTAACTTTGAAAAATGATGGAAAAATGAATATTGAAAATTTTTCGAATTGTTCGCGTTGATTGTTTGATTGAAATGCAATGCGAAAATGCATTTCTATAAATTGAAAGAGCAACGCTGATTCCATCATGTGTAATTTAAAATAGTTTTGCAAAATCTCATCGACATATTTTTCATCTTATCCGCACATACATAAATAAATCAGATAAATGGCGCTCCTACCTTTTATGGCTTCTCCTGAAATTATTCTTTTTTTATGTCGAGATTTGTTATTAACTTTGAAAAATGATGGAAAAATGAATATTGAAAATTTTTCGAATTGTTCGCGTTGATTGTTTGATTGAAATGCAATGCGAAAATGCATTTCTATAAATTGAAAGAGCAACACTGATTCCATCATGTGTAATTTAAAATAGTTTTGCAAAATCTCATCGACATATTTTTCATCTTCTCCGCACATACATAAATAAATAAATAAATCAGATAAATGGCGCTCCTACCTTTTATGGCTTCTCCTGAAATTATTCTTTTTTTATGTCGAGATTTGTTATTAACTTTGAAAAATGATGGAAAAATGAATATTGAAAATTTTTCGAATTGTTCGCGTTGATTGTTTGATTGAAATGCAATGCGAAAATGCATTTCTATAAATTGAAAGAGCAACACTGATTCCATCATGTGTAATTTAAAATAGTTTTGCAAAATCTCATCGACATATTTTTCATCTTCTCCGCACATACATAAATAAATAAATAAATCAGATAAATGGCGCTCCTACCTTTTATGGCTTCTCCTGAAATTATTCTTTTTTTATGTCGAGATTTGTTATTAACTTTGAAAAATGATGGAAACATGAATATTGAAAATTTTTCGAATTGTTCGCGTTGATTGTTTGATTGAAATGCAATGCGAAAATGCATTTCTAAAAATTGAAAGAGCAAGACTGATTCCATCATGTGTAATATAAAATAGTTTTGCAAAATCTCATCGACATATTTTTCATCTTATCCGCACATACATAAATAAATCAGATAAATGGCGCTCCTACCTTTTATGGCTTCTCCTGAAATTATTCTTTTTTTATGTCGAGATTTGTTACTAACTTTGAAAAATGATGGAAAAATGAATATTGAAAATTTTTCGAAATGTTCCGGTTTTATTGTTTGATTGAAATGAAATGCGAAAATGCATTTCTAAAAATTGAAAGAGCAAGACTGATTCCATCATGTGTAATTTAAAATAGTTTTGCAAAATCTCATCGACATATTTTTCATCTTCTCCGCACATACATAAATAAATAAATAAATCAGATAAATGGCGCTCCTACCTTTTATGGCTTCTCCTGAAATTATTCTTTTTTTATGTCGAGATTTGTTATTAACTTTGAAAAATGATGGAAACATGAATATTGAAAATTTTTCGAATTGTTCGCGTTGATTGTTTGATTGAAATGCAATGCAAAAATGCATTTCTAAAAATTGAAAGAGCAAGACTGATTCCATCATGTGTAATATAAAATAGTTTTGCAAAATCTCATCGACATATTTTTCATCTTATCCGCACATACATAAATAAATCAGATAAATGGCGCTCCTACCTTTTATGGCTTCTCCTGAAATTATTCTTTTTTTATGTCGAGATTTGTTATTAACTTTGAAAAATGATGGAAAAATGAATATTGAAAATTTTTCGAAATGTTCCGGTTTTATTGTTTGATTGAAATGAAATGCGAAAATGCATTTCTAAAAATTGAAAGAGCAAGACTGAATCCATCATGTGTAATATAAAATAGTTTTGCAAAATCTCATCGACATATTTTTCATCTTATCCGCACATACATAAATAAATCAGATAAATGGCGCTCCTACCTTTTATGGCTTCTCCTGAAATTATTCTTTTTTTATGTCGAGATTTGTTATTAACTTTGAAAAATGATGGAAAAATGAATATTGAAAATTTTTCGAAATGTTCCGGTTTTATTGTTTGATTGAAATGAAATGCGAAAATGCATTTCTAAAAATTGAAAGAGCAAGACTGATTCCATCATGTGTAATTTAAAATAGTTTTGCAAAATCTCATCGACATATTTTTCATCTTCTCCGCACATACATAAATAAATAAATAAATCAGATAAATGGCGCTCCTACCTTTTATGGCTTCTCCTGAAATTATTCTTTTTTTATGTCGAGATTTGTTATTAACTTTGAAAAATGAGGGAAAAATGAATATTGAAAATTTTTCGAAATGTTCGGGTTCATTGTTTGATTGAAATGAAATGCGAAAATGCATTTCTAAAAATTGAAAGAGCAAGACTGATTCCATCATGTGTAATTTAAAATAGTTTTGCAAAATCTCATCGACATATTTTTCATCTTATCCGCACATACATAAATAAATCAGATAAATGGCGCTCCTACCTTTTATGGCTTCTCCTGAAATTATTCTTTTTTTATGTCGAGATTTGTTATTAACTTTGAAAAATGATGGAAAAATGAATATTGAAAATTTTTCGAAATGTTCCGGTTTTATTGTTTGATTGAAATGAAATGCGAAAATGCTTTTCTAAAAATTGAAAGAGCAAGACTGATTCCATCATGTGTAATTTAAAATAGTTTTGCAAAATCTCATCGACATATTTTTCATCTTCTCCGCACATACATAAATAAATAAATAAATCAGATAAATGGCGCTCCTACCTTTTATGGCTTCTCCTGAAATTATTCTTTTTTTATGTCGAGATTTGTTATTAATTTTGAAAATTGAGGGAATAATGAATATTGAAAATTTTTCGAAATGTTCCGGTTTTATTGTTTGATTGAAATGAAATGCGAAAATGCATTTCTAAAAATTGAAAGAGCAAGACTGATTCCATCATGTGTAATTTAAAAAAGTTTTGCAAAATCTCATCGACATATTTTTCATCTTATCGCCACATACATAAATAAATAAATCAGATAAATGGCGCTCCTACCTTTTATGGCTTCTCCTGAAATTATTCTTTTTTTATGTCGAGATTTGTTATTAACTTTGAAAAATGATGGAAAAATGAATATTGAAAATTTTTCGAATTGTTCGCGTTGATTGTTTGATTGAAATGCAATGCGAAAATGCATTTCTATAAATTGAAAGAGCAACACTGATTCCATCATGTGTAATTTAAAACAGTTTTGCAAAATCTCATCGACATATTTTTCATCTTCTCCGCACATACATAAATAAATAAATACATAAAAAAATGCATTTCTAAAAGTTGAAAGAGCAAGACTGATTCCATCATGTGTATTTTAAAATAGTTTTGCAAAATCTCATCGACATATTTTTCATCTTATCCGCACATACATAAATAAATCAGATAAATGGCGCTCCTACCTTTTATGGCTTCTCCTGAAATTATTCTTTTTTTATGTCGAGATTTGTTATTAATTTTGAAAATTGAGGGAATAATGAATATTGAAAATTTTTCGAAATGTTCCGGTTTTATTGTTTGATTGAAATGAAATGCGAAAATGCATTTCTAAAAATTGAAAGAGCAAGACTGATTCCATCATGTGTAATTTAAAAAAGTTTTGCAAAATCTCATCGACATATTTTTCATCTTATCGCCACATACATAAATAAATAAATCAGATAAATGGCGCTCCTACCTTTTATGGCTTCTCCTGAAATTATTCTTTTTTTATGTCGAGATTTGTTATTAACTTTGAAAAATGATGGAAAAATGAATATTGAAAATTTTTCGAATTGTTCGCGTTGATTGTTTGATTGAAATGCAATGCGAAAATGCATTTCTATAAATTGAAAGAGCAACGCTGATTCCATCATGTGTAATTTAAAATAGTTTTGCAAAATCTCATCGACATATTTTTCATCTTATCCGCACATACATAAATAAATCAGATAAATGGCGCTCCTACCTTTTATGGCTTCTCCTGAAATTATTCTTTTTTTATGTCGAGATTTGTTATTAACTTTGAAAAATGATGGAAAAATGAATATTGAAAATTTTTCGAATTGTTCGCGTTGATTGTTTGATTGAAATGCAATGCGAAAATGCATTTCTATAAATTGAAAGAGCAACACTGATTCCATCATGTGTAATTTAAAATAGTTTTGCAAAATCTCATCGACATATTTTTCATCTTCTCCGCACATACATAAATAAATAAATAAATCAGATAAATGGCGCTCCTACCTTTTATGGCTTCTCCTGAAATTATTCTTTTTTTATGTCGAGATTTGTTATTAACTTTGAAAAATGATGGAAAAATGAATATTGAAAATTTTTCGAATTGTTCGCGTTGATTGTTTGATTGAAATGCAATGCGAAAATGCATTTCTATAAATTGAAAGAGCAACACTGATTCCATCATGTGTAATTTAAAATAGTTTTGCAAAATCTCATCGACATATTTTTCATCTTCTCCGCACATACATAAATAAATAAATAAATCAGATAAATGGCGCTCCTACCTTTTATGGCTTCTCTTGAAATTATTCTTTTTTTATGTCGAGATTTGTTTTTAACTTTGAAAAATGATGGAAAAATGAAATTGAATATTTTTCGAATTGTTTGCGTTGATTGTTTGATTGAAATGCAATGCGAAAATGCATTTCTAAAAGTTGAAAGAGCAAGACTGATTCCATCATGTGTAATTTAAAATAGTTTTGCAAAATCTCATCGACATATTTTTCATCTTATCCGCACATACATAAATAAATCAGATAAATGGCGCTCCTACCTTTTATGGCTTCTCCTGAAATTATTCTTTTTTTTATGTCGAGATTTGTTATTAACTTTGAAAAATGATGGAAAAATGAATATTGAAAATTTTTCGAATTGTTCGCGTTGATTGTTTGATTGAAATGCAATGCGAAAATGCATTTCTATAAATTGAAAGAGCAACACTGATTCCATCATGTGTAATTTAAAACAGTTTTGCAAAATCTCAACGACATATTTTTCATCTTCTCCGCACATACATAAATAAATAAATACATAAAAAAATGCATTTCTAAAAGTTGAAAGAGCAAGACTGATTCCATCATGTGTAATTTAAAATAGTTTTGCAAAATCTCATCGACATATTTTTCATCTTATCCGCACATACATAAATAAATCAGATAAATGGCGCTCCTACCTTTTATGGCTTCTCCTGAAATTATTCTTTTTTTTATGTCGAGATTTGTTATTAACTTTGAAAAATGATGGAAAAATGAATATTGAAAATTTTTCGAATTGTTCGCGTTGATTGTTTGATTGAAATGCAATGCGAAAATGCATTTCTATAAATTGAAAGAGCAACACTGATTCCATCATGTGTAATTTAAAACAGTTTTGCAAAATCTCATCGACATATTTTTCATCTTCTCCGCACATACATAAATAAATAAATACATAAAAAAATGCATTTCTAAAAGTTGAAAGAGCAAGACTGATTCCATCATGTGTAATTTAAAATAGTTTTGCAAAATCTCATCGACATATTTTTCATCTTATCCGCACATACATAAATAAATCAGATAAATGGCGCTCCTACCTTTTATGGCTTCTCCTGAAATTATTCTTTTTTTTATGTCGAGATTTGTTATTAACTTTGAAAAATGATGGAAAAATGAATATTGAAAATTTTTCGAATTGTTCGCGTTGATTGTTTGATTGAAATGCAATGCGAAAATGCATTTCTATAAATTGAAAGAGCAACACTGATTCCATCATGTGTAATTTAAAATAGTTTTGCAAAATCTCATCGACATATTTTTCATCTTCTCCGCACATACATAAATAAATAAATAAATCAGATAAATGGCGCTCCTACCTTTTATGGCTTCTCTTGAAATTATTCTTTTTTTATGTCGAGATTTGTTTTTAACTTTGAAAAATGATGGAAAAATGAAATTGAATATTTTTCGAATTGTTTGCGTTGATTGTTTGATTGAAATGCAATGCGAAAATGCATTTCTAAAAGTTGAAAGAGCAAGATTGATTCCATCATGTGTAATTTAAAATAGTTTTGCAAAATCTCATCGACATATTTTTCATCTTATCCGCACATACATAAATAAATCAGATAAATGGCGCTCCTACCTTTTATGGCTTCTCCTGAAATTATTCTTTTTTTTATGTCGAGATTTGTTATTAACTTTGAAAAATGATGGAAAAATGAATATTGAAAATTTTTCGAATTGTTCGCGTTGATTGTTTGATTGAAATGCAATGCGAAAATGCATTTCTATAAATTGAAAGAGCAACACTGATTCCATCATGTGTAATTTAAAACAGTTTTGCAAAATCTCATCGACATATTTTTCATCTTCTCCGCACATACATAAATAAATAAATACATAAAAAAATGCATTTCTAAAAGTTGAAAGAGCAAGACTGATTCCATCATGTGTAATTTAAAATAGTTTTGCAAAATCTCATCGACATATTTTTCATCTTATCCGCACATACATAAATAAATCAGATAAATGGCGCTCCTACCTTTTATGGCTTCTCCTGAAATTATTCTTTTTTTATGTCGAGATTTGTTATTAACTTTGAAAAATGATGGAAAAATGAATATTGAAAATTTTTCGAATTGTTCGCGTTGATTGTTTGATTGAAATGCAATGCGAAAATGCATTTCTATAAATTGAAAGAGCAACACTGATTCCATCATGTGTAATTTAAAATAGTTTTGCAAAATCTCATCGACATATTTTTCATCTTCTCCGCACATACATAAATAAATAAATAAATCAGATAAATGGCGCTCCTACCTTTTATGGCTTCTCTTGAAATTATTCTTTTTTTATGTCGAGATTTGTTTTTAACTTTGAAAAATGATGGAAAAATGAAATTGAATATTTTTCGAATTGTTTGCGTTGATTGTTTGATTGAAATGCAATGCGAAAATGCATTTCTAAAAGTTGAAAGAGCAAGATTGATTCCATCATGTGTAATTTAAAATAGTTTTGCAAAATCTCATCGACATATTTTTCATCTTATCCGCACATACATAAATAAATCAGATAAATGGCGCTCCTACCTTTTATGGCTTCTCCTGAAATTATTCTTTTTTTTATGTCGAGATTTGTTATTAACTTTGAAAAATGATGGAAAAATGAATATTGAAAATTTTTCGAATTGTTCGCGTTGATTGTTTGATTGAAATGCAATGCGAAAATGCATTTCTATAAATTGAAAGAGCAACACTGATTCCATCATGTGTAATTTAAAACAGTTTTGCAAAATCTCATCGACATATTTTTCATCTTCTCCGCACATACATAAATAAATAAATACATAAAAAAATGCATTTCTAAAAGTTGAAAGAGCAAGACTGATTCCATCATGTGTAATTTAAAATAGTTTTGCAAAATCTCATCGACATATTTTTCATCTTATCCGCACATACATAAATAAATCAGATAAATGGCGCTCCTACCTTTTATGGCTTCTCCTGAAATTATTCTTTTTTTATGTCGAGATTTGTTATTAACTTTGAAAAATGATGGAAAAATGAATATTGAAAATTTTTCGAATTGTTCGCGTTGATTGTTTGATTGAAATGCAATGCGAAAATGCATTTCTATAAATTGAAAGAGCAACACTGATTCCATCATGTGTAATTTAAAATAGTTTTGCAAAATCTCATCGACATATTTTTCATCTTCTCCGCACATACATAAATAAATAAATAAATCAGATAAATGGCGCTCCTACCTTTTATGGCTTCTCTTGAAATTATTCTTTTTTTATGTCGAGATTTGTTTTTAACTTTGAAAAATGATGGAAAAATGAAATTGAATATTTTTCGAATTGTTCGCGTTGATTGTTTGATTGAAATGCAATGCGAAAATGCATTTCTAAAAGTTGAAAGAGCAAGACTGATTCCATCATGTGTAATTTAAAATAGTTTTGCAAAATCTCATCGACATATTTTTCATCTTATCCGCACATACATAAATAAATCAGATAAATGGCGCTCCTACCTTTTATGGCTTCTCCTGAAATTATTCTTTTTTTTATGTCGAGATTTGTTATTAACTTTGAAAAATGATGGAAAAATGAATATTGAAAATTTTTCGAATTGTTCGCGTTGATTGTTTGATTGAAATGCAATGCGAAAATGCATTTCTATAAATTGAAAGAGCAACACTGATTCCATCATGTGTAATTTAAAACAGTTTTGCAAAATCTCATCGACATATTTTTCATCTTCTCCGCACATACATAAATAAATAAATACATAAAAAAATGCATTTCTAAAAGTTGAAAGAGCAAGACTGATTCCATCATGTGTAATTTAAAATAGTTTTGCAAAATCTCATCGACATATTTTTCATCTTATCCGCACATACATAAATAAATCAGATAAATGGCGCTCCTACCTTTTATGGCTTCTCCTGAAATTATTCTTTTTTTATGTCGAGATTTGTTATTAACTTTGAAAAATGATGGAAAAATGAATATTGAAAATTTTTCGAATTGTTCGCGTTGATTGTTTGATTGAAATGCAATGCGAAAATGCATTTCTATAAATTGAAAGAGCAACACTGATTCCATCATGTGTAATTTAAAACAGTTTTGCAAAATCTCATCGACATATTTTTCATCTTCTCCGCACATACATAAATAAATAAATAAATCAGATAAATGGCGCTCCTACCTTTTATGGCTTCTCCTGAAATTATTCTTTTTTTATGTCGAGATTTGTTATTAGCTTTGAAAAATGATGGAAAAATGAATATTGAAAATTTTTCGAATTGTTCGCGTTGATTGTTTGATTGAAATGCAATGCGAAAATGCATTTCTATAAATTGAAAGACCAAGACTGATTCCATCATGTGTAATTTAAAATAGTTTTGCAAAATCTCATTGACATATTTTTCATCTTCTCCGCACATATATAAATAAATAAATAAATCAGATAAATGGCGCTCCTACCTTTTATGGCTTATGGCTTGTGAAATTATTCTTTTTTTATGTCGAGATTTGTTATTAACTTTGAAAAATGATGGAAACATGAATATTGAAAATTTTTCGAATTGTTCGCGTTGATTGTTTGATTGAAATGCAATGCGAAAATGCATTTCTAAAAATTTAAAGAGCAAGACTGATTTCATCATGTGTAATATAAAATAGTTTTGCAAAATCTCATCGACATATTTTTCATCTTATCCGCACATACATAAATAAATCAGATAAATGGCGCTCCTACCTTTTATGGCTTCTCCTGAAATTATTCTTTTTTTATGTCGAGATTTGTTATTAAATTTGAAAAATGATAGAAAAATGAATATTGAAAATTTTTCGAATTGTTCCGGTTTTATTGTTTGATTGAAATGAAATGCGAAAATGCATTTCTAAAAATTGAAAGAGCAAGACTGATTCCATCATGTGTAATTTAAAATAGTTTTGCAAAATCTCATCGACATATTTTTCATCTTCTCCGCACATACATAAATAAATAAATAAATCAGATAAATGGCGCTCCTACCTTTTATGGCTTCTCCTGAAATTATTCTTTTTTTATGTCGAGATTTGTTATTAGCTTTGAAAAATGATGGAAAAATGAATATTGAAAATTTTTCGAATTGTTCGCGTTGATTGTTTGATTGAAATGCAATGCGAAAATGCATTTCTATAAATTGAAAGACCAAGACTGATTCCATCATGTGTAATTTAAAATAGTTTTGCAAAATCTCATTGACATATTTTTCATCTTCTCCGCACATATATAAATAAATAAATAAATCAGATAAATGGCGCTCCTACCTTTTATGGCTTGTGAAATTATTCTTTTTTTATGTCGAGATTTGTTATTAACTTTGAAAAATGATGGAAACATGAATATTGAAAATTTTTCGAATTGTTCGCGTTGATTGTTTGATTGAAATGCAATGCGAAAATGCATTTCTAAAAATTTAAAGAGCAAGACTGATTTCATCATGTGTAATATAAAATAGTTTTGCAAAATCTCATCGACATATTTTTCATCTTATCCGCACATACATAAATAAATCAGATAAATGGCGCTCCTACCTTTTATGGCTTCTCCTGAAATTATTCTTTTTTTATGTCGAGATTTGTTATTAAATTTGAAAAATGATAGAAAAATGAATATTGAAAATTTTTCGAAATGTTCCGGTTTTATTGTTTGATTGAAATGAAATGCGAAAATGCATTTCTAAAAATTGAAAGAGCAAGACTGATTCCATCATGTGTAATTTAAAATAGTTTTGCAAAATCTCATCGACATATTTTTCATCTTCTCCGCACATACATAAATAAATAAATAAATCAGATAAATGGCGCTCCTACCTTTTATGGCTTCTCCTGAAATTATTCTTTTTTTATGTCGAGATTTGTTATTAACTTTGAAAAATGAGGGAATAATGAATATTGAAAATTTTTCGAATTGTTCGCGTTGATTGTTTGATTGAAATGCAATGCGAAAATGCATTTCTAAAAATTGAAAGAGCAAGACTGATTCCATCTTGTGTAATTTAAAATAGTTTTGCAAAATCTCCTCGACATATCATCATATTCTTCGCACATAAATCAAATAAATGGCGCTCCTACCTTTTATTGCTTTTCCTAAAATTTTTCTTTTTTTATGTCGAGATTAGTTATTAGCTTTGAAAATGATGTGAAAATATTAAAAAACTTTCGAGTTGTTCACGTACATTGTATGATTGAAATGAAATACGAACATGATTTTATAACAATTGAAAGAGCAAGACCGATTCCATCATGTGTAATTTAAAAAATAGTTTACCAAAAATCTCGTCAAACCGCCACCTTCGCCGGCCAAACGGCGACTGAATAAGAGACAGTTCCGAATGGTCCTATGCGGATGTAACCCATTTTTTGCAATAATGAGTCACGTTCCGGTTACAAAATATAAAATGCATTTTTTGTACTGCAAATCAAAGGTTTGTTTCAAAGATACTGAGTGGTACCTGGTACTTTCTTACAGTGTTGCCAACTATATTAGACTACCGAATCAATTGTCAATGTAAA
This sequence comes from Eledona agricola, assembly GCA_964023215.1. Classification (NCBI taxonomy): domain Eukaryota; kingdom Metazoa; phylum Arthropoda; class Insecta; order Coleoptera; family Tenebrionidae; genus Eledona; species Eledona agricola. The sequence continues at coordinate 26,553,029 of OZ026857.1, read as the reverse complement.
ATACGCTAGATATATTTTTTGTGTCGATATTTGTTATTAATTTGGAAAGATTAGTGCAAAATTTTTAATAACGTTTGATCTGTGAGCGTTCGTTATTTGATTGAAATGAAATACAAAAATGATTTCCTAACAATTGAAAGAGCAAGACTTGTTCCATCGTTGTAATTTAACAAAATAATTTGGCAAAATTTCATCGATATATCAACGTATTGTCACGTAAAGAAAACATGTCACCTTTTTCATCGACGAATATTATTGGCAATTTGGAGAAAACTGACTAACGTTTTATAAAAGTTGTTTACTTATTTTAAATGTAAATTATTATACGCGTTCGTTAACTGTTTTATCAGTGATCCATTGCACACACTCTTTATCCCAACGCGATACTCTAAAAAACACTGAAATTATGGTGTCGATCGTCACCGTCGGCAGCTAAACTAATAATGCCATTTGTCTGAAAACTGATTAGATAACTTCCGGCTTTCGGGTCCATGTATTTTTTTTTGCGCCGCCAGTTAGTGATTTCCATTTATTGAACGATTGCAAAATTTAACGGGCGTACAAATAAAATAATTCAACAAAGGCCATGAATTCATTTTGAAATTTGTTAAAGTGTAGAAACATTTCACCTTGACTAGAGAAATTTGAAATTAAGTTGTTGTTGTGAACAATCATTTTGGACACGACATTTAAAATACCTTTAGGGTTTTTTTGGTTGGTGTTAGATCAATTATAAATCTTTTTTATGTGGTATTAAGTAAACGTGTTAGAGATTTTAAATTTTCTGTGAAATATTTCAATGCTTGCTTCTTGCCTCATATTTCATCCGCTCTAGAAAACGTACTTGTTGTTCCGAAAATAGTGAATAGAAACAATGAAAACATGGAAGTTAATTTCTTGCATTTATCTCGCTCTTTTGTGTTAATTAAGGAGACTTGCTCGGTTTGTCAGTTCGTAAACTAGCTAAATATGAAATGAGTCTGACTCAATTTTTTTTACAACTTTTATCAATTCTGTCGGCTGCAGACGCTAAGTTTGCAGTTATAAAAAATTTAAGCTACTCAAGTTGATGATTTAATTTATTATTTATATCGGAAGACCTTTCCATAAAATCTTTGGCGTTGTTGACTTAACTTCCCGTTCCGACATAACCACTCGTTGGGTTATAACCCTGTTGAACCTAATAACCCAATCACATTGCCGCGATAATGTCACACCAAATTGTGCTTTAAACATAAACCCATGTATTATGACAAAGTCAACCAATTCCATATGTCAATAAACATTCTCAAACCGCAATGAATTATAGCGTAGTCATTGATTGGCACACCTGGAAAAAAACATATATGTCGTCTTGAAACAAGCAATTAAGCAGGTTTTTTTTCACATTTATTTGATTTGTTGTCCTATAACGGTGGGATACATAACTACCCTCTATTCTTTTATTCGTCTTGTTTTTTACGGCTTCACCATTGTTTTAGCTTTAAAAGAAGTGTCTCGAGATCGTTACCAAGCTCGATGAAACCAATAGTAGTCAAGAACCAAGTCATTGCCAAAGTATACCGAGATGCTTTTAGACGTATTTTAATTTTTATTTGTGCGATATGTACAAAAATTGCAATAATAAATACACTACACTAACATATCATAGTTTTTACTTCCTATATTTGAGCGTTGTGGAGCTGAAACCATCTATACTTTTGTGAAGTTTTTTGGTTAATTGTTGTGGAAGTGATGTGCGGTGCTGGACTTGGGGGTCGGGATTCGTGTCCAGGAGGTCGTCGGCGCCGTGTGCGTGGACCCGGCGGGCGTGCGGCGAGCTAGGGCACAGCTTATCCGGGTGAATGGTGTGTGGACGCCGATGCTGGAAGCTGAGGGTGTGAGCCGGGCAGGGTAGGGCTGCACGAAAAGCGCCGCCGCGAAGCTCCCGAGTCCGGGATCCGCGCACGCACTTCGCGATGAAGCTTGCAGTGGTACACATCAGGCAGGGTGCGCGTCGTGCCTAATGCAGTGTCCGATCGCTCGCCTCCAAAACTATCCGACTATGGCTGTGAATCATGCGTTTAACACGTAAAACATGTTGTGGATATATTGTGGACTGGTTTTTCTGGCCTCGGCCCTGTTCGAAGCCGCGCTGGCCGGTTCAGTCACGTCGAAAAGAGGTAAGAGCAGCATTCAACATTCGATCCCAACATATTTTCACATTACCTCTTCTCGGCGCAAAAATTTTCGCACATGCACAAATGGTGGATGCGCCGGGCGATTTTTCCCCTCGCAGTGTTTGTCAAAGACAAACTGTTTCTCTAAACAATTTTTTGTCGCGGCTGCTTTGTGTCTCCTTCTTGACAAACAGGGACTTTTTTAATTTCAAGTGAAAAGTAAACGAGACGAAGGATTTCGAAATTGCATGCGGGATTCGAAAGAGATGTGTGCGAGCTTGCGCCGCTCGTTAACGGGATTAAGATAAATCTAGCGTTTGATATCGACTAGGAATGATGGACAGGTAATTAGGATGCATGGAAGCATCCTGTTATATGCACATGCAATCTGGATTCATCGCCGCCAGGGAAAATCCCTTTTGTCTTCATAAATCAACCTCTCTTCCATTTACTTTCACTATAAAGCGAGGACGTCGATAAAACCCCTTGACGTATATTTGGACCTCCAACTTGCGAATAATGCAGGTTAATATCAGCAAGTGAGAGTGACTTCGCATTGTTACCTTTACGGCCCCATAAAGAGGTGAAAATGCGATGCCTGCCGGCGAGCATACTATACTATAAGTATCGACCTGTATTTTAAAATCAGTCACGTAAAATCAATGCCAGATAACCATCAAATATAGAGGAGGATTCGCCTGATGGATCGGCCATGCAACCATTAAACTATTTATGATCGTACAGATTCAAATAATGCAGACATTTATCATTCGAACTTTTCGCAAAAGTTAGCAACACGATTTGCCGTCGGATTGGTAATCCGCAGAACTATCCGTGAAATATTTTCAAGCGGACACTTGAGTTTGAAATAACTTGCGTTTTATTTTTAGCGAATCAGGTCGAAACTAGTTGACCAACTTTCCCGGATAGTTTTTACAGAGACAGTATTGGAAATGTGAAAACTATTTGCGGTTCACGCTCAGCGTCGAATCTCTTCATTTTTAGTTGCACGTTTAAAACGGATTACAGTAAATTCACGCAGATTTCGATAAAAAACGATAATATATAATATATATATAATATATCAATTTACATATTTTATAAATAAAATAAGCAAGCTCATTAAATATGTCGGTAGGTACATACAAAGTTATAATAAAAGGTTAAAAAAAATATTTTTTGTGAAAATAATTTTTTTGTTAAATTTGACCGATTTTTATTTTCAAATTGTCGTTTTACATTTCCGCACGCACATTTTTAAGTGAAAAAAAATCTTTATCGCATATCTTAGTGTCAAATGAAGAATTGTTACCCCAAAGGAGAATGGAATTCCACTTAGGGAAATTGCCCGTCGTTTAAATCGGGGTCACACAACAATAGTAAGGTGGCGGTCTAGCTGCGCTGATGAGGGAGTTTGTGAATTCTGGCGTGCCTGATGCTAATGTCCTCGAAGGACAACGGATCGAGAAAGTCGTCGCCTAAGAGTAATATGTAGAGGGAGTTGACACATCAAAAACTTCCAGAGGGCATGAAAGGGATTATGGGATGTGAAATCGATATTTAAGTAGCTATTTCCTTGTTTTGAACAGTTTATTTTCTTTTATTATTTAAATTCTACGAGTTTTTTTTGCTTTTGTTCTGTTATGTCTGGCGCATTAAGTAGAACTTTAATCTTTGATGTTTTTTTTCCATTTTAAATCAGTGGCTGTAAGATCTGAATAATTTTTTATTCCTTTTAAAATATTTGATTCCGGTTCTATTAGGACTTTGCTTTTTTATATTACAACGATTTTCACATTTTACTCTGTTTCTTTATTTTATAATAATTCTTAATAAAAATTATTAAATTTACAACTTTGTTTACTGAGTATTGCCTTTTTTTTAATAAATTTTGTTCAGCATCAAGCCTTTCCTGACCTCAAAAACCTCAAAACAACAAAAACTTTTTATTCATCTAATAAATATTCTTCTTCAATTTTTTATTGCACTAGTGCGGAGTATGGTGTAATATTCTAAAAATAATATTCATTGATATTTTGTTGTATGTTTCACCAGTTCATAAAGTAGGTAGCGTTTTATCACCCCATGAAGCTTTCTTCGAAAAGTTACCTAATAATAAATAAATAGATTATCCATACAAAATAGCTCTGGGAAAGTCGATTCAATCAAATGTAATGTTAATTTTTACTGACTTTCACACTGACTTCACTCTATTCGCCAATTAATGTAAATCAGAATATGATTGAAGTTTGGTTGAAAATTTTTTTATCAACCTGTGAAACCTCGTACTGCTTCCGCAAGAAAATGACGTCTCTTGAGATGATTTGGATATGTAGGTACCAGTATGTTTTACTGACGTAAATGAATGGACGGCAACCGTTCACAATGATGAGCAGTTTTTGTATTTTTAATTTGCTTTATTTTGCATTATTCAAAAATAGATTGTAATAAGGACATTTTTTATTTGGGTTTATGTATAAAAAACACAATGTATCCACACACGTCTAAATAAAGAGGATAATACAATAGAAACTTCATAAGTGAAATAACTTAAAATACGAAAAATATTCATCAAAACTAACATATTACAGTACCAAAAATACGAAATGGTGACGGAAGTTTGTATTAAATTTGCATCAACCAGAAATTTCAGTTAATTCAGCCTTTGGCTGTTTTTTGTTCTATGGAAATCAGTGCAGCAGTTAACGATTTTCACAGGAAAACAGGAGGAAACAAGTTATTTTCACCATTCGGGATTGTAGTAATTGCAGAACATTTAAATTATTGGTAGGGATTTGAGATAGTTCGGCTAATGGTTTGCACACGAGCTGCATCGGCTCAGACATAAATCTGAAATGCACTGATCTCCGAATTTGTTCTGAACAATTATGGTGGCAAATAAATGGGATGAGAACTGATCTGCAAACTAATGCAATTCTGGATCGCTAACGTTTTTCGATTGAGTCACGAATATTAGAAATGAATCGCAGGGAGAACTATTGCTTATATCAGATTAAAAATTACATCGGGACAAGTTTTGATCGCGCAATTGGGAACACATCGTAATTCGGTTATCGAGTGCAAATATGCCTTTGCATTCGACCTCCGGCTGTATTAGTTAATACGTCGCCATAAATTCAAGCTTCGTTAAGTATTTGTAGCCGAGGCGAACGGGAAGTCGGCGTCTTTATTGAGTTGGATAACAATCAAAGTACATGTGTGGCTGTGTGCGGCGAAAGCAGTGTCGATTTGTCCTTTTTTTAATAAGCGAACTAGGAAAACTGCACGATCCTCGATGATGTAGGCGAATAAATTACCGGGGACTCTCCTTTCTTAATATCTCCACTAACAAAGTAAACGATGTTTGTTAGGTCTTAGGCAAATGAAGACAAATGAGAGACATTATTACCTTAGTTTGGCGAGGGCATCAGTCAGGGCGGGTGCTGACGCAGGCCGCTGGAAGCCCTTAGATGACTGCTTCATTCGCTCTCAATGCCTTTTGCTGACTGCTCAAATTGACAAATTAAAGTTATATATGTGTCATTATTGCGGGATGCTTTCGTTGGCAGAACGAGGGATCGACGGCTTTATGCTGCGGCCTACGTAATTAATGATGGGACCGTATCTTTTTCCAGTCCGGCCCTCTAATATTCAAGCATCGTCGGCGTCGCTTTTTATCAGAAAAAAATTCATGGACGATCGAATTCGTCATAATTTTCAGAGATGCGAATTTAAATTTGATAAACGGCCGAAAACATACACGAGTTGGTTTTGAATTCGGGTTTCTATTTTAATAAATATTAATTCGTTTTTGCGACAAACACAATTCTTTTGCCGTAACGTCGGTGGTGTTATCGACTAATTAAAAATCAACGTTTTTGACATGGCGGTTTGTTTTATTTTTAATATTTTATCAACTATAAAGGGTCGAATTTAATTGATGGCTGATGAAACAAAAGATCGTTTTTGTTGTAACTCAAATTTCAGAGTTTAATTAAATTCTACTTTTGACAAAAACAGGAAATGGGCACTATTTTCAATAGGTTGAATTACAATGTGATATTAAATAAAAAATATACGCATTCATGGCATTTATTGATTATTACAATCACTTTTTATTTTTAATTGCACATTTCATAACAGCAAAGATGAAAATATCAGTGGGAATGCTGAAGCAATAATAACGAAGTATATATAAGTAATGTTAGTTAATTTAAAAACGGACACTTAATATTTCATCACCGATCATTTTAACATTTCAGTTATTAAATTAAGTTCGCCTGAAGAACGCCGACTATTTCCTGCGATCTGTTGTGCACACGGATCCAGCCTGATTTAATTTTGTTTTGATTGTACTCGAAACAAACGTCTCATTTCGTATTTGCACTTGGACGAAATTAAATTATGCGTTGAAAAAGAAACCCGATGAAAAGGTCGAACGAATTTAATTAAAGCGTAAAAGGAGGTCTGGAGAGAAGCAGCGGTGCAGATGTTTATGTTGTTCGAAAATTTCAATTTGCGGCAATTAGACTGATTAATAATTTGCTTATTAATGCAGCGATGGCAACGAAGGGACGATGGGCCTTTGTGTCGTCGACGAACGAAAGCAACACAAGTTTACGTCATTCCGGTGCAATTAATCAATGTGCCACGGTGTCAGGGAATCGTATTATATTTTTCGTTTGTATGCGAGTGCGGAAAAAAACGTAATAACGACGAAAACTGTATTGTTTTCAATCGAGACGAAGGTTTCAAATTCACATCCGAGACAATTATTCAAAAAGTAGACCGATAAAATAATAAAAAAAAAGTCGGCGAATAATAAATGATGGGGAGAAGTCGAAGTAAGGAACGATATATTTCCGTAATGAGAATATCAACATGTCAACTGAAACTGATTGCTTTATAAACACAAGTCGCGCTTCGAAAATAAAACGTCAATATGGTCGTCCACTGAACCGTAAATAATTGGCCCCACGTTAATTATATTCATGGACGCGGTGCGAGTTTTCTTTCGGATTCGTCGTCGCCAAAAGGCACGACGCAAAGTTGACATAAAAGCATTTCGCACAAAAGAATGCCGCATTTTGCGTGTTTTCCCGCATTCGATTAGCTTTGTTGCTGTGTCTGTCACAACGTCCGATTAGTAATCTTCGTGTTTATGAATTAATATCGAACAAAAAAAGTCCTGGGTTTCGCGTGTTTAATTCGCCGGGACGCAATTCGGAACGTGTAATCAGCGCTTCCGAGCGAATTTCAAAGCGTGTTTGTTTGAGCATTCGGCCGGAATTCTCCATCTTCCATCGGCGACGATCTCAATCATGTGCCGAAACGATTGAAAAGTTGTTTAAATATGTTATAAATTGATGTTTTCTCGTGTGTTGTGCGCCTTGAGCGGCTGACTAACGGAGTGAGGTTGACTTTCTGCATGTATTTGCTTCGTTGCGTTCCTCTACTTCGTAAACATTTACAGAGCATTTCGTAAAGTTTGACTCGGAATTAAGTTCAACGAGGCAGCCAACTGTGCTTTCTGAGATTTGTCTTATTTGGGGCGTGACCCAGGTCCGATAACCTTTGCAGACGCAATTTCAACGGCCGAATTCTTCGATTGTTGCGACGCACGAAAAATGTTATTTCAATTCGTTCTCGGTAACCGGAGACAATGCTTTCGCTTTTGCTGAATCGGGGACCGAGAAGAGCTTTTCGGCGTGTTTGTCGCCAAATTTCGATTTGGTATAAAAACAAGTTTTCAAACACAGCAGGCTTCTCGGTTTACAATGCCTTTAATATGGGAGCCGGTGTTGCAACACATATTGTTCCATTGTGTGTGATTAAACTCGGGTTCCGTTTAAAGTGGAAGAAGAAGCAGTTTTTTCACCCCCTCTTCGATGAACATGTTTACATAAAAAACAAATTACGCTTCGGCATCTGATTACCAGGAAGGGCGCTGGGGCACTCTAAACTAAGGGCGCGTCCGCTTGATGGCGGCGCGCGCCCTTGCTCCCCATGATTGACAGACGATAACTGAAAAAGGCAGAAAAGCCGTCATAATGTGTATTTTTTCGGAAGGTGTAGTGGTTCGGTATCGATGTTATTAATCGATAAAGCTAGGGCGTAGCCAGGGAAATGTTAACAGTATCTATTTGCATTCTGAAGTACACGGCACGTCGAACCGCCCCGTGTTTGCTGCTGTTGACAAAGTGTCAACTCGGCAACACCCGTCCACGATTCAGATTTGGAAGATAAACACAACCATCGTCTGCAGTTTAGCGTTAAATGACGCCGCATCGACGATATTTGCAAATAACGAGGATTCACCAACTACCGATTGGACGGGAGTTTTGGCGGATGCGCCGGGTTTACCAGATCAGACAAATTTACGATAATCCAGCTTCTCTGTGTCTCTTGTGCGACTCAAAGCAGCATAGTTGAGACAAGTTCATTAAAGAAGAAATTTGTTACATAGTTTGAGTTGTTTTAATTTTAATATTAAAAATAACGAAAGAGCAAAGTTTAAAAATTAGCTGAACTGGGAGGCGCGATAGTTTTATTATTATTATTTGAGTTTAAGTTTTAATCGCTGGAAGTTTAACCATGCAAATTTTTATTGCTATTAATTTTTAGAATGAAAGTTGGTAGAACTATATATTTTACGTAATAAATTAAAAACGAGCGCAACTATTTATCTCTAAAAAGTAATAACCTAAAATTTCAAAAATTTAGTGGAAAGAGAGCTTAAAAGCAATTTTTTTATATTACGAGTACTTAATCGATTACCATTGCATAGGAGGCAATAGACCAAACCAAATGTGAGGACAATTGCACTTGACCATAGTCCAGTGGACTTATCTATGATTCAAGAGCAACTTGTGAGGGGTCGTCAAAATATATCGTTGATTACAATTCAAATTATTCATTATTTAGCAGAGGTTTATATTGTATATGTATATATTTTTATGTAGGTAGCCCGAATCACTTATTTGCAATTGTATAAAAATCGAAATAAGTCCATATAATATTACAACAACTTTTGCGGAATTTTTATTCGATGTTAACTCTGATCTAAGAAGCAACAAGTATGCAACAAGATTAATGTATGTAGTAATTGCTAAACAACCCATTTTTATGTTAAAAATGTATAAATTTACACCTGTGATTATCAGTTTATGGATATGAGCTATGAGCTTACAAATCACTGATGTCCATACATACATTATTTTAGCCGCCATCACCAGACCTGTTGTATATTGAACATTCAAAAGCGAGGATATTGCATTGTATTTCATCCTCTAAACAATCTTTGGAACTTCGACACTAGCTGAAGTTAGCTCGGAAAGAGATATCCCAAGAAGACATTGACCATTTAACTTACTAATACTTTCACGAGCAAATAATGGTTTAAATCTTTACCGTTATTTTTATGCACGAAAGTCTTGAACGTGATGCATTTTATTTATTTAGATTACGTCGTTATTTCATGTCTTATATTTGGTACGAAAATTTGCATGCTGGCAAACATTCACTCTAACACTGGATTGGTGCCAAAGATAAATTACAACATAGATTTTTTATAACTTACATTACTGCAATTGACAATTGGTTGTTGTAATAAATATAATGTGCGTACCTTTACTGTTACAAGTTATTATAATTTCGTGTGCCTCGACCATAAACCCCTAATCTGCAAATAAATTTTATCATTGGTAGTATTAAATTCATCTGTTCATGATCTTCTAGTGCTTTTGATGCTCCATTATTATGTAATAATAAAATCATAATAAAAATAAAATATAAAAAAATACTTTTATTACTTTAAAAATTGTACCCAGGTACATGTTACACAACACCTAGATTTATTCGGCGACTGCGAGTCAGTGAATAAAAAAAGAAATTTTCAAATAATAAAAATGATACTAAAATATTTTACGACAGGGTCCCAGATATTTCCACATTCTAGCGAATAAAATATTGCATAAGTAGACAATATACGCCAATTTTTACACCTCAGCAACAGCAAGTTTATTTTACATACCTCTCCAATTTAGAATTGACGTGCAAAAGGACTCTCAACTGATGTAAAGGGCATATAAAAAAAATGATGTGTACATGTACTGTACGACATACTCGTATAAGATACATTTCATGTCTTTTTTAACAACTTCCATCTTGGGTTTAAACGTTTTTTGAGCAATTTTTCGGATGACAGAGTTTGTCAAATGACATGATATGTCAATATCAAACGTCTACACTGTAAAGTTAGATTTTTTGTGCTCCCGTTGTTAATTTCATTTCTTACTGTCATTGTTATTTTATAATACACTAAAATAAAACCTTTACTCCTAACAAAATCAACATAAACAATAATTTGTAACTCAACATCTTGCCGGAGTTTTTCTCGAAGGCACAGTGAGTCGAAGAAAATGCAATCTAAGCTCTATGAAAATGAAAGTTTGAAAATTTGCCGCGGCATCTAATCCGCCGGTAACTCGTCAGAACGAAAGGGCGATAATTAATCTTCCGTGACTAGAAAGGGTCGGTTTCTGGTGCTTACCACGTCACCTGCCTGAAGACGACCGCAAATTGTCCATTTTCTAATAATGCGGAGTCTTAAGAGAAGTTGTCAGATGAAAGAAGGCGCAAGCCATGATGGCGCCAAATTGCACATTTGCTTGGTCTCTTCCTTTTCTCTTTTTCATTCCGTCGACGTTGTAAAACTAAGCGATCCGAACAAATAATGAATTTAAATCATTCGGCAAAGGGAGTGCAATTTGAAGCCAGTCAACGGAGAACCGCAAAACTTACGTCACGCATTTTGTTCGGCAACGAACCCGAAAACTAGAACCAATCGAAAATTGCTTTTAATCTTTAGAATGGTTTAATTTGTGTCTTTGATGGGGGACACAAAGAAAGGGTTGATCGTTGCGGTCAGTAGATTTCAATCTGGTTTGTTTGCATGGGATTATTGTTCCACCAAAACAATTACAAGAGAGGGTGGGCGAGCTCGCGAACGAACGAAAAAATACGTTGTGGTAAATATCTGCAATTGGCAGCGAAATAAATTATCCTCGGCAATGGAGATATCTCCAGCTAAAGATTTTCTCTATGGAAGCTTTTAAAATACTGGAAAAGTCGGTTAATTTTAAAACGCAATAAAAAGGGAGCGAACTTTTAAATTAACTTTGCTTAAAAGTTAGGATCATTTTTAAGTTTTTTTTTACGGAACGTAACTACATTAGTACTCTGTGCCGTAACACTAGTGGCATAAATTTTGGAAAATTTCAATTAGTAAAGTTGGCCTAAAAACGGTGATTTGAAAACGAAAATGGCGATCAATTATTTGAAAAGTTTCCATATAAAACTGAAACTAACCCAGAAGTGGTAATATATTTTTCAGTAGATTTCGACATGAGTCGTTCGTGGCCTATCTCGTTTATTTCATTGGTTTACAACCACTCGCGCTACAATTTCACGACCTGCCTCTTAATAAAAGGCAACACGATGTTTACGTAAATTTGAATTAATAACGGCGTCCCCTTAATTAAAACCGACTTTGTTAAAATAAGAAGCAAAGTTTCAATTTTATTACTCGGGCCGCCGGTCGACCCCACTAAATTTACCTGCAATTTTAAACAAATTAATAAATATTTAAATTAAAATTATACTCGCCACACGAACCAGTCGATTAAGCTTCACTTTCCGCTCAGTAAAATTTACAACAATAAAAAATTCATGATCTCATCGATCTTTCGCTGCAGCTAATTAGAATGAAATTTTACCGTACACCAGTAACGGTTATCCTTAAAGTAATCTTGACAACGCCGAATGTATTTAGCACTAAAGTGGTTTATGGACCTCCAGTGTCGCATAAAACTTTCATTTAGCCACATTTTGGTTAAGACGGGTCATACGAGTTCAGAATGTTCCCCGAGCTTTTACGGCTTCTCCTTCACCTCCATTCCGCACGCCTTCTATAATGCATAACCGCGAACATGATGCATAATAAACACAATACGAATCTTCAGGTAAAAACGACATTCACGCTGGAAATTGCACCAGGACGCCAACGGCTAAATTCGAAACGAGGTCACCTGAGAAGCAATCCCGTGAAGCAAGCTTCCGGGAGAATTCCCGTTAAAAAAATTTAATTACAAACAAATCGATGAAATTAATGCAACCAACGAATGCAAAGCACTCGACAAATTTATCTAATTAATAAAACCACGAACGAGCGTGTGTATTGATTAACCTTACTTTCTACTGAGGCTGTGTACAGTAATGAACAATGCATAGAGGACGCATTCTGCTGGCGCTTAATTTGACTTTACTGAAAAAAATTCAAGAGGTTCGTGTATTCAATTTATTATAGTCCGATTCGCCGCTGAAACGGAACGTAAATGCGTGACGAATTTACTGCAGCGAGATTCGGCTCTGCAATAATTTTTAACTTATGATTAGTTGAAAAGTTCACTTCTGAAAAGATAAACGTTTCGGCAAAGTTGTGCGGTAAAAACGAGTTGTCAGCCAGTATTTGGGAATGCTCTTGTAATATATGACTGCGTTTTTGAGCAGAAAATATGTAATTTTCACGTTTGGTTGTCTGGGGAAAAATTGAATAGAAATTAAGGTGTTAGAGAACGACATTCATAGGAGACATTTTCCATGGCGTCGATTTATACATTTAGGGAAAAACAATCACGAGGCTTCCACCGTCGTCAACATGCCAATTCTAGGTACTTGTTATTGCATCTTGAGCGAAATTGAATTGAAATTTATTATTTTAAACTTGGTGTCATATTACGAGGCGAACCATTAGACGACAATTTGTGTTATTATACGTTTAAAGTAAAGCTTTTAACAGGATTGATTTTGGCGGATGCGCGGATTCGATCGAAATCTCATTATTTTAAATATAGAGCTTGGAACATATTGAGGGATAACCCAAATCGAGTACAATTGTTTAAGTCAGATACATTAGAAAAAGTGTACACAGCTTGATTGCATTACTATAAAAAAAATTCCGCTCACACTAATAAAGAAACGTTTCAAATCGACGTCACAAATACATTAAAAATGATACGGGCGAAACAAATAAAACAATTAATGGGGGGGGAATTACGGGATGGCACCTGACAGTAAGTAATTAGTGACAATGAAAAAAAGCTCGTAAAAATAGGGTGACATTATCATTGATTTGTATCGCTTTTGTGTCGTTCCCGATCATGCGGAAGCCGACAGTAAATCCGGTTTAAGTGTTTCCATTCCGACGAATATTAATGTTAAAACAAAGAATATCAAAACAACAATGGCAACGCTAAAACAATATTATCTGGGAGAGTCGACGGTCGGCCTGAAAAACACATTACAGCGACCGAGCACACAAACTGCAGACTAAGCGCTATATCCTCCCTTAATGAACAAGCTCTCAGGCCAAAACCAAACACTCGTCGTCGTTTCGAATTGAAGATGGTGGGTTTTAGCGGATGCGCCGGTCTTGCATCCCCGCATACCGATGAGGGATGGGCGAACTGTAGGTCAAAATGCATCCAAATTTGTATTCTCTTCTCGAGACCGAACTAAGTCGTCTCGTTGGAACGCGGCCAACATTTTTATTGACCGCTTCTAAAGAGTCGCTTTAGGTAAACTGGATTGAAATTAATACACACGGACGACATATGCCGACGTTGCTGCATATGCAACGCTTCTTGCACTTTATTCCCATTTTCAACGCCAGTTTTATTCTGGGATTTCACTGTTGCGAACGCTTCGATTGCCACACACAAGTTATGGCTATCGAATTTATATTAAATACTCCCGTAAAAGAAGACATTATGGGTGATAAAAGGGAATACCTCAATATCGTTTTATCGTCATGGATCATACTAAAAAAATTATGTCGCGTAAAAATCTATAACTCGGCCAGAATGCTTTCTTGTTTTGACATTAACTCGACCGACCTTCATTCGTGCTCTAAAGTTGTTAATTTGTCAAAAATCAATAATTTTAAACTGGGCGGGGATGTGACATTCGATTTGTTCAGTTTTATTTGTGCGATTGCAACTGTTGACTAAATTGTTTTTAATAATTGACATCGACTGCGTAATTATATTCACACCTCGCCGTCATGATCAACATTGTAGTACCCTCTATGTTACTACCAGAAACGCACATATTTAAAATAACAAAAAAAGCTCAGGTAGTGGGGGCATGTGGCCTCTTACCTCACCGCTGTCAATCAACCATTACTTCTTTTGTGCGCATCAGAAACGCTTCGCCGCTCACAAATTTTCGTAAAATCGTGAAAAATCTAGTGTTTTCGAAATGGAAAGAAGGAGCAGGAAAAGAAAAAGGTGATCCTCATCATCAGAAGAACCTGAGGCGAGTGTAGGCCGATTGATAAAGCGGCTCCTTCACAAAAAAGCGGATTGGAAACACTCAATAACTGTCACTGAAGGGCCAGTGCCCTACTCGGATGATGGAGAGAGCCGTCTTATAGAAACTAGCAACCGTAAGCTTGCAATATAATAATAATAATCTGTTTAAGGAATATGCATCATGCAACAAGTGACAACTCACCTAACCTCAAATGTGGGACTTACATTTTGAATGTATTTCCTGTGTTCATGCTTTGACCTTTTGGTCACATGACCATGCAACAAGTGACAACTCACCTAACCTCAAATGTGGGACTTACATTTTGAATGTATTTCCTGTGTTCATGCTTTGACCTTTTGGTCACATGAGTCAATGAATGCCTTTTGGCATGTTGGACGTTTATCAAGGCACCTTTTGGTACCCTGGCAACATGGATTAATTTTTACGCATCTCGATACATGCTGAAACTTTTTTTTCATCCAAAGGCAGTTTTTGAAACTGGAGGAGGATGTGTCGCTGTTCTCTTTTGATAATATGGTGACCCACCAAGGACCAAGCATATTCAGCATATGGAACGTATTGCCTGCGTTCATGCTTTGACCTTTTGGTCTCGTTGAACATTTATCAAGACGCCTTTTGGCATGTTGAATGTTTATCAAGACACCTTTTGGTGCCCTACTCGGATGATGCGTCTTTAGAAACTCGCAACCGTAAGTTTGCATATTACATATTACATATTGAATGTATTTCCTGTGTTCATGCTTTAACATTTTGGTCACATGAGTCAATGAATGCCTTTTGGCATGTTGGACGTTTATCAAGACACCTTTTGGTACCCTAACAACAAGGATTAATTTGGTCTTACGCATCTCGATACATGCTGAAACTTTTTTCAGCCAAAGGCAGTTTTTGAAACTAGAAAAAGATGGTGTCGCTGTTCTCTTTTGATAATATGGTGACCCACCAAGCATATTCAGCATATTGAACGTATTTTCTGCGTTCATGCTTTGACCTTTTGGTCTCATTAGTCAATGAATGCCTTTTTGGCACATTTATCAAGACACCTCTTGGTACTCTAACAACAAGGATTTATCTTAATGCATCCGCAGACATGCTGAAACTTTTTTTTCATGCAAAGACAGTTTTTGAAACTTATGCCAGAGGAGTACACTGAAACAGAACATCTTGAACTCCAAGCAGCGGTCGAAACTAAGCAGACTGCGCTTGACCCAGACCTTTTGAAGGTGTTGGGCCAACAGGTCCCACAACCAAAACTACTAGTTTGGTTCACACTCGCATAGCCACTATTTGGAATGCCATCTTGTTTTCAGGCTTGATTAAAGAACTCCAAACTAAACTGGTAGCAAAATATCAGACCTTAACGAGCTCCCCATTTTTGGCGCCTCCACGAGTTCATAAAGAAGTTCGGGAAGTTTACCTCCGTCTCAGAAGCGTGCTAAAACCGAGGCAACCGACTCGTAAAGATTCAGAGCCGCCTCCGGGCAGCTCTCTCGGCTTTGGGAGGAACCATCACAATTCTCTTGGAGAAGACAGACCGAACGCCTTTAGACACACAGATATTATCAAATGTCAGTTATTCCGCACGACTCTTAGCAGACGTTCATTATGAACAGTCGCAAGCTCGTCGGGCAATTTTGAAATATGTTCCCAACAGGGATCTAGCCGATATCTTAACGGAAGTAGAGGTGAAGGGAAAAAACATCGGGTGCTTTGAAGGCCCGACCTGCTGCCGTGGTCCCAAAAACAAGAAACATATTCAAGAATTATAAACCACCAATGCAGGTATTTCACAGCTACTAAGCTCTGGTGCAGTTCCTAAATGCTTGCCTTGCAAGGACCAGTTCTTGTCACCAATTTTTCTTTAATTTCCAACTAGACGGTTTTTACAGGTTTATTCTAAACCTTAAAAGAGTAAACACATTTTTGAAACCAGACCATTTCAAGCTTCGTCCTGGACATTTTATATATCCTGGACTTACGCGACGCATATTACAGGATACCTATTGATCCTGAATTTTAGAAATATTTGAGGTTTTCTTTCTGCCGACAACTGTATCAATTTAATTGTATTCCTTTTGGATTATTGACAACACCATGGTTATTCACAAAGGTCATGGAACCAATGTTGAAACATCTGAGCCGTCAGGGAATTGTGTCAATCGTTTACTTAGATGACTTCCTTATCCTTGGCGATACTATAAAAAGTTGCACCTTTAATGTGCAAAAAACACTCAAGTCATTGACAGATTTAGGTTGAAAAATTCGAGAGTTTGCTCGTTTTCTTGGAACATTAGGTTCCATTTGCCCGGCCACCGAATATGACTGGCTTTACACGAAAACTTTGGAACGTGAAAAATATTTAGCACTATGCAGACGTGGAGAAACTTTGACAGTTTCGTCAACATCTCGCCATCCATCAAAGAGAACTTATGCTGGTGGAAGAAAAACATTTGTGGCGCCTTTTGCCCCATCCGCCAATGTCACTTTGTAGTTACAATTTTCACAGACGCCTCAACTACGGGTTGCGGTGCTGTGTATGGATCTGAAACAATTAGATTTTGGACCGAGACCGAAAAGATAAATTATAAATTTATTGGAACTTCTAGCGGTCTTCCGCGAACTATCCCATCTTGCAACAAAATTGAGCAATTACGAAAGTCTTTTAAGAATAGACAATACTACGATTGTGTCCTATGTAAACCTCATGAAAGGAATTCGTTTTCATTACAACCCGTGATGGAATGGAGTCTCTCGGAAACAGCTTTCAAAACAATTGTTTTGGGTGCCCTGAAATCGATTTGGATTCAGAAGCAATTGCTGTAGACTCCTTCACAGTCGACTGGTCTATATATTATTTTTATGCTTTCCCACACTTTGATCTGATATCACGAACTTTGCAAAAGCTTGTCAGAGAGGCGGCTACTGGCATATTGGTAATGGCAGCCTCTATCCGCCCCTCTACTATGAAACAGTATGAATCCACCTTTAAGAAGTGCGTTTGAAGCCTCACTCGAGAAAATCATGGAGTTTCTTACGGAATTGTTTGCAAAAGGGGCGTGTTACAGCAGCCTAAATACGGCTCGATCAGCAATTTTATGCTTGTTACCAAATGAGAGGGGCGACGACCCAAAATTGAAACGTTTCTTCAAAGGCATTTACAACCTGTGCCCACCAGCACCAAGGTACGACTCGACATGGGATCCTCAACCGGTATTGAACTACCGAAATCGCTCTCACCGGAGAAGGATCTTCCTTTTTGAGAAGTTATCTTCCAAACTAATAACTTTTCTAGCGTTGGTGACCGCCCAACCCATGCAAACATTATCTCTGATAGGACTGGAAATTATTCAAACAAGAAATGACAGAATCGAAATAGCCATCACACAACCGTTCAAAACTTCTTCTAAAGATGCAGTACAGCCTACGCTATACCTGCCGTTTTACAAAAAGGAAACCAGTCTTTGTGTAGCATCTGTTCTGAATTGCTACATAAATCGAACCCGTTCTATCAGGGGAGATACAAAGTCACTCTTCCTCACTTATAAAAGACCCTACCAGTCAGCTTCAACCCAAACTTTAAGCCGCTGGGTAAAAACAACCTTGAAGGCGAGTAGTATAGATACTGAGTGCTTCTCAGCACATAGCGTACGTCACGTATCGACGTCGGCAGCAAAACGGAAGGGGGTACAACTTGACGTGATCAGAGCACGAGCAGGTTGGTCTGCAATTTCTCATACCTTTGCGAAATTTTGTAATAGACCGCTTGGCGACAAATCTATATTTACAAACGCTATTCTTAATAGTTGAAATACAAACACTGAGGAAGCTGTTTAGATTGTCATATAAAATTATACTTAGATTCAGTTTTTACTAGACGTTTTCGAAAGTTCATTTGTAATCCTTAATTTATTAAGGTATGCGAACAAGTTTTGTTCCCAATTCTTTCTCTAAACTAAGATTTGCCTCTGATGTAAATGTTTTACACAGTTACAAAAGGCTTTAATTAAAATTTAAGCTATTTACTTTATTGTCCTTGTGGATAATGTTTAGTCGCAACAACTTTAAACATCTACAATGTTGATCATGACGGCGAGGTGTGAATATAATTTGAAGATCAAACGAACTTACCTGTAAGTGAAGTTCCGATCTTAATTATATGAAACACCTCGCCGGAAATGATCAGTCCCACCCGTTCCCTATCGTTGTCGTTCCCAGATCATTTCATTGTTGCGACTTTATTCACCTTTAAACATAATGGTTGATTGACAGCGGTGAGGTAAGAGGCCACATGCCCCCACTACCTGAGCTTTTTTTGTTATTTTAAATATGTGCGTTTCTGGTAGTAACATAGAGGGTACTACAATGTTGATCATTTCCGGCGAGGTGTTTCATATAATTAAGATCGGAACTTCACTTACAGGTAAGTTCGTTTGATCTTCAAATTATAGCCTCTAGTTTAGATTTTGTCTATTATTATTACGGTAATCAATGTTTCAAATAAAATATAGCACGCTGTTTAATACAAACAACATGCTAATTTTACAATAAATTGTTTTAAAACAAGAAGTAGATATGGATTTATTTAGTTTTTTTTCCTATTCCTCCCTTGTTGAATTTATAAGGTACTATAACTTCATAACATAAATATCAATAAATTTCTTCAATTTTAATCTTGTTGACTTTTCCTCGCATTTGCTTACAATAATATAAAATACGTACAATTAGAAGATTTAAAAGTTGTTACAAATATAACTAATATTAAATTTCCAATAATGACAAAGGATGTTTCCAAAAATGGAATAAAACATTTAGTTGCATCTGATTAAAGTATTGTATTTATCTTCAAACAATATATTAAGCGATATTGTTCATTAAGTTCTTAGACACAATTCATATGGTACCTTTTTTTGGTAATGATTAGCTAATAATGTTAATTAAAATAATAATATAAATTTGGAGCAAGTGCGGCATTAATTAATTACGTATTCTGTGCGTTCATAATATTTCATATAATACTAGCTGAATGTACCCGGCGTTGCCCGGACGTAGATTAAATAAACGCAGTGTTGACAAAAGTGGTGTATTGGCGATGTTGACTAATCGACATTATAATACAATGGGAATGCTCTACCTTGCCTATCACAAAATAAACAAATTTGCTGCAATTAACCTGCGTTGGCAGGACTTAAATATGATTTGGACAAAGAGGATATCTTGGTTGATATCTGAGATGAAAAATCTTGAATAGACTATTTAGGCAAAGACGCAGTTTGGAAGTGTTCTATAAGCGATTCCAGGAAATCGTAATTCGGGAAAATAAAAGTTTACAAATTAGCTGATCATGTTATGATAAAGTTGAAAACACAATGGAAACATTTCTCCTGCTGCAGTCATCTCACAAACGGAACAGTATGTGGATGATTTTGACTTATCTTCAGCATAAACAAACTCTTCAGCATAATTATCTCCTTCTGAACTGCACAAAAATTATTAAAACCTGGCCGCAACTTGTTTGACAATTAAAGTGCGAACCTTTTGAGCTCACTTTCCAGTATTAAAATTTCAATACCAATACCATAGATAGTAAAAAAGATATCCATCACCTTTCACGGGAATAATACGGTGTGGTATTTGTACATCGCTATATTTTCAAACTTCTCCATATTAGTTATAAATGATGTACAGCAATAATGAACAGAATGTACGTAAAATAAATAGTGTAAAACGTGTATAAGCACAGAATTATTAAGGGTATGAATGTCAGTGAAGTCTCGAACAACGGTGCAAATTTCGGATTTCAGCCGGGGCAAATTTGGTGAAAAACAAATACACCACTATCATTAACTGAACGTAAAAATTAGCGTACAAATATAAGTAGAGTCCGGTCCAACTCTGGTAATTTTTCGAAAATTGATTGGGACAGATTTGGTTAACGCAAGGAACAAATGAACCACCAAGGGAATGTTAAATTATAATACTTTATTTGATCTGCATAGATATTAAATCAAACCAAATCGAGCATCGCCTTTTCACGTTTGTGACCTTGCCCTTGACGTGGCAGGCTCAAGCTGCTTCAATAATGTAAAAATCTTATTCGGCATCTCCAATAAACTCACATTTGTTTACATTAACACGCATTCCTTCATGGACTTGTGACGAATTACAAACAAATATTGCAACTTCAAGTGTTCCATATAATTTCGTTTCTGGGTGCAAGCTCCTTTCTTTTCACTCTAGTCAGTCTGAACTTATTACACAGAGTGATATTTTCAAATCCAGGCGCCCTAAATAATTTTGTCGTTGTTTTCAAAAGTTTCAAGAGAAGGAGAGTTGACAGAGAAGCTAAATTATTCCAAATTATTCCCATTTAGTTCTCTGACAACGTTAAAGACAATGTTGAAATATATAAATACAAAATTTCACACCATAAAAACGAAGTATTTGGGAATTATGGACAAAAAAAGTCGAAGTTATTTATGTTAATTTGGCGTGATTTGCTATGGTTTAAAAAAATGCAAAAATATCAGGTTGATTTGGGGTTGTTTCATATGATATGGGTTTCTTTGAGGATTGTTTGGAATGGTTATTGATGGTTGGCAGGGTTTAGCTTTGGCGGATTAAACGAAATTTTCGGTAATTATAATGTGATTGGGCTTTGTTTGGCTTGGTAAGAAGTGGTTGGGGTGATTTAGGGGAATTCGAAGTCATTTATGCGAGTTTGGCGTAGTTTGCTTAGAATTCGTAATTTTTTTTTTTAATTATGGGTTGACCTGGAGTAGTTTTGAATGGTAAGTGTATGACTTTTAGGGATAGTTTGGAATGGTGCGTTATGTTTGGGGTGTTTAACGTATTCAGGTAAAATTTACAAAAATTTTGGTAATTTTAAAATGAAGAATTAAAGTGCGAACCTCTTGAGCTCTATTTCCGGTATTAAAAATGCAATAGGAATGATAGTAAAAAAGACTATTTCCATCACTTTTCACGGGAATTATACATGGTGGTATTTCTTCTCCGCTTACTATTATATTTTCAAACTGCTCCATCTTAGTTATAAATTATCCAGAACCATAATGAACGCAATGTACGTAAAATAAATAGTGTAAATCGTGTATAAGCACACAATACTTAAGCGTATGATGTCAGTGAAAATTTCGGATTTTGGCCGGAGCAGGTTTGGTGAAGAACAAATACACCACTATCATTATATATACGATCATTAACTGAACTTAAAAATTTTGCGTACGAAAATAAGTGAAGTCCAGTCCGACGCTGGAAATTTTTCGAAAATCGATTGGGGAGAGTTTTGGTTAACGGCAAGATCAAATCGGGAATATTATATAAAAATAATTTATTTAATAGCGATAGAACTTCGAATACCGATGCGTCGCCTCGACCTTAGCGACGTTGAGTACCAGCGTTCCAGACGCTGAAGCAGCAATTTTCACAATTATATGAGGTGCACGTGCCTAGTGCGTATAAAAACAATTTGGATAACAAAAGAGATTAATTTGTATGTACCAAATAATACTCGCACAGGTGTATTCGTATGGCCCGTCAAAATTTTCACGAAATGAATTCAAGAAATTAACATTCTAAAGTAAATAAATATTTTGACGGGAATGTTAAAAATCTTATTCGGCCTCTCCGACAAACTAACACTTGTTTACATTAACATGCATTCCTTGATGGACCTAAGACGAATTTCAAACGAATATCGAAATTTCAAGTGTTTCACGTCAGTCTGAACTTATTACACAGTGATATTTTCACATTCAGGCGCCCTAAATTATTTTGTCGTTGATTTCAAAAGTTTCCCTGGAAGGAGAGTACTCAGCAAGGGGCTCGTTAGGGGTGGCAGGGTTGGCAGTGCCACTCCAAATATAAATTTACTATCGAACACAACAATAGTTCTGTAATTCGATTGCAGAATTTCGAATTTTTCAGATATTTTCACGAAAATCTAGCGCTTATACCGCGTTTATACCGCTTTAAAGTTAAAAACCATAGAGCTAAGTAATTTAGGTGAGTTTGACATAGCTTGCTATGGTTTGTAGCATTTTTTGTAATTTTAAAGTGATTGGGCCTATTTTGGGGTAGTAAGGGGTAGTTGGGGTTTATTTATGGTAGCCGAAGTAATTTAGTTGAGTTTGGCATAGCTTGCTATGGTTTTTAGCATTTTTTGTAATTTTAAAGTGATTGGTCTTATTTTGGAGTGGTAAGGGGTAGTTGGGAGTGATTTATGGTAGCCGAAGTAATTTAAGTGAGTTTGACATAGTTTGCTATGATTTGTAGCATTTTTTGTAATTTTAAAATGATTTGGCTTAGTTTGGGGTGGTAAGGGGTAGTTGGGGGTGATTTATGGTAGCCGAAGTAATTTAAGTGAGTTTGACATAGTTTGCTATGGTTTGTAGCATTTTTTGTAATTTTAAAGTGATTTGGCTTAGTTTAAGGTGGTAAGGGGTAGTTGGGGGTGATTTATGGTAGCCGAAGTAATTTAAGTGAGTTTGACATAGTTTGTTATGGTTTGTAGCATTTTTTGTAATTTTAAAGTGATTTGGCTTAGTTTGGGGCGGTAAGGGGTAGTTGGGGGTGATTTATGGTAGCCGAAGTAATTTGGGTGAGTTTGGCATAGTTTGCTATGGTTTGTGGCATTTTTTGTAATTTTAAAGTGATTTGGCTTAGTTTGGGGCGGTAAGGGGTGATTTATGGTAGCCCAAGTAATTTGGGTGAGTTTGGCATAGTTTGCTATGATTTGTATCATTTTTTGTAATTTTAAAATGATTTGGCTTAGTTTGGGGTGGTAAGGGGTAGTTGGGGGTGATTTATGGTAGCCGAAGTAATTTAAGTGAGTTGGACATAGTTTGCTATGGTATGTAACATTTTTTGTTATTTTAAAGTGATTGGGCTTATTTTGGGGAGGTAAGGGGTAGTTGGGGGTGATTTATGGTAGCCGAAGTAATTTAAGTGAGTTTGACATAGTTTGCTATGGTTTGTAGCATTTTTTGTAATTTTAAAGTGATTTGGCTTAGTTTAAGGTGGTAAGGGGTAGTTGGGGGTGATTTATGGTAGCCGAAGTAATTTAAGTGAGTTTGACATAGTTTGTTATGGTTTGTAGCATTTTTTGTAATGTTAAAGTGATTTGGCTTAGTTTGGGGTGGTAAGGGGTAGTTGGGGGTGATTTATGGTAGCCGAAGTAATTTAAGTGAGTTTGACATAGTTTGCTATGGTTTGTAGCATTTTTTGTAATTTTAAAGTGATTTGGCTTAGTTTGGGGTGGTAAGGGGTAGTTGGGGGTGATTTATGGTAGCCGAAGTAATTTAAGTGAGTTTGACATAGTTTGCTATGGTTTGTAGCATTTTTTGTAATTTTAAAGTGATTGGGCTTAGTTTGGGGTGGTAAGGGGTAGTTGGGGGTGATTTATGGTAGCCGAAGTAATTTAGGTGAGTTTGACATAGTTTGCTATGGTTTGTAGCATTTTTTGTAATTTTAAAGTGATTGGGCTTAGTTTGGGGCGGTAAGGGGTAGTTGGGGGTGATTTATGGTAGCCGAAGTAATTTAGGTGAGTTTGGAATAGTTTGCTATGGTATGTAACATTTTTTGTTATTTTAAAGTGATTGGGCTTATTTTGGGGAGGTAAGGGGTAGTTGGGGGTGATTTATGGTAGCCGAAGTAATTTAAGTGAGTTTGACATAGTTTGCTATGGTTTGTAGCATTTTTTGTAATTTTAAAGTGATTTGGCTTAGTTTAAGGTGGTAAGGGGTAGTTGGGGGTGATTTATGGTAGCCGAAGTAATTTAAGTGAGTTTGACATAGTTTGTTATGGTTTGTAGCATTTTTTGTAATTTTAAAGTGATTTGGCTTAGTTTGGGGCGGTAAGGGGTAGTTGGGGGTGATTTATGGTAGCCGAAGTAATTTGGGTGAGTTTGGCATAGTTTGCTATGGTTTGTGGCATTTTGTTTTATTTTAAAGTGATTGGAGTTACTTGGGGTTGCTAAGGGGTGGTAAGGGATGATTTAAGATAACGGATCTAATTTATGTCAGTTTGGCGTATTTCGGGAATTTTTTGGGGTTGCTTTGGTGAAGTTTGCAATGGTAAGAGATATTTGAGGATGTTTAATGTAGACGGATTAAATTTGGAGTGGTTTGGTAATTTTTAAATGAGTCACGGATCGACATTATAATTGAAATCAAAATTATAATTGAAATATCTGCGCCTCGCTAGGTACGGCAAAAGTATGATCAGGAAAGCAGAAAGTGAAAGTGTAAACCGGTCGCCCGACGTCGAAGTTGTTTTGGCTAGACACGTGCTTCTAAAAAAAACCCGGTCTCCGCGAGCCGATCATTTTTTGCTTATTTTAACCGGTTTTTATTCGGTTTTTAATTAAATACAAAGGAACCGGACCGAATTTTGCAAAATCTCCTTATTAGCGTTCATTCTCGGCCCTTGATAGACCCGTGTCTAAAATTTCAAGTCTCCAGCCCTCCCGGTTTGGGCTGTAGGTTGTCGGTGAATCAGTGAATGTGTAGATGTGTAGATGTGTAGATGTGTAGATGAGTGTGTCAGTGAGGACACTTCGCTTTATATATATAGATAATTCATAATATAAAATATTTTATGCTTGACGAAACTCAAGAGGAATCATCTTCGGTACAAAATACGTCGACTATAATAAGAGATACAGGACAGTCGGAAACCGTCGTATACTTCAGATCTCATTCCAGTTGACGGTAATCATTTCCGAGTCCTTACCATCTTCTCCAAGAAATGCACTTTATCAACGACACTAGCTCAAGAACAAATTAGTCTTTTTCTACCTAGTTCTGCCAGTGCAGAAGTTAGCGATTGTGAATTGAGATTGAAATAAATTCGCAACTCTATAAAAATACTGTATGTTTGAATAAATTGTTGTGTCCCTGATAAATTATTGATCGGGCCGCATTTATTTTATTGTGGATAAAAATTGGGCGATTTTAAAGAGGCTTAGATGCAGAGGAATTCGTACTACAAACCGAGGCGGTTGCTAAATGCGATTTGAGTGTTTTAAAGTGAACTCTAACAGAATTATGAGGGATTTGCGCAAGGCCTAGAAGATGAAACGTCCCAACTAATTACGCAGAGATAACGAAATTATCGGCTTGGCAAGGACACACATTATAAATTTTTAACTCAATCAAATTAAGCAATTACGCTTTGACGTAGGCGCTTAATTATGAACATGGGGGGGATCGAAAATTTTTGAGTTGATTTGGTGTACAAACGCTTGCTCGTGCGTGTTCCGCATTTCGTCCACCATGTTATTAGCTTAACGTGTTTTTACACACCGATTTATAGCGAGATAGAGATTTGGGGCGCGTTTCCTTGGAGCGAAACGTGATCCGTGCATGCCATGTCAATTTGGATTACTGCGCCACTTTTAATTGCCGACGAGTGTTGTTAATTAAGAAAGAATCAAGAAAGGACAAACCGATCGAGCGGCGAACATTTGCGATTACCGCATTATGACATCGCGGAAATTACCCGATTAATTAAGGCAGGGAAGCGGAAATGGGATAGACGTAAGGGGAACGGGTGCCTGAAAAGATTGTTTCATTAGCAATGTTGATTCTTGGCGGCGGTCGAGTGGACGTTTACGGAAATTTTTATCCTCGAGAACACATGTGTTATATTTTCGTGACAGGAAGAGCGTTTGACAGCATTAAATCCGTTGATTGATCGATTGTGACTAGAATACAAAAGTAGTTGCTTTAAAAAAAGATCGGTGACAAGGGTTTATACTCTTTAGGACATCACTCTTCAGTGGCCTTTGTCGTGTAAGAAACTTCTCTAACACATTTACAAATTGATATGTTTTCATCTCGCAGAACTGAAAAAAAAGAACATCAAATAATGGGATGTCGCCCGAAACAGGGTCAGTCAAACTTATTACTTTGACGTATCCAGATTCGGACGCGGATAAGTAGGTTTCGGGGCTGGCCGCGTGATTTAAGCCGATCCTTTTATGACAAACTTCTTAGGAGGTTTTTGCGGCGGGAGCACGACGAAATTGGTCGCCGGTTAAGTAGATTTTTTCCGTTTTTCACCGGCCATTTTCCATCGTGGATCAAAGTTTTTGTGTTGATGTCAAGATAAACCGCTTTCGGATATCTGGATCGCGTTTTTTGCGTTGTATTTTTGTCATATCTACGGCCGAGTTATAAATCTCCAGTCCGGCACTGTGACAACACTTTATAAACATGACGTTTCTACCAACTTTTAATAACTCCGCTAGTTCCCGGAGCCGCGTCGGCTGTCATGTAAACGTAGTGAAAACGCAGCTTCATTATTTAGATCACACTAAAAAATATCGAGCAAAAACTACAATATAAATCACATTAGAATAAGATACAGCGAAAAAGTGCGCGAATTAACATTAAAAAGACATAAGCGAAAGGCAGGAGGATGAAATAATAACGCTAGTTCGTGGACGATTTTTCTTGCTATCTTTCACGATTTAAATTTATTTTCTATCCCTTTAGCGGGCATCATTTATCCGGCCCGAGTAATTTTCATTCTTCTTCTCGGTGAACACGTTATCAGTTAAGTATTTTTTGTGGACGTGGGTTTTCCGGCGATAAAGATAGAGAAGTGAGGATGGAGATAAGTGCGGCGCTTCTTTTAGGGATAAGTGATGTAAACGAGGAGGAGGATGCGTTATTTCAGGCATCAAATTATGCGAATGGATCCAAACTGTATGGGAAAGCACTTATTTTTACTTAGCTCGATAAAAAACTTGCAAAATTAAGAAATACGGCGAGGAGGATGTCTTAATATCTCGCTTTATGTGCCGAATCAGTTTCAGTTAGCGCCCGAGTTTTTCGCGGAACCGGCAAAATTCCAAAAGCAAATTCGACAATTTGTACTCATCTCAGTCTTCAAATAATACTGAACTATTTACACAGTGCAGGAATGGAGGTGCGGAATTACTAAATACACATACGTTCATTCTTGTGAATCGTTGCGCAGTGTAAACTGCAACAAGACGTTTGTTCGTTTGCTCCGAAGTGTCAGAAAAAAGAAATAATTAATTAATTTGTGCGCACAAAAACGATCGGCGCTGATTTGTACTGACAAATTAAATTTAGGTAAGAGATTCAGGAGATAGTTGCGATAGTTTCCAGAAGAAACTTTAATTGGTTCGGGTCTTGCTTGTTTCAGCCGGAGTCCACAGGATCAAATCTTACAAATAAGACAAACGACGCACAATCAATCAATCGATACAATAGTGCATGTTTTGAGATAAAATGTAAAGCAAGAATCCATCGACAATAAATTGAATGATGTTAAAGTGGCGTTTTAAATTTTTTTGTAGTTTACAATTTGCAATTTGGATGATAGTTCGTGGTTTCTGTTTTAGTTAGTTTAGTTAAAACGTATTCTTTAATATGAAAAAACATTTGTATGTACCTGCATTTACTTCCTTTCTATTATCAAAACCACGAAACAATATTATTCGCCATTTTAAATTATGGCAATAAAGTTTTACTGCCACCATGGTTTAATAAAACCACATCCAAATTTTTTACGTATCGTCATTTGTTGCCTGGCAAATTTTCGTTTTTTAATATTGATACAAATTCCTCTATATAAATTTTTGTTTAATAAAAATACATATTAGCATTTGGTCCGCAACGAAACATCAAAATAAGGTTGCAACCCTAATTGTAATTCAGCCTGGGAATAAAACGAAGGGTGTAAAAGCGCTCCGGTCAGTTAGATTCAGTAGAAAGAAGCGCACCTAAATGTGGAATAAAAACACAAATTTAAATAAAAACTCTGGCGTCGGTCTATTAGAGTATCGGCCGGAAGTGTTTTTTTCTTATAAACGGCATAAACATGCCAAATATTCGCCGTAAATCGTTCGCAGAAACGACGAAACGAAGAATTTACGGCGCCGTATATTCAAACGGGGGATGATTATTTAGGGGACGGCCGGACGTTTTGATTGTCGGTTTGTCATCATGGTCGCGGTTCCATCTGGCGGTGGCTGCCATACACGCTCATCATTCGATGTCGATACAACATATGGAGTGACAAATTGAGACCACAACAAACCTGCTTACTGTGTTCCAGCGACGAAAGTTATTTATGTGACGCATATTCCATCGGGAGCGGATTTTCTTTACGTTTTTGCCTAATTTATTTGGACATTTTAGCGCTTTGTGCTTTTCTGTATATCGTATATGCTATAAATTGCGACAGACCGGCAAAATTAACAATAAAATTAATAAAGTCTTTATAATTTAAAAAAATAAACATTCTGTACGGGAGTGTCGGGACATTACTAAGTGAAATTTTATTTAATTAAAATTTGTGTATTTTGTATAATTGAATATTCAAGTTTGACATTTCTTCAGTCAGAAAGCGCGCATTATGTTTACTTCGATATTTTCTCATTCGATATCTACAATCAATTATCGTTTTCTGAATCACTTGGAAACAAAGTTTGTGAAACTTTTCGAATACTTGTCTAAGATTTAGGTATCGACTACGGAGCATTTCAGTCTGAAAAAGAGTCAACATAGTGTTTCGAAATATGAGTTTTTCTCTCACAACTCAGAGAAATGGTCTCCTGTTGAAGGATATAAACTGAAAACTTGTTCTGGTGCATCTTTTTAGAGAGTTTTAAGATTAGCAATTTGAAATTATTTTTAAAATGTTTCTTTAAGTACATCTGTAGTTGTCAGGATTAAATATTGAAAAAAGTTATATTACTTACTTTTACGTACAGAAAAGACTACTTACGTTTCACAGGAATGTAATCTGACAATAAAGTTTACAGATCGCTTTCGACTTTCCTCTATTGAATTTCTTTAGAATTTTATTACGTCAACAAACACCACTACTAAATTTTGATGGTTACTGAAATGGTGAGCTGATTCGTTTCTATGGGGTATTTTGAGGTAGTCAGCTGTATGAATGCTGTAGTGTTAGAAAGTATTTTCAAGTAATTTGCAAACAGATCTTCTTCTTACTGCTTCTACAGTATGTGCACGGATGGACTTACAAAGAGCATTTTATTTTTTGATTTTTTAGTAAAATATTATTCTTACTCTCAAACCCCTAAAAGCCATTTCTTTTTCATTTAAACAGTAAGTCTAACACAAATAACAGTAACAGTAACACAAATTTGGACTTATTTTCATCGCTAATTAATAATAGTAAGTAAAAGTAAGCAAAAATATGGCAACCACTGTTATTGTCAGCATGTGTAATTACAATAATTTTGAAGTATGTCTACAAATATCTTTATGTATTCATGAAAGAATTTATCTTAAATAAGGTATGTTTTATCGATCGCCATCCATTTAGCATCGCTGTCAATATTTTATTCATTTTCCAAAGTTTCTGACAGTTTTAGCCATAGTTTTGCTTACTGGTAGTATTACTAATTATGAATAAAAATATTTCGTTCAAAATTTTTCTAAATAAAATTAAATGAAAAATGACTGTTAATGTTTAAATAAAAATGAAAACGATTTTCTTTTCGTGGTTTGATAACAAGCAGGACAATTTTATCAAGAATAAATTTTTCTGAGAAATCAAACATAAAACAAAATTCCTCTTTGCAACCCCATACGGTGGGTGGTGGACACACTGTATAAAAAAGGAAAAAAAATGAATTTTTACAATTAATTATTTAAATAATCAATAAGGACAATTTTACCAAGAATACATTATACTGAGAAATAAAAAATAAAACAAAATTATTTTTTGTAACCCCGTACGTAGACACACTGTATAAAAAAAAGGCAAGATGCCACTTAAAGGACGAAAGTTGAATTTTTAGCCAATTAATTATTTAAATTATCAATACCTTGCGAATGCGTTTTAAGTTAATTAATTTCTCAAATTTAAATGCAATTAAACGAGTATTATTACAATTGATTCTTCATATTATTTAAGTATTAATGAAGAGAGAATTCTACTAAAGTAAGGACTCTAAAAAATATCAATAATTTGTTTCTTACATTTATACAAATTTAAAAATTTAGCGGAGCATTAATCAACACCAAAGTGCAGCCGTTTGTCATTTGTTACATTTCTACTTGAATAATACCTACACATATTCAATATACAAAGAGACAATCGTTTGCAGAACAATTCGGTGCAACGTCCGCAAAAGCAAAGCTCCGTGTAATATCTTAATTAGTTTTGTTAAAAGCGTCGCACCTGTAGTCCCCCGTTTAATTTTAAACGTCTTTTCGCCATAAATGAAGGACGAAGCAGAATTTCGTCGTGACGTCGCAATTTTTTCCTTGAGAGGTAACCATCACCCTAATTATGATTAATAGACTGGCGCTTGTTTAGTTTGAGGGGTGTTTTTATCGGCAGTCGGGTAAAAAGCGACACCGCTAACTGATGTGCCGGTTACCGGTCTCCATCCCCTGGAGAAATTACGCCCGAGAGAAAAATCGACAGCGATTTCCTACGTAAGGTGACGGACGCGCGTATTAAAAAAAATACATAAGTGCGTCACGCGCTTGGAAGAGTTCGGCGACCCCACCGAAAATCGGTTAAATTGAAAAATCGCGATTGCAAATTGAATCAGAGAGGGAAAAAGGATTGGCGTGTGTTGGTAGCCGAAGCAATCTGTTAGCCGCCTTCTAAATGTATGGCCTATATTCTTCCACGGTCTCAGATTTATTTTGGCAATTTACTGTCGGGCCCGAAAGCGGTGCATAAAAGGCCGCCAACGAAAGGGTGAGTTTTTTCAGGGTGTGAAAACTAATCTAAACTTGTCCGGAATATGTCCTGCGCAAACAAGAAAGACACTGACAAACTTAAACTTATCAAGAAAGTGCAAACTCCAGACCGGTCTGCTCCCGGAATATTTCCCGTCTGTCGGGACCAAAGGACACTCGGTCCAGGCCTATCCTTCGTCCTGGCCTGCCTCGATCAATAGCCACTCTCTCTCTAAAACGATGCTCTACTGTCGCAGTCTACAACAGCCCACTTCATTTTGTTCTCCGGTACCGATCTGACTTATCACCAGGATTAAGCGTTGTGTTCCTTTGGCCAGGTCCAGGAACGCCAGGCGAAGGATATGAAAGATACTAATTATGTCGGGAACGAGCGGGGAAAGGCCATTGATTTTTTTGGGCTACGGACGCGCTGTCGCCGACAATACACATTATGGGACGAACGAGAGACACTGTCGACATATTCAAAGCGGGGACGAGCGTTAAATGCACCGCGAAAACCGCGGGAGATATTAAGGATAGCGCATGGGTCGTCCTCGTAATGGAACTCATCAACAAATCATTGCGGGGATTAAGGAAACGTGAGCTAAATTTTATCCAGTGCTTAGTCGGTTCATCGCCGCTTGGATAAAAACTGAAACTAAATTGGTCGGAGCTGAGTCCGTGGTTAGTTTTATTAAGGATTTGCAAGGAAAACGTTCCGACTAATTAAATAAAATTATAGAGCGACATGCCATAATAGTTGCTTGCGGTGCGAATATGTAGTGTCAAATTGAAACAGAAAACTTGGAGCATCAAGATGACAAGAACAACGAACGAATTAAGGAGTCGGATGTTTTTAATTTCGGATTGTGTTGTAAAAGTAGCATGAAATTTGTAGTGAAGTGTTATACTTTGCTACTGTTGTATGCATTTAGTTTAGTTAAGTTTTATGGTAACATTAAAATTAGGCACTTTCCACTTAATCTACGAAGTAAACACTGTTTACGGCCCGGTTCTAATAATTTATGAAGACATTCGTTTAAGAAGAAACTTTAAATGTTATGTGTTATTAGCTGATTTATTTCGGCGTTTGTACCTCACTCCGGAATTTTAAAAGTATGTACGAGGATAAATTTCACAAAAAAACATTTCATATACAAAACAATTTTTCATTATTTTATTGTGAAATTCTTCTTTTACATTTTATTATTGCAATTAAATTTAATTAAAGTTAAAGTAAATGTAATGTACACATTTAAAATAACATTTTATTAATATTAGTATAATAATTTATTGTTACGTGTTTTTTAAATGTAAATGTAGACGATTAAAGATAAATAAAATGTAAATTTAAAACAAATGTAGACTTTGCTTCAACCCTTAAATCCTTCTAAAGAAAATTTCATAATAGTTATAGGCAGTGTCTCCTCTGCATCAAGTGACAAATTAATTAGTTCCAGACTAATTTTATTTCATAATTAAATTTATGATTTTTTTACCCTTCAAGTAGATAAAATTTTACAAAACATTTGATTTGGTTGAAGATATATTTTTCAGCTTCAGATCTTAACAATAATTATTTCAACCGAGTCTGAAAGGAAACGCCCGCCGACCCGCGCTTTTTGCTCATTTTTTGCTTGAAAAAATGCACTTCAGTGTGCAAATCACGGCGGAGATATGGCTTCGGCGTTATTATTTTTTAAGACTGTTAGTACCTGATTGGTTACGTTCTTCGGATGGGGTACGGGTTTCGGTGCCAAACACGCCCAGCGTCTCAGATCCAATCAGAAGTCGAATGTTTTGAATTTCGATTTTATTATCAGCATTATTATCATTATTTTTCTGCAGTACTTTCAAATTAGTAATTCGCCGGTACGATGAGAGTAGAAAATCCAGACTACAAGAAATGACACTCTTTCGGGAACTTCCATAACAATTCAAAATAAACTACTAGATTCTATAGCTCACGTTGTAACTGAGAACATACATTTGCAAAGTAGTAATTCAAATTTTTTACATGTAAAATTGATGACACAAATGATATAACTGTTATTCACAACTTTCTGTAATTTTAAGCCATAGAAGACATATTCCTGTGTTTTATGAATTCGCGAGGCACTTTGGTGAAATTTTTCGAATTGCTAATGCAAAATGAATGTTTGTATTGTACTTTATTTGTATTGAACAGTATTTATTTATTATTACGCTCATTTGTTACACTTTAAATAATACGTGAATTAAATCTAGGAAGAGGACTGTATTGAAAATTTGACAGCTTCTCTATAATATTTTTAAAAACATTTTACAAGTCAAGATGAATAATTTTATTAAAAAAATAATTGGAAGGAATATATTTGGCCATATAGGTGCATGGCAGTAATTGCAACTGAGAAGAAGTTTGTCAGAAGATTAAATCAAAACATAAAATTTAAGGCCATTCATAACCAATAAAAAACTACCTGTTTCTCCTGACAAAATGAACGAACCACCAATGGTTGTAGGAATACCTAATAATACCTAATAGGTATTACCGCGGGGGCAATTTCTGCGGCAGAATTTTTTTTTATGGATTGTCAACTCAAGCCAGTATCGTTATTTTTATTTAAACTTGGCAATTATTTACGATTAAATTTTCTCATAAATAGAGTCAAGTTAGTAATTAATTATTAAAGTTATTTTATTAATATTTATTTTATAAAAATTATTTTAGCACAAATTCTGGTTATTCCGCTACCATTTTAAATAAATAAATTAAAGCACATTTTGAACTGAACTTCTTAGTTAAAAATTGGTTGAATGTTTAGTATTTGGTCATATTGTCAGTATATTTTTATAAAAAAAACTAACCGAATTATAAGGCCTTGACAATTGGTAACCTTTGAAGAAATTTGCAGTCCAATTACGCGCATTGCAAAACAAATTTAAGGACATTTGGAAGACATTAACATTTTTTCTGATGCTAAATTTTTGATAAGGAGCACTTCATTTGGAAGGTTTCGGTGGTCTCTAATGGATTTGCATATAAAATATTAATAGTGGGTTACACAATTCAAGTCGGTTAACATGTGCTCTGCCCGGGAATGCACTCGTATTCGATTTGCATTAAAGTAATCTATTTCCCTTTTCATAGCCATTTGCACTAATTTACACCGAATTAAAGTACCGCTTCGAGTACGGTATGTTGTTGGAGCGTCGAGAGTCTGCGGAACGACGACAGACAGCTCCTATAAGGGGGTAAAGGGGTTAATATTTTATCCGTATTTCTGACGAAAGCCCCCGTAATCCGGGAGTTTGCTCCACACACACGCATACCTGCCACATACAGATTCACTAACGGAATCCGAGCACTTAGCGGAATGTGTTAAAGAATTCCACATTCAGACGGCTTCTTTTTTGGGGATTTTTGAAAGCCGCAACGAAATGGAATTACATATTTGAAAGCTGACGCAATTACTACTAAACCAAGATTAAGGGATGGCCCGGGGTGTGACGTAATTAAATGGTATTGTTGTAAATGGGCTCTCTTTTGCCCGGATTTAATTGCTGCTAGTGCAAAACAAGTACATGCCATCATACGCAGGTCGTATGGAAGGTCGACGTGCCCAATAATATTTCAGTTCCAGATTTAAATTACGATACGGTGGCATTTTAATATCCGAATATGTTTTCCGACGCGAATTTTTTAGCTCTTATCGGCGGAAATAATAGAGGGGTCGCATCTGTGAATCTCACAAGTAAAATTATCACGCTGCCGTATTCATTACGAATCCGTACATCTTATCACTCGCCCAACTTCCGATATTGGATGCAGTTTCTTTGAGACTCGGTGCCGGCTTATTAAATTCATCTACATAAAAGCTTTTATCCTGTTACCTTCGACTGAGCTTTCGCTGCTTCATCTAATTCCGCGACCCAAGGCCGAGACTTCAATTCTAATAGCTAAAATGATCAAAAGTCGCCGGCTCGGTCGAGTTAACGTCGAATTTCTCGCAATAGAGTTTCATAAATTTAAAATTCTTCCGGAGGTTAGTGAATTTACATGCTTCAAGAGTTTGACTGTAAAATATCGCCGGTTCCTCAGTCCGCCCCCATCCAAAATATACTGGAATATGTAGTAAAGTAGCTACAGTTTTACGTCGCACTAAAATGGTTGCATCAAATTTTGTGGTCACGTAATGGAATTGTGTGCTTTTGCAGTTCCTTTATCGGTGCAGAAAAACTTCTACTTTGCCGGACTTGTAATTAATTAATTAATATTGTTAATACCTGAAAGGTCATGATAATTACATAATTGTACTTAAGACGCTCGCTGCTTTATTAAAAATGGATGGTTGTGGTGTCGTTCGCTGACACAAAACATCGGATTTCCATTTCGTCGCAGTTTCGGTTCGAAAAGAGCGGAAAGCTCTTGATTGCGGGCGTCACGGCGGAACGACGCCACTTAAAACTCCCCAATCGATAGTGAAGAAGCGCTTTTTGAAAATTCGGCGGCGCGAAAACTGCGACCATTTCCACCCACGATGGCAAAAATATTTTCTTGATGTTTCAAGCATTCGTTGTATTCGTCGGAAACGCGTTGCCTCGACAACCGATCAATTGCATTGTGGATTTTCAGAACGGCGAAGTGGGTTGTTCGTCTTTTCTGTGCAAATATCGCCAGCGGACGAGATAATGAGAGGAGATGGTCGTATTAGATTCAGAACGCGCCGCTGTTTAAACCCAAGCTCTGCCCGAGACTCTTTAACAGATAAAAAGATAAAGGAGAGTGGATGAGATGATGCTAAATGGAACATCGTGTCGTTGAATCTTCGCTCGGGGAGGTGATCCTTGCTTGCACAGATCGATTGTACATATCCCTCGGGCCGCACCGCGCTTTAAAGCGCAATTTTACTACTCCGACAAGAAGAATATTGAATTTTAAAAGGAAGGTCGAGGGGTCGGTCCGGTCCAAGAGACATTTCATAAAGCAACTAAAAACAAAGCAAAGCAAAAAAAAGCAAAGACGCGAATCAGTCAGAGTATACGTGCACAATAAGTAAATTAATTTGACGCTTTTAGGGTTTGGAATGGCAAAAACAAAGAACTTAATCTCTTAATAGTATTAACAATCCCTTTCAGTAAGGGCACAAAGTAATTGAAGTTCTCTATTGAAAAGCGCCAATTTATTATTTAGAAAAAACGCGCGCCCCGAATCCCAGAATCGAATCCAACTAACCCACATAAACGCCCGCGCGGAGGCTTAGTTAGCATTTTAATTGTTGTTTCGGAAATATTTGGGGCCGGATCTTATAAACTTGATAAAATTTATTTACATATTGTGATGGATCCATTATTAATTCGGCATAGCCGGTTTGCTTAAAAAGTCCATTTCGTTACGTGATTTGAATAAAAATAAAAAGCTCTCTATAGATCTCATAAAATATTAATGGAATTCTGTTGTTTCAGGTAAGTCCGCATAATATCCCGGGAGGGTGGGAAAACGCAACATCTGAAACAAACACCGCATTTCTTCGTATTCATCTAACGTGCCGCAGAAGACGCCGTACAGTCGCCATTGCAGCTGACGCAATATTTCCGAAAGCTCTACGAATTACTCAGGTGCATTACTGAGCTTTCGCGGCGATTTCCCAGATATACATATGCCCGTAATTAGTTGTTTATTGCTCATGTTATGTGCGGCGATTTAAATTAATGGGTCTATTGTTTTGGTCAGCTTAATGCCCTTCCATAAAACGCGCTCGAGTTCGCCGGGCTAAACGAAAGAGGCTAAAATGTCGTTTCAAGTCTTGCGATTTAATTATCTTCACAGCCGCCACTTTAGAATGGCCGTCATTACGGGTAATTATTTTCGGAAAGGTTTTGCGGGAAGAAAACAAAATGGTTACGTGCGGACGTAATCTGGCGACAGATTGGATTGTGAAAAAGATGTAAATGCAATTCCGTTCTAGCACGATTCGGTTTTAATTAATGGGTCATCCAGCCGTACGCACACAGCGCAAAAGTCAATTTGTTTTAATGATATCCGATTGTAGCATGTATATTTTTCAGATAGATTACCGACTTGGGTTGTTTAGATAATTTGAATAAATATACCGGTCAGAGTCGGCAGATTCGTGTCGCTAAATTCGCCCGAGTGTTTTATTTGGTTTGGTGAAACGTTAAAATCGGGTAAAAGTAAATACTGCGAGATGATTGTTTTAGTTGTGCATTCTCCCTCCGGTCTGTGCAAAGAGCAGAATTATGCGAGTTCGTGTGTAACTTGCTAATTTCGGTCTTTATTCCCCTTGAAATACTTTTATTAGATTAGGCGGAACCACCGCGCGCCGAACTCGAAATTTCTACATTATATAAAGTAAATTAGCAAAGTTGGCTCCAATTGCGATAACAACTTGCTAAGTGTTTACCACATGCAGGCCTCAAGACCCATCGTGGTGGGCGGCACGGCGCCCAAACTCGATTAGCAAATAGTATTAGGTATTCGACGTCGCATATGAATATTGAGAAGGGCTCCAGATTATCTGATTACGATTGTGTCGGTTCGAGCACGAGTGCAGCAACAATGCGACGCTGAATTCCTGCATTAATCAAACTTTGTCTCCACTCCAGTAAATATGTTAGTAATTGTGAACGATTTCTGGTGCTCGTGGTACTCTTATAAATCCATTGCCTATGGTAAAAATTCCAATTAGAGGGCACCGGAACCGGAACACAACAAAACTAGGTTCTCGAGCCGTTCTTGTTCTTATCAAAGCTGCCGTGCCCTGGAAGTTTGCCAGAATGAACCGTGCAAGTTTGGGTCTCCATAACGCTCTTTGAAGTTGATAAAATCAATTTTACATGCTCGAAAAATTGAAACAAACGGCGGAGGAGCAGACCGGAATCGTCCTTTGGTAGCTCCAAACTTTTCCAAAGCTTTCCGAATGAAATACTCTTTTCCAGGCCGTTCATCGGGTTGTTTGTTAAGAAATGAAGGGAAAAAGACGAACTTGTAGTCATAGCTACACATGGGAATTTAAAAGAGGGAATAGAAAAGAAGGTCGGATTTTACTTATTGTCGAGTGGAAATCTCGCAGAGTGCCAATTGCATCGCAAACGGACAAAATTGACTTT
This sequence comes from Eledona agricola, assembly GCA_964023215.1. Classification (NCBI taxonomy): domain Eukaryota; kingdom Metazoa; phylum Arthropoda; class Insecta; order Coleoptera; family Tenebrionidae; genus Eledona; species Eledona agricola. Next base: position 26,514,646 of record OZ026857.1, on the reverse strand, counting down.
ACCCACCGGAAAATGGGCCACAAATCGTGCGTTATTCGTCTCGGTTAAATAATTTTCCACCGGCTAATTCGGTTAGACGTTGTTTAAATCCCGCAACGAAATTAAATTCTTTGGCTCCGAGACGACGACGGATTGGTATTTTTTAAGCAGCAAATAACAGACGAACGCGGCAATGTATAATTTTTCCATGGGTTTACAAGACCGACGAGGCTTAAGCTTCCATTAGCGCCCGAATGGATGCAAAGTACTGCTTACAAATGAAGAACGGGATTTATCTTCATATTTCCAACACGACGTTGCGACAAAATCTCTGAGGCCTCGCGGTTCCCTCCGGAGTCACGTTATTTGCTCTTTTTATGTTAGTTCGCAGTGGAAGTCGACGTGAATGCATTTCGTTGCACCCTTGGGAAAAACTAACGTCACTGGGGACTCTCTCGTGGCGATTATGACCGAAAAATAACGCGACTTGGATGATACGTCCGATTAGTCTTATCTTAAAATATCTAATTGTCAGTTGAGGCAGGTAATACCCGAAAGATTTGGAACGGAGATTTGAATGTTTGCTGTGGCGCCAGACTTGATAATACGTATCAAAACTGAAACGTCATAATGCGAATCTAAAGTCGGGGATTAATTGGAGATAAGCTCTTTTGCACCGTGTCGAGGGCACACATGTAAGTAATTAAATTAGTTGATCCAGATGTTACTTTCAATAGAATTGCGATTATGCAGCGGTATAAGCCCGAGCTGGGTTGTTAAATAATTTAATTATTAAGTTAGCTCTTGGCTATAACATGGACTAAACGAAATTAAGAGATTCTTTTGAAGGAGCAAAAAAGCGAACGAAGCATGTGAGGCAGGTGTATTGGGGCTGTCAATCGTTAATTGTTGTGTGGCGCGACTTGAATTTTGATTAGATTTTAAAAATGGTGGATGCGCCGGGACCGGTTGGGAACATTGGCATGAAAAGCAGTGTGCACTAAATGCTGACAGATTCGGTTTAAGAGGAGTGGTTGAGATAATTAACGCGCATTTATCTATTTTCTTTAGCTGGCCGCATTCCAAACCTGGGACTTTTTGACTGGCAATATTTTATCGTGGAGGCGACAAGTCTCATTGTTTGAATAATTTATCGTGTGCAGGGCAACTAACTATTAATTATTGTTTAGCATTTGGGTGAAACTTTGACAATTTTAATCGCGCAGAGCTTTTAAGAACAGGAGGCACAAAACCAAGCCCAGAAACAAAGCAGCAGGTATTGCAACTTTCCGAAGTAAATATATCAAATGCGTAAGCCGTCATAAATTCGCGCCAAGTTATCGCATATCGAACGCCTCCGCCGCCGCCGCCGGTTATTAAAAACGGTCAGTGAGTGTTTTTCTGTATATGTTTTTTTGGCAAGGAAGATGGATATGATGCACGTCTCGCGAAAAAAAATTATGACAAATTGTCCGTATTTAAAACCGGCCAAGTTATATTTCATGTTTGAGTTTCGATTCGTAGACGATTAATCAATCCGCTTATTCAAACATCACGCGGCCCATTCATGCGGATTTTTTTCGTCGGTTTTTGCCGATTCGGTTAATCTGGTTTGGTGAAATGAATTCCGCAAAATGGACCCGCAATCTGAAAGTTTGTGTTTGGCACGCTCGGATGTTTTTGCGTTTGCCGGTAAAAATTTTTAGTAAACGTCTTGGGGAAGATTAAATTTTAGCGAGCGGAGCACATCTCCGCATATATTCTAGGGGAAATTGCGGCAATAGCACGCCGCCAAAAAATTTCTGCTGTAAATTCGTGTCGCCGGATAATGAGAAAACTTACATGCACAAACCGAAGGATTTACATCAGACTTCTTATTAAGCGATTTCTGTTCTGGGTGGTATTCAAAGTCAAGCCAACAAACTGCCCTGGCGGATCGACATTTGCAGCAGCATCACGTATTCGGGTCGCCGAGATATTCTAATTGCATCAGCGACTTTTTCTCAGTAACTAAAGATGCAAATTGAGTTACTTCCAAGACTTGCTAAACGCGTCAACAACATTGTAATAAAATTGTAAGGGGTAGAAAGTAGATGGCTCGAAAAGTGGAACCGGAAGCGACGAAAACAGCCTTCCCCTTTCACGACTTCCCAAAACAAAAACGCCCAAAATACTCGAAAGAAACGAGTTTAATTAAAACCTGCAGGTGCACCAGAAGTCCTAAGGGCATTTCGGTCCGCTAATAAGATCGCTTCGCCTGATTGTTAAACATACGGCAAGTAGAAGCACGCCATCCATTTCAACCACTTTTCTCTGATCTTTCTCCCGCGGAGCGTCAAAAATGTGAAATCCAAGCGTAATGGTCGTTCCAAGGCAACGCAAAATCAGTCCCGGCCCGATTCAAAGCTTTCATATTCCAATAGACCGCAATAAATATAATTCCATGCAAATAAACATGTTTACCGTCGACGGTAACGTGTGCCTGTTTTTGAGTTGTTTGCGGTGAGTTTCTCGAATTGTCGGGGTTTAGGCGAGGTCTTGGGATAAAGATTTGCGCTCGGCGAGATCTCTGCATAAAATTTCGTCTAGATTTAGCTCGAGTCTCGGGTCAGTGATTGTCGGAAGTCCCAAAGGGAGTTTTTACGACAAAGTTGACGGACTACTTCTCTAGTCGAAGGTTTTAGTTAAAGATCGATAACTTCATTACTGTCGAGAGTACTCGGAATGACGGAGTGCATTCATTCCTTTGCAGAGCAGCATAATCGTTTCGTTAACGCCCCAGTTTGAGACTCCCGACCCCAGATCCCATTGTCCTCGCCGTGACTTTAACATCTCGGATTAACCCGTCACTGATTGTTTTTTCAACTTTGGTACGTTTGCAAAAGTTGGATTGAATTTTGCGATTAGCGTACGAGCCAAATGAACACTGAACTGACGAGAGGATTAAAGTTATCTCTGTATCCGGTGCGAGCAGGATGCAGCAACATAAAGCTTATTACTGCATCATGATCTTGGACGCAATTATATCTCTGACACGTAAAGCTCATTGTGTAGGATTTATCAATTAGCGCAAATTGCACGGCCAAAAAGAAAACGTCAAACGCTATTGTAAAGTACTTGGCGTAACTTCAAGGGGTTGGGTTTTATTTCATAAAACGTCCCTGATATGCTTTTTTTTGGTTTATTTTTCATCACACAAATTTGTACAACTATTTACAACAGAACATTAACCATGAAAAAAACAACATTTTAATCATCGAAAATTCGGAGACATTTATTTTACATATATTTTACAACACTTCAATTTGTACTGGTTGCCCCCTTATTTGAAGTAGTGAGGGCGCAGTTTCCTAAATGGAGCGGAGTACAATTCACCCCCCTCAGAGGTGGTTGGGTTCGGAACCGAACAACTATGAATAATTAAAATGGGATTTAGATAGTTTCGCCGCGTAACAGTTTTTCTCCATTTCGCTTCGGAACTATTTTCCGTTGCGATCCTCGTTGCGATTCGGCTCCAATCTATCCGAGGACCGTTTCGTTCTGGCGTAAACTAGAAATGGGTGTATCATGTAAACTAGGCCATCGGCTTAAGAGCATCACTTAATCAAGCTTTGAATAGGTGGATGGTGGCCCGGACCGAAGCTGATTATCACGACGTCGACGAGGAAGACTCGTACAATCGGGTTTTGGGTCAGCGGGTCGCCTGTTACGTGCTGCTTCCACGGAGATAATGAATCGTGGAAAATGTTCGTCCAACGACAACACTTTGGCGTACGGGTTCGGCCATTGTCCTTGCCATTTGGTGCGGAATTTTTCACGGTCTCGGCAAAGGGACAGCTGTTATCTCCTTTTGCCAATCCGTCTAAATGCTGATGGCTATGTTGAAAACGGAATTGCAAAATTACCTACTACTCTGAAAGATATACAAGACTGCTGTTCAACAATGAAATTTTTATTATTACAAGAAAGCTAATAGAGCCTCGCAGCGAATCTTTTCACTTAATTTGATCATAAAAGGATAGGAGAAAACGAACAAAACTTGCCCTGCACGTTATTCTACAAAGTTGCAAATTGAATGAACAACTTAAAGTGGCCGTTGCATTAATTCCACGTTTAGGGCACATCAACTTTTGCGGATGACGTCATTTGTCGCTATCGATTTCCAGTAGAATTTTATTAAACCCTGTCAGGTGTGGAATTCCTGTCATATATTTTTCGCCGTATGGCACATTTTCCTCGCGGTCGTTCCGAAAAATCCAATCTTCCTTGTGTTGACTAATTCCGCTAGTATATTATAAAGAAGTGTCGGGTTGAATGGAAGGAATAAACTTGAGTAGCGAAGACGGTTGTTCAGTTTATGACAAGCTTTTTTAATTCGACGTTGTTTACATAATTTTGCTTCGAGTGTCGGAAGATAACGCATGTCTCTCAATTTTCGTAATTTCGGAGCGGAATGACATTAGGACCGTGTTATTTAGGACCGAAACGTCTTTGAACTTGTTGACTCATCTCGTTAAGAGGGCGAAAAAATAGCAAATTGGATTGTGGGAGGAAAGCGACGTAAATTTGTTTAAAGTAAAACCGCAAAATGGGGGAAATTGTCGGTTCCGAGGAAAGAATAGGCGAGTTTATTTCAAATTAAAATAATAAATAAGAAAGTGAGTCGAGGACGGGGAGAACCAATTAATGGAGTGTCTCGGCGGCACTTGCTCTTTCCGGATCTCGCGATAATCTAAATGAAAGCAAGCAACGTAAAGTGGGCCGAGTTAAGTTGCTTCTGATAGTGGAGAAGAAGTGGTGAAAGAATGGAAGTAGAGAGGTCGTCTCTTCTAGTCCCGGTATTGTTATTCCGTCGACGAGCGGAACCGTAAGGAGATCATCTTCGGTGAAGAGGTTGTGATAAACGAGGCGATAGCGTCGCGACGGCCACCTTGACAATCGCAAGACCCCCGTAAAACATCGCCTCTTCATAAAATCTCACTTCACGTCGTGGCCGCTTTCGCAAAAATAAAAATAATAATTCTCGACGTTTCACAGATTTTCCGGGCGTTTAGCGGAATTATTACGCATTTTTTTCCGGCGACGAGGCCCGAATACATACATTTTTAACGAGGGAAAAGGAGAAATATCTTAATTTCTTATTTTGCTTTTGGAGCCAAGTGCTTTAGTAGAACCTGTTGAATTTGTTTTGTAAAAAATTACTAATTAATAGGACGACGCGCGGGACCTGGCCGCGGGATTTTTTGCGAGCCGCCACTTTAATTCCGTAGATTTGCTCTCTGAACCCGCGATTATGTGAGCACCAGATGAACATGTTGCATTCGCATTTAAAAATGGCATTTCAATCTCACTAGACCGCAAAAAATCACCACACACTTTTTCCCCGATTTTCCAAGTTCGGAAGCGAATTGTTTCGTTTGAATATCATCAAATCGGGCGCCGAACACGGTTTTCCTTTCTCAATTTGTGGAGCAAAATAAAATAATTTCTAATAGTTTCAGCAAATGAAAACGGTTTGAACAAAGTTATTTACTCAATTCACGTTCTCATGTAATTTCTACAACATGAAATTTTGAGGGACGCTTTTTGTATTAAACGTGTTGATTTTAGAGTCAGCGCTTCCATATAAATTTATCGAATATTCTGTTATTTGATAATAAAACACTATAAAGTTGCCTTCGGCCGTTCCTCGATTAATTTTGTTGCTAATAAATTCACTGCAGCTCTTCCGTCTGCTTTTTGCAGCAAGTTAAATTTGCACTTCTTGTTCACCCTGTTTGCAGTTGTAAATTTATGTAATTGCAATATGCTGCGTTGAATGCGAGTGTCAGTTTTTGTATTGACCGTTCCACGAAATCGTCTCTAATTTGATATTTGCAAAATCGGCGCTTTTACAACGTCGACGCAATTCCCCACAGACCAAGTCTGCTCCATCGTGTGCCTTAATTAACGTAATATTTCAGCGAGGCGGCTTCAGGTGTTGCGGATAGATAAAATTGTTGATGTTTTTCATGATTACGGCTGCATTGTTCCAGTTCCGTTTTAATTAAGAGGTCTGTTAACGTTTCTCGATTAATAACGGGAAAAGTTGCAAATGTCTCTGTTGTTGTTGCTGCTTTTTTTGTCGTTTTGTCGTCGTTCTAAAAATACGCCACCAAACAGCGAATCATATTCTCCGTTATCCGACTTTTTGAGTGATTAATGTCGACAACGCTTCTCCGACGAAAATTAAAATCTTTCAGATACAAGTCTGGCGAAGATCAACAACTCGGAACGTTATAACGTTATTATAATATAAGGCCGGTTGACGTGAACGTCCCGCCGTTCACTTTCCTCGATTATTTCGGTTTTACCGAGGCCTCACCTTAAGTTCGACGAGATCTAAAAATGATCAAGGATTCGCATTCCGAAAGCAATTAAGCTCCGAACGCTTTGAGGAGTTCGCGAGCTCCGATAAATCCACGAGGGAACTTTAGACTTTAATCAAATAAGTAACCTGGCTTTGTCGTTGGCTGCACAGGTGCTCCACGTCAGAGAAATACATCCAACCGCAACACTGTCTGTCTAGCGCGATAAAAGTTGTGATGAATAACGGCTCTGCGAGGCCCTTTGATGAATCGCTAACGAGTGATTAATTTTTCTCGTGCATTATTGAGGGCCGATGCTGAAAGCGTCTCGGTTCCATTAACATTTTACGACGAGAGCTCCGTTCTAATCGTCGACAACAAATTATCAACGAGAGGACTTGTTTTGAATATTTCAAGAGACGAAGCTACGCGAGATTTCATCGAAACAATCGCATTAGAAAACGCATTATTTCTCTATCCATTTACGTTGTCTACTCCCATCAAATATTTAAATCCATTATCGTCGCGCAGCGTCGCCTCTTTAAATTAAACTTCAATTACTTATGCAATTCTGCTAGTTTTTCCGTCGCGTTTCTTTAAATTTAAATATGTATGTTTCTGAAACGCGTATTTAAGCTCCATTAGCCTAAAACGGGAACAACACGATCGGATGTGTTATGTAAAATGCTGTTTCATCTTTCAGTTACATTTTTATAATTAATCTGCATGCATAGAGATAAATGGGAATGTATTACCCCGGCGCATCCACCATTTTGCGACAGCTTCAGATAATCGGAACCGTAATAAATTGCGACAGAAAAGTGCGGACGCCGCACGAATCTCAAAACAAAGTAACTAATAAAAATAACATTTCCCCCTTGGAAATGATACTTGTCCACAGAAACACTATCACTCATGTCTTTTGGTTTATTTGTCACCGTATCACCGGCAGGTATAATTTAACTTTGTCTGTGTCAAGACATCCGAAAACAATTTTCCGAGATGCGAGGTTTAATGGAATCGGCTGTAGCTCTAATGGCACCGACAGGAGAAATCACATTTTCTATCACTCGCAGATCACAAATCTTAACACTGTTTTCGATTGACATGTTGGTTCTGCAACGTGACTCGTAAAATGATCGGATATCGATAAAAATCGAATCGCCTGCGGACTCGGGGATGAATGTAAAAAACAAAAAAACAACATAAAGTGGAACGGACGCCGCTGTAAAGCGGAGCAGGATAGGTAAATCGCCGCCGAAACTCAATCAGCCGATCTGTAAACAATTACGATGATTATTGTTTGGTGTGTTCGTTATCACCGGCTGAATGGGTGGCCATCGTGCACCGATAATCTCGCTGTTTATGGTCCGACGTCGAGAATCGAACCGTTACGGACCACAGGTCTGGTTCACACCGTAACCGCACGAGAGTCGCTCTGTATATGCAACTTTAAACCGTAAAAATGTTAACGAAATCGCTGCTATATTTTCCGTCTCATAAGACCAGTTACAGGTGAAATTTGAATGGCGTTGCATTTTGATTGCTCACTGCTTAGATATGAAAGTAAGACCTTGTATGCTTTAGGAATTTTAAATGAGCAGCGACTTACATTACAAACGAATTGAGTTCGTTACTGCGAGAAGGTTTAGTAAACGCCACGTTCTGTAAATTTATAGTTTTGCATTTTGCAGACATGAAGTTCAAGGATTATATTTCTGAAACTCTTACTTTCCTATAATTCAAGGAAAGATTGTGATGCTTTGTCTAAAATATATATTTATTTCGCACCCAATATACAGAGTGACTAATTAGAATACGGACCACCCTTAAAATTGTTATTTGTTGTTTGATTTAAACGATTTTTTTAAATGAAAGATATTTAACACATCTACTGCGGTGCCAAATTTTAGAGAATAAATTTAATTATCAAGACCTGCTTGAAAATTTTTTTTGTGCCAAAAATTATAAATAAATAATATTAATAATTAATAATAATAATAATAAATATAAGAAATTTTACAAAAAATATGCTAGCAGAAATATAGCATAGGTACCTAATTCAAATTTATTTATTTATTTTAACAAAATATTTCCAATCGTCATGTAAATCACAATTTTGTGAAAAATATTGCTTAACAATAAATCTTTAATATCGTATTCTTATAAGATGTAAACAAATTTTGGTTTACGATTAAAATGCTTTAGGCTTCATGTTTTTGTCATATCGGACCAGGGTAGGTTTGATAATTAAAATAATCGCTTGCTATTAAATATAATTTTCATCACAATGGAGCTGTATTTAATTAAAACATGTTTAAATAAAACAAACATTGCCAATATTATATATAAACCGTTGGTTTGAAATGTTTTAAGTTCAACTGATAACGGCCTAAAGGATAATTTGCATAAAATAAATAAATACATTTGAATTATGCTATATTTCTGTTAGCAACTAATATTTTGTTGTAAAATCTCGGTGACACCCAATTGATAGAATTCCCAATTCAGTGGCGCAATCAGATAAAGACTAAAAGCATTTCTTTTTAATTTTTGGCATTAAAAATATTTTTTCGTTGAAAGTATTAAGTAAATGTATTGACGCTTTACTATAATATTTAAAAAAAATCCTCCCAATCGACCAAAAAATAACAATTTTAGAGACGTCCGTTTTCTAATGCTTCATACATTTTTCATACTTTATTACGATTTTCAATATCCTAAACGCCTTCTTGCCACTAATAAATGAAGAGTCATTCGTTTAGAGAATAAATATCTTGTGACTGATTTTTGGTTGTAAATCTGAGTTTGTCAGAGCAATTTAACAAGCGGAGAGAAGTGTTTACAGGTGATAAAAGGGATTTAAATTGGACGAGTTTTTCTCTGAAAACAAATTTCTGTAGCAGTTGAAAACTTAGCTTCAATTTAAAGACGACAGGCACATAAATTATAGAGTTGTTTGAAACACCTATTACCCGTAGTAATAAAACGGACAACAGCTACAATGCAATCTCATAAAATCACTCCTGATCTTGATAAAATTAGTAGGTAATTTTGAGAAGATAGAAACGTAGTGCTTTGATGTTTCAAACATTTTTTTCCGGCAAACATTCTCATGAACAACCAAATCTCAAAGGGTACACATTTTACATATTTAAAGAACAAGCAACTAATTATTATTTAATATTAAAACGTATGCATAACTTATAAAGCTCGAACAAGCAGCGAAATAGGTGTATTTACTCGTACAAAATTAATTAATAGAAGACGTTCCAAAGAACATAGAATTAATAATTTATTGTCAAAATAGAGTTGAAACGTAGATTATTAAAAATTTCAAGCGCTTTTCAACTGAATTCCCCGTCCGGGAAGCCACCACACGGGATTATTGATTATTGGTTTGAAACAAAAAAATCGGGTGTTTTTAATTTTCAGTCAGCTCATTTATTTTTTTAGTAAATTGGCGCGTTGCGTGTAAACCTTTTCAAATTCCCTAAATCTGATTTTGTGAGTAATGTTTTGTTAATCTGTACGATGTCTAATTGATTGGAAATAAATTCCAAATATTTTCGGAACAATCTGTTCAACGAAGAAAATTGTTTCGCTAAATAAATTTTTTTTATAAATGGTAGGAATTTTGAAGGGTTAGAAAATCGGGACGGTTTCAAGTGTTGTGCGCATCTATCTTGTTATTTCGGAAAAAGCCTCTCGCCCCGCTTTAATATCACTCATTTTCATTTGTTATGTCGCCACTCGTTCCTCAATGTTTCCGTTTCTAGGGAAGTACATTAATTATTCGCCGGCAACTCTTTTGAGACATATTTTTCAGTAAACAATATAAATTTCATCAAGCCAAGGCAGGCGCCTTCAGCAGTCTAGAGCCAAACAACAAGTGCCGTTTTATACTATAATAAATATGTAACGAGATTATCCGTCGGAATTTTCTTGACTCGCTTATTAGTTCCATGTTGTGTTTTTTTTTTGGGACGGGGTGTGTAACACGAGCGCCTCTAATTGGAGACATGTAACATGTGTCTGAAGAGCATTATTAGATTGAGGTGAGCTTTGTGATGGAACGCCATGCCGAACACACATATCCATAACTCGATTCGAATTTAAAATGACACTTTAAAAGACTGGCGGCTGCACGTCAAAAAGGTTCCAATCCAAAACTCTATTAGATTAGCTAGATTATGATGTAATTTTAGTCCGGATTACATGTCTCGGTGACACCGACGTACAGAATTAATTTGAAGCGAACTTGAATTGCAACGACATTTTTATCCGGCGGCGGACGTCACCGGTGAAGAAAATTACGTTCGAAGGTTTCCAGTGAGGAGCAAGCGCTTGTGGATGCCGCCATTTCTTCGGCGATGATTTATGCGTTATGTATTATTTGGAGGACCCGATCATTAGCGATCGCGGCTTAATATCGGTGTAATACGGCGGCATTCGCTTTGATTTATGGCGAGTTTTCAAACACGCGAATCTCGAGTGGGTGGGTTTTCCCTCTCTCTCTCTGCATCTCGAACAAAGGTGGAAGATATGCTAGGTCTGATCATCTATAATTCAAATGCCGCCACCGTTCCCAAATGCATTACGTTTCTCATCCACGTTTATTTTTTCCTGTGAGAATACCTATCCCATCGAACATTAATAAATTTGAAACGCCGTAAAACAAACTGCAAAGCGGGCACGACTTGAAATAATTATCGACGATATTGCATTTGATTATAGGGCCGGTTTACGGCTGCCCATAATTCTATTACGGACCGTTTGATGTCTCCATTGCTAATTGACCTTAATGGGGCACGGCAGCAACATGTGGCTTATTTTATTTGGGAACTTTAACCGAATCTCCGATAGTATCGAGCCCTGAAATCGTCGTCCGATAAAACCTCGCGATTCTTTGTTTCCGTTTCAACGCCGCTTAAACGCTAAAAGACTCAATTTATGGTTTTTTTATTCGCGAACGTCATGCAAAATAAACCGTCATCCTAAACGTGCTCTAAGAAAATTGTTTCGTGGATTTTGTAAAACTCGTTCGCTCGTGCAATTTTCCACACTGCACCTGTTTCACATAAAATGCAATGAAAGTAATAACGTTTTTATTTAGCGACACGTTTCAAATTTGGTGCACGTAAACAGCCATATTCAAACGACCGTTTTGACAGAATTCAATTCAAAAATCCGGGAAATGTTTCTTAAAGTCGTTTTTCTGTGCTTTTCGATCAATTTATTTTCGCTAACAAGTTGTTTTTGACGTTAGTGTCGGCTACCGATTTTGACGTACAAAGGCTCGTGTTTCTCTTTCGTATTTTATTTTTATAACATATTTGTTGGCTAATTTGATTCCTACACGCACATGTTTGGTGTTCCGTTAACCGCTTGTATTTACAATTTGACGCAAATTTTTAGTTTTATTTGTACAACGTATGTAAATATCGTTAATTTGAACAAAATCCATTTACGTAAACTATCCAAACATTTCAGTTTATAAACATACCAATGCACGCTCGGCAAAGCAAATGTTTTTTTGTTCATTCTTTACGGCGAATTATTATATTGTAAATAATAAATCTTTGTTGTATTCAGTTGCATATACATGATGAGAAACGAGGCAATGCATCAAATTTTTGTACAATAAATTCTAAACTTCTCGTTATGACATTGTATTCATTGTTAAGTAAGAAGAACTGCAGAATGTAATGAAAGTAAAGATTTGAATTTTGTTTTCCTTCAATATATAAGAGCACTCTCGAGATACCATTCGTATTCAAATTCGTATTCAACTATTATAACAATAAAATACAAACCATATCAAGAGCATGTGGATTACTGAGAAAAATTTAAAAATACGAGAATGTCATTTTACATATATTGTTATGTGTTTTTCTTAACTAACCAAAATTTTAAGCAAAAAGGTCCTAGGAACCTGCTGTATGTGTAAGCACACATTCTAAAGTCCCATTGATAATGGCGATGTAATTAGCAGTAGGATTAAGACATGTCAATATTTGTTATTAATTTAATAAAACAATCGAGCTGTTTTTCGTTTTCTGTTTGATTGGAATTAAATACGAAAATTGCTTTCTAACAATTCAAAGAGCAAGACCTACTCCATCATTGCAATTTAACAAAATAGTTTGGAAAAATCTCATCGACATATCAACTTATGCGCACATATAACAATCATATAAAGAAGACATGCAATCTACCTTTCATGGCTTCTATTTTTTAATGTCGATATTTGTTATTAATTTTTTTAAATGATGAAAAATATTTGAAAAACGATCGAACTGTTTGCGTTCTCTGTTTGACTGAAATTAAATGCGAAAATGACTTACTAACAATTCAAAGAAATATTACTGCACGAATGCAAGCAATGGACCGAAATATAATACGTCTTCCTATTTTACATCATGAGATTAACATGTTATCCCACTATCTTGGCAGATTAGTTTGGTGCTCCGGTTTTCTTAAAGCCGTTATATTTAGGACAATTTACTGTGCACTTGGCGATCATGCAAGTATTCACAGAAGATTCCATTTAATTTAATATTGATCACTCTTCTTCAATTTAATTTAAGAAATCCATTTAAATTCAGTTACAACAGTTACAATTTTGGTGTGTTGTATAATATTGCAAAGAAGTGAAGCTTGAATAATGATTGGCGGCAGAAGTAGAGAAGCAGTTGCCATAATTCGACTTCGTATTTAAAATTTTTATGTCCTTGTCAACCAAATATGCATTTGTCAATTAATAGCGGAAAATACTGCTGATAGTTGTTATCGAGGAACATAATATAACATAATCAAACAGAAACCAACATTGAAGTTCGGCCGCTTTAAAAAAAACACATCGGACGTAATAAAGGCGATGATAGTTAATTCAAACTATGGTTGGTTATCGATATTTTAAGTAGCACTTCGGGTCAGAAATTGACATTCTAAATAATTAGTAATTATTTGATAATTACATTATCAAATTGTGGCCAATAGTTAATTACTTTTGGTTAATATGTATACGAGCCTTTGATCGGTTTTAAACAAATTGTAAACGATTCAGTTGTGCTAGTTGCAATTTAGATTGCAACAATCGCAAAATAAGTTTTTCCACGGTCCAATGAAAATGCAAACATTAGTTTGTGTCTCTGATATCGTAAAATGGCGCAAAACGAATATGCTTCGAAAGGTGGAGAGAATTTTGGAAAAATAAGGAAGGCGCGTGGCGAGCGGACTAGTTAATGAATAATAGGAATTGTTTGCGGAAGCGCAACGCAAGATCAAAAGAACGTTTTAATTATTGTTGAAGTTATTCCGCAAATGCGACGCCTAAGGTGCGAATAAAACGGCACCAAATCTCGCACCTTCCGGCTCGATTCAAAGAAGTGTTCCTGCTCCACTTTGGTCGTTAGGTGGAATGGCCCGCAGGTGGCGGCACTCTAAAACACGCCACCACCCAGCCCCCGAAACATTTTACAGGGCTAATGAAGTGAAGAATCCGTCGCTCGCGTAATTGAACGATGCTCTAAAAATTCGGCGGGCGCTATCAGATTTACGACATTCTCTTAATTGGGTTATTGTTTGCAATAAAACGTCTTAGCTGTATTGAGTTACGAACTGGAGGCGGTTATTACCTGAGTAAATCTCAGCCGGGCGTCTTAAAACGCCGCTGATTTATGCGTATTTAAAAGGTCTTAGCCGAGCAATTTTGTTTTATCACTCGAAATTCATTGCTGCTGGCTTCTCTTCGTTTATTGGAAAATTATACGCGTGGATGATGTGGGGGCGAACATTTTGCTCTTTGTTTCGACGAATATTAATTATGCTTTAGCGCGATGAACTATTTTCGTTTTCGTTTCCAAATTGCATGCATGAAGTGATTAAAGCGGTCTTCTTCAGATTTTCCTCTTATTTATTGTAAGCACGGTCTCAATCAAATTGATGAATTCGTCTTCGACTGGAATCCCGATCATTTGTTTGCCCTTACAAGAGTCGAACAAGATTTTGCCAGGTGAAAAATTATCCAATCTCATCAGCATTTCCATATCGATTGACCGATTTATTATTGGTTCGTCGATGATGAGCGGACGCCTCGCAAAAGGAAAAAAGCGTAGTCGTCGGTTTTATTTCTTCCGTCCTGAATGCTCTCGACGGGCATCCCGACGAAGGCGAGGAGATAAGAGAGAACGGGAAGGCATTATGTGTGGGACAAATATGTGGCAATTGCGGAGATAGTCGTCCACTCTGCTTTTGAATTATGCCTCCGGAATGGGAGTTTCACGAGAAATTTTGTTGATACGATTTACTTTTTCCTCTCCTTCGTTTTCCGCCTCTACAAAAATTATGGCTTAATCCTTCCACCTTAAATTTCCAGGAAAATAACTCTTTGATGATTATTACAATAGTTTGTATTAGGTTTGCCCGGCTTTGAGTTTTTATTGCCTCCAGTTTTGAAATGGAACCCTAGTCTGAAATCATTTGATATTCCACAATTTTCGCTCGGCTTTTAATGGCTGAAAAGGTGACCGTTTTTGCAGAGAAAACGACAAAGGGAGTGGCAGAAACTCTTCTGATGGTGATGACGTTATAAATATATTGCTCTGCGCTGAAATAATGTGCACACACTTGATTTAAAGCAAACGACAAAAACCGGTTGAAAAATTGGGAGTGATTGAAGAGCAAACAGTTTTTAAAAGAGTGCTTGGGCTGTACATATTTATGAGGTTCCCCAAGCGTAGTTAAGCTCTCGGGCACCATCGTGTTAGTTCTTAGACTTTATAAATGCGATCCTAAGTCCGAGTTAGAGCAAGACTTATTAATACCAGCCCGAAACTGGCAAACTTGTAAAGTTTCTCAAAGTATTACAATCGTTATTGATTGCTTGGAAATAAGGACTCGATCATTTTTGTGTGATATAATCCGGCGACGAATTAAACTTTCAAGCGGCTTCATTAAACTTTTCCTTACTTATTTTATGAAGATTTTGATGGAAAAAGCGAATTTCCGAGGTGCACACATGCGGCGTCCAATCGCGCTGCATTGAAAAGCTCGTTAGCAACGGATGCAATTGCAAACTGCAGGTAATTAGCGAAACAGCGATATTTTTCGTGTTTTAAATCATTGCTAAAGCGGTCACGTGGACCCCGGAAAATTTTTATTTAATTAAAAGTTCTAATGAATCTCCGTGTGAGATGGCGCAGTTGGGCAGAAACCCGTCCAGAATTATAAAATATCGAATCGTATCGTTTACGTACGTAAACCGCTTAAAGTACCCTCGACCGGGAAGCTTACCTAGAAAATGTCCGACGGAAATCATCGCCAAAGGATGAAATAATTTCGTCGCAAAAGCAGATCTCATCGCTGGCCGCTTAGTCGTGATTTATCATTTCTCTCTAATTTATTCTTTTTGAGCGCGGAGAGGAAGTCGTTTTCCACGTTTTTTCGCCTATAGAACTGTAGCTTCCTGTTTTGCAAATTTTATTACCCGGAAACGATCAAAGCAAGAAATGGTCCAAGGACCCGAGAGTTAATTAAATCTCGCCGTAGCGGGTCATCTACGAGGAGGCAAAGAAAATTTCAGTGGACACGACTAGCTATTTTTTTGTTTGTCCTCTCGTTGTGGGGCGAAATTCCGACGGTGAAGTAATAAAATTATGGCTTGTCCAGTTACGTGAAGTAGCAACTTGGGGCTCTTTACTTCGTTACGCTCGAAACACTCCGGAACGGTGCTCGTTTTACTGGCCGTCGTGTCGAAAAATTAATCCGGAATCGTCGAAGCGAAATTTACAAATTAAATTTAGTGGGGGCTCGTATTGTTACATCGGCGAGTGGTAAAACATGAGGTTGCAGTTTTAATCGTAATTAATCAGCGAACAGGAAAATTTTTAATCGAACAGACGATAGCGGCATTAATTCGATGACGACACTGAGTAATTCAATTTGTTCTGCGTTCGAATGATTTCGATTAAAAGTCACCTGTGCAAATTTAACAAAGCAGAAAGGGAATTTCTATTCGGAACGAAATTTTACCAGTCCTCTTCGACTAATTTCTTTATCGTTGCTTTTGTTTTTTGCAGAAATTACCTTTAAGGGTCTCGAGTCGGCAACAAATGGCATTGTTCATTGTTTCCTTAGATAAGTCCGCTCTTACACAATTATTATGTTTTCCGATTAATTCATCGTCGTCTGCTTCTTTCCGAACCTGAGATTGAGTCGCTACAATTAGTTATTGTTTTCTCGTCCGCCGGGATAGTAAATAACAGTAAGAATTCCGGGACGAAGAAAAGTTAATTTTACGAATATGCAGAATTAGGTATTGTGGATTTCGTCGGTTTTTACAAGCTCTCTTAACGGCGAAAAATTATGTTATTTTGCCATTTAGTTCGGTTCGTTAGGACTGCACTTGTCCGCCAAATCTGCAAATCTGTAGCGGCGTTAAATTATTTATTTTTACAATTTATTATTAAGGGTTTTATCCCAATTCTGTAAGCCGCGGTATGTCCCGGGCTCATCGTCTGGACGAAGACCCAGGTGGGGTATTATCATCAACCCCGACAAGTATGCAATCTCGGTTATGTCCTTGTTGTGGGCGGGTGCATAAAGGTAAAAGCGGCGCCGCCACCGACTAAATATAAAAGGGATCACCTGGTTTGAGGTGAGCTGTTTTACAAAGTTTTATTAATTGTTTGGAATTAACTCGAAATTAAGTTGGAAACTTTGTCGGAGGGGGCCGAGCGAATTCCTGAGGGTTCAGACGTTTATTTCCAAACAATAGTTGCGTTTAATAAAATTCGGAAACCGATTAAAAGGGACCGCAAAATTAGGCGGGGGTTGTTGGAATTCTTTATCCTGCACGGATCTGTTCGCTTCTCGACCACTATTCAGAATCAACACCGGGCTCATCTTTCTGTTTTCCTTTAATTCGTCGGAGAATAATATTTGATTTTTTCGGCAATCGTCCCGAACAAATATTTTTCGTTCCGGTGGACACGAGACGGCGCACTTTTCGGCGCTTTTTCTTGGTTTGCAAAAGGTTAAAAATGTACACCGCACATAATTAATTTCCGGCCAAAATCGTGTTTTTACATGTTTGCAGTACCATTTAAATTGAAACGAAAGTTTGATTTGGCGGCGCAACTATTCGAATTACGTTTAATAAACAACCATCAACGTGCTGGTGCGTTTATGCAAATTGATGTGAATTTCGGGAAAGCCGGTTAATTGCGATTTTAAATTGGAAGAAGCCCCCAAGCAATTACTGGGAGAGATAAA
The DNA here is from genome assembly GCA_964023215.1 of Eledona agricola. Taxonomy (NCBI): domain Eukaryota; kingdom Metazoa; phylum Arthropoda; class Insecta; order Coleoptera; family Tenebrionidae; genus Eledona; species Eledona agricola. The sequence goes on along the minus strand of OZ026857.1, from coordinate 26,497,043 downwards.
GCCATTTAGATTATTGGGATTGCTGCGATATCACAAAATAATCATCAGTTGCACTGTTGTTCTAAAAAAATATAGTGCGAGGAGTTGCATCTTCGGCAAGCTGGTGTTATAGGACAGCGTCAGGTAGGCAACTGTCTGTCGGAAGCTGCAGCCGGGGTTGCTTGGCAACGTACCCCCGGGCTACGTGTACTCGCACCGCACCCTCGCGTTCTGTGCTTTCACGCCGTACAAGCGCCCTGTTTATCACTCGGCAGTTATTTATACCATACGATGCGGGACTAAAGGAACCGGTCAGATACTCTGAGACCGATCGTTTCGCATGTGGACCAACCCTTAATGATATTAATGCGATTGCGTCGCTTCCGTGCTCCAGATAAACGTCGCTCCATAAATCAAATTAGGCGAACGGCGCTAAGCCGGGATAAAGTCGGTCTCAGGAGTTCGCGGACAACGGGATTCTGGGATCAATCCCAGGACAATCGGACTGCCAAATCAGTAATGCATATTATAAATTTAGATTGGTATTTCGTCGATGTAAAAGCCAGACTAATTTGCATCCTCTCTCACTTCCACGCCAAATATTATTAAACCTTATTAAGTCGGAAATACAATCTCCTTCCATGTAGAAGAATAATTAACAAACCACTCACCGACCCTCCGGAGGCTAATAGACAAGAATTTACACTCGAACCGGTAAAATGGCTGATTTGTTGCCAACAGCTCGTGTTTTACCTATTTTATATAATTCAGCTGATTTATCGTTCGCTTTGATCATCACGCATTAAGCAGAGGAGGGCGAAATTGATCGGTGTTAACCTTCGAATAATTAACCGCATCTGAATTGGCAACTCTTGTAACTAACTGCTTTCGCAACTATTCCCAGAATGTTAATTTTGCATCGTCTCAAACATTAGCAAGTTTTTCCGTCACGACAATTATTTGCGCCATTCGATAAAATCCTCAAGCGACATTAATACTGTAACGGATAAAAAATATTCTAAACTCCTAAGAATAAGCAAATCGATTAAAAAATTTAAAAACGGGCATCTTCACCACCATTCCACCCATAACTTTTTTGGCAAGAATTATAAAAATTGGCCAGGCGTGTTTTTTAATACAGGAACACATAAAAAATATTCAAAACTCGTAACTGGATACCTAAGAATAAAGAAATCAATCAATAAAAAAAATGTCGGCGCCTCCACCAAAATTGCTTCTATAAGTTTTTTGGCGAAAATTATACAAATTGGCCCGGCGTGCTTATTTTAATATTGTAACAGATCCAAAACATTCTAAACTCGTAATTAGATACTTCAAAATTAGCATAAAAATTAATAAAAAAATTGTCAACGGCTCCATTAAAATTTCTCCTATAATTTTTTTGGCGAAATGTATAGGTATAATAAAAATTGGGCCGGTGTGTTTATTTTAATATTGTAACAAATCAAAAACAATCTAAACTAGCAATTAGATAGCCAAAAATAAGCAAATAAATAAATAAAAAAATTTGGCGCCTCCACCAAAATTGCTCCTATTTTTTTTGGCAAAAATGATAAAAATTGGAAACGTCGTAATTTTTAATACTGGAACACAGAAATTTTTTTCTAAGCTCGTAATTAGATAGCTAAGAATAAGCAATCCAATTATAAAAAAAAGTAAAAAAAAATGTTTCTATAAATTTTTTGGCAAAAATTATAAAAATTGGTCCGGCGTGTTAATTTTAATATTGTAACAGATCAAAAATATTCTAAATTCATAATTATATTTCAATTAGTGTCCGATCGAAATTAGTTTTAACGGTCCAAATTGAAACCGAAACCGAATTTCGGCTTCAGTCTCAGTTTCGGCCGAAACCGAAACCGAAATTACATGTTTTCGTAGGAAAAATAAAATAAAAATTATCTTCATCAGTCTTTATTTATTTCTTAATAAATCACCTATTAATCATTTAGACTCTGATATTTTAACTAATGTCATATTATTGCCCCCCTTATTTCAAAAAGCACAAACAATATACATTTTTTTAATATCATGAAATAAAATAAAAGCTACAAAACAACATTACTTTTTAGTAAAAAGAATTTACCTAATAAATATGTTTAGGTAGGTACACAAAACAAAAAAAAAAACATTCTTTCATCTTAAGAACAAAATTATTTCTTGTAAACTGTGGTACTTTTGTACTCTTATTAACGAAATACAATAAAAGCCAAATTAATAAGTACTATCTACCAAATACAACAACTAAATAAATATTTTTAATGCAAATAATTTTTCAATCGAAAATAAAAAGTGCTTTGCGAAACCTCCCGAATGCAGTTTCGGTTTCGGCCGTAGTTTCGGCCAGATGACAGCCGAAACTAGGCCGAAACCGAAACTGAAAGCGAATGTTCCGTCAGACACTACTAAGAATAACCAAATAAATCAATTAAATACATTTGTCAGCGCCTCCACTAAAATTGCTTCGATAAATGTTTTGCCAAAAATTATAAAATTTGACCCGACATGTTCATTTTAATACTAAATTACTATAATAAATTATTACTAAAATAAGCAAATAAATCAATAAAAAAAATGTCGGCGCCTCCACCAAAATTGCTCCTATAATTGTTTTGGCAAAAACACGCTGGGCCACGTGTTTATTTAAATACTGTAACACAGATAAAAAATATTCTAAGCCTGTAGTTAGATACCTAAGAAAAAGCAAATCAATAAAATATTAAAAAACGGCGCCTCCACCAAAATTGCACTTATAACTTTTTTGCGAAAAGTTATATAAATTGGCCCAGTGTGTTCATGTTAATACTGTAACACGTATAAAAAATACTATAAATACTTCGTTTTTTCTTGATATTTGTTGCAAATGAAAAAGTGGTAGACGGTAGTTGGAAATCTGGCGCAACATAAAAAGTAAAATGAAGCTGTTAGAAGCGCCCGTAAAACCCAACGGAGGGCTTGGGTTGTTTTTCTTCCAAGTAATCAAATATGGCCGTGATAAGTCCAGATTAAACCGAGATTAAAATAATATCTGTCATTTTGGAAAGACGAAAAATGATGTGGGACATAATTTCGCATCTCCATCGCCTTGACACGAGAAGAATGATTCATATGGGGTGGAAATGTATACAAGCGAAAAAAGCGAACAGTAAATACGTAACGTCATTCTATATTTATGTATAATCATTTCTTAGACTGTCACTCAAAGTGAAACGAATGAGGTGTATGAAGTTGATATTTTTTCAAATAAATTCGTCGCGATTAATCTCCGAATCGGGGGGGTCGAAGGACGAGCAGTCACGCATACATGGGTCCCGAAATGTTCTTAGTTTTCGGTTGCGTTGTTGCGGTCGAAATTCCTCTGGGGTGGAAAGTTCGGACACGTTTGTAGAATTGTTTCTGTTGCGAAATACAATAATGATAGAGATAAAGAAGAACATAAAACTTTAACAAGTATCCGAGATCGATTCAGTGAACTGAATTATTATATTAGGTTGTCGGAGGGGTCTGTCACTGTTTTATACGAGCGAATCGATACAGGTTCGGAATTTAGATTGGGAAAATTCCGTCTGCCGAGAAATTACTTTTTTCGGATGATTTGGGGCCAACGCAACAAGACAAATAAACGTCTTTTCCATATTTTATGAGCGTCAACCACTTGTCACCGCAAACGTGGCGGTGGTGGCCCGAGCCCTTTTCCGACCGGTCTCTTATTTGCATACTCATAATTAAAAGTTTTTTCTTCGTGTTGTCTCCGCGAACGGAACGGCTAGATTAAGTTAACATTTAAATTTTAAAACGGCTCTTTGTAAACTTTATTCGAGCGTCAGACTTGTGCATGCAAAGTTTGCGCGCGGCGATAAAAAATTCAACCACCGGACATCGAGCCGACGACGACTCTTGGAAAATTCGAGCGTCGTGGACGATTATCTTGATTTATCGGGAGCTTTCTGACCCGGAATTAAAAAGCGGGTGCAAAGTTGACGTCGCGCGCAGATTAGCTGAAACTCAGCTGATGGTTTTTCCGCTCGAAGGATTTGAATAGTTCGCAGAATTGTGGTTTTAGTGTCAGCGGCGCCCCTTCCTATTCCATATTTAATTTAAACATAGCTTTGTGGTGTTGTCAACGTCTCTAGAATGTGGTGTTAATTAACTTTTATAAAGTTTGGGAATCTGATTTGTTCAAGTTTCTAGCTTACAGTACGCGCCCTCATTCCGATTTTAATGACCGAAATCGGGTCTGACGAAGAGGGTGGGTGTTTCACATCAAAAACGAAATTCGTTTTTGTCGTGACAAATTAAAAACAAAATTATTGGAGGAAGATCAAAGCTTCGGCTCAAAACGGGTTAAAAATTTATCGTCCGTTTGCACGAATTTATCGTGTCAAAGATGTAACGTTTCAAGTTGGGGCACGTTTTTGGCTTTTGCACGACCCTTCATGTGGGCGACGTGCGTAAAGGTGATAACGTCGCTTCATAGCACCCCCTTTTCGTTTGTTTAGACGTCGTCACTATCGAAGATGCAGATTTGCGCACGTCATAAATTTCCCATTTTCCCTTTATTTATTCGCGGTGCAGGGGTGATATTTAAGGGCACGTGCGTTTATATACGACTATCTGTGACATCTGCAGCAAGCAGAGCACCAGGTCGATTCCTCCATATTCGGAGGACGTGATGTACATGACATTTGCTAAAAGCGACGCCTCGTAAACTCTCCGATATATTGACGATTACTATTCTTCTCGTCCGACACGAATTTACACGTCCGTTCTACAACAAATAAAACAAACGCGCAAACGACAAAAGCCGCGGTACAGAATTCTAAATTAGGCGACACACGTTAAAAGCACTGCTCATACAATTTTTAGCAAAAACATAAATTTCTAATATAAAAAGTTTGCGCTGGCTTTTCCCGATTTTATTTTAATTTTTCATCACGTTTGTGTGTTTTTTTTTGCTCTGGTTTGATTATTTACACAAATAAATACAACTTGTTACTGATACCTTTTCGTTTGTATCACGAACCGTTTTTAATACATAAATAATACGTTTAACCATTGATTAGATCGGATTGATTTCGACCATATTTTCAATGAAAGAATTTCTGATTCACTCTGTGTGTAATGCAGATGTTTTTTTGTAGCGGTTATATTTCGTATTTTTGTATTTTTTTATTATAAACAATTCCGTGCTTTCTGAGAAAAAGGGGATAGGTTTTTTCTGACAAAATGGCATATCTATGATTTCAGAAAGAACACTTCATGCACGATTTTTAAAAATTCGATTACTTATACTGAAAGTCAGAACCCCACCACTTCAACTAGATTCGCACCAGTCACATCGATTTAAATCAATTTTACTTAAAAATATCTAATTTCAACATATCCCTTTTTCCCAGAAACCACGGAATTATGTTGAAGAATTCTGGGAGTATATTAGTTAAATTAATAGTCGAAAATGCTCTGTTTTAGTAAAAATATGTATGCTAAAATCGCTACTGGCTTTCGTGACAATAATGGCATGTTTTCAAATAAATAGCTTATGCTTTCTTCTAATCTAAATGGTTACGAATTGATTCGGTTTCAACTTTTATGTCCTTCATTTATTTTATTCTATCGATTTCTTTATTTTCTATAAAATATGAAGCAAGGACATCATCTTCGCGGCCGGTCATATTTTTTTATTTGGCTATATAATAGAGCCGCGAGGTGTGCCCCAAGAAATCTCGTCCATGTGTACCGCTTAGTGGAGCTTATTGGGTAATAAATGCGGACCGGTTCCGGGGGGTTAATTTCGGCCTCGGGCCAAAGATATGATTCCTTTGTTTGGTGTGGACTTAGATGGTATCGTAACCGTTTCTATTCTACCCTTTCAAGTTAAACGATCCAAGTTTGTGACTGCCGTTTGAGTGACGTCTGCTCGCCCCCGTCGCCACCGCCTCCACTGTTCAAATTAATGTGTTCGGCAACGGTTTGTTAGATTTACTACTGTTAGTCGCCAACTTTCCCAACTACACATCGATTCAACATGCTTTTTTGCCGTTTTATCGGGACGACTCGATAAATCAAGCCGTTTTCTAATGCCTCCATCAAAAAATTATTTCTATTCAGCCGTGGTAATAAATCGAGTGCAAGAAGTTTATCGGTGCAGTTTATATTGACTGATGTATCTTTCTTGTCGGGGCTTTACCAGAAAGGCAATATAACGTCGTCGAATTTATGAGTTTTAAATTTGATACTTCCGCCAGTCGTGTTTTTCACGTCGGATGCAGTATTGCTGAAGAGAATTGCATATTACTGTCGGTAAATTTGTTAATTTGCCTTGGCATTGCTTCTTGCCGCGTTGTCGCCATTCGCTACAATATCCGGCTATGAAAGTTGAGCTTGCTACGTGAACGATACAATCTTCAACACCGACCCGTTTTATCCTCTATATTGTTTATACTCATCCCGACAAGCTTCTGCTTCGCATTATTGCCAGTCCTTTTTGTTCCTTTTTGAAAAAGCCAAATTTTTTGTTTGGTCCAATTGACTCACGCACAAATACTCAGAGGAAATGCATTCACGGGTCAAAGCTTTCGTTATCAAAGAGAAATAAGTTACAAAGACCGGTACTATGAAACGAAGATTCGATTATTGAGTGCAAATGAGCTTTTCGAACGTTTTTATTTCTCTGCATCGATAAAATGGCTTTAATCGTATGGAGCGATGAGTTTTAATGGGAGCAAATAGGAAACATTATTAATATTAGAGCGAAATTTACACACGAAACGAGATTAATCCGTGATTAATTTTTGGAATGTAAAATCTATTAGGTGGTCGAACATTCAATTCGAGTGGAGATTGTGCGCTGGCAATGAATTTTAACGGCGGCCGCTAGTTCCGTAACGGCTAATTAGCCGAGATACTATCACAATCAATCGGGGGATGACCGATCAATTACGGAATTTTACTATTATATGATAGTGGGGTTGCGTTTCCGTCGCAAAAACCATTTTTTATGCCCGCTCTTATCTCTTCCCACAATTTCGGTCCAATTATTCTGGAATGACTAGTTTAGAGAAATTTACTGTTGGTGCAATAATCATCAATCGCAACGGCAAAAACTGTCCACAAAATAAATCGGAAATGTCGAGACATTAGTTTTATACTTTTACATATGGTAATTTTAGCCCAGAGATTTTAAAATACATAATAATTAAATCATTTTTAAAATAAATAAGTTGGAATATTGCATATTTTAGTAAAAAATAGTAGAATGAAGTTACCACGCACATGTTAAAATAAAATGCTCATTTTTAGTATGCGAAAATTTTATTGAATTTTTATACCAGAAATCCATTTGTGTCAATGTGTATAATTGGAATATTTTGTAAAAAAAATTATGTTAATTTTTTTAAATGTATTTACAAGTATTTTTGTTTTACAGTTAAATATTTTAATCAAAATGAAGTACACCTAGAAAATTCCTCGTCAGAAGTTAGTTTATGGTTTTCGTAATTTTACACTCGTTTATATGTTGCTTTAGTTCTGTAAAATAACTCCATTATTAAAATCGTTTCTAATTTTTGGATTTACTTACAAGTTAAGACGAAAATCTTTATTAATACTCAAGTGATACTCGTACGAGGCTATAGTTTCCGAGAACTGTGAAGTTGGTTGACTGAAATATATTTTATGTAATTTCGTTTGAAATGAAAATAAAGTATGATCGTGGCGTCATTTTTATTCGTTATTGTCACGAGGTTCTGAAAGGGACCTTTTAATTAATGTTTTACGTGCCGGAAAACATTTTTCCCCGTTCCTGTTCCTATTTATATTCTTTTTTCTAACGACGTAACCATTTGAGATACGTTCGTATTTTAGAGTTTCTAAAGAGCGGTGAGCATTTCACACGTTTTTCCTTTTCCTTCCATTAGGCGAGTAATGCCCCAGCTTGTGTATATTTTAGAGTGTATTTCCTTATTTCTTCCGTTCGAGCATTGATCTTTGCGCGGGGCTTTCACCGTATTGTTGCCACCGACTCCGGCCAATCACGCCCACGTCTCCCGGAACCGGGAGCTGATTAATTAATTTTTTTTTGTCACATAAAGATGTCGCATGTGTGAAAACGGTAGAGTCGACCGGGCCTTTCTTGTACGCTGACAGCCACTTCGCGTGATGAACGGCCTACATAACTCGGCAAAGTGCTACACGAACAAGAATAGTAAACTTCGCCGACGGACACCCCAGCATTGTTATTTTACGAGTGTACAAGACAACTAAATTGCCCCGATTCAACGACGACTAATTGAGGAATCAATCAGGACTCAGGAAGCTGGAAGCGGCCACTTTTTATTAATTAAATTCGTTTTGCGCTCTTTTTTAGTCGTCTGATTTTAATTAGTATTTCGGCGTGGGTTATTCGGTATTAGGTGGTGAAGGGGTTCGAGAGAAAATGTTATAATCATACGAGAAACAAATCCGAAGAGTAGACGCGCACGACGGAGAGGAGACTTGGCGGGGATTCATTAATCAAGGGATGTATTCAATTAGCGTGTTCTGTCGTACAAAAGAGCGAGTATATCTGCCAACAAAGGGAAACCATGGTAGGTACACGCAGTGGTAATCATGTATCATGGCCGACTTCGTTCGTGTGGGTTCTCGCGGAGACATCGGAAATATTTCATTAGACGCTTAGAAAAACGCAAACCTCGACGTGCCTTATTTATTTTCTCATCGCCCTTTCCTGTTTAATTAGGCGCGCGGTCACGGTTTATTTTAGCCAGAATATTCTGATGAATAGGCGAAAATTAGGCTGCGATCGATGCAAAGGGTTGAAACGGGTTGAGGAGCCGGTGCTTTGTTGTAATTTTGCAGTTGTCAAAATGCGAACAAGATCGAAACCGGAGCTAACCTCCAAGAGTCCATCTTTGCGGTCTGTTAATTTATTGGTGCGAGTAAACGATCCGGTTCGGTCCAGTACAGCTAACGTTCACTTGAATCGGTGCAATTAAGTTTGGATTGAACGGTAGTATTTTGGAAGAACATAATAATCGAACAAATTAAATAGAAAGTACAGGGACATAAATGTATAGGGAATTTACCGACAGACTGGTATATTTAAAAAAAACATCATGATTTAAATATTATATTTTCAACACATTATGCGCCACGCGACAATAAAAAAATCTTATGCAAAATGATTACTACCTTACTAATTAAGTAGGTATCTAAGTATTAGAAAAACAAATATGATGATCAATTTTCTAAAATTGACTGTTACGTATTTGATAAAACACAATGTTAAAATGCCTATTCTTAATTTAAAGCAGTATAAATTTTAGAAATTTCTCTTAGACTTCTAATTCATCACAGCTCCATTGTGCGTTGAAATTTGTAAATACGAGTAGATATTTTGAGGTAAAAAGTTGTTTAAAATATAGTCTAGGAAACGTTGAATTGAATTGCTGGAAAACATGTTTTGCTAGTGCCTTAGGGAGCACTAAATATCGACGAAGTAACCGATACAGTAAACAAAAATCAAACGTTTCCTAAATTTTGTTGGCCGTGACTATACGCCGAGGCAATCGTTCGATCCGTCACACGATATTTCCGCCAAAATTCCGTAAATCCCTCAGTTCGTGTCTTCCGAATCTGGCAAAGTGTGCATCGCTGATAAGCCCCGATTTATGAGTCGGTGGTTTCGGGGCTTATTTATAGGTGAGGAGCGTTATTTGTGTCATCGTCCTCCGTTAAACGGCACATCGAAAGAAACGAAGGGGCCTTATTTAACGGCGACGCTTCATTAATTTCGTTCAATTACGTCGGCACGAGAAGAACTGCCATCAAACGGCATTCTTTTTTGCCGTCGTCGCCTTCGTCGACGTCGTCTGAGTTCTTTGTGCCAGACGGCAAAGACAAAGGCGAGATCTCTTCCAGCGAAACAATGCAGATGTATCACATCATTAAGGCCAAACAAGGACCAGTCATGCTTGCATTTTCATAACGACCTCTCTAATTCGAACCGAATCGATTGAGGAGAAACCGTCGATTTGGTTTACGAGGGTCAGAACGGAGAGACGTCGCCCTTCCGGATGCATCCGGAACGGCCGTCGTCCTGGCAACGATGACGTCGTTACGCTGCAAGCTCATTACGACGCCGTCGTCGTGACGTCACGAATCCGGGATGTTATAATTTTGAACGCGCAAAACTACAAGAATTTGTAATAATTTACGCTAGTCTTTATTGAAACGTAGGTACGTGAAAAATAAAACCGACAACTATTGTGGCAAAAATAAAATTTTATTTCAACCCTGCACAATAATATTTGTGGCTTTAAAAATAATGGAAACCGCTTTTATAACTGACATAAATTGTTTTATTAATGACACAAGTCGACGCAAATTACAGTTACGAATCGAACCGTTTTATCGTATTTTACGTCCATTTTTATGTTCATTTCTGACGGTAAATGCACCAAAGGACAAACATGTAAGTTTATAGATTAAAGTCCTGACCTAATTGTTTTCTGTTATAAAATGGTAAAAGTAAAAAATTATACGTGAAACCGTTACGAGACGATAACAATGCGAGTTTTATGTGTTTCCGTTGATGTAAATTAAAATAGAGACGGTAAAGTTGCACATCACCGCATTGACAATAAGGATACATTGTTTCTTATACATAAGTTTGCAAAAGCTGCGTCATCTTGACCTCCCAGCACAAAGCATCATCAAACTAAAATCCAAGTTAATTTTGTCGCGGCCACTGCGGAATCGCTTTTTCCAAATGTGCGAGGTTTTCGTGCCTCGTGGCGTTTCTTAATTGAACTGAACAAAACTGGAGGAAATGGGACGTATGGAGAATAGTGGAAATTGTCAAATTGCTGCAATTTTCCATTTATTATTTATTAAAGTCGGCATTGTGGAGCCGAGTTAAACGTCTCCATTGTTGGTCGAGCTTTTACCCAGTCATTATTTCGGCCTCTATCTGTAAGCGAATTAGTTTTATTGTTTCGTGGAGCTTATTAATGAAATTTATTATTCCGGAAAGAAGCGAGAAAGAACGTGGTTTCCGTTCTCGATTGTGTCGCATAATCTCTTCGGGTGCAGCGGATGACTTTCATTACTTGGCGAATTAAAGTTTTCTGGGATGCGAGGTCCCCCGGGATCACCTTTTGGAAGTTTACCGCATCACACACATCTGCAAAGTCACTAATCCGATCAGTAATTGGCGACGCCGACGCCCGACTTTCCTGGCAGATATTACACAAATCCGCCCTCGTGCAATTACCAAAACTCGCAAAGGTGCTCGCCACGAGGGAGGTTTTATATACCGGGCGGCGTTGTTTGTATCTTGTCGCGCTGTTATTAATATTAATCAGGGTCTTCCGGTTGTTGTTGTACTCTCGAGTCTTCAAAGTCGTCAACGTCAGCACAATACCCGGTCCTATCATCCTAATTAATGAAAACGGTCCGTGACTCGAAAGGAAATCTAATTACGATTTCCTCTCTCGCCACATACGCGTGATAAAAAGCTCCGAAAGCCAAATCAAATATCATGTTGATTAAAGATGGTGGCGCCGAGTTCACTATGAATAAAGCTTGACCGAAGCGGACTGACCGCAATAGTGAGTTATTTAGTGGAAAGTTTTAATGGAATAGTGGAAGCTTGGCCGATGTGTTCTCAATATTTCAGCGATTTTGAATTTCGGCAGAGTTCGAATATTGCGGCAACGGTCGAAAGTTTTCGCTCTTGAGGATTATAAGTTTACATTTTTAACGATGCCTGCAGTTTGTTTCTTGTTTTCGCTCCAAAAACTGCTCTCTTATTTTGGGTGCATTAGGATTATTTGCCTTTTTTGCGGCGCTCGGAGTGCAGTTCGAAGGCTCACAAATAAATGCAAATTGTCGTTTCAAATTGCATAATTAATTCAGGGGATCGGATTCAAATTTACAAATAACATATGCTAAATGAAATTGTATGAAGCATGTTAAAAATTAATTTAGCAGTGCTAATAGAATATAATCTACAAAACGTTTAAATTAATTTGGTTTTCATTTACAGTTTACAATGTGTGCATTTGAAATTTTAGTAAAAAATTCAAATGTAAAGAAAATTTGATACGTAATTAGCTACTCAACCAAACATGTTTTTGTAAAGAATTTAGTGTAGAGCGAGTTTTAATATTTTTGTAAAATACATATGATGCGGCTTCGTTGTTTATCTGCATATTATAACATTTTAGTGCAGGATTTGGTGTAGGCTAAACTTGGACATTGGTATGGTTGTTGTGGTGTGAGCTTCAAATTTCAATCAGAAAGTGCAAATTGTGTTCGGTTCGGCACATCGAAGCAGTTCGACCTGAATTCACTACGTTTATTGTGTGTGCGGAAATAAATCCGGGACGTAATTCAGGTGATGGCCAATAAATCCTACATTGTCTAGGATCTCTTATCGCCTCGTATCGCTTTTTATATGCAATAATTTAATCGTTTCGGAGTCGGGTGCGTAAATCTCCCGACCACATCCTTGTCACACGGAGCGGCGGTTAAGATTTTATTAAGAGGAGCCAAAGCGACGGATAACTCATTCCGAACACGAGCGGATTTAACGTAGGTAATGTACGTTAATCTTGAAGACGGACGGAGACTTTGCAGACGCTTTATGTAATGTACGTTTCATGACCCACAACTCGCAAAACACACGAGACAGTTGTCTTGTTCGTCGTCACCGCACTCTCACTTCCGCTTTAATTGCATTTAGCGGAATAATCCGGGCGAAACATGTTTTTAGAGAGGCGAGACTTGGCCTCGAGGTGTCTTCTCCGATCGTTATCAGGTTATATTTCCATCAACGTTCGGGGGTTTGTAGATTTTTACGGGGAAATTTGATAGCCAATTACTGGGGAGGCGGGTGTGTTTTCTTCGTGTCGGGTGTAAAAAATGCGGAGTAGTTCTTCTAATGATGCAGCAATTTGAAATGGCGGAAAAGCCATTAGCGTAATTGCAAAGAGCGATTTTAGTATCGCTTAATTTTGAACTTGCCTACGAAGAATCTCCTTTTATTATGCATAAATTTTCATATATTATGCACTCAGGTGAGTTGGCTCCGCCGTTAAATAAGAGACCTTTTAGGCGAGACCGACACCGAGACGCGATTTATTAAAACTCCCATTAACCATTGTAATCAAGTCCCGAAACTCGGCTTTATTATATTTGTTACTCGCACAAGTCATACGATAACAAGAAAATTTCCGCGATCCCGGGGTGTATTATATGCAATAATAAGTCGAGCTTCGTACACTTTTTGCTACCTTTGAGCTCACCTCGATGCGAAATTAAATTCCTCAGAGTCGCTATTGTCGCTTCATGAAGACGCCTGCATCGCTGAGGACTTTCGAATAGTTTCTTCGGTTTAATTACCTCCTACCGATGAACGATTGCGCCACCACCTTTGAAAAATTGCGAACGCGACATTTAGTTTTCAATAACATGCAAAGCGCGATGTTAACAATAAGTTTCGTGTTAGCGGTTTTTTGCAATAACGACGTGAGCATGCAACGAGACGAGGATGATGTCTCCTGCAGCAAGCATCTATTTAGATTATGCAAAATCGCGCGTGGAAGATCGAGCGGGAAAGGCACATCGTGGAGAGGACCGATAAAATTTAATTAATTTGGAGGGAAGGGGGGGCGTCGCTGACAGCTTTTGCGATCGTATCGAAGTTTCCCTGCAAAGAATCCCTGAAGGGGTCAAATTACGTCGGGTCGCCGTCCAAAATCACCAGACGCTTGAGGTTGTTTTAAAACGACGTAACATGGTTGGGGTGTGCTTTAATTACGTGCAAACATTTTATCAGTCACAAAAGAATTCAAAGCTTTTATTTAATAATAGCGAATTATTTTTAAAGAAATTCCGCAATATATTTTTCTCCTTCCTTATTAAGTACTTTCCTAATAGTCAAGCTTCTAAATATTATAGCTATGATTTGCTTCATTATGCAAGAATACGATGAAATGTAAATATGTTTGTGTCTGTCTGCTCCCCTCACAAGATTAAAGTTTGTTACTTTAAGTCGAAGTTGAAGTTCAATGCTTTGCAGGTATAAATGTAGAAAGGTTTGTTGAGGTTTTATAAGAAAATTAATACAAGAAATACTTTCAAACTTTTAATCACACTTAGAGAAATGTAAACTTTTCAAAACCGCCAAACTGAAATATCTTCTAACAGTAACAGAATGCGAAACCACAACACACATCCCCCAGACGTATTATGTAATTGTAAAGTCGTCAAGACCGACTGTTTCTGACACAAATAGAACTGTTTAAAATGTGAAACGGTTCTGAAGTTGGGGCAAACGGTCAAAAAATCGAACACTGCCGAGAAAAATTCATTTTGTTTTTAGAATTGGAAATAGGGTGCGCTGCTGGCCGACTAGCAAAGAAAAGCAGTGAATATAAGTTCTTTTTTATTCGGATGAGATGTGGCCATTCGTCACGCTCCGTTTGGGTGTAAACTGGATCGTTCAGCGCCATCTGCACCTCCCGCAGTTCGCCAACTCACTTCCAATTCCTTTACTGCTTATCATTGAATTTTGCGACCGCATATGCGCCACACGGAAATTCTATCAAAAAATTATTCCGATTTTTTCTTTCACCCCCGGCGCGTAATCTTTCACCGTGTTCGACTTTATAGAATTAAATGCGTCGTTTTCGTTTTGCGGTGACGTTTCGCTTTAGAATTCCCTCACAATGGCACCAAGACAATAATTTCGTCGCTGCCCTGTCGTGTTTATCCTGCAGGGCCGGCGTAATCCTCGCATGCGCCTCTATAACATATACTCGTTGTTTCGGGGATCATATCTATACTTCACAGGCATCCGAACGAGACTTAATTACTGGAAACAACTCGAAGCCGGGGCTTCAATAATGCCCCACGTCAAATTGATTGTTCGATTTCCGGTACGCTTCACGAATCCTGCCTGCCGTAAAAACGCAAACACGATTAATATTCGTTAGGATCCAAATACCTCCGAAACAACACAACTAATCCCGACACGAATTCCACCATTAATTTTTCTTCGACCAGCAGCAAACCATCGACGCCCCCGAAACCCGCAGCCCGCATCCGAATGTCGGATTAAGCGTTCGGTTGCGATCCCAACGGCTTTTTCTCTGCTGTATCGCGATTTAAACTATCCATTAACGTCGATCGCTCAATAGTTAAGGAAATACTCTAATCCCCGTTTTAAATCAAATCTGTAACTTGAAAAATCCTTATCCTGAAATTAAAGATTTGCTCAAGGAAAACTGATGAAAGTTTTTTGTCTGAGTTGGGTTGTCCTTTATGTAAAAAGAAAATGCTTTAAATGGTAATTATATAATCCCCAGAATAAAATTTAAAACACCTAATCAATAACTTATAATTATATATTACTTCGCGTCTACAACAAAGCTATTAAAGCACTCAATTTTTTTTAAGTTTCATAATAAAACTAGTGTAATTTGGTTTTTTAGGGTGGTTAGTCATGATCAGAAATGTCATATCAAATTACACAACACACAAAAGGTTCATTTTTAATAATTTATATTAAATTAGCTTTCCCCAATTATTATAAGCATTAATCGTTACGTTGTATGGGTTTTCAGCACTTAAATTAATCCCAATAAATATTTTGCTGGAAATTATATATTTTCACCTACAATTATTGTGCCGTCTAATTGAATTTGAACATCTAAATTACAATTTTTGCAGTTGGCAACCAACCCACGTAAAATTTCTCAAATTGGACAATTGCAAATGTTTAATTAATAATTGCATAGATGTCACGATGTAGAAAAAATTATATAAAAAACTCGTCCATAAAGCTATTGTTGCACTTGTCCTTTAATATGCTATTAATAACCTCAAAAAAAATTGAACCATTAAATTATG
Organism: Eledona agricola; assembly: GCA_964023215.1. Lineage (NCBI taxonomy): Eukaryota > Metazoa > Arthropoda > Insecta > Coleoptera > Tenebrionidae > Eledona > Eledona agricola. The sequence continues at coordinate 26,481,128 of OZ026857.1, read as the reverse complement.
GTCTGATGAGCAAGAAGACAAATTAATCAATATTTTTCTAATAATGAAACTCACAACCTACATTTGGACTAAATGAAGCAAGAACGTTTTTGCATACAAATAATAAATATCCATTTTGGTATCCTTCTCATTTAATTGTATAAATAAAAAAAATAAAAAACGTCACCTTAATAAGTTAATTTAATGCTGAGGGAATTGTCCTAAGTTGTAAAATGTTGAATCGGAAATTTTTCAATAAAGCTAACCTGTATTTTTTTATTTTTTAAAAAAGCGGGAATATTATATATTTAAAAAAACTATATCTAAATGATGTCCGTAAAATTTAAAGAGCTTTGTTTGTTTTTTGCAATCTGGCAACATTCCACTAAATTGAAAAAAGAAGCTGTACCTACTACATTTGTTATGAGATGAAAAAAAAAGTTAATTTTATTTCTGAATGAACTTGGGCATTTTCAATATGGGTTACTGTTGGAAAAATTGTCAGCAATAGCCGTCATTTGCGTTTTATCGTTAGGAGAGAGAAAAGGGAGAGAATTACATTAATCAGCTATACGCCGCTTATGCCAACATTTGAGAAACCAAAATCAAAAAATCCACTTTTTAACAAGGTGTTTACACATTTTTCACTTTAATATGTAAAAAGAATTGACGATTAATCAATCAATTAATATACAAAGTCTGTTAATTTCCGCTAAAACTCAAATTGAGGACAATTCACCATTTTTGTATCGTTTACGTAGTTTACGAAATCGCAGTACTTGTTTAGATAGATAGTTATATCTTTAGAAGAAAAATCGCTATGGAAGTTTCAGCTGAAGGAGGAATCGTCAGGAAAGATCTAATGAGAAATCTAAAGTACAAAAGTTTAGAATTTGATTCATACATCGTCGTTCTATTTCAAACAGTCGACCAACTCGTTTTGGAACCGGCTGCATTGTGTGCAGTAATTGTGAAACAATTTTCCGCCTCTTACCGAAAGCCGGCGGTTCTGTTACATATTTGCAGCGCAGTTTTCAATTTATGTAAAACACGGAATCTGTTACAAAATCAACAAAACCCTATTGTTTTATCCAATCTGACCCGAACGGGCGGGCCAAGTTAGAAAATCACAACATGAAAGTGGCAGGTGGGCATGTCGAGAAAATAGAAAGGGAAACGAATGACGAGTGCCATTTTATCGATGATGGGGTGTCAATAGCATAATATTTAGGAAATGTGTATCGACCCCGATGCTTGCGGACCCTCGATGGGCGATATTTCACCAGGATTTGGGTCATTTGTTATCGGCCTGTTGAAAGATAATACAGATTACGTGCAACGCCTATAACAGACGTTTAACCCTCCTATAGAGTAATTGCTGAAAAATTAAAATAGATAGATTCCTTTGTCGCTGCAGCGTCCGCTGCAAACTCCCTATGTCTCGTAAAGTTCTTATTTAATTTAGAGGGCCTTTGTCGTGCGCCAATCACAAAAACTACTAATTGTGTTTGGGAGTTGTCGCATTCGACGGAAAATTCGTTTCGGTAGTTTGAATAAATAGAAGCGGCGACGACGTCCCACGTCACAACAATGCGACATGAAATCGCTTACCTGAACGAGGACAAAAACAAAACAATTTATCGCCGGTGAGACTTGAGTGAGACAATTTATGGCGGCGGAATCTGTGTCTTATTGCGTTTATCTATCGTAGCGTATGAACAGATTTTCCCATTCGCATCGCCGAGCTCGTTTCTCATATCATATCGTCGAGTTCGTTGACGCGCAAATGCTAACATATATGTCGTTCGCATAAACGATTTTCATACGGGGACCCATTCGTCGAACGGTTTCCTCACAATCGAATCCGCTGCGAGCCCGAAAAATTAAATTGACCGGCGGAAGCACCACCGAAGCCGTTACATCCACATAATAACGACACCGCCGGCCCACCGCTAATTCCTGCAGGAAGCGAAGAGCCGCACCCCTTATAAATAAAAGTGAATCTCTGCCAGGTAATTGGATTTGGGGGCGATCGTTGAACATTCCGCTCGCTGTCGCTGACAACCTATAACGTTATCTGTCACGTCACTCAAAGTCCATCCCTTGTAAAAACAAGCAGGTGGGGTGGTCGTCCTTATTTTAATTAATATCGGAGACGATCTCGGCACGCTCCACGTGAGTGACGTGCAAAAATGTTCGCACCCCCGATCGAGATGGCGTCATAAAATCAATCACGCGTTACCCCAATCACCGTGTCCCTTGTATAACTCAATTAGACCTCTAATTGCGACGAGCTGTCGCTGCAGAGCTGCCGTCGATGATCCAAAAATTGAAGCGAATTTAAAAAACCAGCCGATAATTGGCTGCGTTCGCACCGAATCAACAGTTGCTCCACGCTTAATCTAGAACTATAACCGGAACCAAAACGGGGACATCAGGAATGTTAAGAGGTCCACTCTATGTACTTTGGTGCAAAATCGATTGGAACCGTAACGCAAACCAACTGCAGAACTTAAACTGTAATATTGTTTGCAATTTCAGATTCTGTGTGCTGTATCGGATAATCACCAAGTTTCAATTTCATGCATACGAGTAATGCTGTAATCGTTTAACAACTTAACAATTTCGTATTTATGCTGGGTATTTACATAGTCAATATTTTATCGATTTTATCCTCGGTAGATCTTGGTAACAGTTTTAACAACTGAAATCATCGCCATAAGGAGTATTTAATTTATTTACTCATTCGGATAATTGTTGATCACTAATTGTTAGTTAAGTGAAATTATTGAAGGAAACCCATTTCCATCAAATCTGTGCAGTCAACACGGCAGAATCTCGTGTGACTGACGTTATTGGTGAAGAAGAACAAAACACACACTCGAAGGACCAGCTGGTGGTAGTGCACCAGCAACACGGAGTTGATGATCAAAAGACGTTTAAACTTAACAATTTAATTCACACACAATTGCGAGTGATCAGGAACACTTCGACTGATTTCACTCGCAGTAGAAACTTTAACACGAACACAACTCAATTTAACTCTTCCACTAATACTATCGAACTCAACATCATAGCCCATGTTAAGGCCTTTTAAGAACAAACCCCCTCCGTCCAACATTGGTCACCTGACAACGGTCGGGGGTGAGAAACTCACCACCCACTTGGAATTACCCAGCTTCAGGGTGAAACGACCGTTGTCATTGTCGGCACCATCAAATTGGACGAACAGGAAGTTTGTCTTAATTGTACACAAAGGAATTAGCATATTCCCAACAAATTAGGAAAAATTGAAAAGGCTCCAATATTCTCAATAGCTTTCTCCTCATAAACTTTTAGAGAGGACACAACCAATTCGGTGCCGGTCAAAGGGACCGAACAAAATCATTTTATTGAAATCATAGCTTTTTTCATAATAAAATACATTTATATTCTTGTATGTTTTAATTATTCGAAATGCAATCTATGTGACGTTTTTTAAAATACTTCATTTTTACAATGAAGCTTAACGAAACACAATTATTACCTAATCCAACCACATAACCTATGCTTTAACATTCTTACATAGAACACTGTGTCAAGCAGGAAACTAAACAATGAATAAATCTGATAAGACGAACAATAGATTTTCGTAAATTATAAATGAAAATAAAAAAGCAAAATGTAGCGGTACTGTACCTGAAAATTCCCTGATTAATTTTCAATTATTAAAGCATTTTATAAATTTAAGAGATCACTCGGAAAACAGTTCAAACAATTTAATCAGGGTTTTATTTTTAGAGTATATTATTAAATGTTTCCGTGCGGGAACCTTATCAAAACAATTTAGACATTTTCGAATTAATTCTTTTATTTTTAAACACACATTTTTCGATTAGAATGTCTGAATTCCAAAATAGTTAGAACTACAGTCAAAGACGTATCTTTCCAAAGAATGTGTCAAAACCTCGCCCTTAAGTCATTCCCAGGCATTGTATTTCGCCAACCCACGATAAATTAAACCGGCCCATAAAAATTGTTGGAATTGTTACAAAAGTAAGAAGAAAAAAATGTGGAATAATCAATTTATCAATAGTTTTTTGATTAGAAAAAATAATTCTAAAATAAAAATGCAAAAATTATTATTTTGACTCTCTAGGATTTATAACGGAATTCACCTGGGACATAGTCATAGTCCAGACTCAACTAAATAATTTTGCTAAAATATTACACTATGTAAAACAGGAAGTTAACAACAAAGTAGTTATTAACTGGTGCGTATAATAATGCATTAAAAATTTTTAATTGAAAAGTAAAACTAAAAATATAGCTGCACGAAATATCCGTGTTTAACGTAACGTGCGTTAAAAAAAAGAGGCTGCGTTGGCCATGGAAAAACTTTGTGCCTTAATTTAGTGTAGCAAAATTTCGAACTGTCAGTTCGAATCTCTCAGATAGTTTTTAGGTTGACAATGGTTTCGTAAACGATTATTTTGTTGGGACAAATTTCAATAAATGGATGCAAAGGAGGGTGGCATTATGTTTAAGATAGCGATGTACACATGTCCTGGCATTTATTATAAACAATTTACATAAAATTGGTCCGTTTTATTATGTTGGAAAATTTTAGACTGACAGATCTTGTCATTTGTGGTTTCTACACTGGAAAGCCGATAAATTCCATGACCAACGCAGCCTCGTTTTTTTTTAACGCACGTTATAACGTGCGTTCAAAAAAAAAACGAGGCAGCGTTGGCCATGGAAAAACTTTGTGCATCAATTTAGTGTAGCAAAACTTCAAAGTGTCAGTTCGAGTCTGTTCATGTTTAGGTTAGCTTCCTTGTTGACAATGGGATTAAAAAAAAGTGCAAAACATTTCCCGGTATCGTTGTGAATCCAAACATCAATCTATTCATTGTTACAGCTTCTCCTCTGTTGAGGAGAATATCGACACGACCAGGACGGTCATTAATTTGATATAACTGTAAGTCGTGAATAGATCGATGAAGAAGAATCAGTCTCAAAACCGAAAAATGTCTTGAGAATATTTGGCAGCACTCAGTTGCCCGTCAACTTTCATGGGTCATCAGTCTCTATGCGCAACTCGAGACCTACCAATTCAGTTTAAGAGCAACTGCATTCTCAATTAATATTTCAAAAATCGTTGTATATATAGTTAAACACGGACGTCGACCGTTAGGGAGTTGTATTACACAATATACATTAGAAAAAAAAGGTTTGGGTTTGCTTGGATTCGAAGGTTCGAATGTTTATTATTTTAGTAGGCCAAAAAATTTAGACGAGTTACGGCAAAAAATCGAAAGCAATTGCGATAAATGTGGTTTGTTTTTGGAGTTTAATTACGGATTGTCTTTCATTAAAGTTTACATAAATTTTTTTTACATGTTTACATTTTATTTAAAGTACCAAATTATTTTTCCCCATCATTTAAGTAATAATAATAATAATATGTTTGTGACCTACCAATCGTTGTATACATGGTTAAACACGATCGTTGACCACTAGTGAGTTATAAATTACACAATATACATTAGAAAAAAAAGGTTTTTATTTGTTTGGATTCGAAGGTTTAAAAACCAATGATTATTAAAAATGTTCATTAAAAATAAAATTAAACTGTCCTAGCGTTTGGGCCGTTTTATTTCGATGGTAAATTTTAAACTGACAGATCTTGACATTTGTCAAATCTATGTTTATGTTTTTATGGTGTCTACACTGGAAAGCCGATAAATTCCATGGCCAACGCAGCCTCGTTTTTTTTTTTGAACGCACGTTACTTATATAATAAAATATTATTTAAGGTAAATAAAGTTACAATATTCATGTTTCGGGCAAGCGCTCCAACAATTTTATTTTCAATTTTATTAAATATCTCCGCGAGGTATTAAATTGTCTAAAATTGTACTGCTACATAAAAAAGGCGATGAAGCAATTTTTATAACTTTTAAACAGCAATTGAATTTTTTGTTACGCAAATCCAAATATAGAAAAACACTGAGTTGAAAAGACACTTCGATGTTTGATTTAAATTGAGATTTCATATGAAACTTACTACAAAAATGAGAAAAGCAAAAATAACAAATATATGTCGTATGGGACTTAAAAAAGCAGACGCTTGTTAGATCGAAGAAGCGAAAATCCGAAACGGCAGAGCTTTCGAATGTCACAAGTCGCCGTGCGAACATTTCTGACGCAATTTGCTTTTGTTGGTTCTCCGTTAAACAGCCGTGCGTTTTAAATGATAAAACGCCAGATTTCGTTCGCCTGTCTCCTGCTTATTCAAAATGAATGGAATTAGTGGCGAGTCGAAGAGATGTCGCATTTGTCAGCGTACCCGTTTAGCTCGGGGGTGTGAGAAAAGGTGAATGAATGAAGGACATCTTCCGTCCTTTAAATTGATTCCGTCCAAATTGATTGAAGCGAGCTTCGGCCCAATATTGCCCCCTCGTCGTTTCGCTTTTCTGCGTTTTCGATTCGAAATCCGGCGGAACGTTATCATGTGGAAAATACTTTAAATTTACATGAGTGCGTCGAGAGACGAGGTATAAGGGAATTGTTTTATATTTTACACGACGCTAAAAATTTAGATCCGATGCCCGTCATCCAATTTATCCCAGCTGCCGTCCCCGTTTAGAGTCTTCAGCTCGACCGACATCATTAACCGAAAACGACGACCGTATTCTTCGATCAAGATGCCACACCGGCGAGGGCGGAACGGGGCGAATTACATTTTAATAGTTCACGTCAAACTGATCAATAACGTAAGCTGTTTACTCCCCACATAATCTTTCTCTAACAGGTTGTAAACTGTTAGGCGGTGCTTTCTCGACGCATTAATTCGACGACGATCAGATTCAATTCGCTATGATAAGGATTCGTTTTTATTAAAATTCATTATGTGATCTTTGCGTGCATTCTTCAATTAGTCGAGTAATTGGGCGTTATGGTCTCGTCTATTCGCTCCGCCTGATCTCGCTTTTCGGTCACGTATTCTTCACCAGACATGACTGCATTCGGTAATGTCGTTCGCCAAAAGAAAAACTTGGACAATATGGGATTATAAAAGAGTTTTCGCAGAGCGCGCTTATTGTTAGGAATATCACTGGAAACTAGCGTCGAAATTTGAATATAAATCACAACGATTCGACGACGAAAGGAGCGGATTTTTTTTCAAACCGCTCTGGAATAAAAATTAGGACGATAAAAAAAATGAAAGCGACCGCATTAAGTTGAAAACAGTAATAAAGGAAATAGTCGCGCGGAGACTTCCAATAAATATTAAATCGCGTCTGAAACACGTTAACGAAACTTATTTTCCTAGATTTCCGTAAAATCCATCGATTCATCATAAATTTAAAACACATTCACAGGATTGCTGATTACGAAAATTAATGAAATGTGGTGCTTGGTACAATGTAAAGAGTAAAAAAGAACTTTCTACTGCATCAAGCATAAATTTCTGATAAAGCAGCTGGTGTGTGGGAACAAAGTTTAAAGTGTAAATAGAACGTTAATACAATTTAGCTCCGAACTTGTAATCAGGCCAATTTACATGAACAATGTGTAAATAATGTATTAGTGTATAAATTGTACCTGGAAATTCAGACACGGCCAAAGCCGCTTGAGGCACACCAAACTTCCAACATCAAAAACAAAAGCAATGTCTTCAAGTCTGTGAAACACACACATACGTCGCGAGCAATGTTCAACGTGTATGAAAATTGAAACAGCGTTTGCAGATTCGAGTATGCATTATTTACAATCAGGCATCAACTGCAAGAGTGGTAAAAAGGGAAACAGAGTCCGCCGCCGGTTAGAAATTGAAACGTGGGACCTTACGTCTTGATGCAAGTTCGTGATTTGCAAGCGTCCTACGCGCTGCGGCGCCAAAGCGGATGAAAACGTTTGTTTCACGAAAGTTTTGTTTTGCATCGAATAGAATGGAACACCGGAATTGTGTGCAATGTCAACTTTCGTCGGAAAGCAGCGGCGGGGATCGTTCACGTGGAAGGATTCTTTATTAAGTGGGGAAAAAAACCGTTTCCGCACAAAAAACTCGCTTTCGTTATTAAGTTTCTCGAAGTAATTCGCGAGTAAGAAGATAAAAGTGTTGAAGTGTATAACAGATTGAGGGGCGCTGTACGAAATTTCGAATGGAAAAATCTGTCTCGATTCTGCTTGTACAAACAAACGTCAGCTGGATCGATCCGGGTTGCGGTGATGGACGATAATTCAGCAAAAGAGCTTCGTTTCAGCGGAGTGTGATTAGAGACGCAGGATATTATTATTTGGACAGCAGAATCCTGACAAAACATGAACTAAAAATATAAAGGTTTCTTACGAATCGGTGTTATTATTTTTTTATACAAACTCCTTTTTTGGAATGTCTCTGTCGCGTCGGAGCTTTATGTGGCGTAATTGTCACATTGTGAAGTAATAGTTGAAGATTTCATTACATTTTTATCAACATCTCTTTATTAAAGTGTGCGTCACAAAAGACCAATTTCCATTTTCCCGTCGTGTACAAGTGCCCATCAAACGAAATTGGCTACAAAATGCGTTATTAGGAATCGAAAGTGCTTTTCGTCCTTTTTTATTAATATTTTAAAATTCAAACACGAAAGTCTAAAAGGACGAAAGGCGGATAATCCAATTAGTTTCAAGATCATGTAAATTACATTTTTATATTCTTTTATGAGCCGTGTCCCACATTCCGCCGTCGGATAATTTGGAAAGTGTACAGCGTGAAAGGAGTCTCGCACAAAATGTCAAATTAATTATCAATAACGAGCCGGCTCGGAGACGAAACATCTTGGATGGATTCGACAAAAGAGCGGCAGGAACTCGCTGGAAGAATAACTCTATTCCGGCGGTTCGTTCATGGTAAACGAGTCCTCTGAATCACCATCCTCTCTCCGTATCTGACGTTTCTATCTCGACCCGTTTTTCGTCAGTTATTGATAACAGATAAAGGGGAGGAAGCCATTGTTACTTCCGTCTAAATGTTTGCAACCAGCAAAATGGGCGGACAAATATTTGATTTATGAGTTTGCGAGTTTTTCAATTTTAAATTGTTATGGCAAACATTATACGTATAATGTTGACCGACGAATAAAAACGGGAAGATTTGATTTTTATCGATTCGGCTGCGACTTGACTTCGTCGCGCCGAAATTATTTAAATTGTTGCATCAGAAATTAGCATCTCACAATGAAAATCATTAGAAAGACCTCAGTCGGATGTTATATTTTAATAAATTAATATTCATACAGGCGCTCTGCAGTCATCTTAATTTAAAATAAGTCTTTGAAGAATGGAACAATTTACATTATTCGGAGATAAAGGTGAAAATTACCGCCGGTTAACGATTCGTTTTGAATGTGTCGGGCGCCGGTCCGCATTTCGGCATCTGCAGTTTCTTGTTTTAGGAAATTTTAAAAAGTGTTTGAATCGTAAAAAGTGTAAGATAGTCAGTCGTCGTCTTCAGAGCGAACGGAGATATAACGAACATTACAATCTCGGCTACGGCGTCCATAAAGTATGCAGAATTTATGTCCTACATTTGCAGATATTAAAGGAGAATGAGAAAGTGGTAAAAACACGAAAACTTTTGGACTTGTTAAGCACGGTTCGCATTCATCACCATTTAACGTGTTATCAGAAATTGTAAACTTTTTGCAAACTTTGCCGTCTACAAAATACATAATTTACGAACGTTTATGAATGATTTAGCGCTTCCATCTGAGGAACGGATCTCGAGTACGCCCAGGAATCGTCAATATACGATAAAATTGGAGATTTAAAAACCGATCAGAAATTAACATCGTCAATGAGAGCGACTAGAATTGAGACTTTTCTTTTTCAGATAAGCACAGCGCTAAAAACTTATAAAACTCAAACATCGCCCCCGTTGGTAGAAGTTTGGGGCGAGGCACGTCGAGAAAAAATCCGATTTTCGTTATAAAAAGTTTGCTGTTAAACTCAGATTTAATTATGATTCAGACGGATCCTTAAATCACCTTCATTATCGAACATCTCCGAGTGTCGCCTAAGTGCGAATAAGAGCACGAAATTGAATTACGCCAGGTCGCTTTCGGATTGGTGCGTGCGTTTTAAAATGGTGAAAGCAATAATTCTAGTCGTATTTAATGTACAGAGTGTCGCAAAGTTGAAACAAATTAACGCTCGACACGTGGGACGGTTTAGAAACTTAATCCTAACGATGGTTCAGAGGGGACCCAAACTGAAATGATACCAGCATTAGGCCGGAATTTACCCTAATGTTGGGTAACAAACTCAGGTAGCGATTTTTCTTGTAAAGTCCCTGCTAAAAAAGGATAATGATTTTACTATAATTCGTTTTTAGGTAAAAATGTATAGTTTTGTTGCAACAAAATATCATGTAACGGCTGATATAATACCGATACAATGCTGCATGGCCATTAGCCAGCTCAGGACATACGACCAGCTCTTTGTGCACTCTAATTGTTCAGAATCGATCGATTCCATTATTGTTCATCATTGCTAACAGAGATACATTGTGCGGATGGCTTTTTAGCTCCATTCAAAATACAATTTCGGATGTGCACTTTTGGTGGATGCGCCGGGATCCAAAGACTCTATGGCAACGACATTGTTTCGATACGAATCGGTTCGATTGCTAATTAGACCGAGCCGCTTCTGCAAATTTTAATTAGAAGAGAAACAACAAGTAACGTTACAGCTTCGCAGTCGAGGAAAACGTCTACGAATAATATTGGTGTTGCCGGGGTCGTACAATAATCACCGCCGAACTGTTAATAATCGCGCTCCATCTACAAGCAGCATATTTCCAAGCTCCGAACACGCTTTCGAAACTTCCACTCCCAGCCACCCCCATTCATCCGGCCGGGGACTGACTGATTGCTTTCCCCGATTTGATCCACAACATATCTGCTGGATAAATAGAAACCTTTTACCTCGGATTCTTCGATACAAAGTCCGCCCGGCACGCAACACTCGCAGCACAAGACTCGTTCCCGAACAGAAAAACATTTATTAGCGATTCCTCCGTTTCCATTCCGAAGTGATTGGAGAATCAATAAACGATAGTGGAGCGTGGGCGTAATTTAAATATTCAAACATTGCGCTTAATGTATGCAGGAAACACATTCTAATCGATATGACGCCCGGTATTTCCTCGGCGAACGCGGATTTTAGATAAAATTTATTTACACTTGCCTGATTGAAAAGGAAACTTTGCTTATACGTCAGATATTCCGCTCGAAACTTGGCGAAAATCTGACTTCAATAAATCGAGCCTGATACTCAGACCCCGACGCAACTCCCCCTATAAATATTGCCAGGTTAATTACCCAACTTACAAGGATGCGCGGATGTTAACCTAATTAGATGCCTATAATTTCCTTCGACGAGGAGACAGAGCGAACCGTTTACGCGAAACGAAAATATTTGTGCCATTGTGAACTTCATCCCCAGCCGCTAGTATATAGGGTTGAGAAGGGCTCAGTTGAGGGCCCTAAAGGGCCTCATTTGCATATCTGATAACGCATTATGGTGGGTACTTCAAACCGCACCAATCACGTCCAATCGAAGGATGGAATATGTGTTTGTCTTTGCCGCCGGCAAGTTGAACGTACGTTGAACACACATCCCAAAGGAGCAATTATCTAAGTAACGTCGCTCACCTTTTTTCCTGAATTCGAAAACAAGATTTATTTCATTACCTTCTGTGATTAAGCATTTCTTTTGTCTTGTTTCATAGGAACTAAAGTTTTTCTGATTTTTTTTTAATAAATACATTTTTTGAGCAATTTTTGTTCCACAATCTATCTACTCTGTGCTCGTTTTGCATTTTAATTGTAAGAAGTCGTCCATGGTCTTGAGTATGCCAAAACATACCATGAGAGGATGTAAGAAAAGCGTGTCGTGTGGGAGCCAAAGGAAAAAACAAAGATGCAATTGTTTGGCCAAATGTACCTGTATGTAAGCACGCCTAATGTGCAAATGCAAAAAAATTTGCACTTCAAAAAATTATTTAAGTACATATAATATATTATATATAATAAAATATGATAATTATATTATGTTGTTTGGCGAGATTATTTATCATATTTACCAACATAACTCTGCACGTGTTATAAAATAACTAAAAATAATCAATATCGCTAAATTAAATCCTAGATCATATTCTTTTATTTTATTTTTTTAGCGGGACCTGGATTTCAGCACTTTTTCCAAAATCGGAATATAATTAAAAGGGTTCAAGTGACAAAAAGCTAAGTACGTATTTGCACACTAAGAACTGCATTTGTTGGTGGCAAAAGGATTTAAATGATTTTTACACTTGGTGGGAAAATTTAAATAAACTTTTTACTTTTTGTACCTCCAATTTACCACGAATATTATAATTCTTTACTGAGCGAACATAAAACTGCTATTAAAAAAACTCAAGATCTAGATATTCTCTAACGTTTTATTTTATACATGATGACTTAGAGAACGAATTCGATGTCTCGTGCTTCAGTGCATCTTGTACGCAATGTGTTTCAACGAATTTCGTGATGAGTGAGTTATTCATAAGCAGAGCATTTGGGAAATCAAAAAACATGTTTTGGATTTGAATTTGCTCCCGGATTAGAATAATACTCTTAGTGCTTATTTCTTTATTCGCATTCAGTTTTGTAATTGGAAATAAAGAAATCGCCTGTAACATATTTGCTGTTGTTGAATTAATTTGAGTGCGCGAACCTTCCACCCACAACCGCCGACGTGAATTCAGTGACATTTATGATTTATGGTTTGTTTGAAAGTTTATTGAAAAAATGCAGTTGTTCAACGAGCACTCCAGTAGAAATCGAGTCGTTAACGCTTGCACCAAAAATACGTTTTCATTATGGTTAGTGGTGCCTGAACGAAATTACGTCCCGAAACTGCATTTCATTTTAATTATAATATAAGCGCGTTTCTCGGTTGGCGTTGTAGAAACACACACATACGGGTTTAGAAATTAATTTTCTTTGTTGGCAAACTTCCACCACCCTTCAAGATGTCGTTGGGTCGGCAATGCGCCAACAATCGAATATAATAATATGTATCATATAAAATTAATTGGAAGTGATTCGATAATTGCGAAATGTGGCTGATTCGGTGGTCGCCGATTTAAATGATGCATGCGCTCGCCGACAACGTTCATGTTCGTTCATAATGCGGCCGGATTAAGACATAAACCACCATTACGATGCGCTAAGAATTAATTGAAGAGGTCTACGGGGACAAGATTATCGAATGTCACAAGATAAATAATGGTGTCGATGGCGGCTTTGTTATGTGTGGCGTCGAGGCACGAGCTCCGGGAAAATTGAGATTTTAATTGGAAGTAGACGAAGCGTCGGGACGACACCGCGTTCAAATAATAAACATCGCCCCTTATTATTCGGCATCCATCTTTTTCGAATAGTGTGTGAAGCAGAGGTCGCCGCTCGATAATCCGGGCATCTGTTTTTATGGGGATGCTTTCTAGAAATGTTTAATAACTCTTTATAAGAAAGTTTACTTCCGCTCCATTAACGTTCGCCGATATTGATGGGATCCGATGGAAATCAGACTTTATACCCGAGATATTAAAATTGTTGAAATGGATTCGAAAAGCGACGGCGGAAGGCGGAAAGGGGGCGTAAAAAAGGTTCGGCGGCGCAAATGCAAAATGTAATATTCACATATGCTGATTTATACATAAGGTCGATCTACAACCGCCTAAAAATAAGACCATAAATCAAACCATCGCATCGGCACCAACAGATGCATGATCCACGGTTTTGCGCCCTTTTTCTCTTGCCGAGATTTGCCATTTACAGATGTACGGTACAAGTTAATTTTTTTTGCCTCATATCTCATGATATTAATATATCAGACCAACCGCTTATTATTGTTTTTGTATTGAATTGAAGTGTTATATAAAAGAGAGGAAATAATTAGGGTTTCATGCATAAAAATTATTCAATTCGTGGCACTTCATACCCTCGTTATAGCTAAATAATTTAAGTCGTTGTTAAATAATACACAACTAGAGTAACTATGCAAAAGTGCTCATATTTCACAGACGTCTCTGTTTCTCATTCGAATAAACTGCATTATTTACTTTTGCAATAACCCTCATCATACGCTCGTTGAATAATATAGAATAAAATGGTTGGGCGTGAAAAATGAGTGGCGGGATTAATTGTTAAAGTTGCGCGGGCGAGTCAAGTTTGTTCCAGTGAAATTAATAAGCGATTTATGTGTTATAATCCGGTCGGAAATTGGCGTAAAATTTTCGCAGGATAGTTTTGTCAATAGAACGAACAAATAAAAAGCGATAATTGTAGGGATTCGTAACGAGTTTCAAACTGCAGGAACCAACTGACGCGTTTGCCATATATCACGTGAAATTATCAACAGACATAGCCGCAGGAATTGCGATTTCCCCAGAGGAAATTATCGTTCGCAATACGACTCCCTGGACCAAAACGCGTTTCTCTTTGGACAAGTGAAAAATTGCACAACTTAAGCGCGACGTTTACTCGATTTTCCGTTTTTGCGTGAAAAATTTCTAACGAGCGGCTTGAACATGAGCGATTAAGGAAGTGGTGCACCTGTGCCTCATAACTTTAAACTTATTCGCAACAACGACGTAACTAGACGAATGCAGCAGAGGAACGTTAGTTATGGTTCGATTAAAGCTTGGAGTGAGTCGTCCAAGAAGTTCCGAATGACAACTCGTATGGAAATTCCTCTGCATCGCTGCATTTCCTTTATTTCGTCCGGAGACTGGCTGCCATCTAACATCTTTTACATTTATTTCATGCATTTTCGACAACTCGATTTTTATCGTAAATGCTGAAAGCGCGTTTTTACTAAATTTTAATGGCTCAACTGTTGATTTATTGACGAAGTGAGTTTATTTTTTGAAGCGTAAATTTACCAAACGCGAGGTAGCGTTCAAAATAAAAATCAAACCCAAACCATTTTCCACCAACTCAATCCGCAAGCCTAAACCATCATTTAAAAAATATATTTCAGTTCGTAACGCAGCCAAGTGATTAGAGTTCGGTAGTAAAAAGGTGAAAATCTCGAATTCATATTTGAATGTATCAAAAACAAAATCTGACAAAATCGATCGCCTTTCAAATATCCCATTTCTCTGTGTGTGGCTTTTTACATTTTCTTCCTTTTGACTGCCGCGATCTTCACTCTAGTGGTAGTTGTTGGCTCCTTATCATTTTTCAATTACAAGCTAAGTTAATCGCTCTTATCTACTTCCAATTATAATTTATTAAATTAATATTATTGTGCGTTAATTCTAGATTTGTTAGTTTAAACACAACTTGCTTTAAAAGTTACAATTTATAAATGCAGTTAGAACGCAATTAGAATTTTGTGAACGCATAAATAGTTGATGTATCTTTGATCAGAATATCGAATTGGCAACGAGAAAACTTAAGAATTGTTGAATGGGAACGAAGTTAAACTTGGCATCGACAAATCTCTCGACTATAATAATTAGACATTATTTATGGTTGATTTGCTGATTTCGGTGCTCTCAACTGTTCCTATTCCGATTTAGCTAATTTATATCTAATTACTGCATTATATAAATTCAATTTTTTTTATACATGATTTACAAAAACTACATCATGTAATTATATTCGTTATAGGGCAGTAGGCGGAAATGTGGGTCAGAACTGTTCATACGGCTTATAATTACGGCTATTTGTATTTAGTAAATAACAATAATTAGCAATGTATGTATTTAATTAGTTTAATTAAACGTACACTGAATGATTTTTTATTAGAAAATGTATTTCTTATAATATTATTTGTTCACAGAGTAGCCAATAAAGCAATATGCAAACGAAGAACAACTTTTTTAAATAAAAGTGCATTCGGCTTTTATAAATTTTTGATTACAACCACTTTTCTTCTTACATATAAAGGTATTACTAGAGAGCGACTATCTACATATTTATTTATACATCAAACATTCATTCCGAGTTTAATCTGGCAAAATTCTGAACAGAAACAATTAGCTCGTTCGATGTTATTTTAAAAGTCGATTAACCCAGTTTCTTTTCTTATCGATAAATTCAATTGATTATTTTCTCATTATTAATTTATTATCGCTGAGTCAATGCAGGAGTATTAATTTATAGTACGAATTTGATCTTCTCCGACCGTCTCGAACTGTTTATTTAGATTTAGAAGAACACTGGTCATTATTTGTCACAAAGTCTCGAATTTATAAAATTTGGAAGTGATGGAATTAGCGTTTTGGCCCGCGGGCTTTGCAGGTAAGTCGGTAATTAATCTTGTTCACAGAAATCCCAAATTAGATTATCCTCGTAATGAGCAAGTTCTTGTTTAAGGTAAACAGAGTCGGCGTCGATTAATTAGGATAACTTTGGACACACGCGCGGACGATTTTACATGCGTGGATCATGCAAACTCTGCAGCTGCAAATTGGAGCGTTTCATCGCGTCTCAAAAGAGTGGCACCGGTGGCATGGAGCTTTTGTCTAACTTGGCTCGAATGTAGACTATTATTATTACTGACTGGCTGGCATTCATAATGCGCCACTCGCAAATGTTATTTTAGCGTGAAATATGCGTTTGTCGGTATTGTAATTTGACATTTTCGCGAATATATTTTAGCGAATCATGTTAACAAGCATCATTATCGGGGTTTGTGTAGATGAAACGCAAACGCCGCACACTCATAAATAAATCAGCCGCTTTTAGTGGAAAAAATATTTCACTTTTTTCCGCCGTCACTAACTGCACGCAATTCGGCTCGACCCGCAATTTGCACTTTTATTTATAATCGTGTCGGGATGGCGCCGATTTTGTTTGTTTTACATGTTTACGGTACCGGACAAATCAACTTTTTTAATTAACAATGAGGTGCGGGCGTCGATGATTTTCCAGTGTCGAGAGGTGAACGAAAATTTGGGCCACGTTTCGGTTTAGAATTCCTACGCTTTACCGTGTTTTCGGCTGGCAAAGCGTTTGGATTCTGAATCGAACATGGCGCCCTAAAACGCCTGTTAAAACTTTCAAGAGCCGCACACACATCGTCCCTCGTCTAATAAGGGCGCGTGACGAGGACTCATCTCTACCGCACTGTTCCCTTGCTAAATGATGGCCACCATTAAGCCGGCCGCAGCATGCCGAAGGGAAATTTCCAAGAAATTGAAAGCGGGGTGAATGTGGGCTGCTACTAACGGTTCCATGTTCACAATTAAAGAGGTTACGTTCACAGGAATTAAAACTTAAAAGCGCTCCGCACGTGGTTATTATTGTAGTATTGAACATATTTCTATGTAAAATACAAAATCCCGCGTACGAAAATACTAAAATTCATGTTACATAATTAATGACTAAATAATACTGTACTTTCGATTCACAACAAAAGCAATGCATTTTAAGCGAATTATGGAAATTCTTTCGATTTCCAGACTTATTTATTTAAAATTAACAAAACACGTGTAATTTCATCTAAAATTTTCCTGTGAATCACTATTTTCAAATTTTTGCACTCAACTTTTTGTTAAATTAAAATCATTTATTTACCAGAAAGGGTGATTTAGAAAACATTCACAAATCGTATAGTAAAGACCGTTTTTGATTTCGATAGATATTAACAAAAAATTTGGAGTAATTTCTTTTTAGTAGTACTACGGTGCGCTCTTACATTTTTACGCAATTTTTACGTCTCAAATAAATTTTGCGCTATTTAGAGTCTAGCCGCATTAAAAAAAATTTTCGCCATGTTGCGTTGTCTTTAACAATATTTCCCACCTTAAATCTACCACAGGAATCAAAAATTGGGATTCGGATTTTGACCATTTTCTGGAATAAATCATTAGTTTACTTGCTGTGTCCATTGCATAAGTTGATGCATGGGTAATCTGCAAAATTTTCACCATTTTACTTATTTATGTGTGTCTTAGTTCTTAAAATATAATTTCGCTCATTTCGATGTGTTTACTATATCTATCACTTTGCTCACTCAGTTTTTAATGATAGCCGCATTCAGATGAGGAGAAATTAAAACGCCACGGTGGTTCAAAAAATTATATTTAAAATTATGATTTGAAGTAAATAAAATACCTAGTATAAAATAAAAATAACTTATAAAACCAATACCCTCCACCAATAGTCCTCTGAAACAACTAATAACCAATAAAAAATATTCTCAGCTTGAGAAAACAGGAGATTTGAGAAACGAACAGAAAATATGTACCAAACAAAGATGGTGCAAAAAATGCAGTCCCACCCATACGAAATGGGACTGGTTGAGCTGTGGATAAAGTCTAGGCTCAATTGTACTGGGCTGTGCATGGTCTTGTTCAATAATTACATTAGGGGATTAGTATGAGCTTTCTTATTATGTATTTTTTAATACAATGAATCATTATTTGGCACGGTTTACCATTTACTATTGTAAAGAAAACAATGCCAGCGCTGAGTAACAAAGATACACTTCTTTTCACCGAATATTTTATACTACAATTATGAAAAAAATAATTTTGTAAAACATTAAAGAAAATGTTCAAATATGCAATCCTGTTGCGCCAGACAATGGCCTCGTATTTGATAAAAAGGCTTTCTGGTTATAGAAACCATTGGACGAGCTATGTTTTCAAATCCCTTAATTGTAATATTGGTTGCCAACATTTTAAAATTTCTTTCCGGATTATACCGTAAGGAGTGTTGCCTCCCACTTCTTTAGAAAATAAATCGCATAAAACGCCGTATTATCTCTTTTTTTTTCTCAATTCAGCAGTCCTCTCGAACGTTATATATTAAGTGTGCAAAATAACAGGAAAAAGGAGTTCTGAGAACATTTTGTTTGATAATTGTCACCAAAAAGCTTTGTACTTTTATTTCATTTTACAATACAATAATATACCTACATAAGCACATGAAATATCCTGCATACTAAAATTTAATTGGGATTTTCGAGGCCACGCTACCGTGGCTACCGCTATCGTGTACCGACCGGCATAAAATTGTTCTTGCAAATGTTATATGTTATTGACATTGAATTCATCTAAAATACAGCAAAATCACGAAAACATCTTATCTACGTTTGGTTTTTGCTTATCATTCATCAATATGAAATGTTTGCAGCTACAAAAAATTTACACCGAGTTTTTCCTCGAGCTTCTACAACGAGCAAGCGAACGATTTGCTTTTAGATGCCTACTTGTACTTGAAAAACAAGGAACTTTTATGAAAGAAGTACTACTACTACTACTATTCTAGTTTAATAATTTACAGATTGCAAATTCGACTTTCTGCAAACTCATGCAATTGTTATTTTAAAATCACAGGATTTTTTTGTGGGAATATACATATGTGTGCAAATACATTACTTAAAGTCAATTCGATATGAAATTCGTAAAAATTACGTAATGTGCTACGAGATGACGGAAGTAACCTTGTTTCGGAGGAACAGGCTCTTTTTCTAAGCGTGTTTTACCGTTTTACTTGTGAGCAATTTTTCCCAAAAATTCTGAAGGCGAGAAGAACGTGAAGTATCTTTTCGCGGTTTTAGTTTAACAAGTGTTTGAAGAATATTTCTTATTTGTGCGCATCAGACCGGAACCATTTGGTATATTAAGGAAAAATTAGTAAGCAACAAGTTGCCCGTCTGCAATTTTGAGCGGAGTTATTTCGAGTAATGAAGAACTCATCATCGACCGACAGCTTGATGGGACAAAAAAGCGACGCCAGCGTCGAATACGATTCGATTTTATATTCATTTGTTGCAATCTGCTGGAAATTTCGCAAACATCAATCCGCTAACAATTATAATTTCAACAACGGACGTCAAACCGACACGGAAAACACGATGCACTGATAAAACTGCATGCAAACATCCGTTATATTTATATGAGTGCGCCCGATTAATGGTCGTAATCCGTCAGTCGTGAAATAAAGTTAAATGCCATCAGCTTTATTTTTATTGTCGAAATTGTGGCTGCCAGTAGTAGATTAGCGTTGTTGCGGTTCAACAAAGAAAATTATCTCATTAGGAGTCGCGGCCAATTTCCCCGAAATCGTTCCCCCGTGCCGCAATTAAGCTTTTGTGAATTTCCCTCTTGCACGGAGTGGGGTTGTGTGTGTGTATACCTTTCCTGTAAAAATCAGGCTGGGAAGACGGATCCGTTCCATCACTGCAGACGCACGTCTCTGAATACCAAGCACACTCAAGATTGCCAACTGTGCCGACTCGGAATAATGGGATTGTGTGCGTCTTAGGGAATTATGAATCACCTACTCAACCCTCGACAGGTACATTAGATTCCGATACGATACTCCGGCTCGCCCAAACTGCACGTATCGATCCTGCGAGGCCTTCCGAAAACGCTAAAGTGACCACTGTTATGCCTCGTCTAATTTATTTCCGGTTTAAATTGAATTCGAACGCGCGCTCTCAAATTAGGACCCGCCTGAAATATGGGTGCGTTGTAGAAGCGCGGGATCTAATTCCGACCAACTTTTTTATTGCATTAAGAAATAAAAATTTATTAGGGCGCTCGGTGCTTGCGGTTACGCAAAACCCACACATAAACATACAAATACCCCCTATTTACCCCCGAATTTACATCCAAACGAGTCCGCGTCTAAACGAATTTTCAAAATTATTTTATAATTATTTTAATGAAATGAAAACAATTTGGGTAAATTCGCCCGTTTCGTCTTCGTGTGCAAATCCTCATCCAGCATCCACTTTCTGACACTGGAGAACAAATGAAGATGCAAACGCTGGCTTCGTTCCAAGTTATTATAGCTGACGTTAATGTCATACTTCAGAGTTGCCAACCTGCAGGTTAAAGCGCTAACCCGATTACTCAAATAAGATCCAAACTTTGTCGATTATTAGTTTTTACGTACCTGCAGTTTCGTCGACCGAAAATAGTGTCTTTTCGCCTAATTGCGAAAGATAATTACCAGGTGTCTGATGTCGGGGAGCTAATTTTAATAAGAATAAGAAATTTCACTTCAGGAATTCATCGAGTGAGACTAAAACCGCGACGTAAGGCAAAAAATAATAGGAATTTTCAGAACACAGAAGTGACGTGAAACTGATAACCGTTTGATCCTTGTTCTTTTTAAAAAAAAGCATTGATAAATCTGTAACAAAATGGAATTTCAATAAAATCGAATTCCGCCCGGCAAAGGCGTATCAGACGAGAATTTTAGAAGGCTTCTGCAAAACAGACAATAGAATGAAGGTGTCGAGTTAAAGACAAATCAGATCAAACACGGCTCTGCCACTCCCTTTAATTTACTTGAACGAACGATGCAAAAATCAATTGATTTAATTAATTGAAAAGTGTAATTACAAAATCAAATGTATGTATAAAAGACAAACGAGTATGGCGGATTTTAAATTCTGGAGCTTGGGAACTAAGAACACTCAAATGCATAGGACGATCGAAAGTAACACATTGACATTTAATAGAGTTGGATTTTGAGATTTCGGGTTGAGATTTCTTTTTGGTGTGTGTGGGGACGTCCTCCAGTTGGTAACAACATTGTCTAGTAACTCGCACATAAATAACTCCAAGAAAGCACTAAAGGGGGTGTAAATAGCGTTTATCTTCAATAAACAAGGCCTAAATGAGCTGCTCCGCGTTGAAATAGGCGTGAATAGAAGTGAGCCGCCGTCGGTGGAACACAGACAAATTAGTTAAATTTTACATGATTTACGTTAGCGGCGTCGGCAAAGTGTGGTTAAATTATAAAGATAAAAGTGGTGAAAAATATTCATGAATCGCAACCGATTGCTGAAAGTTTCCGAAATTAGGCGACCGGCAAAGTTGGATGAATTCATTTAAAAATTTTCAAGTTGGCCTGTCGGCTCGTTCCCACGTCGGTGGTCGGTGAGTTCGTTTCATAAAAATTTTAAACTCGGAAATTGTTCCACGATACACTGTGTATTAGGTAAGGATCTCCCGAATTATTTATGTATTCAGTCTGGGGGCATAAAAAATATACATAAGCGAAATTTGGAAACGGGCCATCGACCATTAACGTAATCGAGAGAAGAAATAATTGATGGAAAACGCGGACGTTTTGTTTATGACTTGGGCTGCATGATCCATCAAACCCGTGCATTACCGATTTCAATGGACGTTAAATTAGATGGCAATAAGAAAGGCACGTAGGTTCGCATTGTTGGAACACTTCGCTAATGGTAAAACAATGCTTCAAATTGACTGGGGAATGTCGGGAATTTCAATATAATTCCTAGATCGATCCAACATCCTACTTTGAGGTGGCGGGCGCTCCTATTTATTTATTTTCTTCCAAAGGCGCATTCCCAAATTCGATCCGCCGCTTAATGAATTTTTCACTATAACTCGTTTCCATAATAATAATGGCGGCCGCGTTTGCTTAGCGGCCTAAATACAGCCACGTCCACGGTTTAATTTAAACTTTCTAGACTGAAATTTACATTTGTTGTAACAAAGTTTAAAACTGAAGAAGTTGGATTCCGAGCGGCCCCTGCTTCAAATACAAAGTACACACACCATCGAATTTTCTAATTTCCCTAACTTACTCCGTATCCCGCCGAATCGTAAAAAATGACGACGCCAATAAATTTCTTGGAGGGAAATTCCTACACACTAAGATATGGCATAGGAATGGATTTATTACATGTTTCACAGATAAATAACGTTAGGGATCCGTAAAAAGGAATGTAACCGAATATTACAAAAAGATTTAAAGGGAAGCGTTTCCGGGCAAAACAAATTCCAGCCGCGGATTGCGTAATTGGACTGAAGTGTCAATTTATTCGGACGACAAAGAGCTGAAAGCGAATTCTGCTCATTCGTAAAAGTCGTCGAGGAGAGTTAAAATCTAGCCGCCAACTAACGACTTCTTTTTGTGGAGCGTCATTTTCTCGTAAAATTCAATTTTTTACACGTTTTCGAATGCTTTGTTCGGTTGATAAGCACCTGTCCTAAAGCTCCCGTCTAATTGGCGCCACTTAAAACACCCACTTGTCTTTGGACGTTCATGATTGCTCGATTACCACTCGATTGAGTTGTGAGTGGTGTTGTTTAAAAAGTAAAGAGGGCAAACTCGTGGACGCTTTCTTGTACCCTTAGCAACACATCTCTTGCATCGGATCAGAGTTAAAACCTAATAACTGTAATCCGGTCACGTATGCAATGTTCCATCAGCGATGCCCCGCCAGATAAAGACATCGCCTTCGCCCCCATTATCCTTACTTCGGTAAAATTGGTCCCTGTTTTTTACGGCGGAGTTGGTGATTTTCTCTACCGTCAGCTATGAGCAAAGCAAAATTGGACTCCTTGACTAAATCCACAATTCAACTATTGTAACTCCACCACAACTGCACTCAGGTGCATAACTATAACAGCTCCACTCTGTTTTTGTAGATTTTTTCTCAAATATTGAGAAATCTGCGTCTTATGATTACATAAAACACTGTAAATAAATTATAGTAAATACATTTAAAGCCATTAGAAATAATTTGTTTAATTTATTTTTAAAAAATAATGGAATGTGGCGTGTGCACAATTAAAGCGCCGCCAAATTTTAATCATGAAAAAATTCGCTAAACGGTTTTTTAATTGAATTTTTACATTAATAGTAAGCGGCCTTCTACTTTTTCAAGTTTACACGAAAATTCTTAAATTCATGATGTTTCGAACCAACTAGAAAAAATGAAAAAATTTTCTAAAAAAAAAGAATTTAGGAAATTTTGTATTCATTAAAATTTGTATAGTTATGCATGCAAATGCCACATTTCAATTTTTTTGAAAAAAATTAGACAAATTAAGTACAAATTGTTTTAAATTTATTTAGAGTACTTCGTTTACTAAAGCAATATTCAGGTATTTCAATATTTGAAAAAAAAATTGCAAAACAAACGTACTACTTTATATTCGTAGTAGTTATGCACCTGAAATTAGAGCGATTAGAAGAAATTGGAACTAACCATTCAACTAACTGAGTTCTAATAATTGCATTTGAGGAACATTATGTATATAGAACATCCACCAACAAGTAGCAGTCAAAAAAAATTAAATTATTTTATTGAAACACAACTATATATTAACAAAAAACTATTTTGTAAAATAATATTTTTTTGTTTGATTATTATCATGTGACGTTATTTGAAAGCATTATTTTAAATTGTTGCTCTTCTCTTGCTCTCCCTAATTCGTATCTCTCGTTTGCTTAAGATGAAACCACTCGAAACAAAAATGCAATTATTGTCAAATATATATTGCGGGAGTTTTCTTTTCTTGGATGTTTGCAAGCCCTTAAAATTTCAGATTCATCTGTGGCCACTCGAATCAAGTAAGTTTCACCCCGCGTTTCCTTGTCGGTCCGGTATTAATTCATATTGCTTTGATATTTTTTTAGAGAGACTAAATATTAAATTTTTATAAATATAAGATTTGAACACTACAACTGATGTTTCGTACATGAGTTTAGTGAGGATAAATGCTCTTCATGTGTACTTTTTATGAGACAAAGCTTAGATCGCGTCATCGTTCCGTTTCATCCTAATAATTCTAAAATTGGTCACTGCCGTTTTAGAGAACGTCTATTTATCATATCGCGTTCGATTCGCTAGCAAAATGATCCATCAAGCCCGCATTACGACGTCGGATTATCGTTACACGCTACTCAAATAATACCCATTTAGAATACTCGAGAAAGTTACAACATCTAACAAGTCCCGAGCCCATTTTTGAAGGTCAGAAAAAACGGAAACGTGACTATTGGAAAAACCGGTGTATCGCTCACGTATTTCATTACGGGAGCTATTCTTGGGAAATCCGAGAAACGGGAGCTTTTCAGCAAACTCATTTAATTCCATAACAGCTTTGAAAGTTATTTTTTGCGGATTTGGGACGGCACTTGGACAACGAGATTCTTTCCCTTGAAAGGAGATATGTCAAATAATTATCGATAGCGAAGATATGTTTGGAGAGGATTTCTACGTGTGTCTTGTTTAGAGAAAATGGGAAATTGATGAAACGCAAGCGGAACGATCGTATTCGCTGGCGTACACAAATATATTTCCACATCCGCCGCCATTACAAGTTTTTGTTTTTTTTTTTTGCTAAAATCCACAAAGCGCCGTACTGCGAATCAATACACTTTACATATTCCATCTATTTGTTTGTTTCGTAAGATTTCATCCGTGCAGTCGTTTGCTTTATCCGTAATGTCTGGAATGGCTTCTTTGAAAAGTGCAACTGCAATCGTTGTACGTTGCATCCGCAGTAAAAGCGAGTATTAAAGTCGTCATGTTGCATTCAGCACTCCCAACTCCTCCAAACACCCACACACACACACGCGTTCTTATTTGTGTCTTTTTCAAAACATACACTACAAAACACGCCAGTGACTGCTTCAATCTAATGCACTTTCCTTATCCATTTCAGAAGCCGATTATACCTTGGATGATTCGTTCTGGATCGACGAAAGTCCGGCCGGTGAGTACATACACAAGCACCGCTATCCCTCTTTGATGTTGGTCAGTACAAAAACAGAGCAAAAACGCACACCATTCACCACGGGCGGCTTCTAAACTGCACCGAACATGCAAAATGCACTAAATGTAGCAGAACCGCACTTGATTTGCTTATCGCGGCGCCTTAATGGTTTTATAAACGACGCGTCGGGTTGATTTTGCCGCCCTCCAGTCGTCTTGCGTAATTTAAATTGAGTTAGGACCGCAAACTAGTGCGATTTCAATTACCGCGAAAATGCAAGAAATTAATTGTTGGGGAGGAACGATGCGAAGGTTACTGTTATACAGTTTCTAATATCCTTGTATCGCCACCCCGTTTGCAATTTCGGCGTGTCGGATTTAATTCGACTGGATATAATCCTGTTAAGTAATTTGTTTCGATGGGGTCCGATTTTGGGCAATGATTGTACGGAATCGGGCTCAAACGCCCAAATCAACAGAATTAGGCGAGCTGTAAGTGAGGTGCGATGGTCGATGTTTGGATCGGACGTTGTTTCGTTTCGAAATCGTCAAATAATCCCTCCGGAATGGGTTTTAGGAGGAGAGAATAATGCAACAACGGACGGTCGAAGCAATTTTTTTCTTGAAACGAATCTCGTTATCGCGAATGATGCTTCTTGTTAATGCTAAGTGGGCTTTTTGCTGGATCTTGCCGAGAATTGTTTCTGATAACTGCGCAGATCTAATTATCCGGAACAAATGGCGGAAACTGGACGCATGTCTAAATCCGGAACTTGAAGATTTCTTGCCAGATGGAGCTGTCTTCGACGACGCCTCGGTCGCGTTTTTAACTCCATTTGTATTCATTTTAATTCGCCCGTACAATACACATACCCATTTGAGATTGCAATGACTCGCTAGGGATTACTCAATAAATTGGTTTGAAACGGCCCAAATTGCTCGTAGCCAATTAGGTACGATTAATAAATATAATTTTAAACGGACAAACTGTATAAATTTGTAAAATAAATACATGTATCTATTTAGATTACAAATGTTTGATAATTCTATCTAAAATAATAATTGTAACATGAAATAATTTAATGTTAATGTCATTTATTAAAAAAAGGTTAATAAAATGAATATAAAATACCATATGATCTTATGAGAGCCCACTCTATCATAATTTATGAGAATAGATTATATTATTAGTTCATAAGATACTTTTTCTCATTTCTAAAACTACAAAATTATTGGCTTTTTTTGTTGAATATTACATATCTCCGCCAATCAATTTTACCTACATCATAATCGGAATCTAAATTACATCATTTTAACCTTTTTTTTTAACTTTTTTACCTATGACTACGAATGGCAAAAAACATATTAGCAATGCGGTGGCAAATTGCACCAATATATTGCAACTGCAGGAAACTCGTGTAACTCTCTTGCAAAGAAACTTTGCCTGTTACTTAACTGGATTATCATAGGTAATCCATGTTTTGTCTTCAGCAGCTAGATGAAAATTTCTCTGTCGTAATCGGACAATTCTGTGATAAAGCTGTTGATTAAATTTTCCTGTGTCATTTTTCCATGATGAAATTTTTGACTAGAAATTGGGAAAACAAATTTAAACCACAATACATTTGAATAAAATCGTCGCGTTTTTGTTGTAAACATATAAGGATAGGTATCTTTTCATAAGGACTTACTTCTTATTTTTGACGCCAATCGATTCTAACTAAATTTAATATTCTCGATGTTTTTCTATAATATTAATATTTAAAATGGATTAATTTCTATGAAAAATTGCAACAAGAAGTGACTTTCTTTCCCCAGCAGCTTATTTCTAGTTTATTATATTAGTGCTAAAATGTACGAGACAAGTCTTATTTTCAAACAAAAATTCAAATAAAATTGAAAAATTTGGAAGGATTGCAGAAAAAAAAGGATTCAAATAGAAAAAAAATCAGTAATAGACGGAAGACTATGAGTTGTGAAATAAAAGCTTATGAACACTATAGATTTGAAAGTGGAAAACGTGGTAAAAGGATACTAATAGAAATATGTGGATCTGGAAATGTTACAAAGGTTATTTCAGCAAATAGGAAAAAATATGTAAGCAATTTGCTCAAAAAACTGTTTGTTGACAGTATTGGCTTGGTAAAAAAAATATATTAGCTGAGCATGAGTGTGATTGCATCTAGAATAATGTCTGAGAAATTCGTGATACACAATTCGAATTACACAGCTAGTAACAAAACTATTGTCAATAATTTTTTTATTGCAGCAGTTGCCAAAAAGTAGTCAAATACAAAAGGCTTGACTTCTCAAAAGTACAGAGCACAAAAACTTATTTCTTACTAGTACACAACAAAACAACTTAAGTATTTGTGAAAAGTGCTTAATTCTGAGATAATAATTTAAATACATTTTATTACAGTGGCACAAAAAAAAATGCTGTAGTGTGCATGTCAATTCACATAAACGCAATATTATGATGTTTATAAGAAAAAAACTTCAGTTTAGAGTTTTTGTATTTTCCTGAAAAAAGTTTTAAGGCTGGAAATAAGTATTTTTGAAAAGACACTCACTCCTCATATTATTGCTTTGACAGAACTCCTCTATATCAAGCCGGCATAATTACAATATCATTAAAAGTTGTTAAGGATAAATTTTAAATATTGTGAAAATATGAGCAGCTTATATGATGCGGCAGCGAATAGCCAAAGCATTAAAAATATATTTATTGTAGACATATTTTATATTGAAAATGTTAATAAAATTTCTACAAAAGAGAGCCGCCGCATAAAGAAGTACAAAAGTTAATAAAAAGTGTTGTTGAGATTTTTATAAAAATGTTTATTTTCAGAAGAATTTTCGCCAAAGAATATTAAACGCACAGAAGAGTTTAGACCAACGCGCGTCTGTTTGTTTAAAAAGGATTATTATGTGTACATAAAAATTTAAATTTAAATTTTAATATAACGTTTATGAAAAGGCATAATTCCCATGGAACTGTAAATAAAGTTTATTTCCATAATTTTGTCCTCAAATTTAATAAACTTTTATTAAAAAGAGTTTAGAACTTTCTAAATTCTGAGAATTAAGAAGGGTGGACAAATGTCGTTTTTTTAAAATCACGTTTTATTATTTTTTACGTTTTGATTTTAAATCAACACGAAGCAATAATGAAATAATTATAGTCGAAAGTGGGAAACAAGAGTAATGAAAGACTATGTGCAATAAGCAGCTAATCCTGAAGACAGGCACGTACTCGCCCTTTAGATTGCAGTTGTTTTCCGGGCGATCACGTAAGACGCGTGACGCCATCAATCTGAGCGTCAGGACGAATTCTGCCTTCGCCAAATATTTAATTCAACCGAAAGTGGTTCGGTCTGCCGCAGATTACCTGGGTTCGCGATTTATTGGCGAATTTCCGGGGGCGGGAGGTGACGCCGCGTCGTCCATTAATATTACATCCAGACGTTTGAATAATAGAACGAAATCAAAATTGTTTGGTTTACATTCGAAGAAAATCGTTCCTTCCCGGAATCGCGTTGCAGTTGCGAGAAGTGTGTTTGTTGACAATATTCTCTCTCTTGTCAAGTTGTCAGCAAAAGTTTTTATATTACGGGTGAAACTTCGTCTTTGAGTCAATATAATCAAAGTCTTGTAACGCACGAAATATTAACAAGTTGCTAACAAAGTTTCCTCTTTCTTAACGAATTTTAATATGCTGCAGCCGAGAATTCGATACAGTGAGACTTGTCGGACCAGAATGCTTCGAACGGAAGCACAACTTTCCGGTTCGATTAGAGGAAGAATCTTGACCGCTATGCGTCAAAAATCTATCCTCTAATTCTTGAAAACACCTGTAAATACGTCGTTTGACGGCGGGGATTTTCCGGCAGATTGAATCCGAGCCGAAGCAATAAAATTGCAATGAACCGCCGCTCAGATTTATTTTTCTAACATTAAGCTTACAGAAACATAACGTAAATATCAAAGATGGCAATATATTTTAAAGAACGCTCTCGGGAAAGCTCCACTAAAATTTCCACTCGAAGTGTTTCACCGTGTCGCTTCGAACACTCGACGAAAATCAAAGACCACGATTGAAAATATCAACGTTTACTCGTCCAATAATTCCGGCGACACGGACAGAAATTCTCAGACGACGTCATTCATTTCGCCCGGATTTGCATGGAGAATTTTTGAGCCATTAGGCGGTGCAATTCGATTTTGGGTCCTATCAGTGATTTGTTCACCTGACTGGGCACTCGAATGAAAAAATTTCGCTGCATTGCAGCAACGACAAATATCGTTTCCGGATCCGGTACGGCCACGTAATAATGAAATTCGCTTTAGGTGTGTTGATGAACGGCATCGGCGAGGGTTGCGGCGGTTCACGCACAACAAACCCGGATTCTCTGGGTCATTTAAGGTTAATGTTTCACATTGCTTTAACGATTAGCCCTCGTCATCAAATGTCGGCACGCCATTGTTCTCTTTTTTATATCGCTTCATCTATATATGTCCGACGAATACGGCCTACAATATCTTTTGCTGATTTGATGCAGAAAGTCATATCAACAAAATTGACAACTTGAAACCATTTTACTGTAACTATTCAAGTTGTACATGCTCGTAACGAACGTTCAAAAAAACGAAGGCTGTGTAGACCATGGAAAAACTGTGACGTTCGAAAGAGCGTGGCAACATTTCTGGCTTGAGTTGGTGAAATTTGGAATGAAGTTCTTTGTTACCTCCTGGTCTTGGTTTAGACGTGATATGAGAACATTTTTGAATGACAGCTCCTGTCAAATGTCTACATTGGAAAAAATAAAACAAAAGCTAGATTACGTAGCCTCCTGTGCCTTCATTTTTTTTGCTCGTTATTTATTACCTATAATATAAAAAAGTGTGTAGGCTTTCACGGTCGGTGTTGTCAACAACACTTATTATATTATTGATTATGATCATTATGTTTATGATAGAGATGTATTTATTTTGGAATCGGACCAAATCTACATTGCTGTAATATATATGTGATCGATTTCGACGTGAATTGGGCCGAGATAAGAGCAATTAATGTGCACTTTTGTTTTGGACCGCCATCAAATTATTTATTGTTTGTTCAAGGTAAAATTGCATGCATAATTCACGTCGAATATAATCTTATCAGGCGATCCCAGCACCATGAGGTAGCCGTGTTAAAACGCGATAATGTTGGAGCTGAATCGCCAACCAATACATGGATGATTGAAAACAGCAAAAAAGAACGCGGAAATTCTAAGCATAATTGTATAAATGCGATGGAATAGCGGCAGGGTGTTTCGATAATTTAATGGCGATGCAAATATGTGTATATGGAACGTGTTGCGGAACGTCAGAATAGCGCAAACAGAGCCCGAGGGAACGTCAGATGGTGGCAGCGTCACCGGTGATGACAAAACAAGCGTGGCCACAAAACGACTTTGTCATTAGTTAAGGAGGAAATATTAGTGCAACTATAATATAACAAACAGTGAGTCCGCAGTAAAATTGAATTATTGATATAACTGACAACGGATAATGTGTAAATAAAACATGATAATATAATGTGTCGTATTATGCAAAAAAATTCGACCTGGTGCATATGAAAAGACATACCGTGGTTCAAATAAAAATCCAGGCTCAAAAAGCCGTGGCTAGATTGGCTTTATTTTGTACAGTGTAGGCTTTTGAAATTGTCATTGTTTGAATTGTGAATTTTTGTACAATCGTGGACAGTCAAGAATAACACTTTAGCCAGCGGGTGTGATGCAAATACCGACTCAATGACAATATCTCATAGAGTCGGTATTTGCATAACACGGGTGTTCTTCTTGACTGTCCATGGCTGTACACGTATTACCATTCCTACTTGTTTTTAAGTTTGTGAGATGTAAAAAATACCTATGTTACGTAACAAGAGCATTTGTAATAAACTGATAAACCCTTTACTATAAACATATTCGAGTTTTATTGTGATATCGATGACACTTAATTGATTTTTAACTGACAAAGTAATAAACCATTTTAATAATTATTCCAGTACAATTTTTAATTTTCAGTAAAAGCCATATATTTTAGAAACCGAATTAATCACTCCTGAAGATTGTGGGTCCTATAGAAAATTTTGCCAAATTTTTATGTTGGAAGATTGAACAAATCAGAAACTCTATTTTCACCAAGCGGACTGTTTTGGTTCAAGTTTGGTTTTTGTTTTTAGTCCTTATCACTGAGTGAGTTGGTGAAGTTAAAAACACAGTTTATCAAAAATTGAATTTAAATCATAAAAATGATGATAGAAGAAGATTGATTCTTTTTTCTCTGCGTACGTTTGCAAAGATGAGACTAAAAATGTTGAAACCGCTACAGCGAGGGTAGAAACAAATTAGCAACTGAATCAGCGGAATAAAACAGAACAGAATGTTTCCACTAAGCAGACTGTTTCGAAACTGACCGAAACACTTTGATGTAACCGCCTCCGAGCGGCACACCAAAAACAAAACTCAAACGGTCGCGAAAAACTCGTGTCTTTAAAAAATTTGTGAAAAGTTGCAGTTTTGTTTTTTTCGACACAACTGTTTTTTTGTCTTGTCCGTTCATTGAAAACCCGGCATTATAATACTGATATTCGATGTAAAAAAGCACAATAATGTTCGGACTTCTTATTTACCAGTGGATGATCTTAACGAATGAACAGATGAAAATATGTACCTACATTTAACAAAATTTGTATTTAAAACTTCATATAATGTAAGAGTAGATAGTTACTCATTCATGACATGACCAGTTCTACTTGATACAGGGTAGTTTCTAATAGGCGGCAGGCGCCGTAGAATTTTTATTCATGGTCCGATTTCAAAAAAACAAAAAACAATTAAATTAATTGGCTTTTAATTTACCACCACGATTTAGTCGACGATTTTATAAAATTGAATTTTTATAAGTGCATTGGTATTGATATATAGGATCATGTTTTTAATTGGCCCATTAAAGGTTTCTCGGCTTTTAAAAAATTTGGTGATTTGAAATTTGACACACGGTCTTTGTTCCGCGCGATCTACCTTTCTAAAATATTTTGATTAAAATGGCAGATTCGGTTATATCGGAAGTGGCCTTCAACTTCCTTATTTGTAAGTTTTGAGTAATTTGAGTGCAAAAATGGAAAAATACACACCAACACATAATCAAAAAGTAACAGAAAATGCAATTCAGAATTTATTACCCGAAAAATCAGCGCCGACAACATAAAAACTTTCAAATTTCTGCTTTCCATTTTCTTGCCTAGGGAGGCAAATTATCGTTTTCAAGACGATTTGGACCATTGTAAAATAACTCATTTGAGACGGAGGCCGAAAAAATAATGGGTCTTTCCACTGCTTGGTTGTAGATTTACATAACATGAGAAATGTGAAAATAAATTTGTAAGATTGAGTAACTTCTAAGGAAAAACTCAATTTTTTTAAATGGAACCCCCGTATTTCCTTTATAAATGTCGATAGAGAATTGAATTTGAAACATTTTTTAATAATCGATATGCTTATAATTAATCTTTTTTGAGAAAAACATACTTTTATGTAAAATTATCGGATTTATTCAATTTATTAAGATAATAGCTGGCTTTGATGCTCCGTTTCTACCGTATTTAAGGTAAATGCTAAGATTGTTGCTATTTATATTTATTTCTGACAAGTGTATAGTTTTGACAACAAAACAATGAGAACTTATGCTCGTTTGAATAACGAAAGCGAACGACGATTTTTGTATTTTAAATGTATAAAATAAAAAATAAAAATTACCCTGTGCAATATTCAACTTATTTTAAATTGGAACCAATTTTTTGAATTTTGCTTAGAATTAAATAAAAAAATAAAAAACTGATTGAGTTCTTGGAGACTGGAGAATTGAGAAAAAGACAAGACATTTATGACATAAAGAAAAGTGGAAAAGCCACTCCCATCAATGCAAATTCTATAGTAGTTGAAGTTTAGGTTTCCCAAATTTTTCCATATTTTTATCTCATTCGCTTTTTTCTGTTTTTCCCGAAAACAAATAAGTACCTTAACAATCACAGGGTACGTGCAGTTAATGCTCCGTCATTTTTATATTTTTATGTGCGTGAATTTCTCGGAGCGATTTATTTCACACAGGTTCCTAATATTTTTTTGTTATTATGTAATATCATGTGCTGCCAAAAACTCCGACCTTTGCTTTTACGGTGAACGTCCCGTCCCTAGCCACCACCACGTGTCACTCTGACAAATGCGGCGGCGGGTTTTTCAATAGCTAGTCGCTTTTCAGGGGTGATTTTCATAATCGAAAACGGCGCTAACGAGGGAAAAGCGTACAAAGAACGCAAAAACACCGATGGCATCGCGTTGTCGAGAAGTGGAGCAAATCATACTGTTTGAAAATAACAAATCCCACCCATTGTGTGCGGCTTTGTTCGATTTGAATCCGGCAATGTTGCGTTTTGTAACCGACAGACAATGAGACGCACACAAAGAATCGGAACATGTATCGAAAATATGGTGTCGTCGCCACTAAATCACCAACGACCAGCAAGCATCAGCACCGTCCGCTTTGATGTCACCCCCTTTGGGGAGGGCGTTTTCAACTCGCAGGTGATGAGCTTATAATGGAATTGAACTAATCGCGAATAATTTCGTGTTCGGTGGTGGAATTCTGCGCGAGTTTGCGGTCGGTCCGTAAACAGTTGCGGCCGCTGGTAGGTAATGAAAGCACTAGAAAAGCAACGACCGACGGATATTAGATTGTTACACTGACCGCATGTACTGAATTGCATGTCCTACATGGGAGAGCAAGACTAGCATGCTTTATTGCGGCACATCAACAACGATTAGCTCTCTAATCACCGACTTGATAACGGGGAAATACATATACACCTATACAACTCGTCTTTGGTTGTGGGGCGGGACGGACGTTGCTAATCGGAGAAAAGCACGAAGTCGAACTTTTGACACAATCAAACTTTCAGACATGTGTTACATGTGCATGACGTACAACAGAAATTTCGAAATTGTGTGAACGACGGATTAATTGAAAATGAGAAACAACGAGTTGATTAATTTTATAGCAAACTGGCCGCGGGAGCATATACGAGTAACACATAAAAAATTATAATATTTTAAAACACGTTTTATATCGATTTATTGACGCGTACGTACAACCTGGTAGAGGAAATTGGAGTGTTAAAATGTATGTGCGCTAGCTAAGCTTTTAATAACAGCTCAGGAGATAGGAGTGCCGGTGAAATGCAGCTCGAGACACAAATCAACAAGAAGTCGAAATTTGTTGCGCTTTGTAATTACACCTACACCATTATCTGCAAAGTGTCTCCAGATTTGAAAATTTACGAGCCGCGAAGGCATTCTACGGCTCCTGAGGAATGTTAAAATGCGCGATTTTAGTCACGGCTTGGGTGCATTATGTCGACGTGGCGCCTAATAAAGAGAACAACGTTAGATTCACGAGGCTGACTTCCGTAAAGTGGACGGGTTATGTAAATTGACACCTTGTCGCACCCTAATTTTTAGATTAAATTTTCAACCCTTCAAAAGCGACATCCGGTCGTCTCTCTTCTAATTGAATTTACGGCTGTGGCGTTTTGTTTTCGTTCCACAGGTGTCCGACTGAATGAGTGGTGACAATGTAGATGTCCACCACCGACAATCGTTAAAAGTGTCACATTAACTGGTGCGTAAATAAAATTGAAGGGTCAGAAATTCGACAATAAAAATGAATGGATGTCGTCGGCAAAAAAGTTTCTCACTCAACTCGGAAAAAATCTCTCGTTTCGGCGGTATTAATGCTCCTCTAAAATGATTTTCTAGTAAGGTTAAGTTATGATTGTGTTGTGTTGGCTTGCATCCGATGGTGGATTTCTAGAATTTATGTTATTTTTCCCGCCTTCCTGTTTCGCGCCGTCGCTGACAATGAAAAATGTTCGAAAGCAATTTCTTTTCCGAGGTTATTTATGAAATTATGAAGGAAGTAACACATATAAGTTACAACTAGCGTGTTTATTCGTATCCAGCCCTACCGGCGTGATTATAAGGACATTTGTAATTTCGCAGGAGAGGTGGAGAGACTCCTTCGGGAGTACACGCAGAACCAGGAGATGGTCAGAAACATCGGCTCTCATTACTACCAGATCATTTATCCAGTGCAACTACGCCAGCACAAGAAGATGGGCATCTCCACCAGGGAGATAGGGTCGTCTAAGGTACGCAAAGAGCGGAGTACGGTATGTCACAGCACTTCTTCATCTCATTATTCACCCCATCAATTCCCCGCTAGATAGAGTTAGTTTGCATTTCGATCCTCTGTCGATCGAACTGGAAATTCAGATATCACTCGCATCAAACACTCCATTAATTGTTCCATCTGCGTCCATTCTGTCACGTGCAATTTGTCGCAAGCGAACGCACTAAATGCGAAATTTAATAAATCTCCCTTCCGAAAACGAGGAAATATCTCGAACGGTACGTCCTGAATATTTATTCGAAGATCAAAGGAAAATTCGCCGGCATGTCTTTGAAGGAAAAGGTAGCGGATGCCCGTAATAAATTCAAATATAAAATCTTTGGGTGTACGCATGGAATTTATGGCTCTCGGTGATGGTGGTTTTTTATGCAAACGACGCGAATCTTTGAATTAACATCTAAATTTTATACTTGCGTTCCGAGGCGAAGACGAATTTGCAAAGGGCGTTTATGTCTTGTGCCAACAAACATCACGAATTGCCTCCTATTGCTTTAAAATATAGACGCTTCAGAATCTGCTGAATTTAATCGAAATTTCACTGCTTTTTAATTCTTTATTCACTGAGATATATTTTTAATATTGTGCTCGTTCAAATTATCGATGAAAGATTGAAATTTTTATTGAAAGTCATGCATCAATAAATTTTGGATAACCTAAATAACCTAAATTTAGAAATTATTATAACTGAACAAAGGATAATCAAAAAACCCCAAGCCAAATTTTTAGCTTTCAGCTATGTGCAATTTGGAAAATATTCTAATAGGTTTCTCAATTTAGGAGACAATATTGGTACTACTAAAATTAATTTCTCAAAAATGTAGAAATTGTACAATTGATTGTACGTTCTTCACATTTATCCGATTAATTATTTATATTTTATCCGCACCAATATAATATTTTTAGACCACTGATACGTGGCATGTTTCTTATTATTTTTTTATTTCACTGAGACGTGAGAACGCTAGCCCTTGCATTTCAATTGGTGCAGTCTTTTCTTTGTTTTGGGTGAACGTGGGTTAATCTCTTTAATTTTTTACTTAATAAAATAATATTATATTAGTTAACTAGGGATTGGACTTTTTTACTAAAAATGCTGTTATTGCGTCAAAGGTTCGGAATTTATTCCTTCATCTGGACCAGCATTATGAAAAAACATGGTTAAAAATTAATGTGTGATCCTTGCATATACCATTATTTAACATAAATTAGTCTTTTTGATTAACATGGAAAATTGTGTGCGTTCGGCAGACGAACAGAATCATACTCAGGTTAGATTGTGGCGATTAGTGATTTCTCCATTGTTTGTTTTTGTGGGTTGAGGCATAACATTCCTATATTTTGTGACCATTACAATTATGTAATATGAAAAAATAATAACTACATTGGAACTATTTGGAACATTTGCTGCGCTAACATGTATTTTAATTTTTTTTGTATTTGTTTAATACGACACTTCATGTTAATGAGGTTATTGTTTTCAGTTCGAGGGTTGACACAATTTTTTGTTTTTAATATGTACCATTTCACTGGTATATTATATTTATGCCAATTTTTAACTTCATTTAAGATTTGTGTGGACTCAAATTTGAATCGATGACGCGTACTGAAGTAATGTTTAGCTAAGGCGGATTGCATTTGCAATCTGTCTTGTGTTGGGATAACCTATTTCTTAAATATCGTTTTGTTTGTCCTATATACAGGTTGTTTGAAAAAGTGTTTGTGTTGACGAGTTCTCTAACTGATTAAAATTAATGCCATTATTTCTGGAACAAACCTATATTCTTTATTACATTCCAGACAGGAAATGAAGTAAATTAAATTGGATTTGATGTTTTTGGGATCATTTGATTTTAGTGAGTAGGTTATTAATAGTTTTCAAATTTTAAAATGCAAGTCTTGAGTTGTATTGTTTCATAATTATGTTAAGTTTGTATCACAAGTTGTTGAAGAAAAGGGAATCTAAATTAGTTTAATTGTGTGATTTGAGTTTATTTTGATGTTTTTAGTTCTAACTGATTCTACTGAGTTGTACTAACTGATTGACTATTTGACGGGAATAATTGTTATTTGTTAAAATTCTATTGACTTTATTGCTGTTATTATCATGAAATGATATCATGAATTTTAATATTCAGTTTATACATAAAGTGTTAAAGAATGGTTAGAATGAGAGTTTAGAATTCTATTAGAACTCGTTGTTTTTGTGTGCCAATTCGGAATTGGTTATCTTTCGAGGGTATTACCGGTACATCAAAAAATATAATTTTTTTTAAATTCATATTTCAATGGTGAATTGAATATTTTTGTGAGAGTTATAAAATACTTTTAGTGTGGAATCTATCACATTAACGGGGATAAAATCGTGTCATCTATATACATGCAATTTATTAATGGGACGTCAAATGGTAAATGTTTAAGAGCACATTTAAATAAAGAGTATATAAAAAAAAATTTATTTATATTTTTGCTCGTTCGTTTTTTCACAACCAAGTTTCATTGCCTTTTAATTTGCTTAACTTTTTGCCTTCTATTAGGCTGAAACTCAGAGGATATACTGTTACCAGTATTCAGCGTCCATTGTAAATAAATATTAAATAACCCTGTTACTATATAACAGGATATCCATCGATGAATATGTTTCTATAGAAAACCGATGTTGATTGATTTTTTCGTTTTGTAAAAAATTCAGTAAAACTCGTCGACTTCTCGATCCAGGTGGTTCATTTTTAATGGGCGTAACGGATCGTTCTTCGCTACTAATTCTCTCCACTTTTCACCCCTCGAAAAATTCCTGTCCATCGATCTTAATCGCGACGACTTACCACTCTTCGCCACGAGCGAGATCGCAATTAGACTTGAAAGTTTGTCGGCGGAGTTTTGAGCGTTGCGTATTCGGAAAGTTTCGCTTATTAAAGTTTGGATTTTGAAAAAATCAGACGCCCGAGCAGCGAGAAGAGAAGTGATCAAAGTGGTGTTTTTGTCGAATTTGTAGCGATCGTGTCTACAAAATGCGCGACTGTTAATTGGATGGAGCGCAGATTTGAAAGATGTTAAGCGGAGTCGGAGAGAAAAGGGGTGGAAACTCAATACGGCTTCGTGAACGCAGATAGTGATTGTAACTAAAAACAAGAGAAACTCTAAACAATAGAGGGTGGCGTGGTGCCTTTGTTAATGTCAGACTGTCTACTTAACTGTACGTGTTTTTCTCGGTGAAATACGTGCACATCATCCTTTGTACTGGCCCATTGTGTACCCACCAGAAGACGACGATACCGTTCACGCCTCCGCCGATAAACATTGAAAGTAACTTATTGTATCGCGCTAAATAAAAATCCCCTCGTCGCCGCCACCACTGAAAGTCATCTCGAGAACGGATCGCAGGTGAATAAATCACTTCGACGAACAACGACGACGCTCTATATCCTCCCGTACCCGTGAAAGAAAATCCACCCTTCGCGCTCAATTAACTCATCATGCAAATTTCACGAGCACCGCCGGACCGTTCGGATTATTTCAGGCTAATAAGTTAATCGATCACCGGCACGAGTCGTTAATCCTTCCAGATCTGTCGGACCCATATACTTGTTATTCCGAATTAAGCTCTCATGGGCTTCTCGGTTTCCGTTTCCCGCCCAACATTTGCTCTGACACCCTTTCATCTTCACTGCCCGTGAGTTATTACACCTCCAAATCAACTGCAGAACTACCAAATCCCTCGTCGAGGCGCCGAATTAAAACTACTGAGTTAATGTTTTCGTCATCGTCGTCGGATCAAACGCATCATCAAACATCGTTTATTAGTACAGTTGAATAATTATGGAAATTTAGAGATAACGAAATGCACTAGGTATAACTGACAAAGCTGATAAATTGTGTTGAATTATGCATCGAAGCATTATATTTTAAATGGCGTATGTATCATGTGTACCACTTTAATGAGGATTACGAGCGCATTTTCGAAGGTATGATTATGCGCCTATGCGGTTTTGCTCTCCGATGATAATTATGAGTGTGTGTCAACGCGTGGCGATGCTAAACAAAATTAAAGACGCACAAAGGAATGACTGAGAAAAACTCAACTCTGGGTTTTAAAACGTTTCATAATTAAGACGACGACGACGAGAGCGTTTCCCTTTTTTCCCCCTAGTTTTTACGCAGAATCTTCAGATTCGATATTATTCTATAGTTTCTTAATGCATGCATGTTTTTCAAAAACTTGTTTTAAAATTAACTGTTTCTGCATTTAAAAGTTTTACTTCTAAGTTTTTCAGGTTGTTAGATTTTCATTCTGCAAATTTTTCAATCGGTGTCTGATTATTAAAACTTTTATAATATTTGGCTGACTTGAATCCCATTTGTACCTTACCGGCTTTAGTTTATATAATACTGTACAAAAATTGCATTTACTTGTGTTTAGTTTGTGTCAAATCTGAATACTTACAGTTTTTTCCATGTTTCATCAGCAATTGTACAAGACTGAAAGCCTTATACTTATATACTTAATATTTGAATGAACGATCGTCTTTATCTCGCATAAGATTGCTTCAACTTTTGTTTAATTTTATAAACTTTTTCCTGATTGAATGTACGCTTCAAATTAGGCCACAAACCCGATTGGGAAGGTAAATTTAATCAATCTGTTTTATGTGGTCTTTCTTTTATTGCAAGTGTCAATTCTAATTTTGATTTTTAACATTTTAATTATACCTACCTAACTATATTCATGGATTCATTTGTATAATTAATTATGAATTTAAATGAATTTTACACTTTAACTGAACATTTCCATAATTAGGGGGCTTGTCATCTTTGAATGTAACTAATAATTACACAATTTTTTCACTTGTTGCTTTTTACTGTTCCGTACTCGAAATTATATTTCTGTTTTATATTCCCCCAGGGCAGTCACAGTAATAAAATCTGTTGAAGTTTGGATTCACTTTATTAGTCTGCTTTTCAGTTTTATTATTTATCAATTAAATCCCGTCGTAAATCCCGTTTTTGTTTCATTTGTTAATTATACAGAGGCGAAGGGATTAACAAGGCAAACAACCACGAAAATCATATCTTCAAACGGAATGTAATTTTTTGCCACTTGTGCGAGATGAGATCTTGATTTCTTGTTCGGTTGAATTTGTCGTCGCAGTGGTGGCAAGCAAGCACGCGAAGAGATCCTCGAGCGGCATATTAATCGTTGACAACGGCGACGCTTTGTGTAAATGGCCGCGTCGTGTTTTTAATGTCGATTAAGTTAATTACGGCATATTTTATGAAACAAAGAAAACGCTAATGAAGCGTCGTATTCCTTGCCACTAACGCAATTATTTCAACATAATACGCACTCAATGGGAGTCAATTAATCGGAGCTTCGCCGTCAATGCAGAGGTCAGATTGAATTACTTGTCGGTTGTTCGATTCAAGTGTGCCCGATTCGGAAAGGTTTCGGATTACAGTGCAAAATCAAAATAGGGAGTCAATTTTCGTCGGCGTGACATATTGAGAGACGAGAGAGGTTCGAATGCCTTATCGAACATTTACGTTAAATTATTTTATTACCCACAAGTTCCCAATGATAATTATAATTTGTTGGATAATGGTTGTCATTAGGAATTAGATGTCTGATAATTATTTTTTCTTCGCTGCTTCAGTGGAAATTTAGGTATAAGTACTGTTACGTACAACCATGGACAGTCAAGAATAACACTTTAGCCGGCGGGTGTGATGCAAATACCGACTCAATGACAATATCTCATAGAGTCGATATTTGCATAACACGGGTGTTATTCTTGACTGTCCATGGCTGTACATGTACTGTTAAATAAATCCCGAGTTATCAGTATTTATTTTTCTGATATTTTTTTTTTTCAAAAAATGAGCGTATAAATTATATAATTCTAATACTTGCAAAGCCTTTCATAATTTTTGCTCTATTTTCATTCGTTTTCAATTAATTGAGAAATAATCTAAAATGTAAAATGTATGGAAAGGTTATAGAAACGATTGATTTTTGTTAAATGCGAATTGTTAAATTTGTTGCTTCAGTTGGAGTGTGCGTCGAGGCGAATGAAATGCGATATTGAATATTTGTTAATTTTCGCAGTGGGAACGGCGGTAATTGGCTAGCGTGGCGTAGACGTGTGGCCGACGGTCACGGGAGCGTGAGTTTCGGTCCAGGACACATGGTCCTGCGGTCAGAATCACAACTTCTCTGCAACGCAACTTTCCCCTTTGTATTTCTAACACGCATTAAATTTTCGAGGCGAATTAACACCGCTCGGTCCACATAACCTAAAAACACCACAAACAAACATCGGCACCGAGTTAATTTTGATTTAATCAGGAAGAGCGCGTGGGCAATCGAACAATTCGAGGAAAAATATCGGAATCACGTCGTGTAATTGACAGTGTCAGAATGGGGAAATTTAATAACGAAACTTCCTACGAACTACCCTTCAAACTACTGTTAATACTTGATTAATATTAAATTCTAACGTTCATAAGCTGCTTGGTCGAGATGAAAGCTTGGCACTCAAGTTGGGGTCTATTGAACACTTAATTATTAAACTACGAAGCAAGCAGCGTTTCGGCCATATTAGTAACACTACATAAATGTGGAAATTTGAACGCATTCAAATCACCCAACTTGGCCGGACCCGTTTCAACTTCCAATGGAAATGTTAACAGCCAATCGCAATTAAGCGTCGAACGGAAATCGGATCGATACGACGGAAGTAATGGACTGGTTTTTTCTCAAACGAGCGTCCGATGCCATTGTTTGCTACCTGAAATATCGTCTAATTTATAAAGCGTGTCCGCGGGAACAAATCAAATGGAAGAGACGCGATGACGGTTGATTCCTGCATGCACGAAATTGTGCCATTAATGGAAAAACATCATGCTTTTAATGAACATTTTGCGATGCACTTTTCGTTGCATTTTGTAACTAGTTGCGATTACACTTCGTAGAAGAAGAAAATTAACTAGAACCAACAGCCAATGTTTTAACAGCAACAATTACATCACTGAGCGCTGGTTTTTTATTTACTTATACAACAGTTCTGGTTTATTTTTCAACATGGCAACTACCGTTGCCATTAAAAACATTGTTTGGAAAAATTTTGTTTCATAAGACATAGCTACATGTAAGTGTCTTTTTAGGATGCTCGCGTTACGTTATTGCTGTCATATAACGAAATAATAAGTAGCAAATTATCGCACTCTGGTTACGATGTTGTTCTGAATAACGTGACAAATTACGCAATAAAAAAGGTATAAACTCGTTCGAGAATTTTGTGCAAATGAATTTTCAATCCGAATCTTTCATCCCAAATTAACTATTTGAAAACATAAATTGTTTAAATCGTAGATTTTTTCCAAAAACATCCGATGAAATAATTACGTGAAAACTAACATCGTTCTGGGACAAATTGATATAATAGTGTCGTTTTAAATACAAAATTTTTTCAATAATAGATTTATATCATTGTTTTTGCATTGTATATTCTAGTGAAAATTATTCAGTTTTACTTGCAAAGTCGTATACCATTTATGTGAAATCTGTTTTGAGTAGTAACTCTTTGGAAAAATTCAACTAAACTAACTTGTATAGTTAAATAACTGACGTTTGT
Source organism: Eledona agricola (assembly GCA_964023215.1). Lineage (NCBI taxonomy): Eukaryota > Metazoa > Arthropoda > Insecta > Coleoptera > Tenebrionidae > Eledona > Eledona agricola. The sequence goes on along the minus strand of OZ026857.1, from coordinate 26,437,689 downwards.
AAAGTTACAAAGTCAGTGGTTCACACTGAAATGCAAATTCATCACAAAGACTTGGGCACTCTAATAAATATGAATGTCTTCATTACAAGGTGGAATGTGCAAAAGCAAGAAATAAGGAAAATTACAGAGTTTAATGTGGCTTTAGAAGACCAGAAAAATTAGATTATGCGAACCCAGTAGGATAGATGCTTTTTAAAATTCATTCATACGATAGGTAATTTTAATTTTTTATTAATATTATTAATATTAATATTTTATTAATACTTAGATAGCGATTAATATTACACATTTTATACCTACATTTGAAATTTGTTTGTTTCATTTGTGTTGTTGATTGTGATTTATATTGATACATCTATGTGACCAGTTTCAGTTTTGGAAAACCCTCAATAGCAAATAATATCAGAACCTTTACAAGCAAAAGAAAAATGCTATTTCGGACAATTGTGTGACACTTCTTAACATGATCACGGCTCCACCTTCCGCTTTTTCCACTCCGAATTAAACCTCAGAACTTGGATTAAAAGTAAAACATTGTATTGGACGTTGTATTTCGCTTTTCCGTGATTTTGTCCAGGTTCTGTTGCTTAAGCTAAACCGATTTAATGTTAGACATTATTTTATTTAGTCTACGTGTGTGCAAGAATAAATGTGATTTATCTTTTCAGAGAGGCCAGGTCGATGGAGGAGGATACCAAAGCAGGGGTCGACCAGCAAAAGTAAGTGGATGTAATTTTTACAACAAAAAAAAGTTTATATGTAGATGAAAACCAAACAAGGGATTTTTAAACTGTCGGCTGCATAAATACAATTATCTGAAGATGAAAGAAATTTACAATTCAATTCGGGACGGCAATAATAATCAAAACAAAAACACGACGTGAAACGAAATTTGTATAATGAAGGCTGGCATCTTGAAAAATAATATTATGAATCATGGATTTCGTTAGCGGAGCGTTTCGTATTTCCGGGATTGGCGGAGAACGTGAGTGAGTATTCGAATAGAGAGTCGTTTCGATTGTTGTTGCTTTTTTGGACGTCTTGTATTAGCGCCGGGTCGCGTTGCATTGTATCTCAACTTGAGATGTGAGATGATGATAACGTAAACAGTAATTATCCTCGCGGGAAACTTGCTCTCAAATACATGTTGTTTACAACCGCGTAATACTTGCCGAGTTTACACAAAAGAAAACAAATCGCGACGCTGACAAAAAACTAATTAATCCCCTCTGTCTGACAGAGGTCTCGAAAGTTTTCCCCGGTCGAAAATTCTTGAGAAGGCGTTTTTTACTGTCAAGATTTAATCTAAATATTTTCGCAAGGTGCTGTTAAGTTCAGCGAGATCCGAACGGTTAATTAAGAAAACGCCGTACATTTACTCGAAGAGTTGGAAAGTGAGAAAAATGTGCGAGGTTTTTTCAAATACATTTTTCCGGGCATAAATCTCGTGCGACCAAAGTGCTGTCAGGCCAGAATTGTGAGATAAGATTTTGCTCGCTGAAGAGGGTTCCGACATCATTAAATAGCCGAAATAATTAGCGAAACACGTTCCTCGACCACATAAATTGAGATTGAGTTGGGTGAAGCGCGACAAAAAGAGACGTCCCGGTTATCTCAACAATACACCACTTTACACTCTAAAGCCGCCATCTTAACGGGTTGCGGCCATTGTGCGGTTTGCTCATGTCATATTTCCATGAGAGTGACCAATTCAAACTTCGAAAATTACCCACGATAAAGCTTCATTCACATATTAAATATGTTTGTATCATATTATTTTCATGATGTCTTCAGAAGACTACTTATTGTAATCGGGTCAATGAGCCGAAACAGTGAAAAGCGCACTGCTGGAAGCTTATCGGTTAGTTGCATTTCCGCTAAATACGTAAATGGCAGCAGACTTAAAAAAAGGAAAAAACAGTCAGTTGTGAGAACAGGTAAAACGTTTCGTTTTTTGGACAAACACTGTAAACATACTGAACTGGACTAGTTTGCATTTATCACTTTTTAGTTATTTATCCCAGATGAAATTATCTCGTCAAGAAACGGAGCCGCAGTAGCACAAAATATTTTCTTCATTTTAACGAACACGTAATCGACTCGTTTAATCCTCCGCAATAAAAACACAAATAATTGCTGGTAACGTCGCAATTTAATTTGGGTTTCGTGTTTCTGTGGTTAAATTGCTTAAAAAAGCGCGGAAGTGAGTCTGAATTGTTATTAAAGAGTTCACAGTAAAATTGATGTATAAAATTTCGTTTATGTTTATCCGAAATTTTACTGTTCATTATTTTTATGGCCGCAGAAAAGCGTTATCATTTATCATTCGGTTCGGGTCGGCGTTGGACCGGATAACTTTAATTATGGACAAGGAAAATCGACGTTGCTTTTCGTTATCGGTTCGGATTTATGTCACGAGTTGACAAAAATACACAAATGGTTGGTTTGAAAAAGGCCAATTTCGTTTAAGAGATCTTCTTGTATTGTTGCGCGTTTTTGTGGGGGTCGATTGTGGAAATTAGCACGGTTTGCTAACACCGCTTTAAATTTGAAAAGCTATTTTCGGACGAAACTCGCATGGGATTTTCGCCAACATTTAAAATGATAATCCGATGAAAAAGTTGTTGGGCGAAAGCGTTTTTACGGATTGACGTTCGACATACAGAGCCACACTCTGCTGCACATATATCGTCGGTAACGGTGCGCTTTGCATTTCCTTTCTCTCGGAACTGTAAATTACTGAGAGCTATGATGCATAGCTTCCTTTCCGCAACCATTGAAACCGTTCCAACTTCACGTGATGAATTAAGTTGGGCGTGTGAATGAGATCATTTTGGGGGGGACGAGACATTAAAGATGTTCGGATCAAACGACTAATCATTTGCGTAATTAAGAGTCGCGATTTGATGTTTTGACGGCGACGCGGAATTTTGATGGGAAATTAAATTGTTAATAAGGACGGAAGCTGGCGTTGTAATGACCCAATCAAAATACGAGCCGAAAGGGCCGATATTGTAGATTAATAGATGCGCGTCCGGTGCTATTGCATGTATAATGGAGATCGGATGCCGACCTGGACCCTCTCCTTCCGAAGAGGTGCCCTATCAAACAAACGCTACAGAATGGCCGAAATTGCGGAGGGCACAGCGCTCGGACAAGGCCGTTTATTAATTGGAGAGGGTCGGAACAAGCGGGCGTAATTTGTTGCGTTAGGATTATCAAATGTTGGCGGAGGTCGAAACGATGGGGGTGCAGGCAATTGAATCAAATTTAAAACTTTGCATGCTAGCTCATTCAAACGAGCTAAAGCGCACATAAATTTCCATAATTACAACCAAAACGTCTTTCATAATGCCGCTTCCAACATTATGTAACCCTCTATAAATTTTAGAAATATTTATCTTGTAAATATTTTATTTTTTATCTTGCTTCCATTTGTATTGATGATTCTGCTATACATGCGTATAGCATGCACTGAACATATTTGGGTTGATTTCGGTTTTAAACACTGTTAGATTTTTTGTAATAAAAAGTACAATTTTAAACTAAAACAACTCACACTCTTAAATGAAAACAATTACAATTGTGGAAATAATTAAACATTGCTGAATTTTTTATACCGGGTGCTCGTTGCAAGTCTGGCCATAGAAATTTAACATGGGAAATCCTTTTTTATTTTTTGCGGCTGTAGGGTTGATCTAATCGAAAAACTGTTTCATGAGGATTAAAGCTGACAAAACCGGTATCTTCTTCTTATTTTCCAATTCTCGATGTGGAGCAGTTTTCGTGCAAAAGGCCTCCGAAGAAGCAAAAATTTGAATTTGGCGCCTATTATCGCTTAGCAACGGAATATTACCAACATTACCAACACTGGTATTTAAGGCAAAAACTCTGGTCAATAAAAATAGCATACATCAAATATATTTTGATTTATACAAAAAAAAATTATTGAAATTAAGTGGACAACAATCGGTAGGTGTTTTGACTGATTCTAGATTGGACAAGATTTCAGCCCGTTAGCCCATCTCAGCCCAAAACAGTCGGTCTTGGGCACTTTATCCGGACACATCTTCGCCACTACTTGTAATCAGCTTTATTGGTTAAATAATTAAAATTTTTGAGCAAACTTGTCGTTTTATTGCGTTTAGTGAAACATCATTCATCAAGAAGTATAAACGGCACAAAAATTCTTGTGTCGTCAAAATTACAATGTCCAAACAAAAACACAAATTCCAAATAAAATAAACTATTTTATCACAAAACGTACTGCAAACTATGTTATTTTCAAACATGAACAAAATATTGAATATTTAATTTAAATTTTGTATTGGTGTATGAAAACAAATGGCTCGTCTAAAAATAAATCGTTTCATAACTATCAATTCATTAAATTGAAGTTTTAATTTTTTCCACTGCATATTGTATGTATTTGTGTACTTGCGAAATTACATAAACAACTAGTATGCGTTTTCTTCAAGTAAATAAAAACTATTTCTGCACGTATTTGCAGTAATTTACCGGAATAGGTTTTGTCGAATTTTGTGTATGTTAGATGCGATTTTATTTGGAATAACCGCTTTAATATTATACCTAGTTTGAGATTAGGTACTTTTATTAATGGATGTGGTTATATCACTCATTAATCTATTTTTAAATTTCGTGTTTTGTAGTATATAATACTATGCATAAAAATTTTATGTATAAAAAATGTTATACATACTTATTTTGGTGTGTAGTTTGGTAGTGCTAGATATGGGAAAAACTTTTATAGGTTACATGAACTTATTATATACTAGCTGACCCGACAAACGTTGTGCTGTCCAAATTTCAATAAATTTGTTTATGATCGTTATCCCACTATTTGTTTTAACTTTAACACAATTACCTCATTCCTTTAAAATATGTTGTTCAGCCAGTAAAGTGCCGTTAACAGTTTCATGAGATAAACTATTTTTTAGTTTTGTCTTAATCAAATTTACCAGGCTAAATATTTGCGCTCAATCCGCACTTGAATATGGCAAAATTAGTTAATTTAGTCCGAACATTTGTGAAGAAATAGCGATAACCTGTGCATTTATCGATCTAGGCCTGACAGCACTGGCTACGTGCGAAATAAATTGGAATTAAAATAAAATAACATTTGTTCCTTTTAATTTAGGCTGGAATGCCTTTTCCCTTATTTTCTCCAGATCTTTCCGATTTTTTTTCTGCTGAAAAGGTTTAATTGAGTTATTTCCATCCCGGGAGCATAATAGCTAACAAAACAAGAAAATAATCAACCAAATATTTCGTTCCTATCGTGAGTTATGATCGAGAGTGCGCGCGAAAATTATGATTTTTACAGTTTGTCCGAATTTGCAACTTCCTTTGTAATTGTTTCGATTTTTTTTCCTGAAAATTTTTCTGGACCATATCGAGCAAAACAAAAAAAGAATTACGTATATCTATCTCGTTCGAATTGCGAGTTGCGGTGTTGAGTTCATACAAAAATCCCATAGAAAAAGCACTTCCAGTTTTTCTCGAATTCAAAATTTACGACCAACTTTTCCAATTTTTCTTTCCGTAAAAACCTTATTGACGCTAGTATGAACATTTAAAAAACTTTGATCTTCAACTTAATTTTCCACAAGAATTTACTTTGCAAAGTTGAATGACTGTGTAATTACGTGCAATATAAATGGTGGATGCGCCGGGACAAGTTTCTCTTTTCAAATTTGATAATTTTTTTATTACATAATATGAAATTATTTCACGAGCATTTAGTTTTAAACCTTTGTTCCATGAATCATCAATGGACATTAATGTGTCGAGCAGAATAATTATATCCAGAATTGTCATATATATATGTTTATTTTATTTTAATATATATAGAGGCTAACCTTCGCAGATTTAAACGATATAAACTAAAAACTAACTTTATTAAATGAAAAACTAAGTTAATGTTGTTGCTAAGAAGCTTAAAAAATTTGAACAAAATTAATATTTTTTAGACATTTATTACTTACAAAACCCACACGTATTAGTTGCTTGTTACATGAATCAACATTTAAAGTATATATCTAATATAAATACAGAAAATGAATATAAGGTTCAAGAATGAAAATAAATATTTTCTTATTTGAAGTTTCCTATTTGCTGAATCGAAACAGATTGACAAATATGTAATCTAAAAAGACGCGTAACAAATCTTTGAGGATGGGAATAACCTCCTCACAAATGTGCACCGAGAACAGTCGCGACATATAAATATGTCAAGCTGGAAATTGGTTTCTCTACGATCACCACAGAAATTTAGTCGTTTCCGTTTAATAAATAAACCACAAACATACAGATATATTGCCAAATAAATAAAAGTGAAGGAAAGTAGTTATAAACCGTTAGTACGGGTATCTTATGTAAAAAATTTCCACTATGTTTTTATTATTTTATTTGCAAAGCTCTCACTCTCAATATTTTTGCTTTTAAGACCATTAGTCAACGAGATTCAGATTTATGTACGTTGTCAGATTAAAATTAACGATTCGTCGAGAGAAAGAAAAATGTCAGGAGACGTTATCGTTAAGTTCACGGTAATTAAGCCGAGACGAGGGAAAAGTGGATCGCAAGCACCGTATCCACGAATTTACTCCGGCATTAGTTTGTTTGCGTCGAGGGAGTCGTAAGGGGTGTCGAAACATGTCATTACAACATGAGTTTTGGTGCGTTCACAAACTATTATATGTCACTAGCTGTCAATTCAGTATTACAACTTTACTAATTGGTAATTATAACTCCATGTGTGGGTGTGTGTGTTTGTGTAATTATGATCACAACAAATGCATCACAGGACGCCATTAACATAAGAGCAGTAAATCTGGACCCTCGGGTTCTACTTTGGCGTTACGAAATATTAACATAATAGCGAGCAACCCTTTACAGAGAGTCATTATCGACAAGCGCACTATATCGTATGTAATTTCGCTAAATCCCTGTTTAAAATAATAAGACCGAAGATTACAGGTGATTATGTGGTACGTGCCAGAGCTCTAAGACCCACCAATGATACCGTGTTCTAGTTAATTTGATAGAAGTGCATCCGAAGTATATCGATAAGCAGATTACATTGTATTATTTTACGTATCACGCCAGAAAGCAGCTAGGCAATGTCTTCTTACATTTGTTTAGTTCTTGACAGGTTATTTAAAATATATTTCACTTTTTACAATTCCGGTATTATCCAAATTTGTTGTCAACTCGTGAAAATCGATATATTTTGTGCACAGTTGTTTGGTGCTTTTTTCAAGAAATAAAAACAGAATGTCAGTAGCTTATGTTTTATTTTTTACATTGTACACCTTTGATATTAACACTTTTATTTTTCAATTAAAACTATTTTTAAGCTGACTCCTGTAAATTGACTTTGTTAAAGAAGACAGAAAATGTATCTTATGTGTCGTATTCGAAACAGTCCAAAACAGGGAACTTAACATCACATTTCAAAAATTGACTTCACACTAAACACCTAATTCTTTTATTTTTATACGCACGTGGTTGGCGGGAATTAATAGTGTTTACTTGTAGAAATACGTTGTCCCGGCGCATCCACCAAAATTTGTGATTCATAAAATTTAGACATCGATTGATGATTGCTTTATCTATGCGTTTGTGTTTTTGTGCACTGCACCTATAACTTTGCGTTTTCTGACACAAACTGCTCGCACATGCTAAAATAAATGAACCGGTCGGTGGAAAAACGGCGGCAAGTTTTTATGTTAATGGTCGCATAAATATCTTCGATGTCCAGACATAATGGTCCGGAGTTATATTTTCGTAGCGTCGATTTGGTTGCTAGTAGTCGCGGACGATTTGTGTTGTAAAAAAACTGCTAATTGCGATATTTGGAGCGGAATTAGGTCGGGTGAATTAGCCTGACGAGGCGTTAAAAACGGCGATTAAAGCAATTGTGCTGAAACGAAGGTGCATTAAAAGTAATGAAATTGTTGACGAAAAGTGCGAATAAATTGCTAGCATTTTTATGCACAATGCGAGTCCTTACGAAATTTTGCAGCGGCGAAATGTACTCGTTGTAGGTACTTAGATATGCTGCGTGTTCCTCTTGCACAAAGACCAAGCTTTGTAATTACGAAACAAAGCTGCTATTTATAATGCACGCACCGTGCTTGATATGAAAATAAGCGACTTTTTCACACAGGACAAAAACGGGGATCGGGCCGACGACAAAATCTAATCCGCTGTTGCATCTAACTCGCAGATTTCTAAAGGAAAAGGGGAATTGATCTCGCCGGCATCAAAAGACGCGATTGCCGTCAATATTTGTCGCCGGGTGCAAAAACGGGATTTCGCCACAGCAAACCACCACCCAGGATCCGCCTCGAAACACATCGGCTTTATTGGCTTTAAAATTCTCAACTAATTCGCATCCTGTTTAGCGAGCGTTATATTTATATGCACATCTCGGCGCGGAAAATCCTATTATTCAGTCAGGAACGTTTAGTCTAACAAGCTTAACCATCTAAGAATCGTGTAGTAGAAGTGAAGCAAACAAGTTATTGCGTGCAGACATTTGCATACTAAGTTAACGTAACGTAATCGAGTTAGTGTGCGTGACGATCGCGTGAATGAACGACCGTAATAACTTCCGAAAGTGTGCACTTACTTAAATTGTATCTCGTGTATATCATGAAAACAAACCCATTCATCGTTATCCAGAACAAGGACGAAGGAACGAAGCAAAAAAGTGCAAAGAACTCAATTACAGAGTCGCGCATAAATCGAACGGGTCCGACTAAAACTGGTCGCCTACAATCGACTTTTTCGAGGCGGAATTATTTACAAACTCAGTTAATAAATTATTCACAACAAACTTGTCCGTTGCGTTTTACTGGAAACGGACGAGGCCAATACAGTAATTTAAACAAACAGCACTAAAACAACAAATGTTTCGTCCACATTTTCGGCAGACACAATAGCAGCTTAATAATAATAATTTTTAAAGCGCTTCGATTTTATGTAATAATTATTATTTTCTTTTGAGATTTATATAATGTTGTGAAAAACAAGTTGTGTATGAAAGAGTGTTGCGAATTGAAGACCCTGATAGGTGACAGCAATACAGATAAAAATGACTTGTTTGTCGCTTGTTTAACTTTAATTGTTTCTGTTCCTTTTGCGGCGATATTCGTAGAATGGGCGATAATTGTTTTATTTAACGACTAATAAATAAAAATCTTATATTTTATCCGACATCCTGTCATCATGCCATTATTTGTTCGTTATCTGACGAGAAAACACAAACAATTTCACGTTAAAGACGTAGCCGACAAGGGTTCGGACCGTGAAACGTGGGCGTGTACGAGAACCATAAGTCTCTAGTCGGAAACGGAAAAAACAAATAAGTAAAAATACAGCAGCTGACCGGGGTTGGACGCCATTAAGTTGACAGACTGCTGATGGCGCTCTTATAGATAGTAGGGCACTTACTCGCCACTTCTGCACCCGCTCACTGAAATATTCCCGTGCACAAAAACGAAACTCCGAGTCGTAAATTTAACCGGAGAACGAAACTCAGGTGGTGGTTTGCTAAACGCTACAAATCGTGGATAAACAACAAAACGAAAACACCCACGAGCGGACGAAGAAGCGGGACGGAAAGCTTAGACAATGCTAGCCCGGCGCATCCACCAATTTTTCAACTTTAACTCGGATGATTATCAGTCGTGATTCATTACACCGGCCATCTAATGCACCATCCTAATCCTAAGATTGTTAATTTAAAATTTGTTCATTTGTTAAAAGTTGAATGGTAAATTGATTACTTCTCCGTGTTGTATTTAATAACGAAACTGATTTATACAGTGTATTTGAATATAAATTTACAACCTTTTAATAATACGTACTCAGTGGATTTTGACAACACAATTCGCACATGTAATACAGAAGTTAATTCATTACAAATACAGTAAAAAGTGCGTTCTTTGTTTTAGACAAGTTTCAAAAATGTATCTGTACTAATTGAAGCTAAATAGCTCAAGTGTCATTTTCTCTGCAGAGTAAAATGTCTTGGATTGAACCGGCAGGAGTTGCAACAAAAGTAACTTGACAGTCACACAGTTTAGGTTGTATAAACCACGAAACATTAGCTAATATTTTTTGTCTTGCTTTAATAATGCACATTGATAATTAATTCTAATAAAACATTTTTACTTTTTTGCGTTCTACTGAAAAGTAAATATTTTTGAGTTGTGTCACTTTTGTATACATGTGCCACATATCCTTAAAAAAACTTACTCCCTTGAATTGGTATAAAAACCTTGGTAGCGAAGGTAAAACCTTTCATATTCATAGTATTTCAATCAGTTCATAGTCTTTAATCATTCTGAAATTTTTACTTTCAATTTAATATTCATCAAATTTTTTAAAGAAAATAATTGATAATCGATTAATACTTATGATGAAAAATAAAGAATGTTTATTTTATAATCGGTTGTCGCTTCAAAATTACTCGTCATTTGATTTATATGAATTTTATCAATAATCACTTTAAATTGCTTACAATAAATTAAAAAATTAATTTTACCGAAGAATTTAACAAGATGCAATCTGTTCTGAAAGAACAAACGAAACAGTTACTGCACCAATAGTAGCTAGATAAAAGTTTTACTCTTCAAAATAGATTAAGATGTTTAAAATGCAACAAGATGTGCCGAGGACAACAAAACGCATATATTCAAAAACTATAAGATAAATTGACTTTTTGAAAAGCGGTGTGCAGCTGTTGGAACCTTGTAGTGAAAATTTTGACACAGATGTTACATTACTTGGGTCGGCATTCGTAATTTGAAGACGATGAATGAGGAAAAATCAAACAAGGAACGGGCGCGATATTTAATATTAATATTTACGGTGGCAAAAACGTCAGGAAAACCGGTGACATGGGTGGCGTGCAACATTCATTGTCACGTATTTCTTATAGCATCAATCTCACGGTCCCGGGAAATTCTCGTGACAAATGAAAATTTTAGCCACCTGTTGTGGTAATTAATACACCGTAAAGCAACCAATTCCGTAAATGAATTCAGGCGGGCAATTCAATATCGCCGAGTGGATTATTCGTCGACGGACCGTTCCGGATTACCAATGAAACGACTGCCCACGGCGTGCCCGGAATAAGCAAACATCAATCCGAATAAGAAACGCACGCTGTTAAAAAACCAATGGTATAATTTAGATCGGGCGTCGATGAGAGATAAAAAAATGCGAGGGGAAATGCGGATTTATTCACGAATGTATAATTTTTGTGTATTGTGTTTACACGATTTTTTTTTTGCAAAAAATACGAATTGCATATTCATGGGCGTGCAGGGAGCTGATGAAACAACGTTTAATGAAGCCGAGCACAAATTGGAGGCTCGTGAAGACATCTTGCATTTCAAACTAGATTGCTTTTTCGTTTAGAGGCATTTACAAACTTTGTCACGCACTAATCTCCAAAGCAAAAGAGAGACGAGTGGGGCTCAACGGGGCCAGACCTATTCCACTTTTTCTATTTAAATATTTATCGCATGTCGTGGCTGAAGCTCGCAATCCTCTATTCCCCGATGAATTAAAAAGGGATTTAGAGAAGTGCCACGCTTTTACTTGATGGCGCCGGGTTGATATCATCTAAAACATTTACTTTTATAGTTTCAAAACGCAATTTCGCACGTTCGAAACACGCCCAGAATCCCTAAAATCTGAACCGGATGCATATATGCCCGGCTGGCTGATCTTCAAACGAGCGACATCCCCGTGAAATTCCCGCATTTTGCGAATCGAAATTTCGTTGGTTCGGCGCTCAGGCAGCTTACCTGAGCCGTAATTAAAAGTTTGAAAAGGAGGGCGCGAAACAAATTAAGTCGATCTCCGTAAACAGAAACGATCAAATAAACGGGGCATCCTCGGGTGTCGTTAAGCTCGGGAGGTGTAAAGTTCGATTAAACACTCGGCCCCATTGTAACTGAAAAAGCAAACACTTGCACAATTTATTTCGGCGGAATTTAATCGCTCATGTGGGGAACCGGCGCGATTAATCTTTTCCTCCCCGAATTTATGGCGACCATCAGAACGCTCGCTCCGAAATCGTTATCCTGAATAGTAATCATTACATTGTGGTGACGGGCGGCCATCGCTCATAAAAACGCTTTGCCAACAATCATTTTGGGCGCGACAAATTAACTCGATTAGAATTGTGCGACTGCGCTAGATCGTTCGCTTTCGATCAAAATCAATCAAAAATTCGACTTTCTAATTTCCACATTCCACCCTCGATTTTGAAAATGGGTCTATCGGAAAAAGATATCTCATCCCGCATGTCTCATGTGGCGTCTGAATCGGTCCCTCAGCAACATTCTTGCGATGAGTTTCAGACGCACAAAGCCGAATTCCAATTTTGGGTTTTCTTTACGAAACAAAACGTTTAGACAAGAGTTCAGAGTTCTATGTCTGCATTCGGGAAAAACCTATCGCTTTGTCGAGCTTTACTCAAATACTCTGCAGGTCACGGTATCATTACGACAGCTTGGCTGTAAAGTAGACTCACTCAATTTTAGCAGCAACAAGCAAATTTAAATAATGAGAATGGAACATAAAACAATGCTCCGTGTCATTAAGAACGTGAAAGAGGTTTTAGTGCGAACTAAATGAGATTTTACGTCGTTGCTGTCAGACCGTTATCCAAATAAAAAAATCTAATAACTATATTTAACATCTCTCGACCATCTTGCTCATATCTAAAATTATTCCACATCTGGAGGTAGTAGTAAATTCTATCACCTTCAGAGGGTGCCCGATTCAAAGTTTGTACAGTAAATTGTTTAAAATATGAAGTAAAAATCGCGCCTTTTAAATTTGATGCCTGGGTCCTAGGTTTTGATAATTGATAGAAGGAAGTGGCGCACAGATGGGAAGGCAAGCAGGCGTTGTTAGATAATTTGGATGTCATGTAGAGTTAAAGTGATGGGAAGGGCGCAATAAAGCAATTAAAAGACGTGTGGGGATGGAGGGCAAACACATATTAGAGTCTCGGAGTCACAAGACACTAACCAGGATGTTGCATTAAGTCGGCTGTTTACCATCGCGAACACGTGTAGCAGATCTATAATGCGAGCCGTATCAATTTACATAATGGGCCTGATGCAGCAAAACGAAATAAATTCTGGATTAAATGTGGTGGTAAAAAATCCCTTCCTCGGAGCATATTTGCTCTCGTCGAAGCAATAACTTCCCGATTGATATCTGCCGATAAAAAGTCATTTTCAATTTCCCTATGTCGTCGGTGAAAAATTTCGCCGGGAAATGCCCAATTCGGACTCGAGGCAGCAACCTGCCGAAAAAAAATACCACGCCATGAGTCGAAGATAAAGCATGCCGTCAACTTGGGCGTGGTGCTCTGGTTCTCTTTATTGATTCGTCATCAGGTTGGTTTTCAATTAAGAGCAAGTGGTTACCAGGGGAACGGGTGCTCGTGGCAATGCTGCCGCCTGCGGTGAGATTTAGAATCATCCACATGTTTTGCATGCTTCGTCCCATGCCAGGCATTAACCATCCGAAAAATTTCAGTTTCGATTTGTCATTTTGTCATCCATAATTGACGGCGCACGTGAAATTCAATTAAAAGCGGACGACAGGTCGTCCGGAACGTGATTTAATATTATTTATTACGTTCGGAATAATTTGAAGCGGTTACTGAATTAAAAAGTGGCGAACATTTGTAACGTGAACCGCGCGAGAGCAGTAATTTTCATGGAAACAAATAAAAAGGAGCGTCCCTTATTTTGGGTGGATAGATAAACGATGAGTCCGCATTTCGTTTTTAGCCACAATCCATTTCGAACGAACGCTGAATTTGTACATTTCTAATTATCGACGAGACGCCTCCCTGGCAGTTCACAATTTCTCGGACGGACGGAAACGGAAATTTGAATCGAAATGTAGCGTCTATTTCTGGCCCTATTTGTAAACTTTGAGTCGAATTAGGCGAGTTTTGCCACGTTTTGCGTCATGTCTGCAAACTTATTTTGATCGTAGGTTTGCATAAAAAAATCACGCTTTTGCTGTTTATGTCCTTGTTAGTTACATAAATTCGTCCGCAAATAATTTACACTAATTAGTTACGGATTTGAGCAAAACAAGGAATATAATGGAATGAATGATAATTATAAACGTATGATTGATACTAAATAAAATACGCCAAATAACGCGATATCACTTTATACAGATTAATTTTTTGATAAAAATTTGACAAAATAAAAGGTTTATCGCTAAATTTGAATGAAAACAGTTTTCGGTTTAAATACTACATAAATCAGTTTCAGTTCAGTCATTTAACTAATCCATTTTATTTTATCGTCACTGAATACGTTAGTTTTAAAATTGCACGGGTTCAAGACATATACACAAAGATCCATAAGCATGTTGATAATGCCCGATGTTTGTGGTGATTTAATAACAACTAAATCTTTAAAACATTCGAGAACCATCACATCTCTCCAAGCAACGAACACGGGACAAATTCAAGATGTTAACACCGCAACCTCAACTCACTTTTACGGCGTCCGTAATAGATTCAAATTGAAACAGGACCATGAAAGGCCCACGTCTGATAAAACTTTTATAGACAATATAAGAGACGTTAGGTTATTTTTATGGCGAGATACTACATTCATTGTTACAAACTCATATTTATTCATGACGAAATCAGAATAATATATCTGCATTCCAAACAAGCCATAAATTTTATATTTCTCAATCAAAAAAGATTGACGCGAAATTCCACCCGATCCTCCTACGGCTTCGCCGTTGAAAAGATACATTGTCGGCGGCGCCCCCGACCCGTTATTAATTACTTTAAAAAATCAATCAATGCCAGCGCGATTATTATTGTTTTTAAAATGGGCCGAGTAATGTGCGAAGAATAATAAAAGGGACGCGACTCTCGAGGATTCTGCTCGTCACTCGCTAACTCATTTGTCGACGCTTTGACAGCTACATTTTCCCGATAGGCAAACCTTAGGACTATTTATCAAATCCGACCCGAGTCTGCCTCTTCGTTCCTCTTTCTTTAAAGCCCACCAACTGTCGACGTTCTTTTATGTACCACTCGCAACTTTTTGACTGACACAAAACGAATTTTAATTGCAAAAGTACGAAGGCATTTGTAGCAAAAATATTTAATGGATAATTTGAAGAATTAGAATAAATATCGTTAGTTAAAACGCAAGTCGACTTCAGAAGTTTTATTGTCAAATACAAATGTAATATCCATTATAGATCGATTGCTTCTTGAGGCTATACATCCTCACTAGTTGCTTCAGAAAATAACTCGAACAGTAATGTATTTTTAAGTTGCATTTGTGAATGAGATTACAATGAGAAAACAAAGTACCTATGCATGTTTTGGAGCTGAATTTTTATTCTCACATATTGTGTACATATTTTTATCGAAGAAAAAGCAATGCATTTCTAATAATTGGTAGGTGTTAATTTGAAACCGCTGCAATTCATAGATAACGTCAATTCGATTATTTGTTTTGTTTTGACGGCCACAGCTGAGGATTATTACTTCACACGACTCATTGAGCAGCAAAAAATAAACCGTTCCATTCCAAATAGCGCTATTAGATTTCCGCGATTGATAATTATTCCTCATTATGCCGTCTGTGTATGTGTATTTCGCTAGAGATATGCAAATTTGTTTTATCTGGGAAGTTGTAAACAGTTGCCGTAAGGCACATACACGAACACGCCGACGAGATAACACAAACTAATACGGCAAACCTGGACCGAAATTGATCGAATTAATTTTTTATGTAATCACGTTAACTACAAAGAGACTTTACTGTTTCAGACCGGAAAACACTTCCATCGCACCTCGCTTCTCATCAAGGCCTTCAACCACAAGTTTCGTCTGGATCTCGAGCTTAACACGTAAGTATAACAACTGGAAATTCAATAGGAACACCATCGCACCGGAATTTTAATATTCAATATTCCGAAGACGACCCATCGATTATGCAGCCTCGTTCCTGAGAACGGTGATGGCGGGCTAATAACTTTTAAGAGCGCGAGATTGATTTTTTTAAACTAGCGCAAAGAGACCCTTTCCGTACCTGGTCAAAGGAGAGCTAGGGCCGTCGTCTGTTTTCAATTTCAGTCACGTCGAATATGATATACAGGCCATTGTACACGAGTCGCCAGTATTTCGTTCAAAGGAAGTGTAAAACTGTGGACCATTTTCACACGATATCGTGTTTTCGAAGGGGCTCGTTCGGTGTTCGTGCTTTTATTAATATTTTTCAACAATAATAAATTTTGGCCGTTTGAAGTGTTCTGTCGCTGTCTGGTTTTTGAAGGAAAAGCCCGTGTGAAAAATGAACGACCGCTGTGTGAGTTATTTCGTTTCCTCCGGGGCGCGAACAATTCGAGGTGAAGTTGTGCCCGTGTGTGTGTGTGTTTCTTGGGATGTTGGGCTAGTTAATGGCACCGTAAACTTAACCGAAAAGTATCAATGGGAATATCGTATTTCACCTAAGAAACTTTTACGGCTGGGTCGCACGCCGGGGAAACTATCGTTCCGAAGATAGAATTATTGATGGGCTGGAGAGTCATTTCGATGTGATAGTGTACAAGGAATCGCGATTTTACGTCCGTTATGAATTATCGTACAAATTTTACACTTTGCAGTTTAAGAAAAGGATCTGAAGCATTCAAGGACGTTCCAGTTACCCTAAAAAAATATATTTGAACACATTGTGCATACTTTTTATAACAAATACAATAGCTTGTAAATCGATTCTCTCAACGAAAACTATAGTGACTCAAAAATTACAGTTTTGAGAAAACTTGTTTTAAATCATTGAATGTAAATAGAAAAGGAATTGTTTAATATTATTGAATATAAATGGTGATTATTTACGTTTTGGTAAATAATTGCTTACTCAATAGAATTTTTTTAGAGAAATTTTACATCCAAATCCATTTCTTTGAACCTCGTAACTCAAATAATTTTATGAGTTGCTATAGTTTTTGTGGCAATGTCGAAATCAAGCAGAAGTTTGTATGAAGAAACATTTTTCGATCAAGATGACATAACCCGCATGGTACTAAAAACTTGGAGCCGTGTTTTTTATATTCTTTTTCACTACCACCACATTCCGTGCTATAAAGCATATCTTGAAAAAGTTGAAAAATTTATAATAAAGATGAGATGATCTCTTTACTGATCAAAATTACGTATTAACACAAAATAACCTGGAGGCAGTATTGTTTCCTTAAAATGTTCCTCTTTTAGTTAAGTTTAATCGGCTCTTCTTAACCGATTTTTAATTAAAAATTTAAACTTTGCGAACAGTTTAAATTTAATGATTGATTTTCTCGAGTACAGACAATTGCTAATGGCATAAAAATGGTGGAGGCGCCGGGCGACCATATTTCTTCTCGATAAAAGATTTCGGGATTTCGGAAAGTAGTCCCGCGTCAACTGTAATCCGTTCGCGGCGTTATCCGAGCCTCGATTAATTAAAACTTTGTGAAATGAAAAGAAAATAAGAGAGGACGGAACAAGAATGACCGGAGTGAAATCAAGTGCCGCATATTAATGCGATTTTAAGACTGCACGTCACGTAGATTTATATAAATTTACTGGTTAAACCGTAAAAAGTGAGCCAGAGATGTAAATTGGTCTGGCTAGTTTCCATTACACCCTCATCAACCCTTTGCAATAACGCAATCACACGCCAGCTAATGACACTGCATATGAATGCGCGCACGGTCAACGACGAATTTTATCACATATATATTTTTAATAATTTTTTATTCGTCTGAAGGAAACACAGCTGTGTTGTAGTGCAGGGGTGTGTGCATCCCTTTTTCCAGTTCTATTTTTGGGCGGTCTGCGTAAGTGTTGGCCGAGGGTCGACGGGATAAAAAAGGATCACACAAACACAGTGCCGAGGTTAAGAAGGCTCTTTTGGACAGTGATTGATAGTTGCGTTTTCTTTTCGCTTCTTGCATAATACAGGAAAACCTCACGTACAAGCATTTCGACACTTTTCAATTTAGGCAGTTTCCGCTAAAAATAAATCGCCCTCCGCAAGGCAGCTAAGGCGAATAGTTTATTTGTAATTTTTTGTGTTTTACAAATTCGATACAAGTGTAAGTTGTGCGGCAGTTTTGCAACTCGATTGAATTCGGAATCGGCTTATTCACGCCGAAATTCTATGCAGCTTATATAACAAGTTATGACACATTTGTTCGGTGAACAAGATCGAACATCCTCATGTGTCGTGTTACAGACTTTCAAAATATGCCAAAAATTATATTGATGAAAACAACCGGGAATTTTGCTGCATCCGCTTTTTTTCCGATCGGAATTTCAGCAATAAAATGATACAACACAATAGTGTATGAGATTTGTTTACAAACAGACAGAAAACCAATTGTTTGTTTCACATTTGCAACATATTTACGCTCAATCACTCATAGTATAAAGAAATGCGAAATGCACAAAATAAAACGGGATTTTTATCGTCTCTTTAATTTCATCAAATCTGTAACAATGTTTAAAATGTTATTTCAGTTTTCCCACAACTAAACTGACAAAGGAGCGTATCAATTTAGTATTTAGTCGTAGTTTTGTATTTTCTGTATTGCTGCGGTATTTTCGTCAAATATGAGTTTAATCTCGTTATCAAACAAAAACTGCACTGCAGTTTTGAAGCCAGTGAAATTCGTTCCAGGCGTTTCGTTCGTATCTGCAGTGGACATCGTCAGAACGAAAACGAAATATTTATTTAAACTGTACTCACGCTTATTCTACGTATTTAGATATTGCGTATTTAAAATGTTCGCCTTGCAATGGGTATAAAGGATGTTAAAATGAGTGATGTTAAAAGAGTGATGCAAAGTGTTCATGGACAAAAACTTGTATTATTTATTTTTATTCACTATATCGGTTGGTGATCAAACCAGTCAAAATGACGTAAACCCAGGGAAAGGCGTTTTAAAAATTTGCCACGAAAAAAATATATATTTGCTTTTTTTGGCGTTATCGTTAGGGAAGTAGTTTAGAAACTTACAAAGGAGTTATTTTTAATATAAATTTACTGTATTATTTAACTTATAAAATTTTTCATTTGATAATAATTTGCAAATAAAAACGTGACTTTATACTCTTTTGACCCAACTTATGGATTCGAATAAAATATTATTTTAAGTAAATGTATTTGTATGATTTAACCAGTCGATGTGGAATCCTAAAGTACCTACAAAAATGACCGCAAAATTTTGATTTGTACTCGTTTGTGACCACCCACCATATATAAAGATATGGAGACTTAAGAAGCCAGGAAAACTAGCTTTTGTGGTACTTTTACGCTGTGTTAAGCTTTGACACTCTGATATCATGACATTTGACGAAAAATATCGATCAAAAAATAGAATTTATCGACCCTCAAAATAGAATTTGTGGAAAAAGACACATGACTGAAACGGTTGTCAACAAAAAATTTTCCAATTCAACGTCACATATTTTCTACATCCTATCTAATTCCATGGCCTACACAGTCTTGCTATTTTTTGTAGACGCGTTACCTATTTACCGATAGGATTTGTAGAAAGAAAATCTTGAAATCTTCTTAAGAAATTTACTCATTCCTAGGTAGATTTTTTATTGTGATTTTTTTAATAATGTGATAAAATTATATTTTGAAGATACGCATCGCTTTTTGGGGTCGTTCGAAAACAGGGATGAATCCTATTGATGCAAAGGTGGGATTTGCACAATAAAACAGGGTTATTTATGGACTTCGAGTGGCGCATTGCATTTGAATGATTCAATGGCGGCGACGTTGGGCCACTAGGTCGTGCCATTAAATCATGTGTTTCGGTTTATTGATTGACAAATAATTGATATCGAACCCCGCCGGCTATAATAGATAGATATGAACATAATTATCCGCACTACAGAGGCAATTTACCCCCGATCGTTCGTTCTAAATCGTGATATCGAGGCGCAAAAAATGGATCCACTAAGCGTTAGAGCCGAACCGGCAAAAACGTCATAATTTTCATACATTAGATATAATGGACTTTTATGATCCCGGCCTAATTAATTGCCCGGCCACTCGAGGAACCGAGCGTTTTCCGGTCGAACAAATTTTTTCTTCTTTCATCAAATTGGAGAGTCAAAAGCTCGGCCGTCGCTCGCCATCTGATAAATTAATTGGTAGATTGTAAATACGTTCTGATAAATTGGGATGGCAACAGATTAATTTGTTTGCATCGACCGAAAAAGAGGCGGATGATAATCAGACAGTTCGTTAGCCGGAACGGAATTTATTCGAACAAATTCACTTTGGAAACACTCAAAAAAATTACGTTTTCAATGAATCTGTTCGTCCGGAACTAACTCGATGAATTAATGCTCCGTTTGCGATTTTTTCTCATTCGTTTCGATCTGTTCCAGGCAACTCATCGCACCCAACATCATGCAAAAGCACTTCCTAGCCAACGGCGCCGAACAGGTTTCGAAGCAGGTTAGTACGTAAGACGTGCTTTTTTTAAATGCTACCACTTTTGTGTGTTAAATTGGCCATCGGAAATGCCACGAACCAAGCTTTTTATTATGTCGTAAATGGCGAAATGTGCCTCATAAAATCTCATGTTTTGCATTCATTTAGTCGTCTTCGTAAATGCCAATCGAAACAATGCTCCGCCGTCCGTAATTTTCCTTCTGTTGGGAAGTAATGAAAAGCTCGGCATAAAAGGCCCCCACATTCGTGCAACTTATTGGCCATATCTTTCATTTCTCGAATGTCGTCCCAAGCGACCGTCATCTCCTTGGCGACGCACAATTCCTACACTTCATTTTGAGTGCGTAAATAAAATAAGAAACTCAGCTGAGGCGCTTAAAATACGTTCAAAGCTAAGACACGTTTCGGGTGTAATCATAGCCGGGAAACCTAGGCAAGTGCGAAATGAAAGGATTAGGAGCTGGAATTGAATTTTTAATTTGTATTGAAGAAATCTTCAAAGAACCGTTTCTTTGGAATTCCAGTACAGAGCTTTAGAAACTTTAACATTAGGATCCATAATATAAATTTTTGTGGAAACGTTGCAATTGTCCATTTATTGGCTGCTTATTTTTTAACAGAAAATTTATTTGTCATTATTTTGAAACAAAAATCGTTTATGTGAAGATTTACCTGGCACACAATATCATCTTACAACTCGAAGTAAAAATGTTCGGAAAAAATTAAATGTATTTTATAGATTTACAAAAAAATTGTGGACAGTGATTTGTAAGCATAAAACTTTGGTTCGGCATTATTAAAAGTAATGCAAGCAATTTTCCGTGAAAATTGAAAACTTTGATCGTCCATTAATAACATTATTTTTTTAAATACCTAATAAGGTGAAGGCGTTAACTAACAAGATTTCGTGCTAAACGATTCTTAGTATAAATGTTCAGTGCTACTATGAATCCGATTGACTTTCTAAAGTTTGTCTTTGACCAGACTAATTATTGTAATGTAGAAGATTTCTACCGTCGCAAACTGTTAGACAGTTTGTTGAAAATAAACAGGTCCAAGGTTTCCGCCTCTTCAGACTTTATCTATGTTTGCCCTACTAATATAATAAATATAATTTTAATCCGCAATGAAGAGATAATTAAGGCCTTTCAGAGCACCCATCTCGTCAGACGTTTCACAAAAGGATTGCCGTTTGCTTGATATGTGACACAAAACAAGCACAAATGTAAATTTTAAATGTAATGAACTGGATTCACCTAATTGCTTGACTTGTAATAATAACCAAATTAAAAGATAAGAGATTTGTTGTCGTTTACGTACGATCCAATCAGGCAGGTTTGTTTGTGCAGTCTGATTCATTTGAAAAAACTCATCAAGCCTTTAATCACTGGAAACGTCACGGACACATTTTGATTTCGGAAGTATTTACTGGAAAACTGTCCGATACCATCAAAAACTAATATTGTACTGGGATATGAAATGAAAATCCAGCATCATTTTGTCTCTATTGCGAAATATAACTAAATGAAAAACTTCACAAAGCATTGTTTGGGCACCATATTTTGTTATTTATCAATATAGAAGGACTAAACACTTCATTAAATACGTTCAAATTGCATAAAATTGTGTTTTACAACTAAATATTCGTTTTATTGTAGAGCCTTTGTGATAATTTGATTAGCTCATCGTTTCATTTAATTCTTGTTGTAGCAAAAAGTACTCGGCAGTATTATTCCCATGCAATGTCATACATCCAGACCTAGTATTTCGAGGATACTGACAAAATGGTTATCAGCCGTAACCCATTATCTGTTTGGGAAATGTTACTTACTTGTGGAATTGTTGTCACACTTTAAAAATTTTAAGCGTACGAGTCGGCGTCCTTTGAAATAATAGTAAGAATTGTTAGATAAGTTAAAAATTCCAAATTTAATTATTTTTTGCAACATTGTAACTACAACAAGTTATATTTTGCTAAACATAACTGACCATAATTTTGTTACGTGCAAGGAATATTTGATTCCTCCCGAACAATATCGTGTTTCAGATTAGAGAAGACTATATAAAATAGAGCAACAAACTTAATTAACAATGCACAATATGTAAAATAAAGAATTCCTGCAATTAAATAAAAGCGAAAAGCATTATTTTATTTTATGTTGTCCGAATGATCTGGATGATTTGGATTCCAACAACTTACTAGCAGTAAATTGTGTTTAAGCTCGTTGAAAAGTTATTGGCCAAGATGATAATACTCTGCTTAAATGCATGGGTATGTACAACCGTGGACAGTCAAGAATAACACTTTAGCCGGCGGGTGTGATGCAAATACCGACTCAATGACAATATCTCATAGAGTCGGTATTTGCATGACACGGGTGTTATTCTTGACTGTCCATGGCTGTACATACTTACTGGTGTTTTGTAATACAATCAAATAATATTTTAATTAAAAGCAAAAACGTTTTTTTTATTAGAAATGTCCAATAAATAGATTTGTATTATGGCATAATGTTTTAATTTGTTAATTGTATTATTGGGTGTCTCTTAACTCTTAACAGCAAATTAACACCGATAACCCAATGGTCGTAACAATTATACGAAAATAATAAACTAATTTTCCCGTAAAGCAGTGGGTAATTAACGACGCATAAATTATATTTTTTGCGATAATGGTGTGAAATTTAAATATCTAGCGGATAGAATACAAATTTTTTCGTCAGAGAAATGCATATTCAAAATGTATAAACACGCTTACGATAACGTACCTACGTATTAATTACGGAAATCGGTTCTACATTCCCACAATTGGTCGAGATTTGTGTTGTGTAACACTATGCAGAGACCGTTCCTTCAAATTTATGCGGTGTTCCTGTTTGCGTTTACAAGCGCAGGTTTGTTGGATTTTTGTGCTGTTGCCGTTTAATTTTCATGGTTTCCATTACAGCGGGCGTTAAAACATCGGACGTAACGTTTTATTTGTTCACGAAAAATGCGGACAATTTTGTTCAGATCGATTCGTCCAATGCATCCGCTCACGTTGATCATAAGGCTAGAGTTGTTGTCTTAATTCACGGCTGGACTGAAAATCGCACCACTCAGTGGTATCATAATTTAACAGAAGCGTTCTTCACGCGCGGAGACAACACCTATAATATCATACAAGTTGACTATTACCCCGTTTCCAAAGAAATATATCCGGTTGCGGCGGCACGTTCACCAGACGTTGGTACTTAATAGAAAAAATATACAAAGTGAAAATTTTGCAGCGAACAATTTTCAGGTGATTTGGTCGGTAAATTTGTTGCGGACTTAGTCGCCGGTGGTATTGCTCTGGAGAATATTGAAATTTGCGGACATTCACTTGGCGGTCAAGTGGCCGGATTTGCAGGAAAATACTTCAGGAATAAAACGTCAAAATTATTGCCGCGGATCACAGCTTTGGATCCGGCCGGGCCTTTGTTTTTTGCTTCCGGCACTCAAAGACTGCAGAAAACCGATGCCGAGATTGTGTACGTCATTCATACGGATCGCGGAAAATTGGGTTATCTGTACAGGTGTGGAACCGTTGACGTGTTCCCAAATGATGGATTTGCAGTCCAACCTGGTTGTCCTAATTTAGCAGAAAACGACATTGGTGAGCATTTCCACAAGTGTTCAAATTGAACAGTTTTTGGTTTTCAGTTTATTGTAGTCACCACATGAGTTATAGGTTTTATATATACGCTGTGGCTCATCCTAAATCGCTTTTTGGTGTACACGCTAAAAATTATGCAACATTTCTGGAAGGTCAATGTGGAAATGGGACGATCGACTTGGGAGCAGAAATAACAGTCAAAGACAGAGGTTCCTACTATTTGACCACAAAAAATTCAGAACCCTACCGTTTAAAACCATAATATTTTATTACATAACATTTATAAGGTACACTAAAAATACACACACAATCAGTTATAAGTTTTTTATTGGTTGGGATCCCAGACCGTACGGTTTCTTCGCACGAGTCCTCAAGTAGTAATCGCCTTCATCCCCAGAACGAAAACTACCTCCCAAATCAACCTGTCTGTTTTCATCGCATCTTCCCGATTTGTACTCGTCGTAACTCCCACATTCCGTGGCCACAAGTGTTCCGGGAAGCTCCAGCGCGTCAATAAAATACTGAAAACTTTTCCGGTGACCGCATGTTATTAAAGTCCATCCTCCGGTTATGTCGGGACAGCCCGGCTGAAACCCCATACCCCCGTTGGGGAAAATATCCACCGCTCCGAACGATTCCGTGTATCCGAATTTAGAACCATCCGTGTGAATCACCACAACAACTTCAGCATCCGTCCTCGTCAAGCGTTTCCTGACGGAGCCAAAAATACCGTCGAACAGCACCCCCGCGGGGTCCAAAGCTGTAATCCTTCCCACTTTCAAGGACTTCTTTTGCAAGTTCTGGCCGACGAAACCTGCGATGTGGGCGCCTAAGGAGTGGCCGCAGATGTGCACGTTTCCCGCGGAAACATCATTAAGAATTGTTAATCTCCGGATAAAGGCGGCGATTATCTGTCCTGAAATTAGCGTCTCGTTTGGGTGTTCCTTAGGGGATTTGCATTTTACCGATTAAATTGCAGTCGTAAAGTGCAGCGGGGTAGATTTGGGACGCCGGTTTCGACCAGTCGACTTGAATAACGATGGTGAATTGCGATTGAGAAAGGAAAACGTTTTTCAGGGCAGTGCACCAGGCCTTGAGGCGATTCTCCTGCCAGCCGTGAATAATAAAGACGAGAGAAGAGTTTTTCGGAATCGGATAGTCGCCGAGAATTACTTGTTTAGCTTCGTTCGGATTTTTTTGCTCAAACACGAAGAACGTTACGTCCGAGCGCCGAAATTTCCCTAAAACTGCACAGAAAAATAAGGGTTGAGAAAAGGGACCGGTCTTACCGTGCGAAACGAATATTGTTAAAACAATCAGAATGTGTCCGACCGATAACCATCGCATGATTGTCGCAATTTCGGTGGCTCGGAGTTCAAAGACAAGTCGCGTTTATCATTGTGCAAACTGTGTTTGTACATAAGTATAAAAAATTGGATTACGACTAGGCCAGACGGTATTACGAAATAGTCTCGCTTACTTTGGTGATCAGATTGAATGTATTAAATGACAAAGTTTTCGGAGTTTCATACCGGATTTAGTTAAACATGCTAACAAAGGAGCTGTGCGGTACAATTATTTGTTCTGCTGGTGTATACAGCTCAATGAAAATATGCAAATTTGAGAGCCGCACTAATTTATTGCCTCATTATGCTCAGTGTTTAACCAGTCGTTCCCAGCAATACGTTAAAAATCTGTTGAATATGTAATAATTTATTTACATTATTTAATGATAATAACGCTACATGCTGGAATATTTGAATATTATCCTCGGTTGAAAATTTCATTTACACGATGATATAATTCAAAATAGTCGAACGACGAATTGACACAATTTTATTTCAGCTCCAGGTCTTGTTTTTTCTATTTTTTAATCAAGAAATTAATTAGCGGGTTTAATGGGTGAGGCAGAGAGCTGATTCAAGTTCAATTCCGCATTTACCGAATTAGAAAATAGTGTTAGTCAATTAGATTGGAACCGGGTTAAAGCAAACAGAATTTATTTAAATACCAAATCATCCCTATTAGCTTTGGGGAGTATCCATTAAGCGAACGACAAGATTCGAATTGGAGCGAGAGACTTCGATAATAATTAAATCGTATCCCTCATCTGACGAATGAGATGTAAACTGTAGGAGCGACGACATATCGGGAACGAGGAAGTACACACTTCACTTTTACAGTATTTGCTTTACATCTAATAAAAGTGATTTGCCGGGTAGATATTTACATCAACTAACCTAACGCTGTTAGCTTTATTTGTGCCTCATCTGAGTTTGTCTCTCAACTTTAAACTGTAAACATAAATACACACGTCCTGTTTTACATCTTCTCCAAAAAAGTCGACTTTTGCAATTTGTGCCCGTCACGAGTCAGACAAGTTGTAATACAGGTGTAATTTTTTATAACTGTTTTATAACGTTTGTAGGTACAAATATAAAAGGATTCAAAGTGGGCCATCAAATGACATTGGAATTCATTAGAGTGTAGAACATATTTGTCCTTGTCTAAAAAGTACCAACCGCCAAGAGGCGTTTTTTGAACTGTGCCATCCACCCTAAAATAGCGAACTTTATTTATTCAAATAGATCAAAATTCCAAACCGTTTGTGGCACTCTCTGTTGCTGTACTTGTATATGTATTATAAAAATATAAAATATTATAAAAACCTGTTTGTGTTTTTCTCTGAAAGGATCCATATCAACAAACACATAATATTTTTTTATTTGGAAGGAAGGAACAGCCGCCACTGAATCATAACAGTGAATCCTACATTAAATTTAATTTTTTTGGAACATCTGAAATGAAAATTTTATAACTAATAGAAAAACTGATATTAACGGAGAAAAAATTATTTGAATTAATACACGAGTCTTACGAAAGATAATCCGTTTTCGATTTTTATGAAGAATACTCATAAAAACGCTGAATTTCAAGAAAAAAATAAAAAAAACAACCGAAAGTAGACCATCATCCAACGACACCCATTCCAGTGCAAAACTTTTTCAACTTTATCTTAATGGAAAGGAAATATCGGCAATGAAATTAACAGTTAAAAAAAGTTTGATGTCTTTATTACCACACTATGTAAAACATTTTTAACGAAACCTAATTGCAGCTGAGAGTTACTTTTTAATAATCAATAATTAATTATGACGATCTTCTTCGGGATTTTGGACCGTGTTCCATTTGAAGTTCCATTAGGTGGGGTGTAGTGAACGCTCCGAGGAGCTAATTCAACAAGTGACCCCAATGAATCTCCAGACGTTTCATCCACAACTGCGGCGGACTTCATCAGTGGTTTAAGTTGCGATGTGGAAGAGCTAAAAAAAACCACTGATGAAGTCCGCCGCAGTTATGGATGAAACGTCTGGAGATTCATTGGGGTCACTTGTTGAATTAGCTCCTCGGAGCGTTCACTACACCCCACCTAATGGAACTTCAAATGGAACACGGTCCAAAATCCAGAAGAAGATCGTTATAATTAATAACACCAACCGTGAAAGCCTACATACTTTCATAAATCAATAATTATCTAATAATTTCGCTAACTTTTTTTTTTCGTTTAACTTTACATTTATTATTGCTTATTATTCAGTATTTAAAATAAACGAATTCACAGATCTATGCTACCTAATGAATTTCATCCAAATAGATTCAAGTGCCAAATTTTGCACATCCCTAGCGCAGAGTTGTGCTTTATTTATACATATTTTGGTTATTATCAAAACGCGCAATCTTTGCATAAAAAACAGATGCAAAGATGAAATTGTTTTAAAACAATTTGTTCTAAATTCTGCATTTATTTTTGGTTAGAAAACGTTAAAATTGCATTAATAGACGCCCAGTGCAAAAACTTTAACTTCAATTCAATAAAAACAATACATTGGCGCTTGGTACTTTTTAGATAAGCATCATCCATTTAATGTATTTTTTAATAAATTCCATCATTTGAGGTTTAGATGTCATTTGAGTATCTTTTTGGTTGACAGTTCCTGTCAAATGTCATGACATCTCAATGTCAAACACCTACACTGTAAAAAATAAAACCAAAACTAGATTACATGGCCTACTATGAATTATTTTTTATTTGTAATGAAATGAAGAGTCCAGTACAGACTGTTTGGGATGTTTCTGCAGGATATCGAGCATTGTTATTACCACGGGACCGTCCAGGACTACCCTGGGGCGACGGCCGCCTTCCACACGTGCAACGGAGTCAGCGGAGTAATCCACGTGGGAAACGAGACGTTCGTCATCCACCCCTTCTACGGGGGAGATCTCTCGGTCAGTGGTCCCTTCGAGCCAAATCTGCCGCCGAAAGTCGCCTCCGTCCGAATAAACTGTCTGAAATATTAATACGTCGTCGGAAATTAAGGCAGGAGGGTGGGTCCAGAAGCAATTATAGAATCAGTGGAATCGGGGCAAATTCATATCCCGGCTATTATCAATTAAAATGCCAATCTCCGGTCAGAAGAATGCGAGACCGTAAGGGCACCACCCCGGCAGCGCGGGTGAATTTTAATAAAACCTCCGGAAAATCGCTAGTCGCATAAGTAAACATAATTCCTTCGGCTTAAAAGCCGCGTGTAGGTTTTTTAACGGGAACATCGTCGATTCGAACGGCGCGTTTCATCGGATTAATTAAAATTAATTGGAATAAGTTTTAATGAACACGTCCGGACGGATGTCTGAGGGTTCGGTGACAACTGACAGCCAATTACCCCCATCCCCTTTCGGGATACGGCCTCCCTTTTAGAACCTCCTGTCGATAACACGAGCCCGATTAAAGGCATCGCAAAGTTCGATCGGCGGATGTTAATTCGGGAACGAAAGTTCTTGACCTCGGCTTATGATCGAAGCAAATCTCAGATTTTGTTTTTGTCCCCGAAGACCGTCATTACTTCTTCCGAGGAGTGGTTCTTGGTTTTTGTTCGCGTGCGGCTTCATCTAATTGGGTCTTGCCGTAATTATAGAAATTTTTTTGCGGAATATCCAGGCGTCTGTTCGCGGTAAATGGACCGAGTGTGTTGCTATTTTTATTTTTCGCAAGCACTTGAATATGCGCCGCGCGAGCCCCAATTACAATGCGAATTTTAATGCGATAAGCTCGTTTTCCGCGCGTAGAATTCCACCGAAACAATGAGCTATATAGGCGGTTTATCGCATATCTGCACCATCGTAAAATTATAAAAGTTTGTAGTTTTGGCGGACGGTTCGAGTACTCCGAAGTATACGGAATTAACGGCCTAATCCCCTTTTAATGGCCACACTGGCGTGTTTCTAATCAAGGGATTGCTCTGACCCGCTTCACCAGTCTCAGACAACGCACTCGGGGGACCAGATGCTTAGTCGATTGTCAATTCCGCTTCCCGCATTCGAAGTCGTTATTCGATTTTTAACCTCGTGTTTGGGGTTGGATTTTTGAAATGCACAAACGTCGACGGAAATAATTACCTCAATTAGCGATGTCCGTTGTTCCTAACGGCGAAACTCAAACATGCAAAACGCGCTAATTGATTTACAACAATATCCGGTTAATTGAAAATTCACCGCCAGAACTCGCCGAAATTCCCACAATCAGCGACTTTTCAAATGTCGAGTAATGTTGCGGGAAGATTAATTGGGATCGTAATAATAATTCAAAGGAGAATTAGAAATGCCTTTCCGGTTTATTAGGCCTCGAGCACTCGTGAGTTATTACGCGACCCGCCAAAGCCGGATAACTTCCAGTTATGAAATATTGATGCGCGATTGGTCGCAGAAGGAAATTTCTGGCATTGAATTTAACAACAGCAATGCTGATGGGGGATCATTGGTGCACCAAAATTACCACCGATGAGAATTTGCATTTAACGTGCGTTCAAAAATAAAATGATGAGTCATAAGGACGTCATTGGATAGCTTATCAAAAATGTGATCGATTGATACCATTTGAAAAATTCGATGAGCCATCCAGTATAGTAAATTCAAAGTTTGACTTGACCAGTATAAAAGAGGGGATATTAAAAATGCTCTGTCAAAATTTTAAGCCAAAATTCTCATTGGTTTGGAAGCAGCAATTTTTCAAAGAACGGGCTTTTGTCGGTTTAAATGTTATAAAAGTCCATAACAGGTTATACAAATTATAAGTATTTTTTAATAAGGAATCCGAAAATAGCAAAATATACTGGATGTTCTATTTAAAAAACCTAACTTTGTGGCGCCACTCTGTATGTGAACATACTGCATATAAGCAGATATTTTCAGACTGTTCTCTTAAATGGATTGTACTTTTTGTCAAAAACCGCATGTCGATATCTATTTCCATTTTAGAGTAATCTTACTTCCCCACAGCGCTGAGACAACCCTGTATATTAGAATATCAAACAAACTTTGGCAGAAAAATATATATGCGTTATTTATTTATTGTTTCCAGGCAAAACGCTAGGACAGTTTAATTTTATTTTTAAATGAGCCACCTTATGACATAAAAATGTTACGACGTCACGTATTTCTTGTACAATGACGCCATCATTGGTTTTTGAGCCTTCAAATTCAAGCAAATCCGAACCTTTTTTTTTCTAATGTATATTGTGTAATATAACTCCCTAGCGGTCGACGTCCGTGTTTAACTATATATACAACGATTTTTGAAATATTAATTGAGAATGCAGTTGTTCTTAAACTGAATTGGTAGGTCTCGAGTTGCGCATAGAGACTGATGACCCATGAAGGTTGACGGGATAAACTGAGTGGTGCCCAAATATTCTCAAGACATTTCTTGGTTTTGTGACTGACTCTTCATCTATCTATTCACGACTTACAGTAATAAAGGAATTAATGACCCGTCCTGTTAACTCAGAAATGGCACGACCACCATTCCTGAATTCACAGGACGAATCATGATTCGCCTCGACAGACAAAAAGAGGAGATACTGTAACAAAGAATAGATTGATGATTGGATTCACAACGAAAGCGGGAAATGTTTTGCACTTTTTTTATCCCATAATAAAAACCATTTTGATTGCAAATAAAATATTATAGGATTAATAATTTATTATGGCAAAACAAACGTTGTTCCAAATTCAAAACACTTCAAACACGCTCGGCGTTTGAAAATCTCTGCTACGCACTCGAGGAGTGCAGATGAATGCCGAGAAGTCCAAATTGGCGTCTGAAGATGTAATAATTTGTTAAAGAAAACACTAAATGCATCGTATACTAAACCGTTGTCAACAAAGAACCTAACCTAAACATAACAGACACGAACTGACAGTTTGAAATTTTGCTACACTAAATTGATGCACAAATTTTACCATGGCCAACGCAGCCTCGTTTTCTTTTTGAACACACGTTATACTGCAGTATCATTTATTTGTCATTTTGTTTTTAAGCCAATCTGATGATCAACCTTGTAAGAAAACGGGACTGGTAAACCAAAGTACATAATAAATGCAATGTTTAAGTATTAAGTTGCAGAGAAATTAATGAAATTAGATTAAGAAACAATTAAACGAAATTAACAAATTAATATGGAATTCCTTTTAGCGTATTTACCGAACGAACACTTGGTACTGTCGAGAGGAGTTTAATCTCTGAGTTATACCACAAACACCAGACCAAAATTCTGCAATTTGGTGGTGCAAATTTCATTGGTTATCTGGTAATAAGTCGTATTAATCGCACGCACAGTGATTTTTAACCCTTTCTTTCTCAATGATGATGGAGTAAAAATATTTTTTTACTGCTATCTTGTGTGAAGTATGTTTCTGCTTTATAATGACTTTTGTTAATGTCGATAGATGTTGTGTATGCTGAATTAAAATAAATGCTAAATTTTAGTTTTTAAAATTTGTGTTTGGGGCGTCTGTGTCGAAAGAATAAAAATCCCAAATCGACTAAGTTTATATTATATTGGACCACAATTTTTTTATGGTTTTTGAATTTTTTTATACAATGTTTGGAGTGTCTGTATCGAGAAGAATAAAAATACCAAATTGACCAAACTATTTGACCACAATTTTATTATTGTTTTTGAATTATTTTATACAGGGTTATTTATTCACCTGATTCGTTTTTTAAATAATTTTTAATTTGAAATTTGGTGCATGATTATTATCGATCATTCTGAATCGAAGTAAAATACTTTTAAGGTGACAATGGACTTTTGCAGTAATACCGGAAATAGACATTTTTAAATGGCAATAGGTTAATATTTATTCGATTGCTCAATTGCGAATCTAAAAAAAAAAACATTGTTACTTACTTTCGTTGCTATATGTTGCAAATATGTTTAAAATAATTGATATTTTGAATCATTGGAACTATTGCAATAATTCTTTTTTCTGACGATTTAATTTCATAAAATTATTCGACTATTTTTTTTAAAGATTTTAGGAGGTTGTTGGGATTTCCCGAAAATTACCAGGTATAACAAAATGACAAAAACTCAATTTTTTCAAATTTCAATCCCACTATTTAATAACGGAATTCGATGTAAAAAAATAACTCGACCTTTATAAAGGTTAGTTATGCGAATTCTCAATAGTTTTTATGATATTCTATATCTACATTCTACAAAATGCATATTTTCTTTAGCTATTGATTTGTATAGGCTGTGGAATAAAAACACAATAAAACAATTGAAATTTGCATGTCATATAAATTATGCTTTTAATCAAGTCTGAACTATAATTTTATTTTGTAAATTAATAACAAATGAAACAGCCTACAAGAAAGTTAAACAAAACTTTAACTCTACAAACACTGTAAATCAATTATTGTGGAGGGTACAACATTGTAATTAATGCAAATGTTCAATCAAATAAATCTTTATTACTTCATTTGTGTATTTATTATTTGCCATTGCAACAATAAGTTTAAAATTTCAATTACAGAACACTTATAACTTTTTGATATTTTGTTATAATAAAATTGAAAAAATCGCAGCAATCCTTTGAAACATTCAAATTGTATAAAGAGTACTTTTAGATTATGCTCTGAGGTTATGTAAAAAACGACAAAAATACTATTGTATATATTATATGCAACGAATCAAGAGATCTAAATTTTTAAAAAGATGCATTTCCAAATTTAAGCATTAAACTGAAAATATTTCGAAAATTTGAGAGGTAATTGCCGACAATCTGGGTGCGTCTTATTCAAAATTGAGTGCCCAAATGAAAGCATAAAAATAAGGAGTTGCCATTTAAAATGACAAAGTTTAAAATATTTTCGATGATGATGCACCAAATTTCAAATTTCTAGCTTTACGGGAAATTCAAAATTTTCTAATGAACGATTTAAGTGAACCATCCTGTATATTTTTTTGAAGAATAATAAATAAACAATAATAATAATAAATGGCTACAGTTTGTAAATCACGTGAAAATGAGACACATCACTTTTTATTGATTATGCAAATGAGCAATTTGGGTAATTTTTTAGATTGATAAAAAAAGAGATGACTCAATACATCAGTCAAGTTTTCGCACAAATTAAAAAAATGTGCCATCAATAAACAAGATTATATTTTTTACTTGATTACGGACATGTTTCTTTTCATCGGTAAAATTGGTGTCAAGGAGAAAAAATTACTTTGGGAACGAAAGGGTTAAAGTGAAGGTCGTATAAATGCAGAGGCGGTTTTTCGGCGGCAGAAGAGACGAATCTTGAACCAAATGTGACTGCACAGCTTGACTCCTTTTTAGCAGAAACATCCTCACGTGATATTTGAGGCTCGAACGAACGCCAACAAGGGCTGCGCTAACTCCGGCACCATGGAGTGGCGTCTTAACACGCATTCCGGTTTCCTTCCGACGCGCTCCAGACGCGACGTCCGTGAAGCCACAAAGTACATCGAGACGGCCATCGTCATCGACAAAGCAATGTTCGAAAAGAGGAACGGCAGCACCAGAACGGACGTCGTGCACGACTCGATCCAAGTGGCCAACATTGCCGACCTCTATTTTCGAACGCTCAACACTAGAGTATCGGTGGTGTACATCGAGACGTGGCAAGGCGGCAACCAGGCCCAGATCAACCGTAACGAGGATATCGGTCGCGCCTTGACCAATTTCAACGATTACACGTCGAGGAAGTTGTTCAAGATCGACAAGGACACGACGCAGCTGCTCACGGGCGAGGTGTTTGTGGGAGGCGAGGCTGGGATGGCGGTCCCGGCGACGGTGTGCACGGCCAAGGCGGTGGGAATCAGCGTGGACATCAACACGTACGAGCCGCACCTGCTGGCCGGGACCATGGCGCACATGATCGGCCACAACATCGGAATGGGGCACGACGACGGGAGGAAGGAGTGCTTTTGCAGGGATTGGCACGGATGCATTATGGCGCAGGCGATAGTCGGACTGGATAACGTGCAGCCGTACAAATTTTCGGAATGCAGTCGATCGGATTACATCGACAGGTTGAGAACCGGGAACGGGATATGTCTCCTGAATAAGCCCAACGAACTGGAGGTAAGTCCCGAGCTAAACGAATCGTTTGGGATTCAATCTGTAGTCGAAGGTGCGGAGGACGTGCGGAAATCGAATCGTGGAGGACGGGGAGGACTGCGATTGTGGGACCATCGACGAGTGTCCGAGTGTTGACCCTTGCTGCGATCCAATCACTTGCAAATTGACGACAGAAGCTCAATGTGCCTCGGGACCCTGTTGTGACAAATGCATGCTGAGAGAGAGGGGAGTGGTTTGTCGGGAGCCCACGAACGAGTGCGACTTGCCCGAGTTCTGCTCGGGGGACAGCGGAGAGTGTCCTCTTGACGTCTTCAAGAAGAACGGACATCCTTGTGGATACCAAGGATACTGCTTCAATGGTGTCTGTCCCACGTTAGCTCTCCAGTGCCAAAATATTTGGGGTTACGGTGAGCTCAGTTTTTGTCGTTTCAGTTGGGTATTTATGTTTTCATCAGGAGGAACCGCGGCCGACGATCAATGTTTCGAAAAGTTTAACGCGAAAGGTTCGATCAACGGACACTGCGGCAGCGTGGGCAGCGGTACGTACGTAAAATGTTCGCCTGAGAACGTCAAGTGCGGCACCCTGCACTGTCAGAAGGGTAAACGACAGCCGATATTGGGATCCGGAGCGGATCAGCCGCTGTTCTCGCGAACGTTCATTACGATACAAGGCACGGAGTACGAGTGCAAGTGAGTGATTTGACGTGTGCAGCATGCATCGGAAACGCAATTTGTGCCCAGATCGATCCACAGATCGTCGGGGATCAGCGGCGAGGACGGGGAATCCTCCCAGCGCACCATCGGCCTAGTCTGGGACGGGACGCCGTGCGGCGAAAACCTCATCTGCCTTAATCAAACTTGTTCCAGCATTTTTCCGTACATCGACCAAACGAAGTGTCCTACAAACAACAACAATCTCGAGTGCTCCGGTCACGGGGTGAGTAGATGTAGAGTAGTGCTGTTTTCGGGTGCAATTTGGAGGCGCGCTTCCAGTTCTGCACCAATCTGAACAAGTGCTTCTGCGAACCGGGCTGGGGCGGTCCCGACTGCTCGCTGCAGGTCGAGATAGCGCCGCCGCCGGCTTCGACGAAGGCCCCCGACACCACCCAGAGTGACCTGTCGAAGATCATGCAGAAGAAAGAAACCCCCTACGGTAGGTAAAGCGCTCCTGGTGACGATATCCGTCTGCCAGGGCCTAGCCAACGGACGGGACGATGCCCCACGTCGCCCCGGCCGTGTCTCTTCACTTTGTACGTACACAGAGCACATGACGGTCGGTTCAGAGTTTGCGTGTCGTTCGCAGGCAGCAACAACTCGAACAAACTGGAAACGCTGACCATGGTGTTCATCCTGGTAGGCGTGGTGAAGGGCGTCTTCATTTGTTTTGCCGTTGTGGCCGTTTGCTACAGGTATAATATGCAGAGTGAGATCCGTGGCGTGTTCGAGTACAGTTTGCGCAGTGTCCTGTACATAGGCTTTCGTTACGCAACAGTATTACTCGTACTTACTTATATATACATTGTATTATTATCTATTATACATATAATTTTCCATATTTTACTACTCCGAATGTGTTTGCTCTGTGTGTACTGTACATATTCTAATGAAATGATGATGAAGGCGAGGGTTTTCGGGCCCCCGTCCCCGTGTCTTGTACATTGTCTCATGGTGCTTCTCTCCTTCTCTCTCTTCGCCTGTGTGTTGATGCATGATGACTGACGTCGCCGTGCGTCGTCGCACCGCCGCCTCCCCGTCTCGCCCCCGCTGCGCTGCCGGACCTCCAGCGGACTATCACGGGTCCAACACGATATTTCTCGTGGGTACACTCATGTCGGTGGTAGGGGGTGTGTTCATTCTGTTTGCAACTATGGCCCTTTGCTACAGGTCAGTCGTAGTACACAAAAACTTCTCGCTCTGTCTCAGGTTAGTGAGCAGACCATCCAGGTAGCGATCCACGTTCTCAGCATCCGCTGTTCCGCTTCTTTCGTTACGTTGCGATGCGATGCGATCCGTTTTTTACTATATACTTACTTATTATACTTCTCGTTTCGTTTGCCTCTAAGCTCTCTATAGATGTGTGTAGGTGTATACCACTCATGTTTCGAGACGTCTCCGGTCACCGACGACAAAGGTCCATCGGTCACCGGACACTGTCCGTGTCTACACGTATATACATATCAATGTGTTTGCGATTGCTCGCCGACGCACAACACAGATTTACAATGGACCGCCGCGGGATGCTCGCAGCGCACATCGCACGAACCGCCGGCAACGTGCGAACTCGACCTCTTCGACGACGCTTTCTTAACACGATTCCGATAATAACAGGCCACCAGCCACCAAACTAATAATTTCTATATATTATTTCTCAAAGGTGTCTTTTGTCGGTATTATTTTGTCAAAACCAATAATTGAGCCATCATTATAAAGATTACCTTCAACGCTATCGGCGAAAAATAAACAAACATTTTAAAATGTTAAAGTTTCTTTTAAAATTATTAAAAACCGCACGTTGTTATAGCGCCATCTATTGTGTATTAGTTAAATTAAAAGCGCCATCTATTGACATCAACGTGTGAACCACGTCCATAAGAAAAACACATCAATGTTTAATAACACTATAATTTGTCTAGCGATTAGCACGCGAAAAAACGTCTACCATACACATACTACAGTTTGATCAGCGAACCAAAATAATTATGTTTTCTTTTTAAGAAGCGGAATAAGTTTTTTTCATGTGTTCAATTAACTCTGCTAGCAACCTAACCGGACTCGCCTTCAAGTATCGTCCTAATTTTAAAAGAATATTTCCTGTTCCTTTCCACTAAACTGTTTATTTAATTGTATGCATGCCTGTCTACGATTTGTCTTGGAGGTGTGATACCAAATTTAGAATGCACAGTGCGGGAGTGCATATAGGAACGAACGAAAAGGAAATTAATAAAGTTTTAAAAGTTTATAACTCTTTATTGGTCATATTTATGTTATACAGGGCGAACCGCAGGTAGTGGCCAAAAAGAATTGGGTGAAACTACATTGAAAATGGAGAAAAACGCCACCAGAGCAGGTGTCCTATCTAAACCCGTTAAGATGTTTTTTTTTGTGTTTTTTTCTAAAACCTATGCTTTATTATATCACAATTTTCTCTACTTTTTGGTCATCCATTTTCGAATTCTACATTAAATTTCCTATACGTAAAAAGTATTTTCATTGTCCTTGGACTCCAACTAGTACCTTCCATCACGCCCGAAACATTAAAACTTCCGAAAATGGGAATATTGACACTGACGTGGGAAAATCCTACATCAGAAGCCGCCACAACGTGTCAAATATCATAAAAACTACGGCATTTCTTCGCTTTCTAACGGTACTGGAAAATGAAAACAATCATTATTAATTATTTCGGTAGGAATTCTCAATTTTTTTGTTGAAAAATGGGTACAAAACCGAGAAATTTTTATCTAGGAGGGTCGCCTTTCATGTTATTTTTAATTTTTTTATTTTTTAGGCGCCGTTTTATTTTTTAAAACGAGGCCGCTAAATTTTTGTTGCCATTCACCACTTTACTTTCTTGAATCCCACTCACGTACGACACTATTTACAAATTACAGATTTAAAAAAAAATGCATTGAAAGATAGCCGGTATGAATTTGAAGAGGGTTTTTGTCCGAGTTATCGTGCGGTTGTGGTTTGGATTATTTGAAACCATGTTTGTGTAATTGAAATGTTCATTATTTACTGAGATCTATAAATGTTTTTGAATTTTCAGTCTTGTCCGCCACTGATTGAAATTATGTTTTCTTTGTATTAACGCCAATGAGTCCGTTTTTGTAAATACATTTTCAGGTTCCACTCTCTTGGCTTAATAAATTTCGTATCACAACGATAAACCGCCGCCTAATTTTTATTTCCTTGATTTTTTACACCAAATCCGATATTT
The DNA here is from genome assembly GCA_964023215.1 of Eledona agricola. Classification (NCBI taxonomy): domain Eukaryota; kingdom Metazoa; phylum Arthropoda; class Insecta; order Coleoptera; family Tenebrionidae; genus Eledona; species Eledona agricola. The sequence goes on along the minus strand of OZ026857.1, from coordinate 26,399,087 downwards.
TCATTTATTTCGGACATGGTATTTCTAAAAGTAATTAATAAACTTGTGCAATAAAACGTTAAAAAACCATAAGTGACTGAATGGTGCATGAATACAATACATGAAGAGTATTCGAAGGAAAATTTGGTATAAGCAGACAAAAGGATTTTACGTTGAAAGATAAGATAAGATGTTAAATAATATATAACATACAAATCTGTTCTTATAGAATATAACAATTACGTATGCAGAGGAATGAAGAAAATCTCAAAACAAATATTTGAAGAAATAGAACAAAAGCATTAGCTCTTACCGGCTTTGACTTGTTTAAATGACATTTGTTGCACAAAGAATGCAAATTTTGGGACTACATTATTAAAACTCTAAATTATATTAATTTATAATGGTATATGCTTCGTTGGAAACTCAATGCACAATATTTTTCGTTGTTATTCTTGCGTTTTAATTTTTTAATTGTATATGAGTGAAATGTATTTCTCCCAATAAACTTGTTTAACGTTTTCTTCGTTGTTCATCTTTTCCAGAACACGGACCAGAAAAAAATTTGTACAATACCAACGTAAAAAGTAAATTTAATAATGAGGTAATTTTTTTGCAATCTTTCGCCGAAGGAAATTCAGAATGCGCATTTGTGAGAAGAAATCCTTCGCTTATTTTATTTACAGAATGAATCGTATAAAATGCTCGACATCTTACTGCAGTAAAAAGATTATCCTTTATCCGCATCAGCAAATAATTAATTACTGGTTGAACAGTTTTGTGCAAAGTCATTAAAATTTTATCTTCGTTATTCCCTTACAGTGTGCGTCGACTTATTTAGATACCTACAATTTTTTTATATAGTATTATATCATTTTTTATTAGAAAAGTGGTCGTCTAGGGTCCGTTAACGAACCCAACATCTCATCCTGTTGAAAATTTTAAGTACTTTTTTAGTAATACTCACAAAACGTGGAAATAAAGTTGCAGTTCATTGAGATTACGGCGTTTTACAGTAATATTATCAAAATAAGTTCTAATACCACCAGCAGGAAAATTCACTGCAAACCAAACATTTAAGTTAAGTTTAACATTTTGTTACCGTTGGTTTTTTAGTTCTATCGTGAAATCGTAATTTATGTTTCCACAATATTCATCCCGGTAAATTTTTATTTTGTTGCCGTTAATCGCTTGGTTCTTTCGGGGCGTGCAAATGAGAGAAAGCCACGCTGAAAAACAAGGCTCGAGTTCGCATTTTGCGGCGGCGTAATTGCCGGACCGAGTGTCAATCAATGCCTCATCACGTCTGACGTCGATCTGGCCATGAATTGCAACCCCCTCCCACCGTTAATGATTGGGATGCTGCGGTAAAATTGTAAATCTCCATCATCCAACCAACAACAGAAACTCAAAGGCATGTTGCATGCATGCTCCTCCTTTTTCGCACGGAAGGAACAAAGCGCCCTCCAACGACAACGCCGTCGGGGTGAAACCGCCGCTTATACATTATCCACAAGCGACTCCGAGGAGACGTCGTTTGTTGGTGTTTTGTTTCGGCCGATATAATGCATGAGCTCTGGTTTTAATGCCATGAATATATGCATACGACGTGTGGGATGTGCAATGTGGGAACGTCTGTTTCTGTCTCTATTAGCTGCCGCTGCTGCTGCTGCTGCTGCTGCTGCTGCCTTACGAATGCGAGCAGAGTGTATGCGCCCTTTCGATTCCACCCCGATTTTCACCGACACATTTTTTTACACAAATGTTTTATTCAACTCACAACAACACCCACTACAAGTCACCACTACGACAAGTTTTTCTCTTCCGACACCTGCGCATGTCCTACGTACTGTAATTTAAGATCTTCTACTTCTTCTTTGTGTTGGGTGTAGACGCGGCGACTGACTCGACTCGGACTCGTTGTTGCAGTTCGATCAAATACATTTCAATTTTTTTTATTGGGTCAGAGTCGAGTTGGCCGCGTCTTGAGAGCTCCATTATTAATCCCGTTTTCGTTTGTCCTTTGCCTTTTATTCGATTTATGTAAATTACCAACGGAAGGAAGACGACCGTTCGCAAATACGAGAAACCGTATAAAAAGCCTATACCGAAAAACTACATCCATACGGCCGGCAACCATTCGCAAGAGGACAGTTTAGATAACGCTAACAAGATCCTCAGTTTGGGCGGAGGGGTGTCGGCGTTTGGGTAAGTCCATCATTCGAATCCCAAATTTCGTCCATTCGATCCTTGCGTGCCTGACACAGAGTGGATGGACGACGACGTTCATTTTGTTCTTTTCCGCTACTTATTTATGTATTTTTTGTCGAATGAGCGGTCATTTAGCGATGTATACCGTTAGGCCATTCAGTGAATGTCCATTTAGTTGGTGAATGATTTTTGTGGAAAGCTTCAACTCCGTCGAAATATTATTTCGGCCTAAACCGCAAATAATAGTTTTTCGGGGTGCACTTGAGCACTTTTCAGCAGTACGAACATGGCGATTTTTTAATAAATAAAAGAGGACCAAAGCTGACATTTATATTCTGAAAAGTGTTACCCGCATCTATTACGTCCCATCCCAAATACTAAGACATTGTTTTTTGCCAGCCGCGCCGATTCGCAGAGGGTGTTGTTTCGATCGTCGAATCATATGGGAGCTGGAGGACCGTCCCATTACCAGTTAGTGGAATTGATGTGATTGGTGGTTATGTACTAAATGTTCCACACTTTTTCTTTATTACAATCCTGTGTTCGTGTTTGTACCTCTATTGGACGAACGATTTACGAAAACAGTGCCTTCTTATTTTCATTTTGCACGCTTGCATGCCATCAATGTTTAGCTCACGAGCGTAAACAAACCGTAATCGAGTTTTGTCTGTGCCATCGACACTCCAGAGAGCACAAGATGCAGCAGCTTAAGCGGATGGGAGTGGGTTCGGCCAGCGAAGACGATCAAGGACATTCGGGTAATTTACCGTCGGCATTGATTCGTGGCGTTTACGCATTGATGTCTGTCGACAGAAGAAGAATCGGTATCGTTTATCGATCTACAACACAACAACCTAAAACTGCCCGAAAAGAAAGGTATACTAAAGAAGCACGACTACTGCATGTCAATGGGAGACGGCGCTCAGTCCGAAGAATTAATGGCCCAAACGGAAGCCAGCATGACCAAGCTGATGGCCGGAACCGGACCGTCCGACGTGGAACGAACGCTGAAGACGCTCAACGGTTACCACGAGGACATAATAAACGCCTTGAGGAACGCGGCTTCGCACCGCGGCACGTCCACGCCTTCGGGAAGCAGTAGCGCACTCAGCGAAGAACTGTTGAGGCGGAGTTTGCAGCAGTGCGCCGAAAGCTACTCGGAGTACAAGCGGAGCGGCAGTCAGGAGAAAGTGTGTGAACCACAGGTGAGTGAAAAGGACGCGGCGCGACAGCAGATGATGGGGTTGGGGGTGCAGGTGGTGGTCGAGGCCGAGGAAGAAGACGAAGACGAGGTGCCGCCGTGCGGTCCGATCCGCATCCGAAACTTGGAAGATCTGATCCGGCAGCTGGAACACCACTCGCGCCATATGAGCCCCAGCGGCTCGGAGGACATTAGGATGTCCGAGACCGAAGCCGACCGCCACTACCGCCAGGAGTCCTCCTCCGCCTGCAGCGAAAGCTCGCACCAGTCGCACAGAGACAGCCGGTTCGTTTACGGACGCTTCCGACAGCCCCCGACGCGGCTGCCGTATCCGCATCCGCATTCCCACCATCAGGCGGAGGAGGAGAGCATTTACGAGAGCGCCGACCACGACAGGGGCGCGCCCTTGGGCGACACTCCCGACAGCGAGAGGTAAGAGGCGAATGAACCGAGAGTGACTGAGGGGTCCGAGTTCCGCTACCAGTGTCTGGTAGTTGTGTTATACTTGTTGTTTTCTAGTGATGAATTTATTCAAGCTCAGCAGCAGATGGCCCGGTGGGCGAGTGAGGACGCCGTCGGGCAGGCGGGCGCTGGCGTCAGCGGCGTCGGAGGGAACGTCATGCCCCGGGAGTATTTCCCTTCGCCGAGCAGCTCCACCAGCGAGGAGCCGCCCAGCATCGCCCGAGCGCCGGTTCCCGCGCCCGTTCCACCCATGGGTCCACCGCATCCCGAGCACGCCACCATCCACCGGCCCAAGCGGTACCCCGAGTATAAACACTGATAGTGACTGAAAACGCGCAGGGTAGACTCGCAGCGGACGCGACATCAACCCCAATCTAGTGACTGACTGACTGTAAATAAGTTCGTCGTTTGCGTGTGAAGGTGACTGATTACGTAGCAAGTATTCTAAATTGACCCGACGTCGGAGTTGTCCACGATCCGCACAAGCGACAATTGAAAAAATCAAATAGGAAGACGGGGGGCTCGTGGATAACTCTTCGGACGCCGCCTCTGTTACCGTCGTCCTCGCCGCCAGTTCATCGCGTTTTCGTACCGCCAAAGACTGATGGCAAGCTGGAAGACGACGCCTCGCCACAAAAGCAGCAGCATCTCAGCAATTGACTGTCTCCCCGTATTCTGTGTTGTGTGGCCGACTTTTGCGGCTGACTTTTATAGTTGTTGACAATTTGTTTACCAAAGACTAAAACTGATGCATTTTCACCGGCGATCATCATTCCAATGAAATGCATGCATAATTCTAAATCCGTGGTGTGTATAATGTTGGAAGATTCCCGATTTTGCCTTAGTTGTCGGCGCCCTTGCTTCCCTAGCCTAGAACGCTCGAGAGGTGACGTCCGCCTGAAAAAACGTTGAACACAATTTAAACACATGTACGTCGAATGAGACGCATCGTTCCCACGATTTTTTTTATTGTAGGACGTAGCGTTTTTCTTTAGCGATATTTGAGGAGGCGGTGGCCTAGCACTAGCAGACGTCGGTTCGTGTGGACGTGGCTTTGAGCGAACCGGGACACCAATTCAACAAAACCCGGGGCCGGGTCCAAGCGACCCTTCGTTCGTTGAGAATGTTGTTGAATATTTTTTACGCTCTCCATCCATTTCGGTAAAGATTGTACAGTACCTTCAAAAAAACACTAGTCGTGGTAAGCGGGCGCGGTTGGATCGAGTTCTTTGGAGATGATGACCCTTATAGGGGCGGCGATCATCTCGTGTCCCTCTTGACATATCCAATCCGGTCGCCGCCGATCGATCCCGCCCGTCCCCCGCACGACTAAAACAATTCTAAATGCTCAGTAGAAGTCTGCAAATTTTCAAATGACATATGTGAAAAATAGTCCAGCGCAAGTAGTGTGCAAGTGTAAATACAAAAAAAAAATGACGTGGAGGAGTTTTAGAGAAGCAGGAGAATGAGAAAATTGCGACAAGGCCCGCGTTAAATCACGTCGAGGAGGGCCGTCTATTATTTTGTTGTTTCGGTTGAAATGGGCACACAATCGACGTGCGGAAGGCGAGAAAATCAGAATCAAATTCGTTCGCTTCGTTCATTTTACGGCAGTTGCGTTATAAATAATTAAATGTCAATTATAACGTCCATAATAATAACCTAAGATCCGGTGTACATTCAGTTTCTGAACCAAAATAATAATTGTGTAGCTTAGAAATTGCTGTACAATATTCGTTTTGATTTGATTCAGACGATGGAATAAAAGACAAACGTGTGCCAAACGTACATTTACAGTCGCACTCTTTTTCTTTATTTCGAGCACACAACAAAGGCACTGCAAACCTGGAATAATTATATGAAGAAAACTCGATAAAAATTGCTCATTGTTGTATTATTTGTTCCAGTCTTCCACTCTTCGGACACGTGTTACATCTTATGACCCTTTCGTCGATTTATATATGTTGAAGATTATATAATAACAGACGAGGGGTGGAAGATTGTGGGGTAATATATAAGAGATTTTCACATGTAAGCGGAATCACTTGACAAGTTTTCTAAGGAAAATCAGATGGATGTAAATATAGTGTTATGACGATATACACTGCCTAAATAAATTACTTATTACCAGCGCAAGTTTTATTGAAACGAAAATAAAATTATAGAAACAAATTGTAAACAAATAATTAATTCAAATCGACGTTTTATGCATTTTCGTTATGAAATACATTGAAAATAGACGACATAAAATGCAAAGATCTACGCGTTAATAAATTACTGTGTCTTGAGTTTGCAGAGTGAACGATTTTCCCAAGCCAGCCTCAAGGGAACAACATTTTATTTGACTAAAATCAAAGAATTTAAGAACAATTACCTGGATTGTGGAACTATATTAAATAAATAATGTGCTCGATAAATGAATTCAAAAGAGCATTGCACTAGATATTAATGTGCGTACAAATTACAAAAATAAAACGAAGCTGCGTAGGCCATGGAATAACTTTGACGTTCAAAAGAGTGTAGCAAAATGTATCCAACATTCAGAGTCTTCATTAAGTATGGAACCGGAACCAGAGTAACTTGAAATCTGGGATGTGTAGTTAAATTCCAATATGCGAGGAAAACACAACCAAACAATGTTTATCCGTTATCGATGTGGAGACAATTCAGGCGAAACTAATGAATAATTTTGTATAATTTTTTATTTTTTAAAAATGTTTTAAAATAAATGAGCAAAATTAAAAATAATATTGTGTGTTTGCTAAAATTTTACTTCTTTTCCTATGTCGATTTTTCCCAATTTTTATTTCGGATGTCCTTAAAAACTTTTTAGAAAATTTCTATACGCGCGAGTCCTCGTGGTTTTTAATAAGCGCTTCTGAAACAAAACATGTGACATTTAAAGTCAAAAAATTACACCTTCAGTTCTGGGTTTACATAAGTCGTTTGAGCAAATTTTAGAATGAGAGCTCCTGTAAAATGTCATTTGACATATTTACACTGTAAAAAATACAATAAAAATTAAATTCCATGGCCTCGTGGAGCTTCCGTTTTTATGTACTTGCGCTTTATTTTCAACGAATGTCTTGAAAATACTCAGTTTCACAACTGGAAATCGTCTAAAACACAATTTCTAAGGCAACGCTGGTTCGATAGTTTCCTGTCAATTGTGTTGACGTTTTAACGCGTTTCAAGCACCCGACTTACTCGTTCAAATCTCGAACAATTCAAAATAAGAAAAATATTTCCAGCAACCGCCTTCATCAACGGATCGTTTTTGTAATTGTTATCAAACCAACATTTCCAGGTCTACTCAACAAGTCCAGATCTCAATTTCTACAAGGAAACGCAACACGTACTTTTTGTGGCCAAATCAATAATTCATCTAAGCAACGTTATATGAACATTTGTCCAGTTTCGTTGGATTTTTAACATGTTTTGGGGATTAACACCAGCTCTGGACTTGCTGGATCAATTCCTTCAACACAATAAACACCTCCCTGAAGTAGTTAACATTCTACTAGTGGGAGGCGCCGACAGCCGCCACATTATCCAAACTATCGCCCGCAGATACAGACACCGTGCCTTAAACACCACTCTCCATTTCTTCGTGGCAGAATTAACCGTCGAACCTATAGCTAAGCAACTTCTTTTACTAAATGTGGCCTTCCAAGACTCATCGTTGTTGGGAATCGTCCCGAAGACGAAAATCTTCATGGAACTGTTTGGGAACACATTGATTCGGCCCTCGGTGGCGAAATTCCTAACGGCAAGCACCAATCACCTTTTGGAAATGGTAACGGACTATGATCTCCTCGCCAAATCAATGCCTTTCATTGCGCTTAATATAAAGTACAAAGAACGCGACCGAATTGAAAATTTGTTAAAGTTCTGGCGTGGAAATGACAAGTTTGATGTATGTGACTGTTGGGACAGACGCTTACGCAAAACGTTGGGTGTAAGATATGATTCCAAGGCGGGAGTTTTCGACTGGGACCTCCACATGCGATTACATTCCATTGGAGGTAAACAGGTGTGCACTCAAGAGTATCGAAGCTTTCGGTCGAACGGAATCGCATTCAATTGGTTGGAATCGGAAGTGTCCAAACCTAACAGATCAATGGTGTGTTTGGTATGCCCAAATGGCGAGAGCTTTGTACACTATGGCTATTTGGGGGATATGCAAACGGGGCCCTTCATTGCTTACGGTCTCGAATGCGAAGACGAAGAGTATTTGAAGTCAAGCAATGGACACAATCTCCATCGGTCAACTGATGTCACCGAACGCAATCTTTGCCAGATTTTCTACGAAATAGAACATGGGAAACCGTACTGCCATAAGAACACTTCTGACATGAAAATGGGACCGGTAACGATGCAAACTGCAGACAAACTTGTGGTTGATACGGGGAGCAGTGACGGAAAATGCACCAAAAAGAACAAATGCATCGATTTAAAAAACGTGAAAATCACGTTTATCTCGATGTCTGCTTTAGATCTGATGAAGTACAAAGAAGAGTACGAGAACTTTTTTCATTTGGTTTACTTTGGGTGTTGTTTTATTAAATTTTTGTCGCAGGAGTTAGGAGACCGTATCCTCGCAAAAAATGGTCTGCTTTTGATTGAGAATCAAAAGTTTGTTATTTCGCACAGGGAGAAGCAGTTACGAGAGTTTGGGGATGAAGTTAAAAAAAAATTGGATGGCGCTCAAATCACAGAAACTCCGTTCGATCCCTGTCAGGATAACTTCGCCAAATTTATAAAACTGTAATTTGCTTGTTTGCAAATAAAAATCTAAGCTTGAATTTGATGTTAATGTTCAAGAAATAAAAACACTTTTGTCGCTCATTTTTTTCCTGTCATAACTTTATTTTTTTCGGTTTGCCGTTTTTTAAAAACAACTAAGAAATAAATCATTAATGTAGGTTTTACATTAATGCACGATTTTCCATTAATGCATGATTTTTTAGTGGTAACTACGATTACTAGCATAGATGACGACGCTATTATTTGACGAAATGAAATTTTAGAGGCAAATTTTTGCCTCTTAAAAAAAGTTAAAAGAGTTTGTGGTCAACGAAAATATTTTTTGCTGTTTATAATTCTCGTTTTCTTAGTATCAAAGGATTGGAAACAATAAAACACAAATTAACATACCAATAAATACTTTAATTTTGTTTCTTTTTATTTGACAATTTATTTTTATTTGAAAACTTATTCTTCTTTGAAAACTTATTTTTATGCTTGTTCGCATTTTTAATTTGCTTATTCAATTTTATTCCAGCCTCCTTACGGACGTCTTCCCAATTCACCCTTTTGCCTTTTTTCTGTTTACCTGGGCTAGTTTTCTCATTGTTTTTGTCTGCCGGATCTTTCTTTTGTTTGGAGCTTCCTTCCTCTTGAATATTCAATTTAACATTTGTCGCTTGTTTTCCCTTTTTGTTTTTTACATTTTTTCTTTCCACTGCTCCATTTTCTTGCTTTACTCGATTACCCTTAACAATTTTCGGTTGATTTACTTCTTGTGCCTTCAAATCGGATTCAACTTGCTTAACCTTCTTTGGTTGAGCTTTATGTTCGGCATCATTTTTTCTTTTATTTTTTTTATCTTGCACGTTAATTTGTTGAACTTCTTCCTCTGCATCGTCGACCTTTTCTTCGTTCTCCACTTGATTTCCGGATTTAGGTATCAAATTGGAGAACTTTTTCAGTTTAGCGACGAAAAAGCCATCCATGTTGTGAGTATGTGGATAAAAACGTCTGGTCAGCTTCATGCTGGGATGAAACCTGAACTGCCTATAGTTAGTGAAACCTTCAGTGCCAAATTCTAAACCAGTCTCCACAAGCTTCACGTTGCGTTTCTTCAAAGCGTAATCAACAACCCATTCGTTTTCTTCTGCCAAAACGGAGCACGTGGAGTACACCAAATAACCCCCCGACTCCGATTTGGCATTAAGACAGTCGATTGCCGCCAATAACAACTCCCGTTGCAAATTGTAACACCTCTGGATATCCTGCTCATCTTTACTCGTCTTAACGCTTTGATCCTTCGCCACAACACCCGTCCCCGTGCACGGCGCGTCCAACAAGACTCGATCAAACCCTTTTAGGGTCGTCGGAAATTTCCGGCCATCCATGCATGTTATAACCGAATTGACAACTCCCAAACGGTGGAAATTGCCGACGACTGCCTTGATTCGATCGCTGTTGGCGTCGTTAGCGAACAATACTCCCGTATTCTTCATGAGAGCCGCTATGTGCGAGGCTTTGCCGCCCGGCGCCGCCGCCATATCTAAAATGCGTTCGTTTTCCTGCGGCGCAAGCGCCATCACCGGCAACAAACTCGAAGCACCTTGCAGGATGTAATGTCCAGCAAGATACTCTGGAGTGGCACCAATGGGCACTTGAGAAGAATACACAACAAGTCCTACTTTGCTCCATTTGCCCACAGGGTCGAGATTGACCCCCCGATTAATAAGAGCTTGGGCTAAGTCGCGCCTGCGCGTTTTTAAAGTATTGGTCCGTATCGTAAGAGGGCGCTGCACCTCGCTCGCCTCGAGAAATTCCAAAAGCTCGGTGAGCGGGAACAGTTGCATAAACTTCTCCATCAGAAACTCGTTATAACTGTAATAAGTGCAGAGATCGTTTGTTAAAGTCTCTACATATTCAGTGCGTGAGTGCTTATCATCGCGAAGTTTCTTAAATTCGGACAAGACACCAATTACGTCTCTTATTCGCTGTTGGACCTCCTGTAAACTTGCAGTCTCTTCACGCTGTTTTTTCGAGGGGAGCATGAACTTCTCTTGATCGGCGATATTCATTTGGAGTTCCGCCTCGGCTAGTTCGTCGTCTTCAGCTTGTTGGGCCTTGAGTTGTTTGTTTTGACGTTCAATTGGAAGCAGATCGTCGTCGTCGTCATTTTCGTCTGACGACTCGTCATCAACGTCGTCCAGTGTTCCTACTTTTAAATTGTCATCATCTTCACCACTGTCACTTGTAGCTTCATCATCTTCTGTTAGCTGCTTACTCTTCAGTTTCAGCCAGGCTTTGTTGTCATCTGTGTAACCATTCTGATTCTTGGCTTCTTTTTTTGGAACAGGCTTAAAATCGTTTTGGTTTACTGAGGGAGTGAGCCATGGTTTGTCTTGTTCGGCATCTGACACTTCACTTTTAACATTTTGTCCTATCTGGCGTTTCGAAACATCATTTTGTTTTTTCATGCGTTTATTCAGTCGCTGCTGCTGGCGATGACTCAATTTCTTTTCGGTGGAACTATCTAAATGGCGAGGAAAATCAATATGAGATGGACCTAGTACAAAAATAGTGAATTACCGTCTTGTAATGTTTTTGGAAATACTGGATCTTTTTGCTTCTTCGTCTTCTTTCCAGGACCTCGTTTGACGGCAACACCGTCGTTAAATTTCGCCTTCCGCCCCATTATTCACTATTTAGAGTTTCAACAAGAACACACGTGTTGCACTTGGAAAACAACAAATATGAGGTTAGAACTGTACAACAAACGACACTGGGAGCAGTTACGAAGTGTTACCAACATAAACATGATTTTAACAGTGATTTTAATTTTTATTTTTATATATTTATATTTTGAATTTAAAAATAATAATAATATAATAAATTAATCATAATTTTAAATTTAGGCAACGTTCGATTCGGTGCTGTCATTAAGCAACGATGATAAATTAGGATGGACTGCATCAACACTTTCACTTATATCTTGCACAACTATTGGAATATTACCACTGGGGACTTCTTCTGTGGATGCTGGATTATCCAACAAAGAAGATAAATGAGGCAAAAATGCATCATCGTCAGCGCGAGCGTTTGAATCAGTTGAGAAAATAATCAAATCTGATTCAGTCTTGTCTCTTTGCATTACAATAGGAACAACAAATAAAGGTGGAGTTTCCTCGACGTCTGGCGACTCATGTATCACAATCTTTGGAACAGTTTTACTAATTTCACCTCCACTGTAGTTAATGTTTGTATTAACCGAATTTAGTTCGTTTATGTTGGCAATAGCTGAGCTGGGATAATTAATTTCGTCGAGAATTTTTTCAATTTTAACGGTCTCCACGTCTGCCAACTCGTCGGAATTTAGTAAAACTGGCGCGGCTGGACCTTTATTCGGTCTTTGTGGGGCTTGCTGCTTCAATATATTCACGGCAACAAAATCTGCAGCACGAAACAGTTGAGCTTTCTCGAGCAGGTACTTCAGGTGCCCCAGTGTTGGACGAACTCGTTCGTACGTGCCCCATTCCCTCAGCAGCAAATCGGCACAGAGTTTCTTGCGTCTAACTGAAAGACTTTCCAGGTTTCTAAAACACAAGCAAAATGAAGTGAGATTCGTATTAATCTCATTGTAAATTACAGGAAATCCTGGGTGTGGAAGAGTGCGGGATTTGTATGTGTCACGTCACACTGGTAATTATCTTTGACTAACAATTCAGGTATAATGGCCATCAACTTCTTCCAGGACTCTTGGAACTCGAGGATTTGTATCAGTCCTTCTTTGTAATTGTGTGGCAGCTTTCTTATTTCTAAGGATTGTGACAATTCCATTTCGTTGCGAAAAAGACGGATATTTATTACTCAAGGCACTTGTTTACAAACAGATGATGGCATGACAGCTGAGTGATAACTGACGTATTTAGGGAGTTTGGCGGCGTTGGTTTGGTGGCACTGTGCTGCAAACACTTCCCATCTAAAGCTAACCATAGACTATACAAATTATCACTTAAAATTAAGTGTCAAGCGAAGTCATGAGTTTCAACCAAATTAAATTCCATACACAGTAGAAATCGATAAATATCCTATTCTCATGTACATATTTTAAAACTGGACTGGAAACGAACACTCATCATTTTATAATTAGTACATTATTGTTATATTTAATTCGTAGCATTATTGCCATGTATATTTGAATTTTAAATTTGGTCCATTTCAATTAGCTGTTGAAGATTAGTTTCATTAATTCACAACAAATGTGTGCATCCTTCTTTTTTCTTTGCAAATTTATCATGTACTCCACTTGCAACAATTAGAACAATGTATCCTGTACAGTTTTTTTTTGAAAATCTCTGAAGGGAATGTAAAAAACTACTGCCCTAATAGATATCCGTTATCTCCTAAAACAACACACTTATTATTACATTTTTAATGCAGAGATATTTATTAAATACCTAGCAAAAGACATTTAGGGAAATTTCCTCCTTCAAATGCACACAAAATAGTGCACAACTGTGAACTATTCTTCAACCGCTGCCTAAATTTAAGCACTGAACACAACGATCTTAAGTCTTTCAGTTCATAGGAACGTTCCTGAGTATGGGTGCATGCTTAAGAATTAAAATATACGGTGCAAACGGGCAGTGAACTTCTTAAACAATGACTTTTTCTTAGTGATGGTGTCGGTTGTGGGTGACAGGTTGTCAGCACTGGTGCTGGGAACAAGTGGCGGCTCCTCCACCACTTCCAAACTGTTCAAATCGCCTACGCTGTTGCTGAACTTGACTGCATGTTGAAGTGGTCTGATCAAGTTCTTGTTCTCGTACATTGCCGACCTCAACACCTGTCCATTATCAGACTTGGACCTACAAACCAGTAGCAAACAGCAGTAAATTCACGAAACAGACACCAATCCCCTCCAACCTGTTCACTTTCGCTTTCTCGCCGTTCGCGACAACCACAGAGTCCCTCAACCGGATCCAAAAGTTAAAAAACGTGTTTCTTCTATAATCCAGCGTGATTAAATATTTCATATCGGCAGGCAACGTGCAGTCCTTGTAGACACACGGTATGATTTTTCTTTGGCTCTCGATGCCGTACGCATGCGCAAAACTTAAATAATAACTGTTGGCGGAGCTGTTGAAGAACGAATCGGATAGAACGACGATGAGACGGTTACAGCGTTGCGTTATTAATTTGATCATGCGATCCAACTCCAGGCCGCCCCCCACCAGATCGCGGTCTTTGACGCAAAACTTGAGGCCGTATTCTTTTTCCATTATTTCCAGGAGTTGGGTGGCGAAGTCGATGTCGTCTTGGTCGTACAAAACAAAAGCGTCATATATTTCCAAAGCACGGCCTTCGCTGACTCGTGCCCAATCATCGGTGGTCATGATGTGTTGGTCATTTTGTAGGTTTGGAAGTTTCAGGTCATGGGGGTCGGCTTTGAACACTGCAATATCCGCATCTGTAACAAAACATAAAATGGACTAATATAATAAAGTGAATGCCACCATAAACTTGCCAATGAGATCTGTTACATCTTCGATTACATCAAATCGGCCCATTTCTTCTAAAAATAAGAGGAATTGTTGAATTGTGCTTTGCTGAGGGTCTTTCTCGTACCACAAGTCTAGGATTTTTGCCGTTGGATTGGAACTGTCATCTACACTGGCTGTGTATATCGGGTCAATTTCACACAGCTCCAGTAAGCCTTTCCAGTAACTGACTTATGATTTTTAGCATGGAATGCGAACGAGCAAGGAATACATACCGAAAGGTACCACTCTTGGTCGTTTTAAACATTTCTGGATTCAACAAATCAGAAATGAGTGCCCGAGTTTTTGGTCGCAACGCCCGGATCGAAATATTCCTGTCTTCGACTTCGCCCTCCATTTCATAATTTAATTTACGCCAATTTCATGTATAATCCAGGATATGGATAAATTGATAACAATTAAAGGTGGGACGTTATTTTGGTAACGTTATTTTGGAACGTTATTTTACGATAACGTAGTAACGCGTTCCAGAACTACAAGATAACGCGTTCCTTGAGAACGGCGTTCCACATTCACGGATTTCGTTTCTCGTGATCACAGGCAGAGGGCGTCATTAAGTATAACTCCTGTGTATAACGCGTTGCATGATAACTGGGCTGAGTTAAAATAACGTCAACAACCAGGAACGAAGCGCACAACGAACGACTGTAAATCGACTAACAAATAACGAATACTTATATCTGAATAATAAATCGCTTTATTTGGAGTAGTGAATTAATAACGTGATCGAAAAATGTATCAAAAATTTGCAAAGCCGGGAAACCCCGAGGAAATATGCATATAATGAAATTAATAAATAATTTCAATAATAAACAAACCAACAAATTCCGAAAAGACGGAGACAATTCGGGGCCATTTGGCTGGGCCAAACAGAAATTTTACCTGAACTCGGATATTTAATATTTAGTAGGTAGTATTCACTACAGTACAAAAACGAAATGGAAATCAGAGTATCAGAGTGAAGACAAAATAATCAAACTTTATTCGTTCTTGGTTCGGCTCGAACTTTATTTTTAAAACTTTAGTAGTTATTTATTATTTAGTTATTTTGATATGTGCATATGCGTATTTGGATTTAAGAACTTTGCTGGCGGTAATAACGTTAGCAAGAACTGGGAACGTTATTTTGTTCGTCTAGTATTCGGATGCAGTCGCCAGACATCGTTCCAGCGGGTACAAGTTATTGGTAACGTTATTTTGGAACGTTATTTATAAAGAACGATAACGAATAACTCGTTCCGAGCCTGGAACCGTTATTCCCATCTTTAATAACAATTAACCAATAACCGTAGATTGAAACTGACATAAGTGACGTATAATGTACCGGGTGTCTATAAATGATTGATTTTTTTTGTTAGGTTGGCAATGTTTACTAGCTCTCTTATTGGGTACATTGATTTTTTCAAACAAACGACAAATTGATAAGTTGCCTTTAGCAGAATTTAATTTTCAAAATGGTTTTTACAACTGAACAGCATTTTGATCACTTTGCTTAACCATTTTTTTTTTGTTATTTGTCACTTTGTGCAGGCCACTTTTCAATTTTATTTTTTTGACACAAAATATAACTTGAAAAGTGAATGATAAATCAAGAATGTTGCAAAATAACTAAATTTATTTCAGTCATTTGTAGACACCCGGTACATAATTAATGACAATCGACACAATTGTCACTTTGACATCTGGTCACAGATGACTTTAATTAAGCATAGAGTAAAATCCTTAAAGTCATGTGTTCTTGTTTTTGGTGCCTATCTCAGAATACTCAGAAATAAGACCTAACTATCGCGTTTAATAAAAAATGCGTTCTGTGCAAGATATGGAAGGTGAGTTCGGAGACAGAAACGTCTCGATTCGGGGACTGAGCCCAAAAACTCGGGCACTCATTTCTGATTTGTTGAATCCCGAGTTGTTCAAACCGACCAAGAGTGGTACTTTTCGGTATGTATTCCTTACCCGTGTCTGCAGTTTTTGCTAAAACTCATAAGTAAGGTACTGGAAAGGCTTGCTGGGGCTGTGCGAGATTAATCCTATATACACAGCCAGTGTTGATGACAGTCCAGATCCAACAGCAAAAATCCTCGACTTGTGGTATGAGAAAGACCCCCAGCAAAGCACAGTCCAACAATTCCTCTTATTTTTAGAAGAAATGGGCCGATTTGATGTAATCGAAGATGTAACAGATCTCATTGGCAAGTTCATGATAGCGTTCATTTTATCATGTTAGTCGATTTTTTATTTCCTTACAGATACGGATATTGCAGTCTTCAAAGCCAACCCTCAAGACCTGAAACCTCCAAACCTCCAAAATGACCAACGCATCATGACCACTGATGATTGGGCACGAATCAGTGAAGGTCGTGCTTTGCAAATATACGACGCTTTTGTTTTATACGATCAAGACGACATCGACTTTGCCACTCAACTCCTGGAAATAATGGAAAACGAATACGGCCTCAAGCTTTGCGTCAAAGACCGCGATCTGGTAGGGGGCGGTCTGGAGTTGGACCGCATGATTAAACTAATCACGCAACGCTGCAACCGTCTTATCGTCATTCTTTCCGATTCATTTTTCAAAAGTTCCTCAAACAGCTACTATTTGAGTTTTGCGCATGCGTACGGCATCGAGAGCCAAAGAAAAATCATACCGTGCGTTTACAAGGACTGCACATTACCTGCCGATATGAAATATTTAATCACACTAGATCATAGAAGAAATACATTTTTTAACTTTTGGGTCCGGTTGAGGGACTCTGTGGCTGTCGCGAACGGCGAAACAACTAAAGTGAACAGGTTGGAGGGGATTGGTGTCTGTTTCATGAATTTACTGCTGTTTGTAGGTCCAAATCTGATAATGGACAGGTGTTGAGGTCGGCTATCCACGAGAACAAGAACCTGATCAAACCACTTCAACATGCCGTAAAGTTCAGCAACAGTGTAGGCGATTTGAACAGTTTGGAAGTGGTGGTGGAGCCGCCACTTGTTCCTAGTGCCAGTGCCGACAACTTGTCACCCACCACTAAAACCAAGACTAAGAAAAAAAAGTGGTTTAAAAAGTTGTTAGTAAAATGACGATGATATTGTGATTTCCGAATTATATGTATTGTGGCTGAAAATCGAGGAAAAGCCTGTTTGAGTGGTTATATGGTGGAATCTTTGAAAATCAGAAAGGCATATTAGCCACCTAAAAAGTTGCGTGATTCCCATTTACATAACAGCAAGACTGACATTAAGTTGGCGGTAGTTAACAACAAACGAATGGATCAGATGCAAGAGATGAAGTATGATGACTTATTTTCAAGGAGCACTGGACTTATAATTTTCAAAGCGTATAATTATTTATGTTGTAATATTCGCAATAAAATTTTATTTGAGAAATATCTAGGTTTTTATTTCAACTATGTTTAGCCCAATTTGGCCCCAGTTTACAGTAAATTTACAATTCACAATTTTCTTTAAATCTGTTGTTGACAGTCGACAACAGCCGAAACAATTTTAGCTGAGTCACAATAAATATATATCGTAACTGAGTCAAAACTTTAATTTTTTTAATTTGTCATTTTTAGTTAATTTGCCTCGTATAATAAACGATTTAGGGCTTGTTTTTCCGATATTGTGTTTCAGAAGACCATTTTGAGTCTTTCAAAGTTTCTGACAAGAGATTAAAAAGAACATCTAATTTCTTTGCAAATGAAATGTGGAAGGGTTACTTTATTTATAAAGTCCAAATCGGCATTATAAAGAGGGCCACTTCTCTAAAATTGTTATTTGTTTGTCGATTTAAACATGTTTCAACTAACGTGTGTTCAAAAAGAAACCGAGTCTGCGTTGGCCATGGAAAGAAAAACTTTGTGCATCAATTTAGTGTAGCAAAACTTCAAAGTGTCAGTTCGAGTCTGTTCATGTTTTTTAGGTTAGCTTCCTTGTTGACAATGGGATAAAAAAAAGTGCAAAACATTTCCCGGTATCGTTGTGAATCCAAACATCAATCTATTCATTGTTACAGCTTCTCCTCTGTTGAGGAGAATATCGACACGACCACCATTGGGGTCATTAATTTGATATTACTGTAAGTCGTGAATAGATCGATGAAGAAGAATCAGTCTCAAAACCGAAAAATGTCTTGAGAATATTTGGCAGCACTCAGTTACCCGTCAACCTTCATGGGTCATCAGTCTCTATGCGCAACTCGAGACCTACCAATTCAGTTTAAGAGCAACTGCATTCTCAATTAATATTTCAAAAATCGTTGTATATATAGTTAAATACGGACGTCGACCGCTAGGGAGTTATATTACACAATATTCATTAGAAAAAAAAGGTTCGGGTTTGCTTGGATTCGAAGGTTTATTATTTTAGTAGGCCAAAAAATTTAGACGAGTCACGGCAAAAAATCGAAAGCAATTGCGATAAATGTTGTTTGTTTTTGGAGTTTAATTACGGATTGTCTTTCATTAAAGTTTACATTAATTTTTTTTACATGTTTACATTTTATTTAAAGTACCAAATTTTTTTTCCCCATTATTTAAGTAATAATAATAATAATAATATGTTTGTGACCTACCAATCGTTGTATACATAGTTAAACACGAACGTTGACCACTAGTGAGTTATGAATTAAACAATATACATTAGAAAAAAAAAGTTCGGATTTGCTTGGATTCGAAGGTTCAAAAACCAATGATGCCGTAATTGTACAAAAAATACGTGACGTCGAAAGAAACCCTTTTATGTCATAAGGTGGCTCATTTAAAACTAAAATTAAACTGTTCTAGCGTTTTGCTTGGAAGCAATAAATAACGCATGTATATTTTTCTGACAAAATTTGAATTTCGTTTAAAGGCATTTAATTAATAAAACAAAACAATATTATGAATAACTCTTGGTTTGAAAATTTTTAAAGTTCAACTGATAACGGTCTAAAGGATACTTTAGAGCAATATTTTTACAAAACTGTGATTTATATGACGACTATTCGAGATATCTTTAAAATAATTATACATTTGAATAATGCTATGAAAGTCTATACAATTTCATATTTTTTTGAAAAATTTCGGGGACACCCATTCGAAAGTACAAGTTCGGCGGCAAAGTCAGATTAGAGATAAAAAAATTTCAAATATTATTTTTTAATTTTTGGCAAGTAGATCTTAAAAATTATTTTTTTTCTTCTGAAATTTGGCACCACAGTATATGTATGTATTGCGGCTCTAACTAAAAAAAAATATTTAAATCGACCCACAAATAACATTTTTAGAGAGGTGGCTCGCTTTCTAATGGATCACTATGTATATTGCAAGAGAACAATGTAATTTTTTATTAAAAAAATTAAATAAAAAAATTCAAAACATTCGCACACATTTAAAATAATTACTTTTAGGCTTGAAAGGAACCAAAAATAATTTTAAAGTCAAATAGTTGGTTTGCGGTTGGTTGGTGAAGCATAGCGGCAAAATGTGTCTATCTAAACTAATCTTGTGGAGTTTATAAATCAAGTTCCAACTACTACAAACAAAATACCGAATTTGTTTAGTGTCGTGTTTCAAAAATCTATACGGTGCCTTAATTTGCTCAATGTATTGAAAAATATCGAAACCACTAAGTTTTCGATAAACAAAACTTTGATATAAGACCTTTTTTTCAGCATGTCTGTATATTTTAATTAGTTTGCAAAATAAAATACTCCCACCACTCAATTTGGTTGACATTCGAATCGGGCGGTTTTACGCACACTTTGTAGATGGTGGTCGTGGTGTTGGGTGTGTAATCTGGGGGTTGAAATACGAGATACCCGGCGCGCCCACGTTGGACTCCGCCCACACACCCACGCTTCATTCATGCGGCCCGGGCCGAGTCCTGCATCCTGCAGATCCTCCGCCCACGCGCTCTCGCGTACTCCCTGCACCGGTCAAGAAACCTGAGAGCCACGTCGGTGATTGAACTCGCTCCGCCAGGGAACGTTTCCACCTTAAAATCTATCAAATTAAAGCGCGGACGAATTTGCTCGCGTATTACGAGAATACAATGCAAACGACAATTTCGAAAGATTACGATTAAGATTAAGCAGCGACAAATATAAAGAGATGTTGAATCAGGAAATCCCAGCTACATAAACAGACAAAAACAATCGCGGTTATGAACAGCATGGATAACATTCACCTAAAAAATAAAAATCAATTTTAAGAAGAGCACGAACAAATGACAAAAATTGTATTATTTGACAAATTATGTGAAGATGAAAAGAGTATCTGATTCTATTAAATGTAGTAGCAGCGCAAAATGATAATAACTGCTACAACGTGGTCGAGACTGATTCAAATGCGACAAGGAAGAAGAAAAAATTGATAACACAACAATTATACGAGGAATAGCACAAGAATGTTCGTGGACTAATCGATAGTAGTTGTGGATCGAAGCTTGATTGAATGCAAATGTTAAAAATGGTGGATGCGCCGGGAAATCTCCCGCAGCGCTGCGTTGTTATTTGATGAAGATTTGGGGCAGTAGGAGTTGAAATGTTTATGGAGGTCGTGACATTTAAAGACCGTTTCGTGGGCGTTTTGCAGAGGCAGCGCTGGAAACCTGAGGCAAAAATTTCAAACATTTATAATCTGAAACAAAATACACTGTTCTCATAAATTAGTAGAACGCTAAAGAAACGTTCTAATTTAATTGAAATTTACAAAAACACTCCATTTTCTAATTGTGTGTGAAATAAGTAAATTTGAATATTTTAACAGTGGTGTTTTCGGAGTCAGGTTGAATCTTTTTCATTATTGATGTAACGTTTTTTCCGATATCTTCAGGTGCATTTTCTTATTTGTTTCATTTCTTATGCCCAAGCTCATGTTCTAATTATTATATATTCCAGTATCTTTACGAATTATGTAATGTAATTGTAAAGTTGATAAAATAAAATTTTGTTGTTAATTTTATTTATTTATTTTTATTAATTTTTCGCATTTTCTAAACTAATCAGTGTATGAAGTGAATAAAAAACTATGTAGTGGCGTTTCGTTAATTTTCATTTCTTATTCTAATATTAATGTGAATTTAAATTTTATATGGTTTCCATTTCCAACACAATTTTATCGAATCACTCCAGTTCGAATAGTAGTAGTCGTATTGATGATCTCGTGGTGCTTTTCGCCACTCTAAATAGTAAATTCAATTTAAATGTATCAATTTCGATTTCTGTTTGTACAGACGTGGGCGAACCGTTTAAAAAAAACCATTTGAATGCTTAATGACAAATTAAATAATGGCATATTTATTGTTTCTTTAATTGATTTTTCGCACTACATTATGTATGTGTCGTGGATTAAAAAATATGTTTAGTTTTTGTACTGTTATATTTTCTCGACTTATAAATTTATATATAAATTACATGTTCGTTTTATAAATGTAAACCAAGAACATTATAAAATTGAATAAACCCTCCTACGTTCGTTAATTATTTGTTTATTTGAGTAATAATAATCAATAAAAGTAGTACTCATAATAATAATAATAACAATAAGAGTAATAAGATGATGGTTAGTAAACAAACGTCAATAATCGTCTATTTAACATTAATTCCCTACGTAGTTAAGTAAAAACAACGCCGAACCGCAGATGAGCCGCTTTAAAAAAGTGACCGTAATCGAAAATGACGCGAATAATCCGCCGCCGGTGATGACAACGCCAACGAAAAGCAAAAGGTGGTGGTGGTTGGTTGTTGTTGATTCACTCGACGACGACGGCACCCGGAGGCGCGGTGGTTGTTGGAGATGGAAGTGATGCGAATTATCATCTATCGCGTATTGCATAACGAGGGCGCTCCCCCGTTCGCTCCGGCCGGCGTAAGTAGGGCAGTGTGCCGAGACGGGAGTCAACGTCCTCGCGACCCGGCCGCCACCTCCGCCGCCGCCGCCGCCGCTCCCGCACTGCTGCAGTTCGGGCGCCGCACTTTTGCCGCGTGCAAGCCAAGCAACACAGAAGACGGTGCTCCGCCGCACGCCGCGATCGATGCGAGGGCCGCGGGGCCGCCGTGTCTTCGCCCTCCGGATGTGGGTCAGGCCGCCGCCCCGCCCCAACAGCTGATCGCTCGGAATTTGCAACTGTTACAGGTTGATGGCAGTGATAATTAGATTTTAGAACATGTTTGGCGGAGTATGGACTCGACGTCGTCGCCGTTTCTTCGCCCAGCTCCTTCCGTGCGTCGCGCGTCGGTTCCGTTGTCGCCGCCTCAGCTGCTCTCGCAGATGCCGCCGCGTCTTCGCTCCGGGCCACACCTGAACAAGACAAGCGGTGCGCCAAGTTCCGAGGAGCGTAGACGCCGCCACACTACCGCTATATTTCTCTTCTTTCCTTCCTTCATTCCCCCACCCAATTATCCCCGATTATCATCTATAAATTAATTTATATTCATCTAATATAGACCTACGTTTGCTTTCCACTCTCATGAAAAATCGCCAAAGTCCCAAATGATTCGATCCTACCCCAAATCCGCCCTCGCGGCATATTATATAACATTATATAACACAACATATATAATGCATATAATATTGTATGTATACCTTATATATGCACCTAAATCAATACATATATGTATGCATGTAAGTGTGTATGTATGTCAATCATATATAGTATATCACATCAGACCCGACTCTTGTTAGTTTTTCTAAACGATTACAAGAAACGGAAAAGACAATTGAGCAATATACAATCAATCAATCATCAATCAATCGTCGTTTAACCGAATAATCATAAACAACTCGATACCCTACTAAACAACTCCTCTTATATACTTATATAATATAGATTTTATGTATATTTATATAAATATTATCCTCACGTCTCACGACTAATAATAATAATAATAATGGTAATCATAGTAATGAGTGACCTGACCGGCTAATAATAATTTCTTAAAAATAATTAACGTTAAATCGGCTAAGTACAATCCACATAATTATAAAAAGTACAAAGCGTTCATAATTATTTAAACCTAGAGGCCGTCGCGGCGGCCCCGCAATGTATGTATTTATTTATGTACCTATCGTAATTTGAGAGAGTCATCATCGTATGCGGTGAGAGTTCCGCGCCGCGCGTCCGTCTCGCGTGATCCGCGCGCACAACAAACAACCATCTAAGCGAATAGTTTTATTATTCATTATAAATCGTTTACATGACCAACAGGGATACCTATACAAAAACACAGTTTTCAGCCTCAGTTTTGCATCAGTATTCGTGTGTAATCATCGTCGGTGACATTAAAAAACCCGTTAAACGAACGAATCGAATCGCACCGATCGAGAATCGATTGTCAGCCTATTTCTATGTGGGTTCTTTTTGTCGCGTCGTTCGTGTCGTTACTTTGTTCCTAGTTTTAAGTTTAATTTAACTTGAGTTTATAATCATCTCGTTTAATTATTTTTTTGTGTGTTTTTCTTCCTTTTTATTTGAATTTTCCGTATGTAGGTGGATGGGTGAGTGGTGGTGGTGGGTGCTTGTCAAACGGTGAGTCAGTCAGTCGGTCGGTCAGTCAGTGAGTCAGTGGTAACAGTCAGTCAATCAACCGATCGATATTATTAATATTATTTAGATTACGAGACGGTGTGGCAGTCGTCGCCCCGCACAACTCGCGCGTTCGAGGATCGATCACCGGTGGTGGTGGTTGGCTAGCGTCGCAAGCAAGTCAGTACGGAGAGTACGGATTACAAAGTTCACATCCGATATGTGATATTGCGCACCAGTTTATTACTAGAGTCTTTGCTTTGTGCTTTGTGACAAGTTGACGTGTGGCAGTCGTTAGCTGTAGGTTCACAGCCTGTCTTCTTCCTCCTCCTCTTCCTCGACCTCCTCGACGACCTCCTCGTTCTCCTCCCTGTAGCCGGGATGCTCCGAGATGGCGTAGTAGTTGCCGTTGTAGATGACGCCCATCTCGCGCATGCCGTCGCCCCGGATCGTCGCCTTGATGGTCCAGTTGTAGCAGTCGTCGCTTTCGCTCTCCCGGTCCAGACGCTCCACGTCCACGATCTTGGAGTTGAGCCGTTCCAGGATGATGCCGATGTCCTTGATGCTCAAGTGTTGTTTCTGATCGACGCTGAGTTGGTCGATCAGCAGCAGAAATTTCTCAGAGGTGACGGCCTCGTCCTCCATCACGGTGTTCTCCGTTTCGCTCTCGGAGCTCTCGATTTCGGACCCGCCGTGTAGGCCGCCACCTTCAATGTCTAAAAAACGCACGTGTCTGGAAGAGGGCGGCAGCGGAGAGGTCTGCTGCTGAGCGTCCTGGATCGGCGACGTCGCCACGCTCTTGTGCACAGCTATCTTACGACCCTCCTCGTGCAGGGCGCAGCAGTGGAAGTCGCACTCGATGGCGCCGTTGCTCTGGGGGCTGCCGGCGCGCGGCATGTGCGCGTGGTGCGCGCACTCCGGCGTGTGTATGTGAATGGTGGCGCTCTCCAGCGAGCTTCCCTGCTTGGCGAGACGCGGCACCTGCTTGACGTCGTCGTGGTTTATCACAGTGATCTGGGGGCTGGAGTAGCGAGGCTGGGCGCCGCCCGGAGGCACGTACACGTCGTTTATCAGCGTCTCCTTCTTGCCGCCGGCCGACGTCTGGATGACGAGCGAGGGCCGCTTGCTGGGCGAGAACTTTCCGGGAGCGGGTGAGGGTGCTTCCGAGGAGGGGGGCCGCGTCGGGGCCGACCGCTGGTCCCAGTGCAGGACGACGGTGACGCGGCCCTTGTTGTCCATTATCTTCCACGAGGGGGTCTCGTCGTGGAGCTCGAGCGCGTGGATCGTCTCGCACACGATCTTCGGGATCGCCGAGATGGCTACTAACAGACCGGCCATCTGACTGATCGCGGTCCCGCCGTGCTCGCTTACCTTACCTGCTCGGATCACGTCCACGCTCGCCGGCAACCATCGCTCGCCTGGCCTCAGCAGCAGGAGGATGGTGTTGGCGGGGAGCGTCCTGAAATAGTCCGCATCCTCGACCTGAGTGCCGTCACTCTCCAAGACGAGCCGCACCGGCTCCCCCAAAGAGACGCCGAGCTTGTCTCGACCGCGCTGCACCAGCTCGTCGAGGCTCCCCACCACCAGCCCCTTGCGCACACTACGCCGCCCGTCCCATAGCTTGAAGGGTCTCTTTCCGCGGGTTTCCTGCAACACACCCATCTCTCAGCAAGCGACACGCGACTCAGACCTCTTCTGCACCCGACCGCATCCCGACCAGACCTGACCTACTCCACACCTAGTCATAGTTGGCGCTCGAACCGCTCGACGCGCGCTCCGTAAACGCTTCTACCCCCACGACCACCATACAGAACAGACATGCACGCACACACACACATCGCACCGTCGATAATAACCAGCAACTCAAACCGACGAAACGAATTTAAAAAAAAAAGTTGGCGATTTGTTCTATTGGAAGTATATGGTATTATACCTCTCTTGCCATCACGGCATCTCTGTGGTGCGGCCTCGTCCCGCCGCTGACGACCGCACCCGCACACTCCTCTATGCCACCGTCACCGCCACTAAACCACGACACCGCATATTCTCAGCCCGATCCGTCTCTTTTTGTCCATTCTGAACCAAATTTCGATCGGACTATCTGTGACCCCTACAAGCAGCAACCCTGCAAACTGCCCCGACAAACGCGCCCCCTAACGTCCGATCGATTACGTCGAAGGTGCGGCGCGGCGCCCGGCGTCGCGCATTGTTTTGCGCATTCTTGCCCACGGACCGAATTGTGGGCGGACGCCGACGGCACCTGCGCCCACGACACCACCCACCTCTTCTTCGTCTGCCACCGATCTCGAAACTTTTCGAGACGCCCTTGCTTATATCTGCTGCCCTCCAGGAATTTATTTTATTTTTATTTTTTTCAATTACGTAATTACCACGTTTTCCCACACATCCGTCCGGCCCACTCAACCCATTACATTCATTTCTACGTTTTTCATACATATTTTTTTAAATGAATTTAAAGTTAAGTGAGTTGCAAGCCCCATAACAATTAGCAACAATTAACCAATAACATACACTAAATTTGTCTACTCTTGTTGCTTTACTATTTTTTAAAGATAATGTATTTTGCAATAAGCAAATTTGTCAATACAAAAATTTAAATTGAACAGCAGGGATCACGTCCTCGCATTAAAACTCAATAATCATGAATTTGAATCAAACTGTGTAGTTTACCCAACAATAAAACAAATTCCGCGGAACCTACATCCGCACGAATTGATCCTGATTGTGCTTCCAATGGTTTAAACGAATAAACTATTAATTACATTAATTCCAATATTTACATGAAAAACGTACAGTCGTGGCCGTAGAAAACGGGTCACCAAACATTTTATTACTGTGTAAAACGGGCTTTTAGGTTCGTACTTGAAAATCAGAAGACAATATAAATATTATGATGAGTTTATTGCAGAAGAACAATTTGCCGAGTAAAAACATCTTTATACGAGTACACCTAATTTTTTTCTGCCGTCGTTCAATACAAAAATTAAATAAATTATTATAATAGTTATGAACATTATGGTATTAAATTTAAATACTAAAACTAAAATGAGAAACATTTATATTTGATTTTTTTTAAAACATTCGTTGGTATTTATAAAAAATTTTATGTTCAATGATTTAATAAATATAAAATCCGAAAATTATGGCAACTTAAATGCATCGCAATAAATATTTTTTGTCTGGTTGATGTTTTTCTTGAACCGATAATTTTTAATATAAAAAATATTGATGATTAAAAATGTTTTTTTCAGTAACTAATTGTCCAATAGGAAAAATAAAACAAAAATAACCAGCCAAATTTGAAACATGTATATCTTATTTTTGATTTGTTTTTATTGTTACTGTTGTTACTTAATAGTGTAAACTTTATAACAGTCGAGCTTTCACATCTCTTCATTTGAAATTCATTTTAAAATTTTCTTTAACTTTCTGACATTAGCAAATACATAATATCTGAAGAGAAGTATTTTATTAGCACTTTTAGACTGGAAACATCTAGTCCATTGTCGGTATGTTTATGTCGTTAGACAATGGGGATTCATAAACGTCTGTGTTGAAATTCCTTTTATATGTAAGATGCATTGAATTTGAAAGAATTGAAAATAAAGAATTTTCGAGAAACGTATTTTTTTCTGATAAAAAAGCATTTTAATTTTGCTCGTATGAAAGCATACAGTGTAGAGTGGTGAATTTGTCGAGGGCCACCATTGCTATCTCGGAATCTATTAGAAATAAAAAGTTGGTCATATGAGAAAAAAATTGCATTATTGCATGCTGATTGTAAATCTGTAAAAATTACAAATAACCCTATTCATTTGTATTATGATTAAAAAAAATTATTAAAATATATTTTTTTTTAATTAATAACTCTCATGATTGAGGTAATTTTTATGAAACTGAAACTCCTTGTTTAGGTTCGAGGGAGAAGGAGGTTGAGTATGAACGCACAGAGTTTCGTTGCAATACTAAGTTTATTCTAATCAGTCTTACAAATTTATATTCTTAACCTAGTTACAATTTTGGCATCATTCAGATTTAAAGTAACGACATTCAACTTGTGATTTTATTATACCCGCCATATTTGATTTGTACGTCATTGGATAAAATAAAATTTCAGCTTGTCAATTATGCGAGACACTATTATTTTACATAAATAATAATAATAGGCTGTTGAATGTGTTTCTTAAATAATTCTAAGGTAATAAATTAAATATACTTATCATTTCACCTTTTATTCTATGTCGATTTAAAATTTCCTGCATTTTTTAGAACAACTGTTCGGCTCATCCTTCAGGAATCGTTCGGACATGGTTTGAGGAAAATCATACTGATGTCAATCAATCATGAAGAAGTTTATTTTGTCGTAATAAAAGACCGTTTTCTACGGCCACGACTGAAGGTACACATATAATTAAATTATAAATAATTGGAATTTTATTTTATGATCATTACAGTCCCCCCATACGTATAAAAGTAGCAAATCAGGAAAAATGAATTAATGAATTAATTCTATATTTTATTTGTAATCAAAACGGTTTTTATTATGAGATAAAAAAAGTGCAAAACATTTCCCGCTTTCGTTGTGAATCCAATCATCAATCTATTCTCTGTTACAGTATCTCCTCTTTTTGTCTGTCGAGGCGAATCATGACCCGTCTTATTAATTCAGGAATGGTTGTCGTGCCATTTCTGAATTTACAGGACGGTTCATTAATTCATTTATTACTGTAAGTCGTGAATAGATAGATGAAGAGTCAGTCACAAAACCGAGAAATGTCTTGAGAATATTTGGGCACCACTCAGTTTATCCCGTCAACCTTCATGGGTCATCAGTCTCTATGCGCAACTCGAGACCTACCAATTCAGTTTCAGAACAACTGCATTCTCAATTAATATTTTAAAAATCGTTGTATATATAGTTAAACACGGACGTCGACCGCTAGGGAGTTATATTACACAATATACATTAGAAAAAAAAAGGTTCGGGTTTGCTTGGCTTCGAAGGTTTAAAAACCAATGATGGCGTCATTGTACAAAAAATACGTGACGTCGTAAGAAACATTTTTATGTCATAAAGGTGGCTCATTTAAAAATCAAATTAAACTGTCCTAGCGGTTTGCTTGGAGACAATAAATAACGCATGTATATTTTTCTGACAAAGTTTGTTTGATATTCTTATATATTTATGAAAGTATGTATGTAACTGGGTAGTTAGTTGCCTGAACAATTTTTTAGGACAAATTTCAGTAAATGGACGCGAAGGAGGGTAGCATTATGTTTATGAGAGCGATGTACACATGTCCTGGCATTTATTATAAACAATTTAAATAAAATTGGTCCGTTTTATTTTGATGGAAAATTTTAAACTGACAGATCTTGACATTTGTCAAATCTGTATGTTTATGTCTTCTATGGTTTCTTCTACACTGGAAAGCTGATAAATTCCATGGCCAACGCAGCCTCGTTTTATTTTTGAACGCAAAAAAGGTAAAATTGAATAAAAGTATAGAAGCTAGCTATTGTTTTATTTTTTGCAGTGTAGAACTTTAACTTTGAATGTCATGACTCGACAGAAACTGGCAATCAAAAAGTTGCTCATACGACGTATAAAACGTACGCTTGACGATGGAATTTGTTTAAAAAGACACTAAAATCATTGAGTTTCCAACAATACAAACAACTTATTCTCGAATTCCTCCAGTTATTGATTAAAAATTATCTACACTTTCATAAATTTCAAACTGCTTCGATGGCTTACTCAGACTCACATTATTTTTGTGCACAAGTTTTCTCCAAAAAGCATAATGTGACTTATTTGATATTTTATTAAAACCCTCTCCACCCTCGATGAAAACGAGTCGCTCCTGATCTCCCATGTGTACTAACCATTAGTTCATATGATACTTGAATTTGACAACTGACAATGTTGACATTTCATAATAAACATTCCGCGAATGAAATACTTTAGCAAATAATGAATATACTCAAACATTCCTCAAATATCGCTTAAATCAGCAATTTTTCCTTAAAGCGGATGACGCGAATAACACATGAGTAGTTTACCGAGACCGGGTGGCTCTGTGGCAGGCCAGAAAATCTACCACAGCTCTAAGGTAAGATCCGAATTTTCGAAAATCAAATAAACGACAATGTCTTTCCAGGACCCGCCGCTTTTCTTTTTCATTATGCGTTTAAACGTAAAAGTCGCTTTACTTTTCCTTACAACGATCGGCTTTTTCACTATTTTGATCCTGTGGTCTGTGTGTGGAAAAGGTTCAAAACATTTACAAGAGTTCGGCAAATTCGATCGAATCACAGAACTGCAAGGCGCTGAGGAAATAGACTGTGATATCAACGGTGAATACATAATTGGATGCCGGAAAGAAGGTGACGAAGTATACATGCCTTTTTCGTTCTTGCACAAATACTTCGAAGTGTATGGAAAACTCGCCACATACGACGGATTGGAGCGCTTTGAGTGGTCGCATAGCTATAGTAAAGTATACCATCCGAAAGGCAAGTACGACCCGCGTGGCGTTTTTATGTATTTCGAAAACTATAATGTGGAAGTGAGAGATCGTGTCAAGTGCGTCAGTGCCTTGGATGGCGTTCCTATCTCGACCCAGTGGGAAAGTCAAGGCTACTACTATCCCACACAGATTGCCCAGTTTGGACTCTCACACTACAGCAAAAATCTGACCGAACCGGAACCTAGAAAGAAAATTATTGAAGATGCAGACAAGGAATTGGCCAGATGGGCTGTTCCATTTCCGGGCGTTGTTGAAAGAGTGTTTGATAAAGCGTTTGGAGGCAAGGTGATGAAGTTTAAGACGGGAGAAGCATACACCGATGCCATTAGATTGAAAATGGATCATGTGTTGGACTTTGTAATGAGTTTAAACATTGCACTTAGTGGTAACAGCAGCATTAGCGTCGTTTTGCAAAACCGAGAGACTAGGGACTTGTACAATCTCCACTACATCACTTCTGATCTTCTGATTACTGTGCAGGTAATGGGTCATTATTACAACAGCATTTTTTAAATTCATTTTTTACACTAATGCAATGTTCGCAAGTATCATTTTCGGCACTGCAAGCCCATTCAAGTCATTGGAGCAATATAATGTTTTTTTTACTGAAGAGAAAAACGAATTGGGTAACTTAGTAAGATATTTTTCAAACGTTATTATTGAGCGCTTATTACGGATAATTTTTTAATATTTTAATTTATGGTCCGATTTCAAAATATTAAAAACCAAAAATTAAATGTTATTTAATTTAGTGCAAATTTGTGCGACATTTTACTCTTATTTTAAATTGGGACCCACATATTTTTTTACATAATTTGAAAAATCATATTTTTCTTGATACAGCCATAAACCATTTGTTTAATTTTACTTAATTTATTAATAATTAATTTTAAAAATATATGTATACTAATTGTGGAGGTTAACAATAATCTGATTAAAAATAAATTATTTCGTCAAAAATAATAATTTTAATCACACACATCTGACACTTTATATTATGAACAAATTTAAATCGACAGAATAAAATGAAATGGAATGGATTCCAAGGATATTTAATTTATTACCTTAAATTAATTTAAGAAAAACATTCAACAACCTATTATTATTTTTGTAAAATGTGTCTTACATAATTGAAAAGCTGAGATTTTATTCTATCCAAACATGTAAAAATCCAATAAGGTGGCTATAAGAAAGTCGGAAGTAAATGTGGGAGTTTCAGTTTCTTGAAAATTACGTCTATAATAAGGTAGTTATTAATCTTTAAATGTATTTTATTCGTAATTTTTTCCGATTTATAATCAGCATGAAATAATGCAGTTTTTTTCTCATTTAACTAATTTTTAATAGGTTTTGAGATGGCAATGGTGACCCTCCAAAAATTCACCATCCTGTATACTTTTATGCTTCCATTCGAGAAGGATTGAAACGTTTTTTTATCAGAAAAAAAAAACGTTTCTCCAAAATTCTTATTTTTTTCTATTTATTCAAGTTCAGGGCATGGATATTTTATCATTTTACTTATAACAGGAATTTCAACACAGATGTTGATAAATCCCTATTGCCTAATGACACACAGTCAATAGTCGATGATATATTTCTAGTCTTCAGTTATAAACGTTGTAATAAAATAGTCATACATATTAAAATGTTATGTATTTGCCATCGTCAGAAAATCAACGAAAATTTTTGCAATGACTCGACTATTACATATACAATTTACACTATTTAAGTGACAATCAAAATTAAAAAAAACATTTAGATATAGTTCAAAGTTGTATGTTTATTTTTGTTTTTATTTATTCCGATTGTACAATTAGTTTCTAAGGAAAGATTTTTTTTTAAATATAAATATTTTTTGTCTTACCATCATCTATAGGTTCAAGAAATATGTCGAACAGACAAAAAATGTTTATGGCGATACAATTAAGTTGCATAATTTTCAGATTTTTGTTTTAATATTTAGATTTATTAAAAATGAAATTGATTTAGTGTTTTAAAACACCGCAGAAAAAAATAAAGATGTTTTTACTCGGTAACAGAACAACCACCTATCCCCAGTAAATTGCTCTTCTGCAATATACTCATCATAATATAATGTCTTTTGATTTCCATGTACGGACCTAAAAGCCCGTTTTACACAGTAAAATGTTGACCTGTTTTCTATGGCCACGACTGTACTAAGAAAAATAAATTCGTTCAAATTATTCAAATTTAAAATAAGAAAGTCGAAATATACTACGTCACATAGAAAAACTCAAAAACGGCGGGCTTGTAGTAAATTAAAAGCCATTTAATATCGAATTCAAATAATTTCAAACAGTTTTTGTCTGAAGTGTTGAAAAACATATTCCGAGCTGACCCAATAAAAATGAAAGAAGACCACAACAAGATAAAATGATCCATATAACGCAAAATTCAATTGAATATTTTTTGATAAGAAAATGTTGTATTGTTTAGGACAACAATATCTACCACGGACTTGGAACGGCTCAATTATGGAAGAAGCTTACTCGCGACCTTATCGTCGACCTGCAAAAAGGCTTAAACTACCTCGACAAAGACAAATCCAAGCATAAAATCCCCCGATCCAAACTGAAAATCACGAGCATAACGCTCCGCGGATCCGGCTCCCTCGACAATCTAACCCTCTCATCCTCGGAACACATCCAGCAGTTCTACGATTCGGCGGAATGGTTCGTGAAGCACCAGGACCTAGACACGGGCGGCTGGCCAATTCCTGTGAAACGAAAACTGGCATCGGGTTTCCACGACTTGCAACCTGGCTGGTATTCTTCAATGGGACAAGGACATGCGATTTCTGTCCTGTCCCGCGCTTATCACCATTCGGGCGGCGATGTGCGATACTTGAACTCGGCACTCGCCGGTTTGAAACCGTTCCAACTGCCGAGTCACAAAGGCGGCGTCATGGCTACGTTCCTCAACAAATACCACTGGTATGAAGAGTACCCCACGCAGCCCGCGTCGTTCGTTCTCAACGGTTTCATTTACGCGCTATTGGGTCTCTTTGATTTAATGACGATAGCGCCACCTGGAAAAGCAGACCAGGCGGAGTTTCTCTTCCGCGAGGGGATGATCTCACTCAAGGGAATGCTGCCGTTTTTCGATATGGGTAGCGTCACTTCGTATGATTTGAGACATGTGACGTTGGGAGTTGCGCCGAATTTGGCGCGCTGGGATTATCACGCCACACACATAAACCAACTGCTTTTATTGGGTAACATTGAAAACGAACCGTTGTTTGGACAAACGGCCGAGCGATGGATCGGGTACATGGGTGGTAAGCGGGCGGCACACAATTGAGGTTGGCAGTAGTGTAAAAAATAATTGTGACGCGACTGTGTTTAGAAAAAGTCACCGCGTAATAATGATCAGCTGAACGATTACTGAAGCAGACTGCATTCTGACTGAACGCGATTCTTTCTTACACTCTCAATTTTTACGCTGAACAGAGTCCAAAATTCGACACAGTAGAATGGAACCAGGCAAATCCCCAAATTTATTTCGTTGAAGAGGTGTTACGGTTTTTGCAGTAGATTTTTTTTGTTGTTGAAGTAACGCATTATTTTATTTCTTAACTAATTTCAAATTTCTCCATCTCAACGAATTATTCCAAAGTGATTCCATGGCCTAATCTGAATCCTTTTTTATTTGTACGCACGTTACCTGGGTTAATTTATGTGCCAGTATTTCCTAAATTGTGCTGTTTTTTGCCCATTATGTACCTATCTTAAATGCGTTTTCACCATTAAACTATTTTCAGAAATTGAGCCCATCGCTACTTCTCTACTATATTCGAAAATAAGAATAAATACAAAAAGTGTCGATTTTGGGGCTCCACATGTGATTGTGTATCGATCTCCAGTTAGAGATAAATAATTATTTCGCACGTAACATGCAATGATGACTTTAAACAGTATGTAAATCCTATCGTGTTTAAACATTTTACTTTTCAGAGGTTCCGTAATACTAGTAAAAATTCGTTTCACTTTGCGTGCGCCCCCAGTACTTATAGCCTCACATTTATATATAAATCCTCAAAGAATTATACAAGGCAACTGGTCCGCTTTAGTGACGTTAGGTAGCTATTTGTTTATGAATTTTAACAAATTCAAGTCTTATTTGTTGTGAAAGGACCAACTTAGCTTGTTGAGAGTTTATTTTATGCGTTGTGTATTGATAGGGTTGTTTTTAAATATTACCGAAGCGGTATTTTCGTACTGCCGCGACTTTTATATAATCCTCTTCCGATGAGAATGGCCGCTTGGAATTGTGGTGACCTGTATTAAATATTCGCAGCTCAAGCGGTGCTTGTTCAGTTTCCAAGAATTTCGCTGACAATCGTAGACCTAGTTAACCAAATTTCAGTCCAATGTTCCAAGCGGTGCATTCGATACGTTTGCATTCTTCAAAAAAATCTAGTAGAAAAGTCAATTATAGGTGTAGACGAAACGATGTACATTAAAAAAGGGACTTATTGTAAAAAATGATGTACATAATGATGATATTGTATAATGTTCTGCAATCATAACATTTAATGTTAGGGTAGAGATTTCTAAATCTTTTACAGTGTGTATAACGCAACTAAATCTATTCGAAAGAGCTTACTAGTTTACCTCTAAATGCAACTACGTAGTCGATTCGCCCGTATTCTTCCAAAATGTCCTGCCTACAAAAATGTATCGTATGTAACATGTGTTCAAAAATCAGCACTCGTAGCCGTTACCGTTTGTATTTTAAATACTCCGTCGTCCCCTCCTGAAATTAATTATTTGTCCACCGCCTTGTGATATTCGTTGTACTTAATTCAGATTCTGTATTCTGTTAAGTTTCGTGTATTTCCTTATTTCAAATGTCGGATCCAAAATTAAGTGACTGGGACAATAACACTTAGGGAAATATACTAATCGGAAAACGAACGACTTTCATTTCACCTGTCATGAACGTCAAAATTAGTCGGATGGGAATTTCACGGGCGGTCCAAATTTAACGACGCTATGTCTTAGTGAAATGTCTAATGCTCGTAAGTACGAAGAACATGGCACGATCAAGTGCGAAAAATGCGACTGTCTCCTCGTTTCGGATTCTTTCGGGGGCAAAAAAGGCTACGCAGCAAAGGAATCGTGTGCGTGCTTTATGGGCGAGGGCGACAGCAGCCACGAAGCGATAATCCTTGAACGCACATTTAGTAGCAATGTCAAGATAGTCGTAAGAAGTACTCATCAGGACGACACGTCACCGTCCGAGAGTGCAACTAGCATTAAGAAAGATACTACAATAAGCAAAGGGGAAACTGAGAATTCGGGCGTGTGGTACAAATTTTGTCGCAAGAAAAAGAAACCAGACGCGGATAGCAAGAATAAAAATACTACACCTGAACCTCCTAAAACTAACAAAACAGACAAAGGCCACAAGCCACAGGAGAAAAAACCGATTAAGCCTATAAATGTTGGAAATCAAACAACGGACAGTGACATCATTGAAATACTGAAACAGCGTTGCAGTACGTGCGGCAAAGGTGGAGGAACTTGCAACAACAACACGATTATATTCCCCAGAGGCCAATCCGGAGATGGCGCCTCGAATTTGGAGAATATGTTAACGTTGGAGGCTAAAATGCAAACCAGAAATATGGAGGAAATTCTTTCAGAAATTCAGCGCCAACGAAGGGAAATCGCTGAACTGAAGGAAATGTTGGATATGGTGGTTCGCACAATGCGCGACCACTTATATATGTCAGCTTTCATAAAAGGAAAAGATGATGTGTTTCCAAAGGAAAAGAAAAAAATGAAGTAATTGGAACATATCATTTGTACTGTTTTTATATTTTTTTCTTCCAGTTTGGAACGCAAGAGTAATACTTTGTCCCTAGACAAAGATGAGTCAAGCCCTAATAACACCGCACTTGGAAAGAAAAAGTCGACTTCTAAGGCGCCAGCAGCGCCAGACGAAACTAAAAAGCGCAAAGGATTGTTCAACTGGTGTAAGTGATCGTGTTATGAATGTCTTAAAAAATAAAAATACTCACAAGTAAGTTTCTTTCGTTTTTGTCTTTCCCATTTAAAATTCATTTTTATCACCATATGAACCCGTAAACATCAAAATGTTTATAGAACGTTTTTTTACAATTCTTAATCGACAAAGTGGATCTCTGTTCACGCTTTTTTTATGAAAAGCTGCATATATCAACTTAACTTTGTATGAAATTACTTAGTTCTTAATAATATTTATTGCATAAAATAATTTCAACACTTACACGCTATAATAGCTTTCCTTAAAACTCCTTACACAAACACTGAAATTCGGGGATTAAGTTGTGAGGAGCGGTTACAGTAATAACAAGTTAGCAAAATTCAATTAACACTGATTTTTCTAGGTTCGCGGCGGGGTAAAAATGACGATTCAAATGAGGATAAAGGAGATAAAAAGAAAGACGAAAGTAAAAAGGATTCAAAGAAAGAGAAAAATGACAAGTCTGCAAAAGGGAAATCACAGACTTCACTGTCTAAGGACGATAAGAAAAAAAGTCAGACACGTACGTGATTCTCATCAAAATTTACTATTGTTTGATAACATTTTAACATTTCTCATGAAATCCCAATATGCACGTAACTTTCAAACATTTTACTATAGATATTCGATCTAGGTTCTCCAGCCTCGGACCCAAACAAACCCAAACAGAAGATAGATAAGGCAAAGGATAAGGAAAGAGAGAAAAAAATGAAAGAGAAGGAAAAAGAGAACAAAATAAAAGCTAAGGAACGGGAGAAAAAAATTAAGGATAAGGAAAAAGAGAAACAATTAAAGGCTAAACTGGCGGCTGATAAAAAGAAGCAAAAAGGAAAATCATCTCCACGTAAATAATTTATTAAAGTGTATGAAATGTACTTGATTTAATAGTTTCATTTATCATTTGTCACTAATCATCCTACCATCAACTAACTAAACATTTAGAAGTAAAGCAGTATCAATAAATTCAACAAGTAATAATCATTTTTATTTTTTAGCTTCTTCAAAAGGTTCAACGAAACCCAAGAAACAAAAACCAAAAATCAAGAAAAAACGCAAATTATTTTGTCGGTGTAATAAATGATTGAAAAAAATAAAATAAAGAAACAAAATTTAAGCCTTCATCTCAAGCTTTTTCTCCATATCCAACTTTCGCAAATACTTACAATCGTCAATTATAAAATTATAAAATAAGCAAATAAGAGGAGCTGTTGATAAATGCCATAACGAGTGGCAGTCAAAAATCCAAAAAATTGGGGGCACGTCTAAAACTTCCAACAACATGACTAGTCCCCCTATCACTATAAATATTGCACATTTTTTCACATATGGTTGGTGTATCCTGTTGTAGAAACTCCATCCAAACCAACCAATGGCAGTGAACGTCCCTAAAGACCACATTTAGACAAAACGTATTTCACCAAAACTTCACAAACCTATAAATATATTGAGCTGCATATTATAACCATAATCAAACTGTCCCATTCCTAAATATGCAACGTGATTTGCGAGAAATGCAACAAAAAACGAAGTCAAAGCAACCAGATAAAATTTGGGGGCATTTCTAAAAAACCTATTAAAATATGTTTATTTTCACTGCTAATTTTTCATCTCAAGAATTACCTCACGATCATGCAGTAACACGACATCAGCACCACTGAAAACGCAGATGCATAATCCAAAAGTTCAGTAAATGGAAAGTCACGAGTATGAAAAATTGTGGACCACAACCATGCATTCAAATGTACCTAAGATTAGCTTTCATGAGATTTCATAACATATATGGACGACCTGATCACTCACTATACAAAAACCATGCCACAAATTATACAAGGGGCTATCACTTGGCACTTCTTTTCTGAACTTTCTGATCATTTTACTGTGTGCATAAAAATTTAGTAAGGAAAACAAAGTGGACGCCGGTTCCTGAATGCCGAACAGACGTAAAAACGGCCACTAAAACACACAATGGGCATCTGTGGGTTAAAATTGGTGCACATTATTACTTTTCCATAAAATTGGGGAGTCCTCCAGTTGCGTCTGTGAAACGCTTCGACAGCGCTCCACATGCACTCGTACCTGCACTCATCTTCACAAGACCACTGCAGCAATGTTAAATAAATTGGTTGTTGGTAGTTTTTGAACTGTA
Source organism: Eledona agricola (assembly GCA_964023215.1). NCBI lineage: Eukaryota > Metazoa > Arthropoda > Insecta > Coleoptera > Tenebrionidae > Eledona > Eledona agricola. The sequence continues at coordinate 26,360,705 of OZ026857.1, read as the reverse complement.
AGCCGTCTAAAATTGTTTGTTTACATTGTACAATTAACCTCACTTTGCCTACCGTCAGTGCAGTTTTCTAATCCGCATTTTTCCACGCATCTTTGATAATAGGGCGAGCGGTCGCCCAAAGACGCCTCCAAATCATTAATTATGCAAATAAATACTAACAGTATTATTAAATAATTCATGTTCTAATATCTAACATTTTTCTCCTTTGTTTATGCTACGCCCACGCCACCACTATTTGCAATTTGCAAACTGCGAAACTGTCATTTTTAATTATTGGCAGCATTGTGGAAGACTACCCACATTTGTTTCTCAGTGGCGTAGACTTAAATTTTATTAATTTTGCGTTCTTTTTTATTTATTTTTTTATTTAAATTAACAAAAAATTGATCTAAAATCAATTTTTACAGAATTCCTTTAATACATCGTTTTCAAATTATTTATTACTTTTGTTTTTTTGTTTTAGTGGTTCGCTTCTTTCGTTACAAAAATACAACATGGCTGTGTAGGCCATTGAATAATTTCGCCGTTTAAAATAGTGTAGCAAATTGTCGATTTAACTGAAGAAAATTGAAATTAAGCACAATTAAGTTTCTTGCTGCGGTTTCTTGTTAATAATCGGACACTCGGACAAATTCCATCTCTAGATCTTAGTTGAAACGTCATTGGAGCAAATTTTTGAAATACAGCTCCTGTCATATGTTATAATTTCATATATTCAAATGTCTACACTGTGAAAAATTTATTTATTTGTACAAACGATACCAGTGGCGTGCGAAATGTTTAAAATAGTAACGGCAGCTACATGTGTTTACCGAGAAGGTAAACGAGCCTCTTTACCGTTCCCGCAGATGTCGCGGCCGCCCACGGTTCGTCTGCCAACTTCGTTCGGAACCAGTCACCGAGTCGCCATCTTCGCGTTCATACAATCGCGTTCGGTGCCTCCTATTCAGACGTGTGCCTCGAGCGAGATGGAAACAGTGTAAATTTAGAATGTATATTAGTATGTGTCGTTATTTAAAGTGGCGTCGTGCGAAAAGTGGCGTTTGATGTGAGGATTTGTGCCGAACTCGTGTGAAATGGATACGTATTCGGAGCGCGGCCGCCAATAACCCTCCGATCGAAAAAAAATTTTGACGTTCCGTTTCGGGTAAGTTTTTAATCTACATTTTGTCATTCGTCTTTCGTACCCTTATCATCGACGTTGGCTTAGAAAACATTTACCTCGTGGCGATCGGATCGCGTCACCTGACGACGGTTGTTCTTATCTTTATTGGCGCATTTTGCAACATCCTAACCTCAAGAACCGTTAACATCCTCTTCTCTTCTAACAGGTTGTTTTGACGACATGACGTTCCTTTTATTCGGTTCAGATTATGGCTTATTAGCTGACTTTTTTGCGGAAATGCGATACCGCGTGTCGTCATTTGTTTGTCGCCGGCTAAACAAGAGAAGCCACCCAATCGCCGTTCGCCGATTAATAAACAAACGCGTATCGAGGGAGGTACCACACATTTTTGGCGCGGGAATTACCCCCCTCACATTTGAAATAACATGGCTCGTTTGTTTACCTTCCGTTCCGTGTTCCGTGTTAATATTCACCTCGACACTTCATCGTTTACATTCTTAAATGTTTATAACAATAAACCCACACATCAGTGAGGGGGCTCATAAGAAAAAATCAACGTTACGTTAAGTGTGGTTTCGGTGTCGAACTGGTTCGTTCGGTGGCGTGTTTGTCCTTAACAAACTGCATAATTAAAAGGTTCGCTTTTTGTCGAAAGTGAAAATGAATGGTGGTCGGTTTTGAGGTGAACATTATCTGGGACGGGCCAACGAACGACACGTAAAATAAGGTGTTTTTTAAATTTAAATTGTTGCTTTGATCACCCGAGATTGCCTCTCCGCGAAAGAATAATGGATGTTATTGTTGATGGTCGGATGTTTGTGATGAATACACTTTTTGTTTAACTGCTTGACCGTTATATCTGGAAATAGATAACGGCCAGACAGTAGGTAACCCACTTGGGACAAGAAATACGCACGCAACATCCTCGAAATCATTATTTTATTTTCAACTCCAAGATCTCGTTTCTGACTTTGAACGATAGATTTTAATCAGCGCGAAAATTATACGATTACAGTGCGAATTCCTCAGTTCCGAGTTTACTAATACATGTGTATTTGTTTTAGTTATCATTTATTTATGTACCAATTAATTTAGAAATGTTCGAGTTGAGGCACCCTTGGCACAAATTGATAGAAAGTTATACAGATATGTGGGGATGACATCCGATCCAAACAATTATGTACATGTTTCTGGTAGATATTAAAAAGTGTTTTACGACAGTTGACGTTGTCAAAAGGTTAATCATTATTCAGAATGATAGCAGCATTATTTACATAGAACGACCACTGCTTTGTAACATTCTCATGGAGGCATTATTTAAATGGAGCGCTCATGTATGGTGTTTTCTCGTGCGATTAGTTTAGTCGCGGCGATTTATTAAATGTCACATACTAAAACCGAAGGTTTTCCTTTCAAATTTTATAATGACAAAGAGAAAAATATATTCTAATATTTCACGACCTGTCGTTTTATTACAATATTTACTCTGCTCTAACAAAGGAAAATATCATATATTATAATAATAAATAATAAAAAACTTGCTAATTCATAAATGTCAGTTTTTTTGACGTCTTCGTCTTATAATTTTTTACGTAACTTTTTTATCCTGACTGACTTGAATCCCAAATTACTAGATATGTATTTTTTATCACAAGTCGTTTATTTATTATTAACTGTTTTTGTCTACAATTATCTTACATTATCTTATAGTTTATTTGTTATTTATAATAATTTAAATATCTTTGCATTGCGTCGTTTTTTCTTTATCAAGCCCTAATTTAACTAGTCGAGCCGTTGTAATATTTCTATCTATTTCTAGTAGTTTTCTGACACTGAAATAAGTTGTTACAAAACATAATAGCCGCGTGTTAAGGTCATGTTTTCTTGGAAATTGAGATGTACGTGCCAATAAAACGTTTACTATGATAATATCATTAATTGACGATGTTTGAATAAAGTTCTCATTTTAGTGTACATCAAACAAATGCCTGATGCTTTTTAAAACCAGAATTCTTCTAAATGGTATCATTACTCCTAAGAATTAAGACATCTGGTGTCAAAAAGCGATTTTAAAAGCTGTTACGATTTTAGAGTTGAATAATAAAACGTTATGATGTTTTCTTAAATTTTTATTTCCTGAAGTATATGCAGGCGAATGATTGTTTTCGAGAATTAATAATTTCGTATTTTATTGCACGTGATAATTCTTATTTATATTTTAAATATTGTGGTGCAACGTTGTCCTTAAAATACGTGCGTTTTTACGCTTATGTAAACCCATGATTCATATTTTTTTAAATAGAAATAATAGACAACTCTCATTAGTAGACGACGACACTCGGTCTTTTTGTGACCGTTAAAAATACATTTTCACCTCGCAATTCACGTGTTTTTCGTCGGAGCATGATTCAAGACAAGCAAAAAAACACAGTTCAACAGTTTTGCAAAATGTATTGTTTTTGTTTTTTAGATGTTACCTTATAAACCCTGTCCAACCAAATTCGTTCCGCCAATAATAATTTTATCATCGTTTTGTGCATACATTGCGGTGGCAAACATACACTTTATTGCCGTCATAAATACTCGAGGAATTTTAAAACATTTCAATCAAGATAAGTGCAAGTCAGTGGATTATTTTAATTATGGCCATGTATAGATAATGCATTCAATTAATCAGTAATGAACATGAAACAAATTGTTTTTGCATAAAAAGAATTCGTTCGTGACGTGAATTGAACATTGCTTAGCTTTCGGCAAAATCTTTATGCTGCTTAAACGTTGTTATTTGCATAAGGCTGCTGAAATTGTGCTCAATTTCTTTTCCTGGTGCATGCTTTATTTGACTTGAATCCCCACAACCGACATAATGTGAACTTTTAATATTTATAGTGTACAATAAAATGTTTATTTTGGCATAGTTTAAATGATTCTAAAATCGACGAATGTAGAGCGCTCGTTTGGTTGCGTTTTTTACAAATATTGACTCAATCTCTGATGCATTTTCTTTTGTGGTGGAAAATGTGCCTTTTCAATTTATTATGTTGATTCTGTTACAGTCCCATTTTTAAATTTATTTTCATATATTCTCTGATCTGTAGAATCGACAATAAATGTATACTTACTTATACTCAATTTGTTTTACTCTGATTAATTATATTTACCATGCTTCTAATCTCCTTTATCTTCTATAATGTTCTTTTTCTAAAAGTAAACTTAGTAGAGAGATATTCGACTTTATATATTTTGTATTCCTATTTCATTTAGTGGTGCAGTTTGCAACTTTATATATTTGTAAAAATATGTAGGCTTTTTTTTGTATTGTATTTTGTATCTCCAAAATCCCAAATAAAATCGTTATAATTTATATATTTGGTTCGGTATTTGTTAATAAATCTGGAGTGAAACGAGTCGGGTAACCCAATAAGCGACGCAAGTGTTGTTGCACCCTCGTCATTTGTCAGGATCAAAGACACAATGGGTCCCCGTACCATTGGCATACACTCAATCCTCTTTCATATGCTAATTTGTCGTGTAAATCCCTCATCAGTACGCATTAGTTCGCTTTGGTGATGATCTCGTTACGCTGTCAAAATCTCGCAACAGCGTCGCCCGAATTTGGAGTGTTGATTTCGGCGCGGTGTCGTGGGTGGCTTATGTATTTACAATCTAATCATTAGCCAGGTATGTCATATTTATTTTAATTCCGAATCCGCCCACGCCAACGTCGTCGAGGAAGAGAACGAACGAAAAGAAGAACGATATAACCTGGATATGATGAGTCCGATGAGTCAGGCGCACGAAGAAAAGATTCGAGTGCCGTTATGTGGGACGTTTCGAATTACTACTACCTTTAGGTAGGCCACATCGAAACGATGGCATTGTGACAGGACGAAGGAGGCCAAAATCGTTACCAATATTACGCAACGATGCTCGGTTTATTAAGAGTTTTCATTGTAACACTCGGCAAAAGAGTACTTAGGTGGTGTTAATTAAAAATGACGTCACAACAAATCAACAATTCAACCTGCGGCTACAATTTTGCATTAAATAATATCATTATTGCCGTTTTCTTCCTACCGCATCTGCACAACCCGATTCCGTATAAAATCCATTATGTAATCTTTACACGCCTTCACGATGACCGACATTTTGTGTGTCGCGGCGGCCATTTTGGGCTTCTCGGTGTTGCATTAGTAATTATTGTTGTTGTTGTTGTTGAAAAAACACGTCAAGGTTCCGGCAGATCGACAACGACGTCGACGATACAAGGAATACAAACAAACGCAACGGTGTTGTATTTCACGCACGCACGATGCTGTATGTAATCGTGAGTCATGATGTTTGCGATTAGTCCGATGGTATTTTGAAAATAGAGTAATGGACTGCCGTTGTCTCTCGTGAAAAACGCACGTTGAAAATAAAACGTGATTTGGGTTACCTTCAAACCTAGATTTCGACGTCGCGACGACGGCGAATATAGGTATTAGAAAGCACGTACGGAGCTTTTTCTAAAGGATCGCCCTTTTGTTCGCGACGTGTTTACATAAGCCGATAGGAAATTAACGAGTCGTGTTGTGTGTATGTGTGTGTGTCGTGGCGAATGGAAAATGAATGTGTCGGTATAATTATTATCAAGCACGGGATACCAGACACCGCTTTAATAACTTCCTAAAGCCCAAAGTGAGTCATAGACATGGGGGGAAAATGTCGTCTGTTGTGCGGAAAAATCGCCAGCCTTATTGGGAACGTCGACTAGAGAAAGCACGGCAATTATGTATTGAAATATTAATTATTACTCGCGAATATACGAGTTAATTGTCGCGTGGGCCGATGTAAATTGGCACAATTCCAAAGGTTTTGTCTCGTTTTCACCTTTTGCTTTTTTTTCTATCTACCTCGTGCGATCATTGTGCGGTGCACTAATTCATGGGATTTTCCTCGTGACCCGTGCCAAATAAAAAATAACACAACTATTCTGTATTAATTTGGCGAAAATTGCCTTCAAGAGCAGATCTCCTTTTAGATGCGATTCTTCCTTTAGTCCAGATTTCTAATTTGCATTGTGCCACTCGTACCGGAGGCGGAATTACGTATTTTGACATTCGAGGGAGTCACGCATCGGATAATTCTACACATGCACGAAACGATGTTTTTGTCGGCTTTTGTTTGTAATTTTGGCAACCGGTTATTATACGTGTCGCAACAATTATTTCGGACCTTTGGGGCCCATTTCGTTTCTCTACCTTGTTCCAAATTAAACAAATGCTGCGAGAAGAGCAATTTACGTAGCTCGAGGCGCCAGCTTTTAATTGTGAAGGAAAAAATCACAAAGCAGTTTCCAGTTATAATTTTAAGTTATTTTCAATTAGTATTTAAATTAACTTTATAATGTAAATTTTTGAGCGGATGCTTACATATCTTTGCCCGACTGAATAATTCTATGATGGATGGTCTGTACGGGTCAAAATTTTGCTAAAATGTGTCAGCAATTTTTGTAGGTATTCCACATCGCTGGTCTAAACCGCAGAAGTAAATTTCTTTAAAATAATATTTTATTCGAACTGATAATTTACATCAAAAAAGTATAACTAATTTTTTCATTTGAAAGTTATTTTATTAATGAAAATAAAGTAACTTTATAATAAAAAACACCTTTGTAAGTTTCTAAATTACTTCCTAAACGATATCGCAAACAAAAAAAATATTTTACTGCGAAATTTGGATAACGCGTTTTTCTCGGTATGTATATTTTGTCGTCTAGTCGTTTAATCACCTACCATAGAATTATTATTATTGATAAAAAATTATTTCGTGTAGCTCCGATACCTAATGTTTTTTATTTACAAAGGATTTGATTATGATACGGAGAAATGATCAAACATCTAAGTAGATTACTCAGGATTGCAACAGAAACACGCACTTTATTGCTGTTGAATGGTAAAACATATCACAGTTAAAATTAATGGTTTTCGGGGTCTTCGTCACAAGTAACGAAGTGGAATTCACGCCGGTTTGTTGCTTCTTTCGTAATACGGTCGTGGGATAACAATAAACATCAATAAAGGTAAAAAAGATCGTTTTGCTTCAAAAGCAGATAAATGTAGGTTTACTGTTTACAGTTGCCGTAGATAAATAAAATCTTAAAAGAAGGTGTGGAATCGCGTAGTAAAGTGCTAATTATTAATTCTTGGTGTACGAAGTACCGAAACATTTTATCTAGAGTTTTTTTGGTTTATATTTGGGCACAACAGTGGATGCGAATGCTATTATGCGAGCAATTAACTAATGGACCGAGTAATTAATTACGCAATGATCGAAGAATTCCTGTGGTAATCAGCGCGAATCTAAACGAATAGTTTACATTCCTAAGCCCAGAGCCAGGACCCTCTCTTAATTTTTTTCTATTTATTTCATTCACGTTGCGTAATCGCGATAAATGATCGTGGATCCACCAACGTCGATGACTTCTTCGTAGAGATTATTTTGCCCACATTGCCATTTTTCACGTCGTCTCCTTATCCTCGTCGCTGGCTTCGTTCATTAAACGCGCGGCGTTTTAAATTACCTTCCCACATCCACTGGTACTTTTTCATTCCGCGAATGAGCTTACAAACTTTCCATCACGAAATCCGCCATGTAGCGGCCGATTTTTTTTTCGGTGCGAAATCGCGTGCATCTCTCGCTCTTTTCGTTGGACATGTTTTTCGCTGGTAATGATTATCTCCATGTGTTTCAGGTACCAATGGCTGATGATGGCGATGTATCGAACAAGCCCAAGTCGTACAGGCCTCAGGCAAGTATGATTTATATTGTTAATCCCGCCATTACACTCCCGACATGAATGGATAAGTAATTATTATTTATACGATGACACCGTCTCGTTTCCTAGATGATATGCCCACGCGATGCTGCGTGTGTGACCCGAGCGGCGTTCATTTTTCAGGAGAAAGTGTTAAAAAAGTACTAATCCGGCCTTGCGTTTCGTCACGCTTACTTATGATTTAGCCTCTGCTACGGGAACAGTATTGCATTATTTCGCTTGGTTTTTTTCCGTTTTTGCACAAATACTATGCCAACATATTTTACAATTGATCACGTAATGTTTTAATAATTCGCGTTGACGCCGATAACATTTCTCTCGTTCGACATGGCGTTTTGCCCTCCATGTTGGTCAGCATGATATGCGGTAGCGCGATGCAGGTGCTGTAATGTTGGCTTTGTTGCGACCCAACGAAGCGAAACTCCTCCTGTCAAGAGGGAATTTAACAGAAAAAATCGAGAGAGAATGAGTATTTTTACACCTTCGTTGCCACCTTGCCGTACGGATTCGATTTAATCGTAGAACCCAAAGTTATTTTGGTTTCTCTTTTTTTTTTTTTATACGCCATTAACCGACTTGGTAGTCGCGTTAATTGTCGGTATGCTCGCTAAAAATAAGTTTATCGTCGGCGGTTTGTTTGCAACAATGGCCGGGTAGCAAGTAGGAGGACGCGTTTCATGTCTCCGACGCGAATGAGATCGGTGTTTGAAACGAGCCGCATCGTAAAATTCCTAAAATTAAAGAGGTGAATTTCTCGTAGCAATGGGCGCCTCCGTAGCCTTCCCAAAGAAATTCTGGAATGACCGTTTCAGTGCAGCTATCGAAACCGCAAGGTGTGGTTTAAATGTGAAATATTTCCTTCAAACCCGCCTTTTTCCAATTTTTGCGCCGTTCTCGCAATTAGTCACGGTGCGATTGGATTTTGAAATTTTCAAAATCACGCGTTCCATTCCATATTCCAATTATTTCCCGAGCGAGTGAAGGTGTATTGTTTGCGAGGAATAATAGAAAAAAGCCGTGCGTTTAATTGCGATTGCAAGAACTGCCTCGGAGCGCGCACGTACTCTAATATAGAAAAATCCAATTGTAAGGTAGTGCCAAAACGTGATGCCAGCCTACACCTGAAGGTTATCATTTTCGCAATATGTACGTTCGTTTTTCGCCTTCCCCAATAGAAAAATAAACGGAATTCGAGTATCTAATTAATTTTAATCTGTCGGTATCTTGTCCAAACACTTCGGCACGGTTTAGAGAAGGAACCGTGCATGTATGTTTACGACAAACATGCAGTTACATAAAGTAGGTGCTGGCTTCAAATAAACCGGCGTCTGTTAAAAATCCTCGCCGGAAAAAAGTTTGTTGTTTTAACACGGGGTGGGTGTCGTGCCATAAACAGAAACCGTTCGTTCGGCTTGGTTTCGGCACAAAAGGGACATCCCAAGTCCACAAAGAAAGGCGTAAATATTATGGTGAACCTTTACCTCGGCGTTAACTGCTACTAAATGATGTTTTTTCGCCACGAAAGTCGAATTTGGGTCTTCGGGAACGCACCTTTACCTCTCTTTGCTTGGATACAAAGCACGGCGTCGACATGAATCACAACAAGGGAGGGTTATCGGTGACGTGACGCAATTTTAACGATAACTACTATCATCCATATTTTAATTGGACATTATTGCGGCGATGAGTGGCGCCTAATTCCGTCAAGATCAATAACATATACATTAACCACACCGTAAACAACGCATATAATCAAAAGATGTTGATTAATACCTGCGTACGTCACCTTGAAACTGCTTTATTATTATTATTATACTCTCGAAATGCAAAAAAGCCATTAGTGATATTTTTTGCTCGACCTTCTGGCGCATTCTTTGGGCCGCATCCGGATGCAAAGTGTGTCGCCCGAAACTTCTAATAAGACATGTGTTCGTTAGAGCTAATTTTCGTTAGATGATCCGGGAATTGACCCCGGAACGTCGTTCGACTGACTCCCACATCCCGATCTGTATCGGTAATTGCGTTTGACGGCGCATTCCCGACCAGGGACAACGCTGAAGCATCCACAAAAGGAGGCGAGCTTTGCCTGTGGTCTTCGTCAAGGGGTCGGAATGTCTTTATAAATGCTATGAGTTATTGTGTGCGATAATGTAAGGGGATGAAAGGAAGTGGAAGAGCGGTTTGTGATGACCCAGAAAGAAATTATTGTTTATGTTCCAACTCATTTCTTTGTTATCTATTCTCGGCGTGACTCAACTTGTTTTCTTTTTTGTTGCCGATTATGGAACAGTCAATATTTAGGTAAGCGGACAAATTTCGGAATGCAAGCGCCGAAAGGTGTGATCGATAAAGTTGAATAACCGCAATTGGAAGCGGTAAAAAGTTAAGCTTTGCATGTACGCCAACATGCGAATATCATTAAAATGCACATTTTGTTGTGTCGTCAATCATGCAAGGCAAATTGCACTCTTTAACTGTTAGAAATCAATGAATGCATTATCATGTAACAAGTCGTTCGAGCCGAGGCAAAATAAGGTGAAGCACTTGTCGCGAGAGGAAACCAAGCTTATGCAATAGGCATCAACCTTCGAGCATCAGAAATATCAAAAATCAATCGCCGTGCTCATTGTAATGAAGCACCACAATCCTAGGATTACGAGGAACGAAAGTTTTCAGAACGCGCTCGCAAGATTCATGCCTCATCACGCTTGCAATTCGCGAAGATAAAATTACTATAAAAACTAGAGTGGGCTTTAATGTTTCCTTGGAGCGAATTACCGTCATTAAATCATCGTCTGTGCGCGAACAAAATTATACACAAATCTAGAGTCCAGATCGCTTGCGCTGGAAGAATAAATAATAAAAAGTAAAGGGGACGTATTTTGGCCCCTCGCTCACACGTTAGGTATTTAGTAAAATTTTTTTTGTTCTGCTATTGTGCCGGCACAATGAAAGTCAGTGACGACTCCATTTCGCACCCATTTTTCGGGGATGCCGATCGCATAATTCCATCGATGTGGGAACGTCATAACGAGCTTTATTCCGCGTGGGTTTGTCGAAGGGTGCGACCCCTGTAAGAAACGCGGAATTAATGCACCCTTTCGAGTCGAATTTCCGGGACTGTGACACGATCGATGTTTTTTGCACAAAAAGATGTCTCATTGTTTGGCAACATGTTTTGGAAAGTCGCAGATTGTAATGTAAATCCGGGTGATATGCTTTCACCCGCTCCTCCATTGTATTTTGTATTTGCATATCGTCCCGGAGATTTGGCTGGATACGATCGGGTGGTACCGTTAAAGTCATCCAAAAGCCGTAACCAACACTCGTTATCTGGACGGTTTCGGTGATTTATTTCTCTTGGAATTATTAAATTAGCCAGTTGTAAACAGGATCGGCGAACAGCAGAATTTACGATCGTAACCAGAATATAGATGTGCAATATGTCGAAAGTGTGTTGACCGACGTGCAAAAATTAATCGTTTTTATGGAGAGCGCAGCCACATTAATCTTTGTTAAGTTGGTTAAGGATGTGGATGATTTTTATTGGCATTGTCATCGGTGGTCTATTCGCACACGTGCTATTCAGACGTCGCGAATGCAACTTAAGGCCATCTATCGCCTCGTGAATATAATTGATAAGACGAAGAGTGCTATTATTCAGTGCTCGGAGTGCCATCTTTGGTGTGCAGCGCACGTCATTAGGAGTTACGTCTAATGGACGCGAATAATAGGTGCAATCGCTTCCAGATCTTAATTAAAAGTGTCGGAGAACGCATTTAGGGTTCTCTTCGATATCGGGAGGTCGATCGCTTTTCGCTTGAAAGCATCGTCGAGTTGTTGTTGCGAGTTCTCCTCTTTCTTTCTTCGGGAGAAAGTGTGAACTGACTCACCACGAAACCTGCTATCACTGAGATTTTTCTCGCACCGATATACCTAATTAATTATGTAGTATTTGTTTACACAGTAATTGTCGCGGATTCCGTGGGGTTTGTTCTATTGTTAGCGCTGTATTTTCTTGCATACTCGGTCGACGCGTCTTATTTTCTTTGGTCGCTTCCGCCAAAATATGTTGGCGAACCGCCACATGCCTCGCCACTCTTACATACATTTTTTCTTCGGAATTCCTTGGAGAATTTGCAATTAGTACTAAATTTCATTACCGGTGCGACTGGTTTTATATTTAGAAGCGCTGCAACGGACTACTGTCTATTTTTAGCAAGTTGTGCGGTTAACAAAATTTGCATGTTTTTTGCATTCTCGGCTTCGCTTATGCAGTGGCAGAAATAATAATATCAGTAAAAAATCTAATAGATTGTTAATGTTTACGATAAACGGCTGTTCATTGTATATGGTCTCAATGCCGTTAAAAAAATTTGAAGGATATTGCGTGCCACAATGCGAATACCAAAAAGAAGTGGAAATACGAAAATACAAACTGACAGCCGCAACAAATGCGTATTCATTTATTTTTTGAAATGAATAACTGTAAGATGTTTCTCGTTCCTCCTTTTTTCACTTGACGTCGCCCATTCGGAGCTTGTAATCAATAGTTTTGACACCAAAACTGTACCTACATCAAAAAGAACTTCTCTCTGACACAAATACCGGATTGATATTTGTGTTTTCTGCGGTGAGTCATTTGTTTCTAGTTTTCTATCCTTGTTCCATTAGTACTATAGTTTGACACACAAAGAGACAAGCAAATCGTGGTTTAGTAAAACCATTTCTACAATAAAACAATCCAATCATCAAATCAATGGATGAAGACGTTGCAGTCGTGTGAATTCCGCATTGCATAAAATTGTGGAATGAATTGCACGATTTACTTAATTTAGCTACGAAGAATTTGGCAGACTAGAGACGCATAGCCTCACTAGGTATCAGGTTTCCGTAGTGGCTTTTCACCACTTTGAAATACCAAGACGGGAAATGTCGCCACCAAATATCAACCGACGACCTTTTTAGTTCCGATTTTTGTCGTGCTCTATTATCGATTTTAATTACCCGCGGTGATAGAGGATCTCTTCCGCGTTCACGAATCGAAGTCGGAACGCTCGAAATAACTGGCGAGAATTGACAAGTTGGACCCGGTCCAGAATTGACAAAGCGTCCATAGATTTCGGAAAACTATCGTAACGGGCGGACGTCGCCTTGGCAGGTATTATTGCAAGCAGACAGGCGATTGAGGGTTTCCGTGAAGCCCGCGCCGCGAAGAAATGTAAAATTAACAGTTCTTGACCAAATTGACAGATACCGACAACGTGAGATTCCACGAAAGGTTAGACGGCGGAAAAAAATAGACAAATATCATTCGCCATTCGTTTTGGGTAATTAATGATTTAACATGCCCACTTTATCTTTTCGCGTGGCTTTTTCTCCCTGCCGGATCGGAAAGATTTGATGACAAATCGAAACAATGATCAATTAGGGCCTTTTTCTGTGGACAGTGTTTATTAATATAGCGAGCATCTGAGGGGCCGTTAAATCAGATTCTGGCACGGCCAAAAGCGCCTAATTATGCACGCTTGTTTTTTCATTTGAAGTTTTTGCGATAGAATGAACGTCCATTAAATTTTATAACACGTAATAACTCGTGCTCGGCCAATTAGAGTGACGGCGACAAATAAAAACCCCCGGAAAAATCTCCAGACGATGAAACAACTAATAACGTTGGTTGGTGCGTGTAAGGTCAATGCTTATCTCGTGGGTACTGAAATCCTAAATTGCACATGAAATCGTCGGCCTTTCGAAAAGCCGTGTTGATTTTTTTACAGATTTTATCAAAGATTAATTAGACGCGATTACGGAACTGACGCTTAAAGGCCTTGGTGATTTTTCCGCCGTTGGCGACGAAGCTGCCTTGTGCGTTCTACTGTATGAGCGAGACACTTTGATTCCCACCGTCAAACTTTTTTTACAAAAACAAATAACTCGTCATTCGTAAATATTATAATAACCTAAACCGAAAACTTTTCCATTATCCGTGGAGCTTTTTCCTTTAATCCTCAAATATATTTTTACCGTGCTTGTGTACTTTTGTTTATCATCAGACGCCGATAAGATAATGAAAAATACAATGTGTGTGCGTTTGTCACCGTTGTTGCATTTAATTCGTGATGTTTTCGAAAGAAAGTGCTTTCGTCTGTCTCAAGGTATGCCGGACCCGATCTTTTATGACCAAATAATATCGCTTTTACCATTTTTGAGGTAATCGGCGCTCGTAAAATTTTTACTGCCTTCGACGTATACGACATGTCAAATACGTTCGACCTACTTATTTAAAATTTTCGAAAAACAAACACACTGTCAAGAAGGGAAAAGTGTTGTTTTTAATTACGCGCTTAATTAGCGGATTGAATTTTGGTCAACACTTTGTATGCGTCACATTAGATTGGGAAATTATTTAGATAAGGATTCCTCATACGTTCACTAGGTTTCGATTTAATGCATGCATAATATATTAATTTAGTTGTGCGTCGGAGAATATACATCCGTTATGCATTATGCACCACAGGAAACCTGATCCTTTTCCCATCCCAGAGTCCCGATAAGGGCCGGTCTGTGATCGATGTTTCCAATAAGCCGTATTCGGTTTTTTAATTAAATCGTTTCAGTCGGCGCAACGAAAAATTACGTTATCGAATCGTATGTAAATATTGACCCAGAAAAAGTCACTTTACTTTTTATGTCATTAATCGTAATACTTTCACTATTCGCATCGATATTATCTTGAGCAAATACATCTGCCCGAACGTCACTAACATAAAATACCTTATTTGACACGGAACCGTTTGGGTGAAACTTAAAAGTCGCCTTCTAAATTTACGACTGCCACGCTAGAATTATAATGCATTGGCTCTATTTTTAACTCACGCGGCCCATTATTAATTCAATCAGTCGTTTTCATATTAACCGATTAGTGAGCCATTAGATACTGACAAAGCTCTCTTTGTTTGATTTTTTCAACTAGTTAACTAGAATTTCGATTGCTAATACATTTCCCTTGAACTGTTAACTCTTAAACCGACACACTAAACAAATCTGCGCATCGTTAGATTTCTAGTTTATTTTTAAATAGAGCGTAGCCCGGATATAGCAAAATTTTCATGTAATTTGGTTTTTCAGAATTATTCGACCCTGCATATAATTATTGAAGTTTATCCGATGAATCATTTGATACGAGTTTACTTATTTGTACGACTGGTTTTCATATTTATAAGGGGAACGATTTAGGAATTAGTCACTTAGAAATTCAGAATTAAATTTGAGGGCTATCACAAAGTAGGAAAAGTTATGAATTTGCTCTGACCAATGAAATAAATATTAAGAAAAATCGGTGTTGTATAAATTTGTGATGCGGCAAACTAATTTTAAAAAATAGGAGTAAATACGAACGTATGTCAGTTCAATAATTGGAAATACAAAAAATAAGTTATATTACTATCTCTAACAGTATGAAGACAAAACCGTGGTTTCTGGAAAAAATTTGATAATTTTTTTTAGGCCAAATGGAATGTCTTTATTTCATAAAGTACATTTCATGCACGATTTATTAAAATTATCGCTCTACCACCAAAAAATAATCAAAAAATGCTTATAACCACTAGAACTGGATTTGTAGCGGTCAGATCTGTTTAAATCAATATTTCTAAAAAATATCTAATTTCAACGTATTCCTTTTTTTTTCCGGAAACCACGGAAAAATAGACGTATTTCAGGCATTTATTACTTTTGAAAAACGATACAGTTAATTCGAAAAGACAGTGTGAACATCACTGAAATAGCGAAGACATTAGAATGAACACAAACCTAAAATAGTGAAGTAAAGCAGGTCATACACAAATAACATTTGAAAGATAAAAAGAAGATGATGATGGAATCGAAGTTACAAAGCTCTAAATTCGTATACTTTCGAAAAAGAATAGAAAAATCGGGTTAAGTCTGAATATTGTTTTATTTCTGTCCACGGGTGGGGTTACAAAGAGAAAATATTTTTGAATTTTAAAATCTCAGAAAAATGTCTTGTTGATAAAATGGCCTGCTTACTCTCAAACCCCCCCCAAAAACCATTTCATTTTTATTTAAACAGCAGCAGTAATTTTTTTATTTCATTTTTTGGAATTGGAATTTGTAATATTTTTATCGAGAATTAAAAGGAAAGAGTACCAGTAAGCGAAACTATGACTACAACTGTTCACTCTCAGTATGTAGTATGTATCTCTACAAAATATCTTAATGTTCAATATCCAGGAAAGAATTTATCTTAATTAATAATCTTTTATCGATTGATATCGATTTAGCAACGACTGAATTATCCTCGCTGTCAATATTTTTTCACTTTCCAAGTTCTTGCCATGGTTTCAATTACTAGTGTACCTACTATTATTAATTATCAATAAAAATAGTCCAAAAAAAGAACATAAATAACGGTTACTGTTTAAATGAAAATGAAATGGTTTTTGGGAGCTTTTTGATCAATTGGACTATCCTCGGAACGGCGCTCCACGTCAACTGAGGGATATGAGGTGGACGACGGAGAAGCGTAGTATACGGAGAGGGGATCCAAGTGTGCCGTGCTTGCGGTACGGTTTTCCAGCAGCAGTGTGCGTCCATGTTCGTGCTGGACAATTCGTTTTCAATCGAAATTCCGTCCTTCGCGTAAATCGCCCCGGGTGTTTCACGTCGATTTTCGTGCGTACATTGTTTAGGATTCGATTTATCTATCACAGCTTGGTGAGTGTTTATTTTTAGGCGGACGCGAATCTTAGACGGTATTGGCGCGATTCATCAATGTCAATCGTCGGGCGAGTTATTAATGTTGATAATTATTTACGTTTATCGCTCAATTAGGGACGCCTCTCGAATTCCTCGAATGCTGGAACTGGAAAACCGAAACTCGAAAAATGGTCACTGGATGATCGCACGTTTTATTTTACCGGTTCGTTACTCGTCGGTATTCAGATTGGGTAATGCCGTGATTGATATGTCGGTAGATATTCTATGACAATGACAGGTGACGGCCCGATTCTGGTCACATACCCTCAGTTAGATAACAACGAGATTCGGAGCCGGACAATAGATTACAAAAGCACGGTGTTTGTTTGGTTTTGAGCCGGAATTACGGAAGTCGGTCTATATTTAGGTCGTCAACGTTTCGGCATCGCATCTTCACCCTCGCGAAGGCCCATCAAATACAACGCTTTCCATTCGGAGTTTCTACTTGTCGAACGTGAAAGTGTGTATCATACACGCTACCAGAAACATTATCCCTGTTGTGCAAACGTAGTAATGTTACCTGCCATACGGCGTTCACCCGAATTTTTGATTAGTCATTTTCCGCTCCGTCTGCCAAGATCCGCGAATAATTCATGGTGTTTTTGGCAAAGCGAGTTTCAGACGCGAGCTCGCTTCTTCTGCCCAGTTTTAATTACATTCCGTTACAGTTATTTTTCCATTTGCATTGCCCAAAGTGACAATTGCTGAGACGTCACATTTTGTAATTAAGAGTTACGGTCGTTTTTTCGAGATACACCTGCTTTTATTTTACTTGTTGGCCGTTTTAAATTAACGTTTCACCGGTCGTCGTTAATACGTTACGACGGAATTAATTACTTCGGTTGTTGTTCAATTTGCTTCAATAAACAACCGAACGTGATTAGCTATGTCAAATTCGAAGCTCGGTCTTGTTTCTCCTCGTGACACCGTAAAAACACTTTCGCTCGCTTTTGGTGTGTTTCTACGTTTTCGGTTTCTCAAAATTCCGAAACCGGAGGGATTAATTTCGGCGGTTCGTGATCTCACCGCACCTCTCCGCATCATCCGCCAGAATGACATCAGGCTCCGGTCAAGATATCCATTAGAAAGCTGATTTGTTATTTTGTTAGTCCCATTAGATTGTCAAAAGCAAACGATAATGATTGTTATTAAAACGTTTTTATGCGCTTGGGAAATGTTTGGAAAAATAATCCTATTTATACTCGAAAGATTACGGAAAAAGAGGTGAGTAATGTTTTCGTGTGAGAACGATTATTGTCTGTCTGGCGCTGGCTTACGCAATTTTTACACATACAACGTGGAAAACCGCAATTTTTTGCACAGTTTATAGTTAGTAGCTGGCGAGGTATTTTCGAAATGCGTCTGTAATACGTTCGAGATCGTTCAAACAAAACGAGATAAAAAAAATACTCGGCTCCTCCGATTTCAACGGGAACATTCCCCGCTTGGATTATTTAATTAATGTTTTTAATGGAATTAATTGAATCGAATGGAAATTGAGGAAAACTGAAAATTCAATTAAAATTGCGCAACCCGACGTGATGCATGGATGCGTTGCATAATTGTGGAGTCGGGGGTAAAAAATCGGCGAACGGATCGAATTGAAATGCAACGAACGGATCTTAATTATTGCGAACATTGGACGTCAATCAGACGGCGCAAAAACGTAAATATGGCGCTACTTCAAATGGCAGAAATCTCACCTATGTGCGTTAGAAATGGTACGTGGTTCTAATGAGTACGTCGTTGGTGGCATAAATCAAGACTGGTTTAATTGGAATCAGCTTCTGACTCAGTAAACAACACGTTATTAATAAGCCATAAAAATTAATGCCGATTTTTGTAGTCTTTTGATGTGTTTTATGGCGCTCGCTCAATAAAACATGTGCTCTGCGTTCGTATACATGTTGCTGATGAATCACGGCGTTATGTCGTCCGGACGATTTTCCGTCGTCGAACCGGAAGAAAAAACGCAGTATAATTAATTAGAAAGTCTGATCTACGCGACGAAATCCAATTTTAACGCTTTTTAGAAGTTTGCTTTGGGTGAACACGCCGTAAATTTTGTGAAAGTTTCCGAATATGGGCACATTTGAGCCGACGAGGCGTTGTTTGATAAAGTCGACACATTGTGGCGATTTGTATCGTTCGCGGTGGCGAAAGCTATATAACTAGAATATGCAGTGAAAAATGCACGGACATTTGCAGTGTTTGTCGAAGAAATATCGATTTCTCGTCAAAAATGTTAATCGAACAAGGACCTTCATACTCCACTGGAGCTCAAATAGATTCTGCAATGATTTTCTCATTTATCGCAAGTGTTGAGGTGCGGTTTTAGCCGCTCAATCGCCAAATCCAACGGCGACAATTTCGTCTAATTGAAAACGACATTTTCACACTTGATTTCCCGAATTCATTTAAAACTCCAATTTCACGACGACTTGGAACTGTTCCCGTGAATTACAATGATGGTGCAAGACGGGATATTGTTGTCATTTTTCACCGAAAATCATGTTTGTAGCGAACGGTCTAGACAAGGACTGCTGCCAAGATCGTGGGCGAAAAATCCCGATTCTGTGCCATGTAGGTTAATTATTTTTTGTTATTTTTGCGTTGACAGATCGCGATTATTCGTTCGATTATGATGTTTTCCCGTGTTGGTCGTGGACACAACACGCATTTTCAATGTTTATTGCACATCTTCATTTTTTGTGTAAACAATTTGTCTCTTTCTCGATCGAAACGAACGAGCGAGTGAGTCGGTTTATTACCGTAATTTTGTAAAGTATTAATAAATCAAATTTTCTGGATTGGTGCCAGTTTCGCAACGTAATTTATTATTTATCGTCGGAATAGGAGACTTTATTTTAGTGGGAAACACATCTATCCTGCTGATTTTGTGGAAAAGAACGAGAAACGGACGCGATTAGTGTTTATGGGTTTCGCGCCTACGAAAATGGGGGGAGGTCCTCAAAATGAATGGACCCTCTGTTTTCTACAACGTGAATCCATAATTATTATTGCAGCGACAATCTGTTCGCGTCCTTTCAAACAGGTATTGATAATGCGTCTATATTTATATGAAATATATGTGTATCTATAAACCATCACAGAACCTTGGAATATATTGACGTCTGGAATTAACATGCAAATGTCTTATAACTGTTCGTCGGGCAGGGTTTTTCTTGTCCGCTTGCCCATTTCTTCGGCCGAAACGGGTGTACTGTTAGGTTTTGTTTTTAAATGCGGACAACTTATCGACTTGAATGGAACCGGTGCTGCGAGGAAGAGACGACACGAATTGAATTGTGGACCGATTGTGAGCGACCATTATATTTAAATGTAGATACGCAGCGAAATCGGTGGAAAATCGCTCATAAATTATACAACACGCAACCGTACGCATTTAAGGGGCCGAATTAGCGTAATTTATGAACGACTTTCTTCGCTAATCATCACGATGACCCGCATATATCATTTCGAACAGG
Organism: Eledona agricola; assembly: GCA_964023215.1. Classification (NCBI taxonomy): domain Eukaryota; kingdom Metazoa; phylum Arthropoda; class Insecta; order Coleoptera; family Tenebrionidae; genus Eledona; species Eledona agricola. The sequence goes on along the minus strand of OZ026857.1, from coordinate 26,340,493 downwards.
TAGAAAAAAAAACTTCAAATTGTACGTCTTTCATTAACAACCGTTTCCTCCGCGGACATCATTAATATTCGTTTTGTGCGCGATATGTTGCAGCAGGAAGAGCTAATGAAAGTTGATAAAATCCACCTTTGATTAATTGACGTGTCGGATAATCAGCGACGAAAGATTTCGGTTCCTCACGCTTTTCCCACACAATCCGGTACTTCTGTTGTTTCTAATACCATAAACTCCACTTCCTCAATTTGTAACCTGCCTGGAAAATCAGTTGCGATCGACGGGAAAAATCGAAAGAAGTGCAGAACCTGTACCGCGGTTAATCGACGAATGAACCGGAATAAATGATGGAAGAATTGAAGAATCAATCCTTTCCACTAGTAATTGATTGTATGACATGTATTATTTATGACCATCTCTACACGTGGATATCCGTCCGTATGTCGGACTGGATGCCCCCTTCGGATTTCTCTCATTAAAATAAACGTCGTATGCTAAGTGATTCTTTATAAACCATTTAAATATGTTAATTCGACACCATGTATCATTACACATGCGGTTCGCATCCGACGTCCTCCTGTCATGCGATTATTATTTACCTACTTTAGACGACGGCCACGCGAACATTGAATTAGTTCTGTTTACTTTATGGTATACCTTCCCTTGCAACGACCGACCCAGGAAACGAGTGCGCTTCGCCGAAAATTCATCTCCCGAAAAAACGCGGCACAGCTAGACCCGATTATTAATCGGACATAGAAAGTTAATGACATGCAAATAAAGTGCATTAATTTATTTGCCTTTCCGTTAGACCTACTTCGATTTGGTTTTGCGGCGACCGATCGCCCCCTTAACGCGCCCATATTTATTATTACGGGAGTCCGTAATTAATAGCGACCGGTGGAGTGTCAGGTGTCGGCTTTGGAAATATATCTTAATTTATAAAGTCGGGCGTCTACGATATTTACCGGTAATTGTGTCGCCCCGAGTGAAGAAATTCACGTGATTATCTGCGTCTGGGGCTAAAATCGAAATGTGTCAAGTTCGTAGTCAAAGATCGGAAATAGCCGTTCCTCTTTTTTTCCTCTGGGGTATGAATCACGTCTGGGAATGACCGAACTGATGTTTAGTCATGTTGTGTAAATAAATAATTAAGCCGGTTTAATGTTAGGCAAACATCAATTTACACTATTTATACAAGATGGTATCAAACATGTCCCGCCATCCGAGAAAATCTTTTTATATATGCACACAAATAACACACATTCACCGGAATTAAACATTGCAAACATGCCCGTAATTTGATAAACAGTAAGTGGAGTTAGTGGTTACTTGTGCTACTGTGAAGTGAGAGGAAGATTAACATCATAAGAAATCTTAGATTTAACCTTTTTTTTTCAATTTTACCTTATTTTTGCCCCAAAACAATTTCTAATAATTACTTTATTTTCAATTGTCGGGCTCGAAATATTTCTAATATGCTTTTTTTGTACATTGTCCACGTTACGTTTCGCATTTAGATTAAATAAATTTGACTGAACTTAACAAGCTTTGTCTGCATTCCTTTTGTTTTCATTCTTCCACTATCATAATATTTGCTGTCTAGGCATTTCCAAAAGATTTCCAGTATTCCTTTAACTTCGCTCATTACTATTGTAAACAGCTTGTACATGAGAATATTTCCGTTTTTGATTGTTTTGAGGCTTTGTTTACCTTTCAGGAAATCTTTTTTTTCTTCCTCGGCAATGTCCTGATATCCTAGTTGTCGCCTAGTCTTCATCGGCTTTCTACTGATATCTTTGTATTTTGTATTTGTATTTTATTTCTGAGTAACACTTCATATGATGTTGTCGTACAAATATAAACATATTCTAAGTTTGTTCAAGCATTTGTTTTATTTTTTTACAGCGTAGATCTTTTACCATGCAAATATGACATTTGGCATGAATTGTCAATAAAAATTTTACAGGTGAACTTTAAATTGACGCCCGTAGATGAAATTTTTTACAGAAGACATTACATGTATCTTATGTCCGTAACCAACCCAGATCAAAATAAAAAATATGCTACACTTTAATACACTTTCAATGTGATTCCATGACCTGCTCTGAATCCTTTATTTTTGTACTCAAGTTAGGACTTTCGATTTTTCTATTTTATTTTATTTTTGACTTAATCTTCTCTAACACCCATAATCACGTTTAATACCCGTTATACGATTGCCTAATCACCTTAAATTTTCCACAGTAATTAAACGATTGTTATTGTTTATTCATTATTGTTACTAACTGGTAATTATCGCAATTAGTTGTTCATGGATTACGATCTATGCTAAATGTATTGGGTATGATTTGGGAAATGCCTTTGCAATTACTTCATTCGAGCTCTGAAAAGCATTCCATTCTTTTGTGCTTCTATCTTCCGATTGTAGAATTTAAATTGCTAAATAGAATAATCTAGTCCCATGATTTTGATTATTAACGTTTCTGATGGAACGATGTTTATAACAAACTCATGATGTTAAAATCTGCGATATTTACTATTTCTGTAGCAAAGGATCGGTCTCTTTGCCCTTCTAACACCTTTTATAGGAAAACAATTTATATCTGCTTAATTAGCATATTGTTTATGTAAAAAGTTATACACTTTTGCTGTCATAATAACGCGGCGCTGGATATTTTCCGGATAGAGCGGTTTTATTGTTCCAACAGTTATAATTCTCGTTGTCTCTTTAGCTGTTACGTAGCGGTACACTTTTTCCAAATCGACCGTTATTGTTTCAAGTTTTGACGTGATTTGTTTTTATCGAGCACACACCAAGTGTTCGATTTTGTAAGAAACAATCTTAGCGACAGAGATTCGCGTATTACACTGAGACAACGAGTGAAAGGTCACTTGGTTTGCGTTACGGCACGCCATGTCGCACCGAGACGACGTTCTCTTTACGGTTGCAATAAATAATATGCGTTTTCATAAGCCGACAGCTTCTGTTTGCTTGATGGATCAGCGCGGGAGCGAGCGTTCCGATTTTGAAAGCGGCTCTGATCTAAAATGCTAAGCGGACGTTCCGTGTCGAAATCTGATATCTACCTGCGTCTAATAAATCACAACCCCATCATGAATAAGAATCAGAACATTTCCTGCAGTCGCATTGGTCTTTGCCGACCGTAGACGATCATTCGAATCGCGGCTTCCTGATCTGCAGTGATAAGTGACAGCGACGTTTTTACCATAAACACTACTTCATATTTTCAAGTTATTATTTATAGCTATTGTACACGGCGCGTACATGGCATGGGTGATGGCAATAAATCAGTCTTTGTTAAGGAGCGGTAACGGTTAAAACGTTATGACGAGGTGTTTAAATTTTTCATAAATCATTCACAACGAGATCAGAAGACCGCCACCGCAACGCAACGAGTATTTTCGATTACAACTTTAATTTCGGCGCAAATTGTCTTCAACACGCGCACTTGTACGAGTATGTTCCAGATGACGTCAATGTTTGGGACTTTCCCCATCAAGTGGTTCCTTTTCCCTAGTTCACCATATGTTTAGTTGTTTTGCCACGGTTCTGTTGCTACTAGATAGCTGTACAGTTATGCAGGTGTTAATAGTGCGCGAATTTTACGGACCACGGAAGCTGTAACCTACTTTGTTTAGCATCAAAACAACTCTTCACATTGAGGGTTGAGCAAACACTCGAAGAAAGAGTCATCTCTTCTCGATCGCGGGCGTTATTTATAAATGTCTCTACTTATGATCTGAGCTCGGTGCATGTGAATATGCATTAAGATAGACGTCCACTTGTTAAAATCTCAAATAGGAATCGCACACGCGTCTAATGATACGTTTTTTTTACAGGAAACATTCCACAGAGCACAGGAAACACAAGTTGAGCACAAGTTTCCGGTAAGTGATTAGCCTCGCTAATTAATTAAACGGACGATTGCTGATTCTTTTCTCCGTAAAAGTTGAAAAGATTACGAATAGAGTTTTTTTTCCTACGGTTAAGAAGATAATATCTTATTTAATGTCCAATTTAGACTTTAGAAACACTTATCAATGCACTTATAAGAGCGTAAGCTAGAAGCCAGTATGAATATGGTTGAGTTTTCTTCTAAGGAATCCTAAAAATGTCTTTCAAAAACGAATTATGTTGCTATGCATTTTTTGGTACCTTTGAGGTCACTTGAAAACCAGCACATGCGTGTGCAGTTTTCGCACAAATTTGTCGTTAGGTCTAAGAGAAAATTGTCTTTGAAGCAACACACTGTAAACATTTTCAGTGAATTAGTTTTTTGGGAGAAATGTATGAATAAATAAAACTTTTCAAATCACACAAAATGCGATAGCGCCTGGGATGGTGGGTATTATAAGTGGTAAGAAATGTTAAATACAGTTTTTAATGACTCCTGACCCCATGATGTCACTTTTTTGCACTCTGCTAAATCGTCCGACCCATTTCGGGTACGTTGCTCTGTTAACCGCCGGACCGTGCCTTGGTGATCGTTTCTTCTCCCTGTATGCGTCTCGACCATTAAAATTATCGTAAAAGCGAATCACTGGCACGGTTCCGTTGACGTCAGAACCATGCACACACATCTGTATCAAAAAATGCGACTTTGCGCAAAATTCCTATTGCGATGCTCGGCAGTCTGTAAAAATACAATGCGTGCGTTATGGCATCAACCCTTATTTGATCAAACGAGGTTGGACGGGGTGAAGGCTACAATCAAGGACGGCTCGAACTGGATAATTGCCTCTTGAATCGCGAAGGCTCGCTGGCAACTTTGCGTTGACGGCTCTATATGCATTGTAAAATAATAAAAAAAACGACATGTATCATCATCGCCCAGATATGCGCTAAATGTTGTGATCGGGCGGGAGAAGGTTGGCTCGTCTTTCACCATCATCGCTTATAATTATGACATCAGGAACCGACACACACATTGAATTAGATAATCTAAATCTAGAAAAACAATTCAATGATTTCTCTAGGAAAAACAATTGCCAACTAAGATAATTCATGGTTGGCGATGGCAGCCGCAAGAGCTGCCGATGGTAACAAATACTACGCTGCACAAAGCCAAAGAAGAAGAATAATATTACAATAAATTGTAATAATTGACTATAGTCCTCGAATGATTAATGTATCCGAGCATCACAGGACAAAGTGGTACTTTAAATCTTTGTGTCATCGTGTTTTCAATCCCGCTTTCATATGTATTCGTTAATCAACTTTAAAATGAACTTGACTTTTACTCTATATTATTGATGTAATTAAATTTTTTTCAGGTTTCTGGGAATAAGCCTTTTTTTTTGATGGGATGATTTCACAAAGTACATGTCTTACACGATTTTTTAAATTTTGCGCCTTACCATCAAAAAATGGCCAAAAACTACTACTAGATTTGGAGCAACCACATCGATTTTTTTATTTAAATAAATTTCCCTGAAAAACAACTTCTCCTTTTTCCCAGAAACTACGGAATTTAAATATAATTAAAAGTTTGTGTAGATTAACAAAGCCTACAATCTAAAAATTGTTTATTCTTCTGTATTGCTATACAGGCTGTCTCTGAAATAAGTGCAAAAAATTTACTTGCTAGTAGAACGCGATAAATGCAACCACTTTTTGGAAATCCCCTTTTATATTTTATTTTACATCACCTAATATTAATTTCTGATGCGCTCATGATTTGTCTAGTCATTTAATAAAGCAACAATGAATGCTAAACTTATAAGACACATTCGTTTAGAATGTTTGAAACGTCAAATTTTGTCAGAGTGTTTTCAAACAACGAATATCGGAACATTGTGTTTGAAATCGGGGTCACTTTGAACATGTCCTGATATGTTAGATGCACCTACATGTATTTTTACTTCTTCTATTCTCAACAATACAAATGTCGCTTCATGGTATATATTTGACAGACGTCATATTTTTTTTTATTTGACTGTGACATTTGGTTACGATGTTTAGGTATATAATAATTAAATTCATACGCGGGTATTGTAATTGAAGCAAAATGATGAAGAAGAATGAAGTAAAAAAACATGACTTGTAACTTGTGTCCGACCGAAACTGAAACCGAAACCGAAATTACATGTTTTCGTAGGAAAAATAAAGTAAAAATTGTCATAATCAGTCTTTATTTTATTTTAATAAATCACATATTAATCATTTAGCCTCTGATATTTTAACTCATCATATATATGTTTACCCCCCTTATTTCAACAAGCACAAATAGATATTATTTTTTTTAATATTATGAAATAAAATAAAAGCTACAAAACAAAATTACTTTTATACTTTTTATTATAGTAAAAAGAATTTACCTAATAAATATGTTTAGGTAGGTACACAAAACAAGAAAAACATTCTTTCATCTTAAGAACAAAATTATTTCTTGTAAACTTTGGTCATCTTGTTAACGAATTACAATAAAATTCAAATTAATAAGTACCTATCCACCAAATACAACAACTAAATAAATATTTTTAATGCAAATAATACTTCAATCGAATGTATCAAAATAAAAAAAGTTTCGCAAAACCTCCCGAAGGCAGTTTCTGTTTCGACCAGATGACACCCTAAACCGAAACTAAGCCAAAACCCTTTTTTTTTGTCGAAACTATGTCGAAACTGAAACCGAAAGTTACGTCTGACACTACTTGTAACCCAAAGATCTATGAAATTTTTTTATCTTAATTTATTGTTGCTGATGGTGAGATATTTCACCAGAAAAAAATTGCACGTATTTCAGGGACACCTGTACAGTTTCAGCGCTGCTCAAGAATCCACAACTCATTATTTAACCAGTGTGAATCTAATTTAATAGAAGAAGCCCAGAATTTAGAAAACATTTTTAATTTATTTAAAATAAATAATTAAATAAATTAAAATGAACAATATGGTAGTTTTATTTCTGGAATTTAGTGATTTTTCCACATTTTACAAGGATTGGAAAAAAAGCATAGTGTTTAGTCATTTTTCTACATTGCATCAGGATTGGAAAGCACATACACAAATGAAATAGGGGTCGAAAATACACAATTCATGATGCAAGTTCAGGTTTCTCCTAACAAAGCGAGGTAAACTAAATGACAAACGAATATGAGGCATGAGGAACGAAACTATTATTGCTATTATAGGAATGAACCAAAATGGCTTCACTCCGGATCGATACTCTAAGGATAATGTGTCTTGGAAATTGGGAAGCCTCATATGAGCGAGAGGAACCTGTAAGAGGATGTCCATTAAAGTGCGATATGAAGATTGGACACAGAAAAGGGATTTAATTCTGAAATACACTATTTTATCATGAAGCGGTTGAATGTACCAGAATTTGAATTCATCTCATACTGTAACCGATTGTAACACCTAATTCTTGTAATAAATGAAATTGTGGTGTTGCCGTTTTATTAATCTGTTGGTATTTCCTGGAATTGCATCAATGGTCCAGATGTTTACGACGTATCATGTAATTGACCTTAACGTTTCAATAAGACTGCGGTGCGGAGTATTTTGAATTGAAGCCAATGACAGTATAGACGACGCAATTGTGTTGTGTAACTTTTGAACATGTCACTTGCACTTAAAAAATACACTTAATCTGGACGGGATGTAATTAATTTATGATAATTTTTTACATACACATTAATGTTATTTAATGTGGCTGAATGTGTGTGGTTTACGCAACGCACAGTAGCCCATTGTGGGCCGCAGGAATTCTTGTCGGCTGGTTTTTCGCTCGCACCATTAGCATCAATTTTTGGCCTCCTCCGCGTCGTCGTTGTCTGACGACGACCAAAGAGAAGTAAAAAACTGCAAACTTAATTGGCTTAAATTGTCTCGCCACGAAACAACACATGTATCGGACACGCTAAATAGCGGTTTGTTATGATTTATCGAGGAGAAGCATATATAATATAAATTGCCGATCCAATAAATAATCGTCCTTTATGAGCTGAGACGGCAGCCTCCACGTTCCGTTTCGTTCGGAGTGTTGAGGCAATGTCGCCAGGCTGTCTGCGACGGTCTGCCGTTCACTGTCTGACACAGAAAAAATCGCATCTGAGGTGGGTTTTCGGTCGTTCGTTGTTCGTGGGCGTCGTGTCAAGAACTGTAGGTAGGTCTTGTTGCCTCGGACGGGACCAATAACTCTAATAAAAGGAACGTGTCGTGTTCGAGAGCGCACCGATTGTAATTGCTAATCAGGAGGCGGTGGTATAAATCCTATTCTAGTTTAATTGCGAACGCGATTATTCGCCAGAGAATTTTTCTTATCGCCGACATTGATTTGTCGGAAGAGCGGGGCGTTACCGTCCCACAAAAATCGCACCACGTTTGATAATTACCAAAGATAGGCTCGGAGGCAGGCCGCCTGCCTGACTTCCTTCGAACTCCGGCTAGTTATTTTAATTACGTTTGCTTTGGTAATTTATTCGCGATTATGGTAATCGAAAGGCATGTTCTCACAGCATAAAGCGGTCCATTGTCAGTCCCACGCCGTGGCCGTTCTATCGCGAAAAACCCATCGAACAGGTGCAAACGCTTACTTACACGACCACTCCAGTCTATCTATATCTATTATTACAAGACGTACGGAAAATATAAATTGCTTTTTCCTACTATAATTGGCTTGCAGGTGCGCGCACTACACTTCTAACAAAAATATATGCAAACAATTGCAATATCACCGATATTAGCGAAATCCTTTAATCACGTTCTTGAAAATTTAGTGTCGGAAAGGTGGACAAGCGAGCGATTTGTTTGAAAAACATGTCAAAAACAAACGATACAGAAGGCCGAGCGAAAACTAAGGGGCTAATCATTTTTAACCGCCGCATATTTTATTCCCACCAACAAAAGCGCAGGATTTATTTATGGAACTATCAAAACCCGCCATAAAAATAAACGATGTAGTTCGGGAAAATTATAGTTGTTTGTGAATGAATGTCTTATCGTTTGGTTTGTTATCGGTTGTCGCTTTGACGTAACCTCGTCTGTTTTACGTAATGTTTAATGCGCATAACCCGACAATTGCCTCGACAGACTGTACTTTTTAAATTCTTGTCTTTATAAATATTTAAAAGACTATTAAAAAAATTCAAGAAATAAATTAATAGACATGTTAAAACTGTATCTAGCAATGTTTGGTTAATTATTAATTAGACGTTGTTCGTGTTGTTTACTCATTTTATTTGCACGAATACGTTGTTTTTTTTTAAATGTTTTGAAGCAGGAAAAGTGTAGGTGCTGCTGGTGACCGTATCTTAATCCGTGTCGTTATGATATTTGTTGTTGTTGGCCGATCACCGTTAAAAGTATCTGTGTCAAGACCAGAACCCAAGAGCTGCAAGGCCGATGTCCGATCTCCCCGAAATCAAAGGGTCGTCGTACATATTTTTTTTTCTGTGACTTAACACGTTAGACTGCGAAGACGACACCAGTAAAATGTTTAATTTTCGCACACTAAAAGCCAAACAACCTTGGTTTTGTGAATACCAAGAAGCAGCTTCAGCCAACACGAAGAAAATCGATTCGCGATTTTCTCACTGAATAAGTAGAGTTGAAAATTCCAGCAATCGTGCAAAAACGCAAACTTAACGGTTTCTCTTTTTTAATGGCAGTTTTCACTGATATTTATTAATGAGGTTTCTTATTCATACTTTCATCAGCTGCAGCTTGTTCTTTGCCCGATTTTCTTAATCCCACATTAAAATTTATTATAGATTTTTATCTCATTTTTCGGACAGATCTCGACTTGTATTACAAGTCGATTATTATCATATAGCCATTGTTAAAGGGCGACAAGGCGATTTCCAATCGGTCAGCCAACTATTGACCGTTAAAAACAGTGTAGGTTTTCGTTTTAGTTCAATCGAGTGCTAGTAATTCAAAAATGATTTATGGGAAAATCCTTGATCGGTCATTGTCGGCGTTAAAGCAACACACGTTTATCTGATAACTCAATTTGTTTGGCTCCGACAAAATGAATATACGAGTTAGCTCTTTGGTAATTTTTAATTAAAGTCGAAACCACCCACCTACAACTCTTTCTAAATAAAAATTAAAACTTTTGAAATATGAAAAATGTTGATTGGCACCATAATTGGCAGGCAAGTACCTATCTGAACGAAGTAGCAACAAAACCTCCACACTTGGTTTTATGATAACATTCGCGTACCCACTCCTTACTACAAAAACGCTCTCTTAATCAAACGTAGCAGTCCGCTCAGTTATCTAGCGAAGACGTTCTAGCCGAGACGTGCACGCAGTTTCACTTAATTTAGAACGGAATGTGCCATTAAACCTAACCATCTTAGGGCGTAGCAAATTTAGAACAATACCTATTCTCATTCGGTAATTTAATTAATTTATATTACGTCAACGACTTAATCAATGGGAACGAAACCGGCACGTCGTCAATTAAAATCGTATATTTGATTTCAGACAAACGCAGCCGGGATAGCATCACCGATACGAGGCCCAAAGAAACTGTGCTTGAGAAGAAACGGCGCTGGGGATAGTTTCGGGTTCACTTTACGTCATTTTATTGTATATCCACCGGATACGATTGCTGTAAGTAGGAACAATCCCGCATAACGATTTCTTTTTATGAGATTTTTTTCGACAGGACCGCGATGTTAGATACGCCGCCGTGGGGGCCCTGTCCGCCCCAATGGACACGATTTTCGTGAAGAATGTTACGGAAGGGAGTCCAGCCCATTTGGCAGGATTGCAACGCGGCGATCGTCTGCTCAAAGTCAACGAGGTCCAGGTTACCAACAAGTCATACGCCCAAGTCGTGCAGTTGATTAAACACACGCCCGAGTGGCTCCAGTTGCTTGTGGTGCCCAAAGAGGATGATATTCTTCAAAGGGTAATTAAATTATATTTGGAGACGCTAATCGCTTTGGCATGGTTGTTTATCTTATCTGCAAATTGTCTCGATAAAACAGTCGGTTTTCAGTCGAGACTATTCCAAATTCCAGTACGGTTATCGAAATAAAGTTCCTGAAAGTCCAAAATCGGTAGGATCGAAGGTCGTGCTGTATTTTTGCGAAGTCTATTCATAATTTAAGCATCCAGTGAATCATCAACAATGCGACAATGCCTTACGTAATAATTGGCGTATGATTACGTTAGACCTTACTGAGAAAAAATGTGCAAATAAATGTGAGAACAGTGACGATTTGTTTTTTATGGAAGTGGTTGCACCAATTTAATTGAAACTCAGAGGGAAGAAGGAAAAGTGTGAGTCCAAAAATTGTTATCTGTGCGACTATAAATTTAAAAATCCCCACAATTCAATTTATTATCTTTACTTTTATATGCCATTTGGCAACAATAAAGTTATCTGAACGAATTGGACAAATTGTCGCTATCTCCGATTCATGACAACTTCATTCACGGTGCACTAATTTATATATTCTAAATTTTGATAGAACGAACAAATATTTGTGCTGGCATGTTATACAAAAGAAGTAGGAATGTCATCAAGACAGAGTGATCATAAAGTATGGAACAAAACTCGTAATTTACTTATGTAATGTTTTAGCGTAAAACGCACAAATATGTCGATTTTTGTTTTTAAATTGGCTGTATTTTGACGTAAAAGAATGTGCTGATGTATTTTATGCTATATACAACAATTATATAATAAAAAGTGATACCTTGCATAACATTTTTTTTTGTGAAGTTTTACGTGAAAAAATAAAATGTTTCTTTCTTCCTTCCTTGAAGAAAAAATTAAAAATAACAATAAATTTGACGAACAAACAACGAATAATGATAAGCCCTTTAATAAAATTTAACGCAAGTGCTCAAATTGTCACCCGACAACTATTTAACACAGCCCCAGACGTGTATAAACGCTTTTCATACTTCGTACAGTCACTTCGGGATTAATCTGCGCCATTTCACCACGAATTCGTAGTCGTAAATCGTTTAAATTATGTGGTTTATTAAAAGAGACCCTCGACTTATAGTCACTCCACAAAAAATTTAGGGTAAATAAGTCCGAGGAACGCGATGGCCAGTCCATAGGTTCCCGACGTCCAATCCATCGATTGGGAAATTTCGATTTCAGCCTAGTTTCGGCAAAAAGCTGGTTTTGGCTGTCATCCGGAGGTTTCACGAAACTCTTTATTTTGATACATTTGATTGAAGTATTATTTGCATCAAAAATATTTATTTAGTTGTTGTATTTGGTAGATAGGTACTTATTAATTTTATGACCAGATTTTACAAGAAATAATTTTTTCGGCCTCCGTCTCAAATTAGCTATTTTATAAGCGCCCAAATCGTCTTAAAAACTATCATTTGCCTGCCTAGGCAAGAAGTGGAAAGCAGGAATTTTCAATGAAAGCTTTTATGTTGGCAGCGGGTAATAAATTCTGAATTACATTTTGTGCTATTTTTGGAATATGTGTTGGTGTGTATCCATTTTACTTATTATCAGTCGAATTGTGCACTCAAATTACTCAAAACATACAAATGTAAAAAAAAATATTTTATCTTATTATACCGTGGAATAGGTACCGCCAACAGGGGAAAAATAAATACCCTGAACAAAATTATTTTAACAATTAATAATTTTTTTTAATTAAAATCTTTTCCGGCCGAAAAAGTCCAGAAACGACCAGAAACTGTCTTTTGCTTGCCTCCACAAACCGTTCTCGCACTTGCAAAATGACAGTTTCTGGCTTTGTAATAAAAGTAACTATCGTTCTTAAGATGAAAGAGTGTTTTTTATTGTTTGTGTACAGCCATGGACAGTCGAGAATAACACTTTAGCCGGCGGGTGTCATGCAAATACCGACTCTATGAGATATTGTCATTGAGTCGGTATTTGCATCACATCCGCCGGCTAAAGTGTTATTCTTGACTGTCCACGGTTGTACCTACCTAAACATATTTAATAATATTAAAAAAGAAGTATATTTATTTGTGCTTTTTGAAACAAGGCGGTTAATAATATGATATGATAAGTTGATGATTAGTTAAAATATTACAAGCTGAATGGTTAATATGTAATTGATTTAAAAAAAAATAAAGACTGATTATAATAATTTTTACTTTATTTTTACCACAAAAACATGTAATTTCGGTTTCGGCCATAAAAACTAGTTTCAGTCGGACACTAGAAATACCTCATCAAGGTATTCAGGAACCACAACGTCGTAGTGGGGAGGTTTAAAATCTTTGTCAAATTCTTCAAGACTGTTTAAACAAACCTGACTTTATATATAATTTCACCATATCATAAAAAAGTAAGAAAAACAGGTGGTGTTGATTAAAAGTTCGGTTTCAATTGAAGAAATGTGCCGCAAAACAACTTTCAATAGATTTTCTCAAAAAAAAAATTATGTAAGGTCTTACTTTTTTGTTATTGTTGAATAGGGTATTGAAAAATGTATAAAAAATTAAAAAAAAACTGGAAGCTGCTATTTAAAAAATCGATGGTGTCATAGTTCAACAACAGATGACGTCATCAACAACATTTTTTCGCAAAAACAAATTATGAATTTAGTTATTTTGTTGATTTTATTTTTGGACCGAATTATTTTACGAACTAATTCAGGACTGCATTTATACGATTTTTCAGTACTTTGCGGAAACGGCCTACAACCCGGCAAGTAATCAGACGACGCAATTGACCGATCGGCAAGCGGCCCAACACTTCCTCACGCAAACAATCGCGCAGCGACCGCGCGAATTCCAAGTGGACGCCATCTCCTGGAGATCGCTGCAAAACTCGTACGGTTATGATTACAGACAGGCGTTGTACGAGCAAAGAACCCAGAAAAGTGCCGACAATCTCGATCTGAAAGAAAGAGTAAACTCGACTCATCATCCCGATGAATCGTTCCGACGGCATCGATCACGGGCACAACCTCAAGTGCCTCCCTTCCGAAAGATGGGACGCAGATCGAGTGATGGCTGTGCACTCTCAGATCGCGACTACTACCACCACGACTATACAGAACTGAGCGGCGACTGCGGAGAGATGAAAGCGATCCACAAGGCGAATTATATCCCTGCGGACTCAAAAAATGCAGAAGTGCCGCGTCTGAGGTATCCTAACGCGGCGGGATGTCGCCTGAGTTTAGATGCGGGACGACGGGAATCGTCGTCGTCGCTTACGTCGTCGCTGGCCGACGGCAGTAAGGATAGTTTAACGTCGTTTGATTCCACCTCCACTTTAACGGGACAAGAAACCGACGATTCGGCGCTTATGTCGCGATTCAGGAAGAATTTCCAACAGAAGGAAGAGTTTTTCAAGAAGACGCCGGACGCCAATGTGATACAGAGAGAGTTCTACAGCAGGCCCAGGAAGTTGGAGAGGGCAATGTGGCCGCCTATGGATTCGCCGAGACAGGAATCGCCTTCGAAGGCCAAACCGACGCATCAGAGTTTCCAGAGAGTGAAGAATGACATTGAAAACGAAAGAGATTTGTATATGCCGAACGTGGCTTATTCGCCGGTCCAGAAGAATGGAAAATCGCCCGGCGACGCGTTAGAGACATTTAGGGAAGCTTCCGTTGCACCCATCAGTTTGGACAACGTGGAGCAGCTAAATGGTGCACTCGGCGTGGACGACAAACGGTAGTAAAAATTCTGACCGCTTTTTTCTTACACTTACGTCGCCGTTTTTCCAGATTGTATCCTGCCAGCTTACAAATTGTCCAGACGAGAGCCCGCCAATTTGAAAGCGGGAGACCTCTTCCTGAAGACGATCCCCTTCTGAGCGACCGCACCAAGTTCCATCGGAGCGAGCTCGCGCGACTCAGCTCGAAAAAAGTGGTTCCTAACGTGACCGAAATAGCTCAAGAGTTCGAGATTCGCTCCGAACCGAAACGCGACACCGCCACTCCGAAACGAATGCAAAGAGACAGCAGATCATTGGAAAGCAACGGTAAGTCGTTGTTTTCGTTTACATTTTGGCGCTAACGATTCTGGTAAAGATAGTACCAGCAGCAGCAGCTACAGCAGCGGCGATGCGCTCGCCAAACGACTTTCTGGAAATGTAACGATTTCCACCGGAAGTAAATATATTCACTGTCCACCGCCCTCAGAATATGGCAAGCCCACAGGTTAGCAATAGGTGTTGGCGCGAGTTTATTAATGATAGCCGGAGCGTGGGCGTGACAATTAAATTCATTGACTTGGAGCAAGTGGGATGTTTTATCGCGGAACGTGTGATCGCGCAAAAGAAAAATGGAATCTCCATATTGCGCGATTAATCTCATCTCGGGCATCGCCATCAATTATGGATTTTTCTTTCGAGTAATTGCCTTCCTCGAGCCGCTTCGAATTTAGATGTCACGCCCAACGTTACCACTAATCAGTGCCTGCCTGAGCTAACAGACCTATCGTTTCCGAATTAGAAAAGTTTTAAATTGAATGACGCAATCTTTTACGCTGTTTTTGTCGATTACTAATTGTTAACAAGTTTCCTAGCTGCTATATGAGAATATTAAAACTACTTTTTGTTGTGATTGTTCTCCGTTGCATAATACACCGACCAAGTAGGTATTATTAAAATGCTGGCCAAAATGAAATAATGAAGGAATTCGTCGATACGACGATGTTGTAATGCTCACACCGTAATAATATTAATTTTCCTTAACCCTTCAACGGCTGGTGTTACCATAAGGTAACGTTTACCTTTAGTGCTGTAATCTTGTTATTTGTGGCAGGATCACAATTATATTTGACTTTAGATAATTTGTTGAAAAACGATGAAGCCGAATTTAGAGTAAGTAAATAAAACAAAACAACAACAGTGGATTTAGTTAGTTTTATGATACTTGTTTTTTAAAATCTTTTATTTATATGTTTCCATCTTGAAATGGTTTGTTAGGATTATTGTGTTTTTGCAATAATGCCACAAAATGTGTGTTACCATTTGGTAACGGTAGTAACTTTCCGTAAAATATTACAACGTTGCGTTTTTGTATTTTAGAAGAGGGTTTACATTAAAAGAAGCGCGTGTCACAAGTTAGTATGGCAAACTCTTCCGAAACGGCTTGACCGATTTTTATGAAATTTTATATTTATATTCGGTAGGGCCCACAATCGGTCGTAATTTATTTTTCATACCCCTAAGTGATAAGGGTGGTCCACCCCAATGTTTTTATTGTTTTTTGGACAATTTTTTATTTATTTTTTGTGATGTGGCATTAAAAAATACATATAACCCTCAATTTTCACCCTTCTACCACCAACTCCTATTTTTTAATAGCGATATTAGTATTTTTACTTTCATCCACAGATGCGTTTATATGTACGCCCGGGCAACGCCGGGTACATTCAGCTAGTATTATTATAATATTCAAATTTGACGCCACTTTCTCAACTAGAATTTAGAATTATAGTACACACGTATTTGACACGTTTTGGGTCCTGTCCAAAGAGTTCTGGCAGACCAGCAATTCCTAAATCTAGCATAACTTTGAGTAGAGTGTCAGATGAGATAAGATATGACGGCATCTGTCATATTTTTTCTTATACTGATGAAAAAAAACGTCGAAGATGTGTAGGCGAAGGATGTTTTTCAAGTGTCCGCATTATGTGTAGGAAGTGTAATGTTGGCTTATGTGTTGAATACAATCCTATTTTTCATATCAAGTAATAAAGTTAATTTTTATTGATTTAAAAGTTAATACTTTCTTTGAAAAAGACCGTTCAAATAAATTGACTATTTTACATAATTTGTCCTAGAAAGTAGGCTAGCGTTACCATACGGTAACAGTCTTTTTTCGCCATTTAAAAACAAAATATAAATTTTTGTAACTTTTTCTATATGAATTAAAGTAACGTGCGTTCAAAAAAAAACGAGGCTGCGTTGGCCATGGAATTTATCGGCTTTCCAGTGTAGAAACCATAGAAAACATAAACATAGATTTGACAAATGTCAAGATCTGTCAGTTTAAAATTTACCATCGAAATAAAACGGCCCAAGCGCTAGGACAGTTTAATTTTATTTGTAATGAACATTTTTAATAATCATTGGTTTTTAAACCTTCGAATCCAAACAAATCCGAACCTTTTTTTTCTAAAGTATATTGTGTAATTTATAACTCACTAGTGGTCAACGTTCGTGTTTAACTATGTATACAACGATTGGTAGGTCACAAACATATTATTATTATTATTATTACTTAAATGATGGGGAAAAAAAAATTTGGTACTTTAAATAAAATGTAAATATGTAAAAAAAATTAATGTAAAGTTTAATGAAAGACAATCCGTAATTAAACTCCAAAAACAAACAACATTTATCGCAATTGCTTTCGATTTTTTGTCGTAACTCGTCTAAATTTTTTGGCCTACAAAAATAATAAACCTTCGAACCCTCGAATCCAAGCAAACCCGAACCTTTTTTTTTCTAATAATGTTATATTGTGTAATACAACTCCCTAACGGTCGACGTCCGTGTTTAACTATATATACAACGATTTTTGAAATATTAATTGAGAATGCAGTTGCTCTTAAACTGAATTGGTAGGTCTCGAGTTGCGCATAGAGACTGATGACCCATGAAGGTTGACGGGTAACTGAGTGCTGCCAAATATTCTCAAGACATTTTTCGGTTTTGAGACTGATTCTTCTTCATCGATCTATTCACGACTTACAGTTATATCAAATTAATGACCGTCCTGGTCGTGCCGATATTCTCCTCAACAGAGGAGAAGCTGTAACAATGAATAGATTGATGTTTGGATTCACAACGATACCGGGAAATGTTTTGCACTTTTTTTTATCCCATTGTCAACAAGGAAGCTAACCTAAAAAACATGAACAGACGCGAACTGACACTTTGAAGTTTTGCTACACTAAATTGATGCACAAAGTTTTTCCATGGCCAACGCTGCCTCGTTTTTTTTTTAACGCACGTTATTTTTACATAGAATAAAAACGATTTTTCTTATTTATATTAAAAATAAAATTCCGCCGTTAAAGGGTTAATTGTAATAATGATGCGGTAGCTTAGTTGTTTCTTAGTGTTTCTTTTCCCTGTGTTGCATGTCTAAAATTGATGGATGGTTTTTGCAGAAGCGTCAGGGAACCAGGCGAATCGAATGCGCGCCCGTTCCAACTCGGCAGAATCGTGGGTAGCAGCAGTTGCAGCGGCTGAGAAAAAACCCGAAGGCAATAAGAGGATCAGCAGGCAGGATGCGATCGCTGACGAGGGTAATAAATCGAAAGGTTAGAGTTTTCTTGCGTTTTGCATTAAACCATGGAAAAACGACAACAGCGCGTTTGTTGTTTTTGCCATTGTGTCAGAGGAATTGTTGAACGATTTGTGCTTCCTCCTCAGACCATCAGGTGGACGATCCGGGTCAGATCCCATACGCCGACCTGCCTCCTCTCATTCCCGTGCCCGTCGAACATATGCACATCACCCCGTCCGTATCCATCACTCCCGCTCCGTCCGAAATAGCACCCCCAGCTTCGAGGGCAGTCCGGCCCAACCAGCTAGACTTAGAAGGGCCCGTAAGGCCCGCCAGGCACCTCAAACCACCGTCTTCGATAGTTGACACGCCGATGCGTCGTCCCATTTCACCAGGTAGCGATCACTAGTCGTGGCTGCTAACCTAAACTAATCGAAAAGTCGGAGGTTAGCCAACCCCTCCCTCTTTTTAAATCGGTGTTTTTGAACGATCTTCATCGATCACTTAACTTTACTAACTCAACTTGGTGTCAGCATCTTTGCTCTTTCATTATTGACGTTTTTGCACTGTGTCGCACCCGTTCTAATGCTTTCTTTCTGATTTGCAGTCATCGGGGAGGATAATAAACCGATTGTGGTTAAAAGAAGGACTAAAACTACTAACCTGGGTGAGTATTTGTGCGTCTAAAATTCTTAACAAATTGTCTGTTGTGTGGGTTTTATTGTGCGGATTTAACTTTTTTTTTAATATCGTGGTTCGGTGTTTCAGTTGACGACGAGCGTATCACTCGTCGCGAGTCCTACTTGAAAGCGACGGAGGGAGGCAGGATGCACTTTGACAGCGACATGAGCGACGGCGACGTCTCTCCCCAGGTCCTGCGAAGGTGAGTTCTTTGGGCTTGCTCTCCGACTCGTCCTCCCACATCCACCATTTTCACACACACACACTGCCTTCCGCTTTTCTATGTACGGTTCGATCTTTCGTGTCGCTCTGTGATTGTTAATCTACTTCTGGCGTTTAGCGCGCACAGACGTTGGCGGCCTCCTTTGTTTCCCGGGGACATTCAACAACTGCGTAAGCTGTTTGAGGACGCTGCTTCCTCTTTTGGGTGAGCTGGATTTTTACCTGCTTGCCGCCAGTAACACTACTAACCCAAACGTAGAGATTGTCTAACGGCTTCGGTGATGCTTTTGAGCTTGCAGTAAGACACAGGGAATGGAACTTATTTCACGCGCCAAAAGCACGGCAACTGGTGTTTTACTCGACGAGGTGATGGTGGATTTGTTGCACAAATAATTTTTTGTTGGCATCATACTAAAACCGGAACGGAAACAATAATTCCTGTCGTAATAGCACCGGTATTTTAATTACGTTATTAATTGGTATTTATTATGGGTTTCATCGCTTGGTTTTTGGTTCTGTCAACCCCATTTTCTCACTCAAGCACGTGACCGCCTTGCCCTGGAGCTTACGAAATCTGCTCTTTCGGACCATATTCGGGTTCTGATCCGATAAAACCCATCAACTGATTGCATCTTTCGAGTTCATCGCCTGTTGCCGTCAATGCAAGGCGACGTGTCCGTATTTCATTAACGCCGAACGTGCTCGAACTTTCTACGCCGTCCATATAAATAAGTTGTTGCGTCTCGGACGCGTCAAGGAAAGAAAAATTGCAAAGCAAAATTGCGCAATGCCGAGATGCTCCGCTGGTCAAATCCGAGGTGAAATCGGAAACGTCAAGGGGAAAGTAATCATAATACAATGCATTTTTTGGCACACGACTGAAGCACTGCACCGAATATTGACATTGAATTTTTTTCTAATTTACCGCGACTTATTTCCGTCATATTTTAGCGGCAGCGTGAGCGGAAACAGCAGCAGCAGCGCTTCTTTGGACCGCGAAAAAGCAAATTCCAGTCCGCTCGAAAAAGACAAACATGGCGTCATCAGAGAGGGTCCGCTGCACTGCAAAATTACCGAAATTGATGGAAAGGTATGTGGTGTTGATTTCGTCAAACGGCATAATTTTAACGCATTGATGGACGTTGTAGCGTTCCGGAGACCGATCCTGGAAACAAATTTGGGCCGCCCTCAGAGGTCCCAGGCTGTTCCTCCACAAAGATAAACATCACCAGGTGAGTGTCTTTCGCTGGTCAACGAAGCGAATCCGTTTTGGACGCGCTTGTTTTACTCTTGCTTTCTATACGTACCTAAACATGATAATTTCGAAGCGTACTCGACCAACCCATTAAGACTATCGTGACTTTCACTCGTTTTTACAAGCGGCGGATAATCGCGTTATTAATTACGATCGCTTCGAACAAGGGAGAGAAACTAATCTGTCGCAATTATAAAATGATAAGTTCGCTATTGTTTAAAAATTTCAAATCTTCGATGAACAGATGGAAGATTAAAAGACGTCCCGCTTTCGAGTTATCGAGGTTACTTGGTTAGACAGACAAACCGTCGCAGGAAATTTCTGGCGATTTCAATGCTGGACTCCAACACCAAACCCTCTCAACCTCAATTAGTATGTGGTTCACGGTTTCGTAAATTCTTCGTCCTGATAAGGTGTTAGCCAAATGACGTGCGCGTGTTAATATGGCAACTTCCGCCCGTATTGAGGCCCTTACGAAACGGTCGGAACGACAGCACATATGCACCTCCTCCTCGTCCGTCCATTACGAAACTTTTACTTTGGCGCGTGTTGGTCTCTCGGCAGTCGTCGTCGTCGCACTGAAAGCGTCGCAGCTTCTTAATGAGACCTCCTACTCGGCGCGTTCATTAAAGGCCGCACTTGAAAATCTCGTTCGACCTGTTATAATTCGCTATCAGCGACGGTGGTTATATTTAGCGCCATCCCCAGTCCAGTCTTGGATCGTTGTCGTTTGTGCGTTGTGTGCTACGACGAGATGAAACCATGAACGCTCTAAGCGACCACCACCGGAACAAATCCGGGACGGTGTCCTGCATCCCGTTGCAGCTAAATTTGCACTTTTCAGCGCAGGGCTTCTTCCCGAGAAAACTGAGACGATGGGGTTCGACCGGATCTTGGGTAACGAAAAGTTTTTATGCCAGGTGCCCCATTAATTGCTTATTGTCTGCTTTGCGGTCGAAATCGGATGACGTTGACGTCAAATCGGTGCGATTGTGCTGTTCGAAGACGATTTCGGTGCTATTGTTTCGCGATGGAAGCCGCTTTTTTAATCAGCTTGTAAACGCAAGTCGGTTGCGAAAAACGCATTACTAAATCTTGGTGGTGTCTTCAAGGTCTTCATGGTATGGAATGTACGCCGGAGAAAAAGAACGATTAAACCAATTTCATGTGGCTACTGCGGCCTGTACAGCAGATTAGCGCCGTCCGAACATAAAACTTGAACGGCCGTGAATCGCTATTAAATTCGCTCGAGTTTAAATTGCGCCCCGATTTTTTCGTTCGTCTTGTTTAATACTTGATCGGTCGATACGCAGAGTCCGATGGGTACGTCCGACGCCGTCGAGCACTCTTTGGCCAGTGGCGTCGACATGAGGGCCAGCGAGGTGCGCGTAGCCGAAGATTACACCAAAAGAAAACACGTCTTGAGGGTGTCGTCGGTCAATCCGTGTCGCTCGGAGTTCCTCCTCCAGGCAGAAAACACCGAAGATTTCACCGACTGGTATCAGGCCCTGCAGGAACAGATGGCCACCAACACAGAGGCCGAAGCGAAATTCGTAAGTGTAAACACGTTTTTCTTCTTCAATTCAATCCGAACGCGGACTTCAGTTAATTTATGGTGTTGGGTAAGACAACTGCGAAACTATACTCGTAATTACAGTTGTCATTAACGCGAAATCAAAACCGTGAAAAAACAAAACAATGAGATTTTTATATAAGCCATTACTTCATCTTTTATGTACAACCGTGGACAGTCAAGAATAACACTTTAGCCGGCGGGTGTGATGCAAATACCGACTCAATGACAATGTCTCATAGAGTCGGTATTTGCATAACACGGGTGTTATTCTTGACTGTCCATGGCTGTACATTTCGCTAACGTGAACAACTATCAAAATTATGTAAAGTGTTAATTGTCGATTGATGGTTTTATAATTGTTAGGATCCCTCGACGGGTAACAAACAACAAGCCGTGCCGCAAAGTGTACCGGCCTCCACGTCCATCCTAGTCCACGGCGGAAGCCGCCTCTCACCACAACCCTTAAAATCCAAATCTTCTGCCGCCCGAAATCGCTCTCCCACTGGTCAGTCTCCCGTCAGCAAAACCCGAAAACCCTCTCAAGTCACCGACCCTTCAACCAGTCCCAAAGTGAAGACGTGGCGCGGAAGAGTCGCCAAACAGTTCCGGAAGATGCACGGGGCGAGCTCTCCCAGTTCGCCGACCGCGCCGGAAGGCTCCACTTTTGGCATTCCGATCGATCACTGCCTCATGACGGACACCAATCCCTACATACCGAAATTTGTGGAGATATGTACAGACATCGTGGACGCTCGAGGTTTACAAACGGTTGGTATATACCGAGTTCCCGGAAATAACGCTTCCATAACGGCGCTGATGGAGGAAGTGAATCGAAACTACGAAACGGTGCCGGTGGACGATCCCCGTTGGAACGATTTACACGTCGTCAGCAGCTTGCTGAAGGCGTACTTCAGGAAAATTCCCGACTCGTTGGTGACGAGCGCCTTGTATCCCGCTTTCATCAAGGCCGACAAAATCGAAAATCCGGAAGCGAGGATGAAGGAATTGAAGCGACTGGTGCGGAGTCTACCTCCTCACAACTACCACACGCTGAGGCACATAGTTCTGCATCTGCGCAGGGTGGTGGAGAATGCGGACATCAACAAAATGGAAGCGAAAAATCTAGCAATTGTGTTCGGACCGAACATCGTACGACCCGAAGAGGACAATATGGAAACAATGGTAAACAACATGACACATCAGTGTAAAATCGTCGAGACGCTCCTCACCGGGGTGAGTAAACGCGTGTTAAACATTTCGAAGCAAATGTTTGTTTATATTATGTGGTTAGGCGGATTGGTTTTTTGCGGACGATGATTCGAACAACTTGCCTGTTCCCGCCGTTTTACCCGATGCACATGAAGAGTCTGAGCCAGCCAATAATCAAGCTTTGTTATTGGATAATATTAGCAAATATGAAGGTAGGTAATCGATCGGTCGATTGCGGCTTCGTATTCTAACTCGTAGCTGTAGCTTTAAAGGATAAGGAGAAGAATGGTGCATTGTTTTCGTCGATAATTTCGGCGGCGCAGCGCAAAGTTAAAAGAAAATCTACCAAAGGTGCATGTTCCTTCAACGAGAGCAAGGAGGAAGTGACGTCGCCAAACGGGCCCGACGTTTACTCTTCCAGAACCTTCTCGCATAGTGATCTCAAAGATGTGCGACTCTTGTCTATCAAATCGCAGCAAATTACTGATAGCTTTCCATTGCAGAGTACAAGTAGCGTGGACGGTAAAACTGGCGTGATACCAACCACCGTGACCGAAATAGAAAAAAACGGTCGAAAACCACCTGAAAAAGTGCCTTGGTTCAACTACTCCACAGACAAGGAGGACTTTTACAGACGGGTCGAGAACTTTAAGCAGGAGACCGAGGCAATGTTGCAGATGCCTCGAAACTTGGAGATTTCCGTCAACAATATCGGTAATAAAATAACAGCGCCTCGACGTCCTAGAGCACCACTTTTACTATTTCAGCATCAAAATCTCCGAGTTTGAGTTCTTCGGCCGGCAGCGTCAACCAAACGCCGCGACTGCCAACGAAAACTGTCGACTCCCACTTACTCAAAACACACAGTGCTTCCAACGTATTCGCGAGGACAATGAACGTAGACAACCGACACAGCTTAGACAATTCGTACGCGGTGCAATACACAAACAAAAACAGTGGCAGTGAGTTCGGGGGCAGTTTACGCGACACAAACAGAAACGAGAGTGTCGGCAATACGCAGACGGAGCGAATCGGGCGGTTCCTGAGACGCAGCGGTTCCGTCGAACACATCAACTCGGGGTCGTTGGATTTGAACGCGAACGGTGCTATGAAGAAGGTACGCAAGTACGAAAACGAGGTAAATCTTTAAATGCCATAAGAAAGGCGGCTTAATGAGTGGGTTCCAGGGGGACATTGGTCAAAGGGTCGGTTCGCTGGATTCGCTCAACAAAGTGGCTTCTTTAGACGACGGTAAGTTGAGTTCAGAGGTCATTACGATTCGATGGTGTAGATTGTGAACAACTTGAACAACTTTTTGGGTGTGTTAGGGTGTAGTGCACCTCCGCCTCCCGTTAGAGGGTGGCGGCCAGTCAGGCCACCAACTACAGCACCTCCACAGCGTCCCCCACGTACGCGACACTTGTACAACAGATTGTGAGGTAGAAAGCCGTGCTCCACCAAAAAAAAAAACAATAAACAGCTTCACGCATCCCCTTTTTAGCTTTAGCGTAACACGTGACTGACTGATGCACAGCCGCCTCGATTAATTCAACTCCGTTTTTTTTCTCTTCATAAATAACAATTTTAAATGCTTTTAATGTTTTTTTCCGAGTCGACGCTCGCCTAATTCCGCGATTTTATTTATAGAAACGGACCTGGTGACCGCTCTAACCACGCTCTACGATAAAAAACTTTTGGAGAAGAAGAGCTCGCAGGAAAACATCTTGTCCGGCGACGATTTTCCCTACGCGGACGAGTCTTCGCCCGAGAAAACGCATCGCGCGGTCGCCCATTCTCTTTCAGACAAAGAAAACGTACCGAGTCTGAGCGACTTGTACCGAAATCCGAGTCTGCACAAGAACCAGTACAGCAGCAACAAATCAAACAACTTGCTGAAAGAATTGAAGAACGAAGCGGAGAAGGACGAGGATTCGACAATGACATCTGCCGGCGACTTACCCGACAAAGAGAAGCACATATCAACCAACAAACATGCAACTAACAAAAACAAAATCACCCCGAATGCGAAATTGAAGCGTTCCGAATCGCTGAACAAACCGGAACGAACCGTTTCTCCACTCAACATCAAACTGAAGCGGTCGGAAAGTTTGAACAAAACGGGGGACAAGTTGAAACGGTCCGACAGTCTGACTAAAACTGAAAAAACCGAAAGCAATCTGAACAGAAGACGCGAACTGGCGACGTCGGTGAGGCGCTCCAAGGACGTGACCAAGCTGAAGCGGAAGAACGGAATGCCCGACCGAAGCATCAAACGTCGTCATACCGTCGGCGGAACCAAAGATCCCGATAAAGTAACATGGCTGGACAACAAGTACCAAGAGGAGGTTACTTCGAACAAGGAGAACAAAGAGAAAAACTTGCGAACGAGTTCGCCCGACTTGAGCTCGACGCGACGGGAGCGGTTATGTTTCGAAATAAATTTGGTGGGTCCTGGAAACATGGTGGTGGCCCTCAAGCAGCACCTAATGGGTACTCGGCCGCAGAGTTTTCCCGAAACGGCGGTCTTCAAAGTACCCCTCGAATCTCACGTTTAAGACGTCGCGTGCCTTAACAAGGGATAGACTGAGCTAAAGATGTGCAATACGCATGTGCATTGATAATCATATTTATTTAGGGTAAATCAAACGCAAACATAGAATGGAAGATGCTTTCGTTTCGTTTTTGGTTTTTAATCCTGGCAAACGACGGAAATGTAATTTCTACGCTACAATAAAGAGAGATGCGACGCGGCGATTCTTATTTTACGGCATTTAATTGTTGTTAATTTAGGTTTTTGCTTCTTTAAATGTATATGTGATTCTAAAAATAATGAATTAATTCAATTCCAAGTTGAAGCAATTAAATTTGTGATAAAACAGTAGTGATCTAGGCTTGTACATAATCGTGTTGTTGTATTTTTTTCATGCGGAGTTTAAGTCTTTATTCGCTTCGATCATCATTATTTTTTTCTATTAATTATATCATGACAGTATTACCGAATACTGTGCCAAAATAATAATTAGCTAATCCTTTTGTAAATATTGTTTATTTGCTTGTGAATGGTGTATAAAGGTCATTTTATAGGCTGATCTTATTCTTGCCTGTTATTGTTTTTTATAGTTTTAAGTACAAATT
The DNA here is from genome assembly GCA_964023215.1 of Eledona agricola. Taxonomy (NCBI): domain Eukaryota; kingdom Metazoa; phylum Arthropoda; class Insecta; order Coleoptera; family Tenebrionidae; genus Eledona; species Eledona agricola. The sequence continues at coordinate 26,314,229 of OZ026857.1, read as the reverse complement.
GTATGTGTTGTTGTAACTTGTGAAAATTGTAAATATATTTTCAAATTATTCGGTTCATTTTTGTTTGAAATAAATACGTGTTCGAATTCAATTCATCTCCTGCTTAATTAAGAGTTTCAAATAAGATTATTGTGTAATCCCAACCAATTTAACTCTCTTCAAAATCTCGGTCTAACCCCGATAACGAACCCTATTAATCAACAATGATTTCCATTAGCTTTCGACAACCAGAATCTCGCCACAACGCGTTGATAAGCGCTACAACGACACTCTTATCACCGAAATTACCAGTTAATACGTCCTCTATTACATGGGGAGGTTATCACAGCCAGCTAAAAAAAATCGATCGCCGAATAAACCTGGCCGAACATAATTTAATCGACGCAAAACGTTCAAGTTCTGCTGTTTCAACTGAGCTTAGTCCCTTGAAATAATCGATTTTCGGCCTACGTACGCCTTCGCAATGACGCCAGAGCGCCGGCGCTCGGCGTCATCTCCAACAGACGATTTTGTATCGCATCCACGAATTTAGAGGGCCAGAGGACGCCGTCCCCTTTAAAGCCCTTCGCCTTTTTATCGAATATTTGTAGTTGTTTTGCGGTCACGAGATCAACGAAAGCGATGCTGTGAACAGCCTCTTTCTGCACACCAGGTGAGTGGATTTTTTCCATCAACCCTTTGGGAATATGTCAGCACCCACCTGTTTTCGACGACAAGTCGTAAGAAACGATATGGTCTTAGTTTTGTGGGCGGCAGACCCTTTAATTGTAACATGACCAACACCTCGATCCTTTCCCCTTTTTATTGAAATAGAGAAGTGAAAATTTCTAGAGTTCTATGGTTATCAATTAATTATTCTTGTCATTCAATTTTTAGGCAGCATAAGCAAATTAATATAGGTACAACTTTAGATAACTAATTGTTGAAAGCAATGGGTCACTCGTTAAAATCCGACTCGAAAGAAACTTTTTTTTTTAATTTTGTTAAAATCCGACCTGATCTGGTCCTTAGCGACGTTCTCGGAAGCATTCCTCTTAAATGTGCGTCTTCTGGTATAAGCACATCAAACTTAGAATTTTTCCATGAAATATTGATCGCTGAAACGGCGTCCAAGTAAGTGAAAACAGCTGTCGACGCAAACAATTCCAAACTCCTGTAATCACTCTTTGATCGTATATAGACTTTTTGCTTCTTACTTCAGTTAGCGATTTGTTCAGGACTTGGCGTTTTTGCAAACGAATGTAAATTGCATCAAATTTAATCAACAAATTAATGAGATTTTCTTATTAAAGGCCATGCCGTGGCCGGGCGTACCTACAAGGATCGCTCTTTTGCTCCTATTCGCCGCCGTCGGTCCTCCGGGGGTGCGTTGTGAAGGGAACGTCGGTAAGTAAGTCGAGCCTAATAAAATTTCAGCTTTCAAAACTGCGTCATGTTCGGAATTTATCATTTTTCCCGCGACCGAGTCGAATACAAAGTGGCCCGACTGCGAACTTGTGATTTTAACGCGTCTTGAATTAATCGCACCGATTATCGCGCGTTTTACATTTCTGCAAGATCGTATCAGCGTCATTAATCTGAAATCATATCTGTCGACGGTTGTTCCACTGTCGGCTTTTATGCAACAATCAATATATCGATTGTTCCACCTCTGCTGACGTAAATGACATCCGACAAAGAACAACCGGGCACGGAGCTTTTGTGGTATTTTCGACTTTCCAAATGCGGCGGGCTCCCGGATTCAGCCGCCCACGCAACATGTGATGACGTCAATTTTCAGCCGTTTTCAGCGTAGGTACGCTGCCGCTGATCAATGAAATGCGCCCTCATTCATGAACCGAAGGACCGCTCCGAAAGCCTCGGCACGCCAATAAAGAAAAATGACACGATTATCGGGGAAAGTTCTAGATCGCGTGACTTGTTTTCGAAGGATCGTGTTATAAATAGTAAACAAGTGCTACGTCAACGCAACCCCAAACCTAAATTAGCGAGATTTTTTTTCCCTTTTTCAGGTTGTTTGTTTAGCGAACGACTCTGTCTGGAAGAGGAATGGTGCTTCAATGGTAAATTGTCGATAATTATTAATCGGTCCACACGTTTGTGATATAAAATTTCAGATTTCGCTTTTGGTCGTTGCTTGCCGCCGACTGCGGATGTCGACGAAGACGATTTATACAGGTATTTGTTGAAAGAACGGCACAGATTTGCTGTATGATGCGTTTTAGGTACGATCTGGAAAGAGAGGTTTTGCACCAGATAAGTCGGGAATTGCGTCGACTGTTCGCTTTAGGGTATCGTTGGAGTCATGGTTATACGCAATGTCGATTGCAAGGAATGTTATATGCCACCAAACACGAGTAAGTAGCACAAATTCAAAAAAATTACAATTTTTTAACAAGAACTCTAGCTTATTTCATAAGCTCTTTCCTCTTCCAAGTTTTCACAATTATTGCCTGCATAATTCCATTGTGCCGACTCTATAATTGAAGGGATCCGAAGGAATGGATGCTACAGTCGCTCCTTTTTTATGAAATCCGTGGCTCAAAATTGGAAAAGTTGTTCGAAAAATTATATAAATGTGTGATTTCCAATATTTAAATATATTTATTACAAACATTTTAATAACCATTATCGTCATTAACCATTATTTATATTAAATGCAGTTAGACCCTTTTGCCTCCAAAAAAAGATTTATGAAAAAAATCACTTGCATCATTTTACGCTAGTAGAATAATATTTTATTGAAGTAGAACAAAATTCACAAAATATGAAAAACCACAATGTCCTTATTCATCGTGGTCAGAATCTAATCCAACCTTTAAGTCATTCAAATAAATAAAATCGATGTATCTAATATTATCACTTTTTGATTTTTTATGTTGTTTCTTTTGACTTTTTTGAGATTTTTTATTAGCAGTTTTATTTTCGCACGGCAATGTATGTAATTCATTGTAAATGGGAGTTAACAAGTTCATTCAATTTTTACGACTGGGATTTTTTTTCCTTCAAGTGCTAAAATCACTTTATTTTGCCACCAGCAAATTTATAGTTTTAAGTGTGCAAATACGTACTTAGCTTATTTTTTTCTTTTTTCATACCAAATTAAATTGTTCCCTGTTAGTAATATGTATTTTCAATTCAGATTGTATTGCTCAAAATATTCACACTTGCAGCATATCCTTCGAAAATAACGCCTGCTCGCACCTCGTCGATCAAGACCTAGAAGGTGCTTTGAAGGCTCTAGAAGAGCAAGATCCGCTAGATCCAGCGGAAATGGCCATCGTCAAATATACACCCAGCATTGAAAACCCTCATGCGGATTTCGCAGACGAGGTTTATTATCCACCGGTCGACGAAGCTCCCCAGCAAACAATTCGGGAGAAAATTTTAGCACCAGAGGCCGTCGATCGTACGCTCTTTTTAAGTAAATTCCTCTAACACTAATTTTTATGCTCATTTTAGTGTTCGATATTGAAGACCCGTACGCACAATACGAAGTGATGAAACGAACTTGGATACCACAAATGCACAGACGTTCCCCTCAATTGGCACCGCTGGAGAGTTTCAATCCGCAGGAGTCTAATGACCAACTTGAGTTTCTTCCGCCCGAAAACGACCTACGCCAAGACTACCCCTTCACTCCAGATGAATATGCGAAGCTGGCTAGTTTGCTAGCACAAAGCGCGGACGACGTAGAAGAACAGTTGGAGGACAATGATCCTTTTGAAAGGTTCACGTTGAAGTACAATACTCCGGATAATTTTCGTGCTGGTTGGGAATCAAAAGATTCTCTAGGCTACAACGATTTTCCGGAATCGCGGATATATTTCGAGGAGGGCGACGAATCGGACGAAGAGTACGGTAGTGGATTGCCCGGAGTGGGTGTTTTCAGGGAATTAAAAAATAAATTAGATTTGGACGACAATAATCTACCTGCACAGGAAATCTTTAGGGAACTGCAAAACCAGCACAATTCGCAAAACGCACCTGGCATTTACACTGAGGGCGGAGTTGTCTATGCTCCATCATCGGAGGAAGAGGACGTCAGAGATGATCTCGACAAACTTCTCACCAAGTACAACTTGGGATTTAAGCGGCCCGAACGCCTCGACGTCAAAAAACCGGGACCGCCATTTGACGCACAAATACTCGACGATAAAAGAGGTAAGTTTTTGAAACATATGAATTACCTATCATTTTCGAAATAATTTAAACAGTTTTCGGATTAAAGACGTATATTTTAAGACAAAAATTAGATGGACATATGTGGTCATAATAATGTGCGTTCAAAAAAAAAACGAGGCTGCGTTGCCATGGAATTTATCGACTTTCCAGTGTAGAAACCATGGAAAACATAAACATATAAATTTGACAAATGTCAAGATCTGTCAGTTTAAAATTTAGCATTATAATAAAACGAACAAATTTTATTTAAATTGTTTATAATAAATGCCAGGACATGTATTAATCGCTCTCATAAACATAATGCTACCACCCTCCTTCGCATCCATTTACTGAAATTTGTCCTACAGACTAACTACCAGAATGTCAAACAAACTGTAAGAAAAATATACATGCGTTATTTATTGTTTCCAAGCAAAACGCTAGGACAGTTTAATATTATTTTTAAATGAGCCACCTTACGACATAAAAGGGTTTCTTTCGACGTCACGTATTTCTTGTACAATGACGCCATCATTGGTTTTTGAACCTTCGAATCGAAGCAAACCCGAACCTTTTTTTTCTAATGTATATTGTGTAATACAACTCCCTAGCGGTCGACGTCCGTGTTTAACTATATATACAACGATTTTTGAAATATTAATTGAGAATGCAGTTGCTCTTAAACTGAATTGGTAGGTCTCGAGTTGCGCATAGAGACTGATGACCCATGAAGGTTGACGGGCAACTGAGTGCTGCCAAATATTCTCAAGACATTTTTCGGTTTTGAGACTGACTCTTCATCTATCTATTCACGAGTTACAGTAATAAATGAATAAATGAACCGTTCTGTAAATTCAGAAATGGCACAACCACCATTCCTGAATTAATAAGACGGGTCATGATTCGCCTCTACAGACAAAAAGAGGAGATACTGTAACAGAGAATAGATTGATGATTGGATTCACAACGAAAGCGGGAAATGTTTTGCACTGTTTTTATCCCATTGTCAACAAGGAAGCTAACCTAAATATGAACAGACTCAGAAATTTTACTACACTCAATTGATGCACAAAGTTTTCCCAAGGCCAACGCAGACTCGCTGTCTTTTTGAACACACGTACGTTATAACGGACGTATAAAAATAAAACAGAGGTTATGTAGGCCATGGAATCACTTTGACGTTCAAAAGAGTGTAGTGAAATTGAGTTGGAGAAATTTGAAATTAAGTTCTTTGTTAATAAAGTCTCGGACACAAATAGTAAGATATATTTAATGTCTTCTTCAACAAATTCTATTTTAGGTCTTGGTTTAGACGTCGAGCAAATTTTTTATTGTCAGCTGCTGTGAATTTCGGATTTGACAGTTTAAAAAGTGTACACTGCAAAAAATAAAACAAAAGCTACGTACTTTATCTTTATATTGTAATTATTAATTGTTTATTAAAATACTTTGTTGTACCTCAAAGGTTTACGTTATTTGGCATTACAATGTAAATCAACCGTTTAGTGTTAAGACGTATAAAATTAATATTCGGCTTTTATGCGAAAACTGTTCAAATAAATCACGTTGTCACGTTGTTCACAAAAACTAGACCCGTTGCTTCCAGCTGTTCCAAATAGACAACAGAACTATCTCAACCGACAACAAAACTATCACAAGATACATTCGTATCATGAGCCCTACATAGTTGACACGGACTACGTTTACGTGGAATTTAAGAACAAGTGAGTGTACATTTGTGCTTGAGTTAAATCGTCACTGGACTAATTCCAGCGTGTACAAATGGGCGGAAGGCAATCAAGTAATTGGAAACATCTCAAATCTCCTTAAACTGGAACCGAACGCCTTCAGTCATGGACGGTACGTTTGCTAATCCATGACTACACGATCATTAGTAATTTGTTTGTAGTGTGGATCGAAATGAAGTGACTTTCAAAGTTGAACCAAACAACAAAGGATGGAATTCGACTCAAGTGGTGCAACAGATCGGTCAGACCAGTATTTTAGAAATGAAACACAAACTCATGCTTTTGTTGCAGATCGGATTCGAGACGAATTAAAGGACGCTACTGGCGTTGTCATAACAGCCGTCGGAATCGGAGACAAGGTCAGTATGACTACGCCAGTTACATAAAATAAAAATTTAATTGTTTTTCTCATGCAGACCAAACTTCGCATAGAATCTAAGGTAAGTTTCAGGATGTAATCATGAAAGCAAATCTTTTAATCACAATTTTTAGAACACCGATGACAAGGTGAGTAGTTTTTTCATTGTACATAACTTTAAGCAATACATTTAGAACGATTTGAAGACACAAGTGGCATATTCGGCTTTCGACAACGAATTCTACATGGTCGTGTTTCTGGTGTGCGGCGTTTTGGCCGCCATGATAATATCCGCATCTATTTTGATCGTAATCAAACGGCACCTCAAGTCGAAGGAAAAACTACAAGGACTGTCCCGCCCGGATACCGAAGCCAGCAAGGACTACCAAGACTTGTGCAGGGCGCGCATGGCCACCAAGGGCCAAAACGCGGGCGATACCGTCCACGGAAGAATAACATCTCTGTCTCGCGAATCCGAACAAAGCCCATCGAGCCGTTCCAGCACTTCTTCCTGGAGTGAAGAGCCGGCCCTCCACAACATGGACATCTCTACCGGTCACATGGTACTGAGCTACATGGAAGATCACTTGAAAAACAAGGACCGTCTAGAACAGGAATGGGTAGCTTTGTGCGCGTACGTCGCCGAACCTTGCGAAATAGCAATTGCAACTAAAAAGGACAACGTAGAGAAGAACAGATACCCGGACATCGTCCCCTACGACCACTCGCGAGTCGTCCTCAATGAATTATCCAACGCTTCTGGATCAGACTACATCAACGCCTCCAGTATAACCGACCACGACCCGAGGAATCCGGCTTACATTGCCACTCAAGGTCCGCTACCCCACACCGCTCCCGACTTCTGGCAGTTAATTTGGGAGCAAGGCGCCGTCGTAATAGTCATGTTGACGCGTCTGACTGAAGGTGGCGCCGCCATGTGCCATCGGTACTGGCCCGAGGAAGGTTCCGAACTCTACCACATCTACGAAGTCCATCTGGTGAGCGAGCACATCTGGTGCGACGACTACCTCGTCCGTTCGTTCTATCTGAAGAACGTCCGGACCGGCGAGACTCGCACCGTCACTCAGTTCCACTTCTTGTCCTGGCCGGAGACTGGAGTCCCGGCTTCGACCAAAGCCTTGCTGGAGTTCCGTCGTAAAGTGAATAAGTCGTACAGAGGACGCTCCTGTCCGATCGTCGTCCACTGCAGCGACGGCGCCGGACGAACCGGAACCTATTGTCTGATAGACATGGTGTTGAGTCGCATGGCCAAGGGAGCCAAAGAGATCGACATTGCCGCGACTTTGGAACATCTGCGCGATCAGAGACCCAAGATGGTCGCCACCAAACAGCAGTTCGAGTTCGTGCTGACTGCCGTGGCCGAAGAGGTACACGCTATCTTGAAAGCCCTACCACCGCAACCTTCTCCCGCTCAGGCCGACAAGGACAAACAATAAATCGGTCCATTGCGAAAGCGAGCAACTCCGAACAACCAGCCCTGTTCGAGGCTGCTCGACGATACCAAGACCTGACAACTTACTTCATCTTCGCAAACACACGTACCTTGCTGCTCTTTCTCCACCTTTGTCGCTCTATTACATATCCATCGGTTCGCAGAATTTATTTTTCTCACATAGGTCCACAAACTACTACGTTACAAGATACTAAACTATCTAATATAATTATTATCCGTAAAGATATAAATATATATATTTTGTGTATAAATGTATCATCGTAGAGCTATATTCTATTTTCTGTAAGTATGTTGTGATTATTATATTTGAAATTATTATAGTATATTAACAAGAGATATGGGTCAATTGTTAAAATATCGCGTTTCCAATCACGAGCCTACTGACAGTGGAGGAAAACTCGTATTAATATTTTTGGTAACCAGCCTCCCAAAAGTACTAATACAGAACTGCTTCTTTTCTCGTTTTGTTCTCTCGTTAAACTCGACGCTTACCTTGATATAATTCAGACTGAATTTATGAAACATATGTAAATTTTATTTATTTTTTATGGTGCTTTAATTGAGATGACGACGATTGCGCCGTAAACGAGGAAGTGCTATTTTATCTCATTCTATCAACACGGAACGTCCTCGCTTTCGGCCTTACTATTACGAGAGATGACAAACCATTAATCGATTAAAAAAGATTTAGTGAAGAAGAGGATAAAAATGTATAATTACAAATGTTCTATGCTATAATGTCAACTAAAAATATTTTTTGTCAGGATAATGTTATGTATTGAATCATTAATGTACTGAATTTATCCGACTAGAATAGTATAATGTAAACTAATTGTATGTATACAGCATACTAGTTGTTATTTTGTCTTTTAGTCCTGTCCCAACTTTCCCGACACCAGTTCATGAAATCGTGGGAATTTACCACGAATTTATTTTTATTGTTCGCACAAGTCTCCACAAATAATGATTCAAAACAGTTAACGCTTTGGATTTAGTGGATCCAAGCTATAATTTGCTTCAAGTTAAATCTGAGTTCTCAAATTTGGATACGGAGACAATGGAAACTGGACTTTGCCATTATCGTTAACAAACGTTTCTGACCTTGATTCAATCTAAACAAAAATTTTGTATAATTATTTAAATATTTTAACAACAAACACGTAATCATCTTTGCACAAAGAAAAAAACTTGTTGGCAAATGTACATACACAGGACCTAAATAAACTTTTTGAATTTAATATTATGAACTAAATTATCGTTTGTAATATTTGGTTCATTCAGAGACAACAACGCGCATGTGGCATTAGCTTTTAGGTACTTGAACCTGTTTTATTAATAAAATGAGGACACAAGCATTGCGGAATGTGTGAACCATTTTAAATGATAAAATACCATACATTCTCAAGTCATAGCTCTAAATGATGTTATAATTTGCAAATTTGCTTTCGTTTTCAGTATTAAAGGCCGTCTGATTATATCAAATCTTATATAAAATTTAATTTTAAAAAATATATAAAATTTTATATAAAATATGTACGTGAAATACTCTGAAATAAAAAAATTTATGCATGCTGCATCACAAATTTCTGTACACATTTTAGATAAAAAAAATTATTTCAGAGTATTTCACGTACAGATTTTATATAAAATTTTATATATTTTTTAGAATAAGATTTTATATCAAATTTTATATTTTTCAAAATAAGATTTTATATAAAATTTTATATATTTTTTAAAATAAGATTTTATATAAAATTTGAGATAGTGTCAGGCGGCCTTAAAATATTGAAAATTATTCTGAAGTGGAAAGAAGTAACAAGCAGTACCCACCAAATTTTTATTAATTATTATTGAAACTTGCAGTCCAATATTAAATAAGTGAAGCCATTTTCTAATTAACACCGCGTATAATTCTAAACGTTTTTTCTAAGGTAAAGTAAAAAAATTGTGTGATTGTTAAAATATTGTGAAGAAGCAAAAAATATCGCAAAAATATTGAATTTTATAAAATTGTTTTTTAGTACTCGGAAGTAGGGATAGATCGATTTATGGCGGATGATCAAACGAGGACAAGCTAAACTTTTGCGAAAATGAATAAAAAACATTTTTGTTGATATTTTAGGATTCCACATCGACTAGTCTAAACAGCATTAGTAAATTTCTGTCACATAATACTTTAGTCGAATTTATAATTTTGGGCAAAAAGGTAAGTTAAAAAATTAAGTCACTTTAAATTAAATTAAAAAAACACTTGAATTTCTAAATTAAACAATAACGCAAAAAAATTAGTGCCAAAATTTTTAAACGCGTTTTTCTCGGTATTTTCTTAATTTTGACTAGTGCTCACTTTTGTGAAAATGGAAAACGATGTGTATAATTTCCTACTGATATAATTGTGCTTTACATTTCGTTTTTTTTTAATTTTAATATCTAGACGTCGCGCCGTTTCATTCTGTTAATTTTGAAATCAGATAACGATAACTTCCGTTCTTGAACCCTCTTCATAAAAGCATCACATGCATGCACGCAAGACTGCGCTCCCTCCCTTTAATGTTCTTATTTTTTCTTCATGTTCCTCAAATTCGTGTCTATAAAAAGCAACCGCCACACGTAAACATCTTTTGTAGATAGCGTATGTCTTCGTTCACCTTATGACAGATCAAAGCCCAAAAGTAAATCCGACAACAGTTAAAACAATACACCGATCCCCCGGTTCTTAGAACCCGGTTTATTTTCGGTCAGTCGCTCCGAATTCGTGCCAAATTCGTATTCTTTTATCAAATGTGTGCATTGCGTTCGTTATGAGGTAATTGAGGTGATGATGTTTCGCATAAGAAGCGTCGTCCTTGCTTTTTTACTCTGCACGCACTGCTGCCTGATTCAATAATCGTCGCACCGGAAAGTCCGATCCGACTTCTTCTTCCGCCCTTTTTATTTTCGAATGTCGTTCCGTTCGTTTTTTGACTCGCACATAAAACGTGCGGCTCGTAGTCGTAACCATGACGACCCGAGAGGCAAGAGCAGCTTCCGCGAGCACACTGCGAGTGCGTCAAAGCAGCGATTTGAGCCAAAGAGTACACCACACACATTCAGACCTACACCCTTCCAGTTTTACATCCACCGTAGATCGCGACGAGTTCGTTTTAACAGTGTGTTATTTCCGTTTTATGTGTGAATGTGTCCTCATAATTTCACCGGCACCGTCCGCGGAATGACCTCACGGATAAATTGTAAGTTATAAATAATCGCGGAAGGCTGTTTCATTTTCGGCGCGCATTTTCTAATTTTTGCGCAAAAAGGCTTTTTGTTCGGGACGCGGCCGACACACATTCTGTCCGCTTTTTATAGCAGAAACATGTGTTTTTGTCACGACGAGCGGCGCCTCCGATATCGGAAACGGGACATTACAGCATGGATAATTGTCAACCCCAATCGATGCATATTGCGTTCAATTATCGATAATTTATAAATACATAAACCAGCTGATATGTCCCTTTTTTGAATCATGAGAGGATATGAAGGATCGGAAAAAAAAACACATGACGCATTTTCATGCACTGTGCTTTGATTTATTGCGTCTTTGGCGAAGAGAGAGGAACAGGCGCGGGTCCACTTTTTGTCAACTCGAGTGGGGCCAACGAACCGAAGACGGGGGTGGAGCGAGGAAAACCTATACTTATCTTATATTTCAATGATTTTCGATATCGACACACTATTTTCACACAACACTCAAGCAGATAAAGTTCCCGGGCAATGCCACGCCCTTGGTTGATTCTCCCGCGGGACGCGGACCAGGACCAAGTTAAATCGTTCGTTGTTGACCCCCTAATCGAACGTTTTACGCGAGCCGCCATAATTACGCAATTAACCGTTTTGACGGGAAACTTGTCTTCAATATTCCACACGTTATGTTTTGTTTACGGCCGGTGCTTCATACATTTTATTGGTCGTTAATCCGACTTCTGCTCCCATATCGAATTTTTTCTTTTATTAGGTTCCGGCCGCCGATCTCCGCTTTCCTTTGTCTTCCTCTTCCGACATCTCTGTTGTCAATTGTTTCTCGCTCACGATTCCATTATTCTTCTCCGACGCGGACTAATTGAAACCCACTCCCGGCTTTGTTCAATATTAAAAGCCAATTAATCCCGCCGCCAAGGACCGCCAGGCGCAAATGAATATTTAATGCTAACCATTCGACGGTTTATTTCGGGAATGTAATTGAAACAACAAATCGCTTTCAATTTTTGGTTTACGAGTGCGTTGCCATTGACATCTGCTGAATTTATTTTAAAGCGGCGTATTTCACCTGGCGCATCCACCAATTTTTTAAAATTCCATTACAGAACTCGTAAGTTATTTAGACGGGACGAGGCACGAAAGCACATTTTCTCTGAGATTATTTTTCTCTTTCAGAGTGCGGCGGCGAATAACAATGGTGCAGTAGTGGTTCAGTACAGGGGTCTTGAACTTTACCGATCACGAAATGGAAAGCAATTCGGTGTCTCCTATGCCAGACATGGCCCCGATTGCCGAATTCGACAAAACGCCGCCCACGCCACCCGAAGATACTCTTCCCATGGACGATCTTCCGCCGCCCCCGACAGCAGTCACGGTTCAAGAAGAGAAGGAAAAGGAAGCGTGAGTACCGTGCGAATCGGGTCATGTATGAATAAAATATAACAATACTCGATTTTTTCATTGGCCATCCAGCAACATCCACGTCAGAGCTGGCTGTATAATATAAATAGTTTCATTGTTAGCAATCTTGCACTTTCTTCGTTTTTGTTGGAATTTTAATCGGTTGATTGAGGAACGGTTTGAAACTTATGACAAAAAATGTTCCAGTTAAATAGGTGGTGTATTATGAATAGAAGACATCTGCACACACGCGATATTGACATTGACATTCCGGTGTTAGTACGCAACCCCCGGTGGTCGTTCTGCAGCCAATTAAATTAATTGATTCGAACCATTAGTCATTTTCTAGCGAGTATTCTAGGCGTCGTTGTCCTGTATCGCTTCCGCTTTTATTTTTGTTTCGATTGGCGTCCCTAGTTACCCAAGGCAGTGGCGTCCATTGGATTTAATGATACAAACAAGTGTAAGAATTGTTTGTCCATTATATCTTACATTTGCCTCCGTAATTACTAATTTTATTATATTTTGAGTTTACTGAAATTTTAAATGGCCACTCAAATACCACGATCGCCTCATCAATATTTGGTTAATTCGTTTGGGTAATTAACAAGCACTACCTGCTACCGATTACATCTTCATATTCAGACAATTACGAGGTAAAGGTAAGAGTTCAATAAAAAGACACGTAAAGAGCAAATAAAATTTCTTAGAATTTTTCGCAGTATATTTGTACGATAAATTTCTGATTTAGACTGGGACCCATTTTTTTTACATAATTTGAAACTATAATTTTTCTTGATATACCCATATGGAACATGTTTAATTTTACTTAACACATAGTTTTTTAAATGTTTTTTTTAATTTATTTAAAATTAGAAACAGGCAGAATCAAATATATTTGAAGGAAATTGTCAAGTATGTGTGGACACTTTTTTATGAAAAAACTGCCAATGTTTTTTCATTATTTGTTGGTAAAAAACTGCATTGTCTTATGTCTTACCCCATGCAACTAGATTTTATTAACTTTTATAATTTTTAATATATTTATTTAAATTTTGATAATTTTATTGAACACTAATTTTCAGTAAATGTAAAACATATTGCATGTGAATGTACTAAGAAAAATAATAACTTTCAAATGATATTAAAAAAATATGAGTTCCAATTTGAAGTAAGAAAGTTGAATATCGCAAAAAATAAAAAATAATCACTAAATCAAGGTATTTTTGAAAACTATATTGAGACTACAAAAAAGTGTTCACATGTTTGCTAAATTCTACAAAATTTGTTTGTTTTTTAATTTTATTGTATGGCTTCCGTAGAATAAATT